>JAZGTH010000084.1:4760000-5360000 GCA_036877525.1 Chromobotia macracanthus
TCATTTTAAGTAAGCGGGCATGCCAGAGGCACATCCTCTTTAGCTCTACACTAGAGAATGTGTTTAAATTGTCACATGTCTATCACTTTAAATTCTTTCCCTCACACTTGTTTTATACACATTTTCTGCAGATATATTTTATAAGTGGAGCCCCAAAGGGGAAATGAACGTGTTGAGCGTGTGCTGGGGGACCTGTCAGTATGACTGTTTGCATGCTACTGTTGTATTCTGCTGTACAGTTCTTCTTCTCTATCTGATGCAGTCAGTTGAGCTCTCTCTGTTACTTTGAGGCCTTAATGCCTGTGCATCATTGTGTGCATGTAGACGTTTATCCCAGGATCTTATCTTTTATTTCTAGAATCTCAGTATGCTTCCTAAGTCCTAAATGTTTTGAGTCTGTTGTGAGGATGTCATTGCAGCTGGTTGCTGAAAAATTTTAGTCTATTGGCGACCCCAGGTACATGCTGGGAAGAAAAAGAGAATTCTGGACCTGTATGCTGTGTAAGGATAAATGGAATTATTTTCGCTTGCGCCTTCCTGTGTTATTAGTAAGCCTTCATTAGGAAGTCAATGACTTCCATCTGTGTTCTTGGAGTAAAAAAAAAGTGGTGCGGGGTGACAAATGAATAAATCATAGGAAAATTGAAATGGGCAAATAACAAATGCCACCCCTTATGAAAGTCCACATGCCAGCTCTTAGTGTGTTTGTCACCAGGCAAAAACAGCTGTGACAGTGTTAGCTGGGAAACTTGAGGAATCACATATACAAACACTCCCACAGGGATTACTTTGTTGTGTAACATTTGTCAAGTAAGCGGACAGTGGGCAGAAGAGTTCATGTGGCATACTCGATTGCTTCAGTTCCAGACACAGGCTAGACATTCAAGGTAAGGTGGAGGCTGTCATATTCTGCTACACATGCAGGTTTTTCTATAAGCTGTGCCGAAAATCAAAAAAGGATGTCTTATTACTAGGCAATATGCAGAGATAAAGAAGCATCTGTTTATATCCAAATCCAAATGTCTTTATTATATTCTATCCTGTTGAACGAATGACATCTGATCGAACAACTGAAGTAGTAAAGTAGTTATAAATGTTCAACAAAGAAATTCACATTGTAGTCATACTATTTTTTTGCTTATTTGAGCTCATTTGTTGTAGGTTATAAGATGTGACGTTATTGTCAGAACATAGTTTTCTTAGTAGGCACCTTTGTGAAAATGCTGCCAAAAGACAGCTGCCTTAGGTTTCAGACACACCCAATCACATGCAGAGCGTGCTGGTTAACAGATGCTGTGCCAATAGATTGTTGACATTGATGTGAAGGTACACAAGATGTGAAAGTGCTGCTGCTAATGCGATTGTCCTCTTTGTCATGTGTGTTTAATAATAGAGTGTTTAAACACCTGTAACTCATTAATTCTCTAATTCCTCTGTATCTCTCTCGGTATCTCTGTAGAGAGAGATTAAAGAAAACTTGTCTGAAATATATGGGTGACATATATCTTTTAGTCAACTGTATATGTAATTTGTACACTCCATCTGCTTCATGTAAGGCAAATTTCCTTTGTAAAATATATTCCTGTTTATTTCTCTTCATGCTTATTTTCTCTTCTGTTTTTTTTTAAGAAATTGACCAGGGAGGGTGTGGAGACCCAGGAAGCCCTGCCTACGGCAAGAGAGAAGGCTCAGGCTTCCGACATGGTGACAAGTTGTATTTCGAGTGCCTTCCAGCCTTTGAGCTGGTTGGAAAAAAGAACATTACCTGCCAGAAAAATAATCAGTGGTCAGCCAAGAAGCCAAACTGTGTGTGTAAGTGACAGAACTTACCCAAAATGCAATGCATTTCACTCCTACCTCTCACACCTGGAAAGCTGATGCACCATTATTACTGTCTGGGCATGTCAAAAAGTGAATCTGATGTCTGCGTCTGTTGTACAGTATGGTTTTGTTCCCAGATATTTCCTCTCAGCAGAGGAGCCATTAAATCATCTATCAACTCAAGTTAAAGTCAATGTGACACTGCATCATTTAATTCATTCCATTGCTTTATTTACTGTAAAATCAAGGATTTGGTCATGACTTTATCTGAACTTAGGAGAGCTAAAAGATAATTTAAAGAGTAATTTTGAATGTAAAGGTAATTTGAAAGGTACAAAGTAATGTATGAACCCATTTGTAAAAATCAAATCTTTTAACATATAAACTTTGACATTTTGACAACTTTTGCAAAGTAAGAGTTTAAATTGGAGTGCAATGTTTTCTATGTTTTTTAGGCCAATGACTCATAAGTTGCTGCATTTTAAGTCTGGCCTATTAGCAACTGCAGCAATTGAGTATATTTTGTATATTATAACTCCATATTCATGTATTTAAGTACTTTATAATGCTTACATTTCAAATCCCTTTAAAAATAACCATGATTTTTCTCCTCTTATCAGCACACCTCTGCTCTAGATTCTACATCTAAAACTCAAGATTGCTTGCTAGGTTTTTGTGCTATGTCACTGTAAGAAAATAAAATGTTATTTGTTAGTGTTGGCTCAACTTGTTTTGATATTATTATCATTTCTCTATTATGTAGATTCATGTATACTCTCAATGTCCCCCATCATGTCATCATTTATTATTTTAATGGCAACCATTCTATTATATCAATGGAAATACAGTTGACTCGAAACTTTGTATTCTGATATTTTATGGCATTATTATTAGCTCAGACAGCAAAGTCATTCATATTATGTACAACCATAATAATTTGTCTCTAGTCCACCACTGAGCTCATTTTCATCCTTCCTGTGGCTGTTTAGTGATGCTTATTGGCCTCTCAGCTTTGTCCCAAATCCTAAAAATGAGTTAATGCCAGTCTGTGGGTAATCCCAGCAGATAAACACTCTCTTTCTTTGGTATTATCTTCAGTCCCATTATCTTCAGCAATAGGCAAGACCAAAATACACACACTCTTACATATTAAGAGAGTCAATAACAAAATGGTATTAAAGGTTTAAATGGAGCTTAACAATTGTCTGCACTAAGCTTATCTAAGTCTTGGTAGTAGCATTGATGATAAATAATGATCTATTGTTTTGCCTGCTCAATTTAAAGGTGGAATGTGTAATTTATGTGCTAGTATTTTTACCAAATTAATTTAAATAAATCATTCTTGTTTTCCTGAACAGATTTCCTGAACAATTCCCCTTTCCACGTCTGCCATTGGTCGGTCAAACAGATAACCCCGCCCATACTCACTCAATTGGTCGAGCTATTATTGATGTCAGCCATGTCAGGATGCTTATAGTGTTTGATAGTGTCATGGAGCTACAGTTTTTACAATTTTACAATTTATTAACCTACAATTGGCTGATTTATAGTTGTCTCTGTGCATTAAGTTAGGATGGGGAATGTGTTCTACCATCAGAATGCACACATCAACTTTAAAGAAACTGACTTCTGCAGTAATGTAGGGCAGAGAGCCTAGACACAAAAATGAGACATTTCTACATTCATGCAAAATCAAGCGAACATTCTGTAAAACTGATTTCTGAAGGTGTGAGGGGTCGTCTAAGACGAGCTACAGCAGTTTGTAAAATCTGCAGGATGTATTCAACCCTTTGAATTGTTATTTGAATCAGGCAAGAACATTTGTTGCATTCTCAAGTTAGCCCTGTAATAACTGTATTTTTTAAATATCTTTTTTCTGCTTTCACAGTTTCATGTTTCTTCAACTTCACAACTCCCTCTGGAGTCCTGTTGTCACCAAACTACCCTCAGGAGTACGGCAACAACATGCACTGTGTGTGGCTGATCATCGCTAAACCTGAGAGCCGCATCAACTTGGCCTTCAATGACCTGAGCATGGAGAAACAGTTTGACTTCCTATCCATCAAAGATGGGGGCAAGGCGGAGTCACCCATTCTGGGCACCTTTTCTGGAGACACGCTGCCATCGCCCATCACCACAAGCGGCCATGTGGCCCGCCTTGAGTTTCTGACCGATCATACATACACAGACCGCGGCTTCAACATCACCTTCACCAGTATGTTTCACTAATATATTCATTTAACGTCTCCAATGCTTTCTTTTGTTTTGGGTGAACAAGATGTTTTTTAAAGCCAGAGACCCCCGTTGTAGAAATTTTTATTTTAAGATGTATAATAGATGACAGATAGCATTTTGTAAGTAAGATCATAAACTGAATTTTTCAACAACTACATCTCTCCATTAATGTGTTTGTTTGTTTTTTGGGTTCTAGAATATTAGAAGTTGAGTTGTTGGCATCTGAGAGAGATTCTGAAAAAGTTTTTGTTTTGTTTCCAGAGAAAACTTACTGTATATCGTGCACAAACATTCAAACAATAACTTTAGACAACTGATGAATATCTGTCCTCTGTTAGTGATCACATTTTATGACAGACATCACATGACAGCAGAGATGATGTGAAGAAAGACAATAATAACCACACAGTTCTTTATATATATATATATATATATATATATATATATATATATATATATATATATATATATATATATATATATATATATATATATATATAATTAAATAAGGGAAGAATTAATTGAAGCTGTTGGGAGGTGGTAGCGCATGCTATGACTCCCTATGTAACGTGTTTTGAGGAGTGGGAGGATCATTTTAATCATTCATGTTAATTAAGATGATGACAAACTCCATTAAAGGGCTTGTTGGCATATAAAGTAATAGTGATGGATGGGATGCACAGTCTTGGGATGCACAAGTGCATTATGTTGATAAAAAGGAATTAATATTATAAATTTATTATATATATATATATATATAGGCAGACTGACATAAAGAGAGAGAGAAAACAGCAAAATGAATTTACATTTATGCATGTGACAGATGTCATCCAAAGCAACTTATAGTAGATTCAAAGTACACATTTTTTCAGTTTTGTGGGTTCCCTGGAAATTGAACCCATGACCTTGGCATTGCTAGCAGCATGCCCTACTAGCTGAGCTACAAGAGCAGGCAGGTTTGTTGGAGAGATTTTGTCTGCTGGTAATGCATCATTTTCTCTGAAGTCCTATCGATGGGCACTGAGTGGCTCCAAGCTTCCCACTCAACCAAGAAACTTGGGAAGGCACATAAATCAATATATTGCTCTAACTAAAATGAATTAGAGTCGTTATACAGCTGAAACGATGAGCCACAAAGTTTCATTTCAATGGTCATATTGAGGGCTCTCCCTTTAATCTATGTTAGGCCTGTATATTTTTTCTGTTTACTTTTTCCATGGCTCCCTTTGTCTTTTCTATGCAGCTTTTCGGCACAACGAGTGTCCTGACCCCGGTGTTCCAGTAAATGGAAAACGTTTCGGTGAGAGTCTACAGCTTGGCAGCTCCATCTCATTTCTGTGTGAGGAAGGCTTTGTGAAGACCCATGGCTCTCAAACCATCTCCTGCATCCTCAAAGACGGGAATGTTGTTTGGGACAATGCTGTACCACGTTGTGAAGGTCTGTTCACTTTTTAATAAATAAAGAAAAGCAGATTCACAGTGATGCATGTATTTGCCTGAGCTGATTGTTATAGATGTATGTTATCTTGGTTATGAAATTTGTATACTAGTTTGCTTGTAACTACTGTGGAGCTGCAATTTATTGACTATAATCAGCTAATTATTAACAAATAATTGAATAGCATGTCAAAGTATTTTGTTTCCCAATGATCTCTAGGTAAATATTAAACAAGCATAAATATACTGTCAGTTTGAAAGCACTAAATTCTAAATAATATTCATGAAATTAAAGAATCATCCCATTACAGATTTTTGCATTATATATAACATTTAAAATAAATATAATTTATATAACATAAACATAATTTACCATCCATAACAAATGTATTAACCAAATGAACATTGTCAGAGCATTGTTTTGCTGCCCTTCGCAGTTGTGCTTTGTCTTGTTTACTCATGAGCGCATGCATGAACATTTTACCAGTTTCCTGTTACAAAAACAAAATGCAATCCAGCTCTGTTAGTTTGCACTTGAATCCTTAAAAACTTTCCCCAATTCATTTTTCATCATGTATGTTTAGATACAAATATAAATACATAAACAAAACTTATGTTGGAACTGAAATGTCTAATGAGAGTTCACTTTCTGAACATGCTGAAGATTTTAATTCACAATCAGGAGTTGTTGTTCCATTAACTGCACAGATTCTCAAGTTTCCTTGGACAGGGTTAAACCAGATGAAATATTCAAGAAATCCATTTCCTGTCTTGAAATGAACTTACGGTTTATGTGACTCAAAGTATCTTGACATTGCATGTCCTCTCGTTTAATGAAATGCACTGCTGTTTTCTCATGGAACTTCAAATTATTTCATGCCATTTATTAAGCAATGCCTTTTATAGATGTCCTTTAGTGAACTCAATCAAGAGATGAGATCATTCACCACAGCCATTCAGCACATGGGGTCTTGTACACATGCTCTCATGCTTCTGCGTGTTGCATGCTAAAAAAACTCACACTCACTGCTTTTCTATTTTATTTATTTACTTACTTACCCAAACCAGCCTGCTGTCAGTAAACCTGTGTCTGTTTGGCCTTTTGAATCATTGCATTGTGAGTTTTTCAGTAGGGCAACTGTTACGCTTTATTCTTTTTCTGTTTTTATTGGTGTTTTTGCCTCTTTGTAACATAGTAGAGTGAAGAGGGGACAGGAAGTTAGTGGGGTGAGAGGAAGGACTAAAATATGCTGGAATCAACAAGCCGCTATAGCCTGCATGTTAAGAGCATGTGCATTATCACTGTGCCATGGCTCTGTTCTCATTTATTCTTTAATAAGACGTTTATCCAAGTAATGGTGTGCTACACTTAACCTGGGGTGATGAAACCTAAACTAATCTGATCAGGGATGGTACCCAAATAGTTGCAGGTTCTAACCTCACAAAGTTTGGTTTGTTGAGTTATATATATTCTGCTTCAGTTGCAGCTATCTTTGCAGTGTACAGACTATAAATTTATTGGCTCACCCTTAGGGGCCTGGGGGATGTCCCATACACCAGCGATTGTAACCTTGAGCAAGGCACTTAACCAAAAGTTTGCTCCAGGAGGACCACCCCTATATCTTATCAGGGTGACATTGAAAGTCACATGCAAAAATCCCACTGGCTTATTGATAGGGCAATACAATAAAGATCCTAAACATGTTCCATGTTTGTCTTCTGTTATCCAGCTCCATGTGGTGGAAACCTGAAGGCTTCAAGCGGCATCATTCTGTCCCCGGGCTGGCCTGAGCTCTATAAAGAGGCCCTCAATTGCGAGTGGATCATTGAGGCCGCACCAGGATATCCTATTAAGATCATCTTTGACAAGTGCGTACCCAGCTTCTCTTTCTTCCTCTCCTAAACTTAAGAATCTCTCCCTCATGTTGAGGCCTATAAGCCTCACTTTATCATTTCCTTTTATCTTTCATTCATGTTCTTTATCTTCATTCTATTTGCTGTAATATGGTTATTGGCGCTTCATGAATAGGTCAGTAGCGCACTGCAGATGTTCAGTATAGGCTTTGAATGAGAGGATCAGGTCATTCAATTTTCCCATAGCAGCAGCCACAGGGCTTTTTCTGCAAACTAGAGATCTAAACAATATCCATCTCTCAGCTCACTTACATGAAAAGGTTTCATCTATTTGTCCCATTTATACAATGCTGTCCATAAAAAAAAATATATAAAACATTGTTGCTCTTTGATTTTATGTAAAGTCAATAAAACATGCTGATCTGCTCCATTTAGCTGGCTTTTCTCTCAAATGGCTCATTTAAATCATAACTGTTTGATTAACACAAACAGACACACAGGCACAGTGACTCTAGACAGATTGATTCAGTCTCATCCACCGATCCACCCGCAGTGTAACCGCTGTGCGTTCAATGAAGCGCCCTCTCCACTGCCTGCCTCCTCCTGTTTTCACCGGACCCTCAGCTGCATGAGTGCCTAAGGAACCCCTTCATCCGTGTTTGTGTATGACCGTATGTGTGTTCTAGTCATTGTTATTTATTTATCTGAGGGGAAGTTCAAAGCTGAGGCTGGCAAGAAAGCGGATGCTCTCCGTCTACAGAAAACAGCAGGGTTTGAGTGGGCTTCTACAGGAAACTTAAACAAAACGTGCGGCTTCTGAGCAGGCTGAGCTTCACTTTGAATGATGCAGTGTCCGGGTGCTAGCTGTAAATATGCAGTATCCTAGAGGAACAGAAGTGCATAGGACTGAGATGCATCTGTGTAGTTCTGCGTTGTTAAGAGGCTGCCCATCGATGCATAATTCTGTTTTTAACCCACAGATTCCGGACGGAGGTTAACTACGATGTTCTCGAGATACGGGACGGACGCTATCCTTCCTCGCCTCTGATTGGCAGTTATCAGGGAACACAAGTTCCACAGTTCCTCATCAGCACCTCCAACTTCCTGTATCTGCTGTTCACCACCGACAAGAGTCACTCTGACATCGGCTTCCGCATTCGATATGAGAGTATGAGTCTGTTTATATTGAATTAAATATGCATTGTGTTTACTTCGAATAGTCTTTATTAGTGGCACAAACATAAAGGACATCTTAAATTTTGTAGCTTACTCTGTATGGATGATAAAACAGGTGGAAAAAACGTATTGACATTCACGTATGGAGGTACCGAAGCCATAACTAGGAACCATAATTACATTTACATTAAGGCATTTGGCAGACACTTTTACTCAAAGCTGTATCAATATGTAAGCGCGTTCCCTGGGAATCGAACACTGAATAAATAACATAATATCATACAGATGTGGGTGTGAGCTCTGACCACTTAACAATGTGCTAAATATAAAGTCATAACACCTCAGCAACTGCAAATTAACACTTTGGCAACCTTACACAACACCACTGCATCTTGATTTAAGTTTTACATGGCCAAGCATTGAAGTACATTTTTTGCAGAAAATGTATTTTTAAAGTTTCAAAATGTTGTTCTGTAGTTTTAAATTGTGCCACTTGTTGGGAGAGTGCAGGAAAAATAATTTTCATACTAAAACATGCAATAAGTATAATTTATTTTAATGTAGCCTACAATGCTGTCATAGAATGTAGTCAAAGCATGCCAGTTAGACAAAGGCTGATATTATCTCCTCACCAACACATTTCATAGCTGCAATTACAAGGATCTTATAGCACAGACACGTGGGCTTACGTGCAGCTCTCTGAATGAAAGGAGGTATGAAGGCATCATTATCAATAATAGCCACATGGTTTATTACGATATAGAGATTTTTATCAGGTACTGTAATTATGATATAATAGGATGGTGATTATGTTTTGGAATAATTTCAGTGATGTGCAAATGTACACACGAGAAGGCAGAGTTAGCTCTGTTACTGTGATGTGAACTGAAGGAATGGCTTTATTTTCTGGTGTGACTCACATTTCTAACATTTTCTTCTTGTTTCTCTATAAATCCCATTTTGGCTTAAATTGTGATCACATTAAAACAGGCAGAAAGTGCTGTATAAGAAGTTGTTTTTTAGCTCTGTGAGAATACTGTAGTTATACTTTTGAGTGATCGGAATAAACAAAATATTCCATGAACAGAATTCATAGATTGTTAGGGCAATTCATCTTAATACCGTGTAATGACACAGTGCCTATAGTAAAGAGCAAAAATATATGGTGTTCAGCAAATATTCCTGCCTTATGAATCATCTCTCAATGGAAATGTGAGTAACACTTCACAATAATAGAATTTCAGAGTTTTCCCTGATAGCAAGAGTGTAATACATTCACAATCAACTTTCTGTCTGGAAAAGTCTCATATCATTAGTGAATCATAGGTTGTTTGCAAGGAGACAGTGAGGAAGCTATCAATGGCTGTTATGATCCATTACTCTTACACTTGTAAGAGCCCTCTAAACAAATCCATCACTGGTAAAACACCTACAGGACTACAGTAAACACACATTTCATATAATTCATTGCTTGCAGATTGTTGTAGTTACGACATTTACCAGAAGGGGGACTGGACCATGCTAATCAGCCAAGTTTGGTTGTTCTGTGTTAATAGTTTGTGTATTCTCTGCTTAAGCCTTGCAGCTGCAGTCAGACCACTGTGTTGATCCTGGAATCCCAGTCAACGGTCAGCGCCATGGCAACGATTTCTATGTGGGGGCTCTGGTGACATTCAGTTGTGAAGCAGGATACACCCTCAGTGACAGTGAGCCCCTTGAGTGTGAACCCAACTTCCAATGGAGTCGACCCCTACCCAGCTGTGATGGTATGGTTCACCCTGAACTTCTAAAATGGTTGCTCCCGGAGAAAAGGACACATCAGAGACAGCTCATTTATTCAAGCAACATAATCGCTCCCAGACAGGAGAGGGCCTTCATGGACTGAGCTACTCTTTTCTCTCCCTTCCCTTATTTCTCCAGGTTTTTATATTTAAGGCCATTATTGATTTTTCCCCCTGGGTAATGATAGGAATAATTTGCCCCATAATTTGTGTCCTTCGGAAAAGAACTTCCTGCAAAGTTTATTTTGTTTCTGTCTTAATGTTTTAACAAATAGCCCTTATCTGCCTTCCATTTGTCCTCTAGCACTGTGTGGAGGCTTTATTCAGGGCAACAGTGGCACAATTCTGTCCCCTGGGTTTCCTGACTTTTACCCCCACAACCTCAATTGTACCTGGATGATTGAGACTTCACATGGTAAAGGTGAGATCACTTTTCATAGCTTTTTCTTTCTCTGCTCACTTGGATGATAGACCTTAATGATCAGGTACACACTGCAAGTTTTGCAAAGTGATTTGAATGCAGAGTGAATGCCTTTAATGATCTATTTGTGTGTACACCATACAGGAATCACTCCCAAAATTGCATAGACATAGTGTCTACAACTAGAGATTTTATTGTCAAGAGATTTTGATCTCTTTTTTTTTCTGTGTTTATCACTGTGATTGGAGCTGTTTCAGAAAATCCCAAAATAAAATGGCACAAAAAAAAAAAAATATGCTTGGTCATTTGCATTGTCAGTTATGTGGTTTCTTAATAAGCTCCTGTGAAGACCAGACTTATGCCACATGTCAGAAGTCTGGCTAGGCAAGATTAGCAGTTATGAGCTGAAACCTTAAACAGCTGACATCTCTTCAGTTTTTTCTTTCTGTCTCTCAATCTCTGTAGGCGTCCAGTTTACCTTCCACACCTTTCATTTGGAGAGCCCGCACGATCACCTCTTAGTCACAGAAAATGGCAGTTTCTCTCAGCCCCTGTGGAGGCTTACCGGTTCTACATTGCCACCCCCCTCAGCGCTGGTCTTTTTGGCAACTATACTGCTCAAATCCGTTTCCTCTCAGACTTCTCTGTGTCCTACGAGGGCTTCAACATCACTTTCTCAGGTACCCAGAGCTAATCAACACTTACCATTTAAATCCACAGAGGAAAAAAATTCACAGAGGAAGACGCTACACAATTCCTTCTCAATTGACTGTTCTTCTCAGAATATGATCTGGAGCCTTGTGAAGATCCTGGGGTCCCCCCCTTCAGCACCCGCAAGGGGCTGCAGTTCGGGGTGGGGGATGCTCTCATCTTCTCCTGTTTCCCTGGGTTCCGTCTGGAGGGTCCTGCCAGAGTGGTGTGTTTAGGGGGGCGTCGGCGGGTGTGGAGCTCCCCTCTGCCAAGGTGTGTTGGTAGGTGGTCACATGCTTTTCATTTTGCTTTGTTCAGAAATTATAGGCTAGACCTCCCCTTATGTGCCTAGATCTCTTACACACACACACACACACACATACACACACATAAACGTTTACACACAGACACATTTCTCAGTGAACTGTCACTTCATATCTCAACGTAAATGGATACAGCAGCTTTATTCAGAGGTGAGTGTATGTTTCAGATTACTGTTGGGTGCCAGAGAGGAAGAATAAGGTTATGACTCACCATCTAAAAAAAAAGAACAGAACAAGCACCAACCTCAAATTTTGTTGTAGTGAAAAACTGCTTAATCAGTATTATTATAATGGTATATATCAGCATATACATATTGTGAAGGCTAAACAGTTATTAACTGTTGGAATAGCCTGCATTGATAAATTCAGAATGGAAATTGTTAGCATTATTATTTAGTTGTAGATGTTCTGGTTAAAGCAAGTAATTGAGTCATATGAATTTTTTGCAGCAATATATGGCTTATTCTTGCTCCATATTTGTTTATGACTGTATGATTGTAAAAGTAGGTCAGCTCATTTTTAGACATACACAAGTTTGTGTTTATTCTTTACATTGCTGGTATTTAAATTTACTCAGCCAAAGAAATAACATATGGCTCGCTGCACTTACAAGCACTTTTTAGCACTTTAAAAACATTTACATTTAATTTGCAGAATTTAAATATGAAAGCCAAATTTGATGCCGGAATTGATTTACACTCATTCAAAAGTACCACCTCCCCCACCGGCAGCATTAGTTGAGCATGTTTGGTTGTGGTTGTTTGCATTAGGATCATGGGTAATTTGTCATTTTTAATTTGTCTCTCTTACATGCAGCTGAATGTGGGTCATCTGTAACCGGGAAACAAGGAGTCTTGCTCTCACCCAACTACCCTGGGTACTACGGTAACAATCACGAGTGCATCTACTCCATCCAAACACAGCCCGGTAAGGGGATCCAGCTTCGAGCACGGGATTTCCACCTGGAGGAGGATGATATTCTTAAGGTTTGTGCAAAATGTTAATCATTTAAAAAATAAGTTTGATTTTTTTTTTATTTAGTTCCTGAATAAGCCATTTCACTAAGTAGACACTTGCATGCTGTATAGTCCACAAGACACTATGCATCTATATGTGTGTGTGTCTGTATGAATATATATGCATACATATACAGTATGTGTATTGCTCAGCTATGTATGTATTATTTATGCGGTGATTGTATGTGTCCGTTTCATGTGCATTTCAGGTGTATGATGGAAGCAATAATAGTGCCCGCTTGCTGGGCACCTTCACAGGCACAGAGCTGATGGATGTCACTCTAAACAGCACGTCCAGCACCATGTGGTTGGAGTTCATCAGTAACAGTGACAACACCAGCAAAGGTTTTGAGCTGCACTTTACCAGTGAGTAAACAAGCTGTTTTTGGTGCTGTACCTTTAAGACTTCCAGAACACATCTCGTCATGTGAAATAAGTATCAGTGTTTGAAGGACACACTTTCTTTTTTTGCAGGTTTTGAACTGGTGAAGTGTGAGGACCCAGGTGTGCCACAGTTCGGCTTTAAACAGGAGGACAAAGGTCACTTTGCGGGCAGCACAGTTTCGTATAGCTGTGACCCTGGCTACACTTTAAAAGGTCCTGAGGTCCTGACATGTCTCAGAGGGGAGAGGAGAGCATGGGACAACCCTCTCCCGCTGTGTGTGGGTAAGACATTACTGTTGTCTCCAGCAAACTCATATTTATTGTACTATTATTTTTTAATAATGAATCGTCCCTGTAGAAGAGAAAATGCAGCTAACACGTTGCCAGATTACATCATACCTTCTCATCTTGATTTGTAAAACATTTTGGTTTCCTACATAATTGCTATACGTCCATTGTGATATTTATAGTTTTGTAAATATTTAAATATAAACAAAAACAAGCAAATTTAACAACAGATATTATGACACCTTCTGAGTGCCTTTTCAAAAACAAATAATAATAATAAAAATAATCTCATTAATAATAAACAAATAAATGAGGTTTAATGTGTTCTCATCACTCCCTCTAACTGTAAATGTTTTTCATGACAAACTTTAAATCTGCCACATGAACTCCTGTGATACACTCTTCATAAACAGGAACCACCTGAGACAGTTCCATTAATTCAGACTCTCACTGTTTCTGCATGTGTGTGAATCCTGAACCAGCATTATGCCATTCCTGCTCCTGAGCCTTTATGAAAACCTCTTGGCAAAATGAAATTCCCATATTGAGAGGAGAAATGAAACTATAAAGGCACAAACAAATATTTTTTCACCCGCCACAACAGGAAGCTAACTAGTACTGTAAGAAACAGAGGGTGGACAGTGAGGGATGAGGGGCTGGTGGGAAGGAGAGGGAGAAAGAGAAGGATAGAGCAAGAAATCTGGTTTCATGGCTTACAGAGCAGGTCGACTTAGGAGGAGTTGAAGAAGATGCGTTTGTTTCATGGTGATTTATGGCCCTGCTGTCCGCTATGGGAACATTCTTCAGATCGAAATTCAAATGCAAAAAAAATGTTAGGAAAAAATAGGGAGAAAGATAAAAGAAAAGAAACATATAACTTGGGATATATAAATGTCAACTTTTGGGGTATGTAAATAAAAAAACGTGATTTCAGCTGTGCAGAGTTTGATGTGCTTTCATGCTTGATTTTCTTTCTCATCTTTACAGTATATCATTTTTTTACGCTTTTGATGCAATGCAGGAATGGGGGCGATGTTATGGAACACTGCAAGACTGTCTTTGTCTTATTCTCCAGTAAAAATGTTTAATCATCCTTAAAACAAGATAAACCTATTTGAGAAGCCAAATTGTATAAGATAAGATTTATCTTTAGAAAATATGTGTTGGAAGTTTCTACTTGAGTCTTTCACAGGTCATCATGACTTTTATTTGTCCCTGGGAAAATACATCCAAGTGTCATTGTGACCTACAGTAATATGTTTTAATTATAACCTTTGTTAATGGACAAACTTGACTTGAATCAGGTTATAGTAACTTTATTTTCTTTAACAACTTTAATTTAAGAACATATGCTGAATAACATAAAACGTAACAATTGTAGGCAACAAGTTCTGAGGGTATTGGTTTTAGTTTAACATCTGGTGTATCCCAGAGCCTTATACAGTCAATAAAATTATGTTTACTACATCCATTTATTTTTGAATGGGCTTGAAATATATGACAAATCCTGTGGTTTTTCATTGAGAGAACTGATAAACAGGTTTTTACAAAGTTTTGGTGCATCAAAGTTTTAAGTACAATTAAATAAGGAAACTTTTATACTTTTACTCAACCACAATCAGATACTTTATATGAATAAGATTTTTGATACAGGCTCTCTCGATACCTGTCAAAGCCTAATGCAGTGTGGCGGATGTTATAAATTTGTGAATAGCTTGCAGTTATCAGGGTAAAGAGTGTCAATTCACTGCATCACGGGTTTTTTATTTAGTCAGTATCAGCTTTTATCTAAAAGAAGAGAATACATCAACTTAATCGCATAACTTGAGGTGAGGAGACTCAAACATCTGTATTCTGTAAACACACTGACTTGTGCTCCAGTCTCTATCAGAAGTGTGTAGGTATGAGTGTATAGTATGTAAGAGAGCACACATTTGACCTCAGGGGTTGTAATGTGGATGGAAAGGGCTGGATATAAGACCCTCATAGCTTCCTGATCCGTGAAACTGGAGCTGTCACAGACACTGAACCCGACTTGCTGACAAACAACTGATTTGTTCCCCACCACTCGCCACCAGCATCTCCACCATGGCCCCAGTGCAAGATGGATAGCCATGTCTGAGGCAGGAGATATTGCCAACACTATCAGTGATATTAAGGAAATATGCCCTCCCCAGGGAAAGCTCAATCCCAGAGGTGATATACAGCTGCATTATTCTGCTCATCACTCATAAAGCTCTGCTCAGTGCTGAATGTATTCTTTTAAAGTGGAAAGTTGTACTTGCCCCTGCCACCTGATGATGCATCATTGAATAACACACCGTGTACCATCCCTGCTGGAGGGATTCATATTCGGAATTCCTTACGGAAGGAACATGCCTCTTTCAGAGTTTTTAGGCAAATTTTTCAAATGTTTTACCTTTTTAAATGTTTTAATGAAAGTTACACTGAAATGTTTAGTTGTTTAATTTTTTAAAATAATTTTACATTTACATAAGTAAATGTAAAAATACAAGTAAAAATAATTTTTACAATACATTTTCCTACTCACACACTAAAGCAAAATATATAATTTAACTTTTTGTCTAGCATCTTTGCCTACTGTAATTTGTAATAAAACTATATTAAATTAAAACATTCACAATAGGTGCATTTGTCACTAGTAGTTGTCTCAGGCCTTATTTTGTTTATTTGATTCATGTTCATTAATATGGATTAATTCTTTTTGCTTCAAAGTCATGTTCTGTTTTGTTTTAAGGATGGTGCCTTTTTTTTTCTTTCTTCTCCCAGCTGAGTGTGGAGGGACAATTAAAAACGAGCCCACAGGCCGCATTCTGTCTCCCGGTTACCCGGCGCCCTATGAGCACAACCTGCACTGTGTCTGGACCATTGAGGCGGCACTTGGAAGCACCATCGGGTCTGTATCTGTGCTTCTATTACCCCCCACCATCTGTCCAACCATCTTCCATTCTGCTTTTGATGTTTTCATTCACCTCTAATTGTAACCTCCATC
Source organism: Chromobotia macracanthus (assembly GCA_036877525.1). Classification (NCBI taxonomy): domain Eukaryota; kingdom Metazoa; phylum Chordata; class Actinopteri; order Cypriniformes; family Botiidae; genus Chromobotia; species Chromobotia macracanthus. The sequence goes on from JAZGTH010000084.1 coordinate 4,776,440, forward strand.
CATATACTGTTCAACCTTGAATTTAAAGTCACTTTAAAGGAGAACCAGTTGTGTCCACAATAGTTGATATGTTACATAAACACAAGAATCTGCTCTTAAGTGTTTTGCAATATTAATTAAATACATGATAAAAATTGTTTTGTAAACTATTTCATTTTACGTCTGTATAGTCTGTATAGATACGTCTGTATAGATATATATATATTAGTTTTAGAGAATATTTACAAAGTGACTCAGTCTATTTTTCTTACTCTGTGCCCCACCATACTCGCCATACTGCATCTTGTGATGGTATGTTTATCAGCACTGTTCCAGCCACAAGTGGTGATTGGCTCGCAAGCCAAGCGCCAGCTTAGTTTATGCCAGTATTGTCCAACGTGCTGTTTAAGTCAGCAGGACACAGAGAAGCTAGGAGGACATTATCACTTTGGCAGTCCTACAGCATGACCTCTTCCCTTTCCCAGCAAATCTCTCCCTCTCGCACTAATGAATGAACATGCCCCCTTGTTAATTGCTCTTCGTTTGGCCAGCGTAATTTTGCATGAAATCTTGCTGCCGAGCTCTGCCTAATTGGTCTGGTGCTTTAATTGTGGTGTTTATCAGATACATCCTCCATCTTTCATCTTGGACATTTTAAGAGCTCCCAAACATTGCTTTCTTGCTATATTAAAGTGATTCACAATTGACATTTGATGAGGTGTTGCATCGCTAAAGGCTTTGTAAGGTGATTCTAAAGATTTAAAGAGCTTGATCAGACTTCCTGTTTGGCCGATATTCTTTGTATCTGTAAATAGTTGGAAATGAGGAAGATTATTATAATTAAAATGAATGAGATGATGATGAACAGACTAATGAGGTAGTACTCCAAACACTTGAAATAAAGGAAGTCACTCTCCATTATATTTTGTCTCAACATGCAATTTAATTAAGTCTGATATTCAGAAGTTTAGTGCTGCAAGCTTGTATTTGTAATATTGAAAGCAAGTGGTACTGTATTTATGCAGCCTAGTGTGATTTTGTTTGTTAAGGCATACTAAGTGGTATGTTCGTGATATATATATATTTGTGATATATATATATACACAAACACATATACACATACACACACACACATATATATATATATTGTGCTGAGAAAGACTGGTGATCATACGCTGTAGTGGAATATACTTTAAAGCACTAAACTGGGTCATTACAGTGACTTGCTAAGAGCTGTACTTAAACCCTATTAACCTTACCATGCTGTGGTAGGTCATTCTGACCTTTTCTCTTTAATATTTGTTAAATTTTTGTTATAATTCAGTATATGACCCAGGTCAAACTTAAACCTTGGAGCCAACATGTCCTCATCATGACAAACCTAATTTAAACTAACTTGTTTTTTTGCTATTTAATGTCAAAGCCTTGTGATGTGATTTGGTAATTTAAGATGCTTTCACTGGCACCATGTCTCTCACATGCTTAGTCACAAACAAAAAGTGACACTTGAGATGTGATTTCTCACGCAGGCTCAGTTTGACCCAGTAACAGCTATTCTGGCTTCATAAAGGGTTAAAAGGGTTAAAATTACTGTAACACATGACCTCAATTGCTTAAACCTAACCTTGTTGCTTAAAAACAATTATATGATTAAAAACCACTTTTTCAACAAAAAGGTTTATTTATTAATACAGTAATAATCATCAGAATAAATAAGTCTTCTGCTAAGTAATATAGTTTGATAGGCTAACTGTAGGCTGCTAATGGTTGCCAAGCAACATAGCAACTTGCAGCATTAATGTAGAATGTGTGCCATTTAACAATGGCTTTAGGAGTAGCTTAACCAATCAGAATTTAGAATCGGAGATATCTACTTTAAATCACTATTTACAGACACAAATTATGAAATGTTCTACAACAACATCAAGAAACGAGACATGTTCTCCACAGAAGCTTGTTGACTAAGTAAACAGGGCCGAGCTTCAGAGTGTTTGTGTGTGCTTTGGTTAGAAAGTGTGCTATTAGTGAAATCATATTTCAGTTGTATAGTCCGCAAGCCGCAGAGATTTCTCCAGCCACCAATTTCCTTCTGATGAATCCAGGTAATTATTTCTGAAATAGCTTGACTGTCAATGGCAAACAGCTGTTACAGTGTGTGGTGAGTTTGTATGTTTGAAAGCTGTATATTACGTATAACCATGTATGACCATGTAAGTGGGTGTAGAATGTCTATATTTGCCTTCTTTCTGTACATGTACATGCGTGTGTTAAATGAGTTTGCGAGATCCCCTTCCACAGGCACAGGGTAATTAAAAGCTTGAGTACCTTCCAGTCTCAGACCTAGTTCCAAACTGTAAGGTACGCACATACAGTTCTTTGATCTCATCTTGAGCGATCAATTATTCAGGATCATTTGCAATGCATTAGGACTGGGACGATGTCTCACACTAATACAAGGATTCTGTAATGGCAGCAGTGAGAATGTGTTAGCAAGAGAGGCTGCAAACTTACAAGATCCAGAAAGATTAAAATAAGTTTGGGTTGGTTGAATCATAGCTGTCCTGTCCTTTTGGACATCCTTTATCCAGAGGGGCTGATGGAAGATCTGAGTGGAGAGACATTAAATCATGCGTAAGGGTGGTCTTGGATGGGCGTGTGATGTGTTGGGATGCCGAGGGGGTGGGACGCACTTGGGGGTTTTCAGAAGGTGCAGGCGATATTTCAGCATTCTTTCATAAGAACACTTCTCCATATCTGATATGCCTTTGTTTTGCAAAGGTGATAATTACTTTCAGCAGCCACTTCACACACAAACACACACACACACACTTTACTTATCTGTCTTTTGTTTTAGTTGCTTTTGTCCACAGCTAGTTATAAACAATATAACCTAACCTTAACCATAAAAACAAAAATTCCTGCATTTTTACATTTTTTTTAAAAAACTTTGTTTACTATATTTTTATAGTGTTTTTACAAATGAGGACCTCCCCAAAAGGTTTTGCTCAGATTTGTCAGGTTTTGCTGACATTTGGATACAAATTTGTCCCCAATATATGGTTAAGTAACACACACACACACAGCAGACAGATACAGTGCCTGGGCCCAAATGTTCTCAACCACGTGGGATTAGACTTCAGTTAAGCCTGCTGTTCCAGAGCCGTTATTTGCGAACTCGAGTCGGAGCTCAAAGGATCGTGCTGTCACGCTCAAAGCTCATCTGCAGCCACGAAAGAAATCTTAGGAATTAACGGATCCTGTGGTCCCTCTTTTTCCATTCTGCTATTTTATCAACCTGCTTTTCTTTGCTTCAAAGCCTCCAAGACATACGTTAACTCTCTTCTCTCCTGCTTCCCTTCCCATCGTGTCAAGGCTTTTCCCTCTTGTTCTGTTCCTACTTCTTGTCACTCTACTCAATTTCATTTTGCTTTCCTGAGAACTGCGTGTTCTCATATATAATATATATATATATATATATATATATATATATATATATATATGTATATATATATATATATATATATATATATATAGCACAGAATGCACCAGGTCAAAGCTGATTCACTGATTCACACAGTCCTGCTGTAAAGATCAGCCTTACCAGTGATGGCTGACTCCTCAGTTAAGGGAACTTTTGAAAGAAAAATGCTTTTTAAACGAATCAATCAGTCTAGTTTTAAAGAATGGATTATTTATAGCTTTAACATTTTATTGTGTTTCTTTAATTACCTTTTTTCCTTTTGAAAGTGTTGAAATTGTATTGATTTGAATTGTATTCTCCTCAGTAACAGATATACATATAGAAAGTATTAAACTCACAAAAAATCCTTGCTTTTCACTTTTTAAAAAGTTAAAAATCAAGATTATATTTATGTAGCTAATATATAAAATTATATATTTTTTTCCCTCTTCCCAATATTTCTGTCATTAGCATTATGAGATGCATTTTAGAGAACAACTGGGTTTTTTCCAGAAACATTTAGGTTTGGGTATTACAGTAATAAGAAGTGACAGGGGCGTGCATATCTGCCAGTGTACCATCTGCCGCAGTATAAAGATGAGACGTAATTAGGATTTTTGTCATCATATGTTTTATGCTTAGTATTTGAAAAGCTTGATCAGCTTGTTTTAATGTATTAAATTAATGGGCAGAGTTTCAGTTTAATTTTATTTATATAGAACTTTTCACAAAGTTGCATTGTTGCTAAGCAGCTGTACATATGAAAAATAAAAGATGATAAAAGAAATTTAAGACATATACAATACACTGTAATACATGGTATTATTAAAAATTTTAAGATATTTGATGGATCACCTACACAGTATATTGCATTTTGGCTGCTGGTCTTTAGAGTGGGATGCTGGTTTTCTAATGTCTGCAAAACTCTTTAACTAGCTAGAGAAGTAAGGTCATCAACACGCTTCACCAAAAAGGTCATACTGGTCAACCAGCAACACAAGCTGAGATTGGCTGGTGAACAGTTTGGCTGTACTGGTCCACCAGCTACAGTAGACCAGTACTAATCAGCACAAACCAGCTGCTCTTTTAAGATTGAAGGACTGAAGCAGCACAGATCTGATCAGCCAGAGTGTGTGATAGGACAGGCAGGGAGAGAGAGGAGAAATCCCACAGCAGGCTGGGGTTGATCAATCAAATAATGAGGCTAATTTTTAATGGGCTGTGAAATTGTTCCGTCTCACTCAAAGTGTCTCCTTGGTCATTTTTCTCTATATACAGACTGTCAAAGTTTGAAGCTCACAAATTTTCAAAAAGGTTAATGAACCCCAAATTCAATGATGCCAAATGGGGAGATGTGCACACGCACACTAAGAATAATCTGAGAATGAACACCCGGTTGGTCCTCTGTCTCCAGGGTGCTCTCTGCAGTGTGGATGGCTGACAGAGGTGAAGAGAAGAGACTGAGGATTGTGGGTAGAATGTGCTGTTCAGTTGTTTTTAAGGTGGTCAGGAGCTCACATCTGCTGAATCAGCCCAAGAGTTGCTTCTTACACATATTCAATCTGCCTGCACAGCAGAGGAAGATAACTAATCAGTAATGCAGCCACTAGTTCCTCACACTTTTTCCTATGTTATATTTTAAACAGAGTTGTTTTTGTTATGCATGTATAAATGTTATGCATTTAACATACAAACTTTTATACAAATATTGTATATTTTAATTTACTTAATTTGTGCCGCAGTCAGACATTCTTTTCTTCAGTCAAAATAACCCTCATCCTGGTTAATGGAGGTTCTCTGTACAGATGTGTATGGAAAGGTGCCCTTCAGCTTGTTCTTTACCACACTGCCATGGGACATGCCATTAAACAGCCCACCATTACAGTGATTGCACGCTTTTGAAATTCCTGCAACTTTCTATTTCCCCTTCTCTTTTTCGAAATACCCCATTGACTTACAGTGTACAGACTATAAACCACTGGGATGGCATACTTGCATCCAGAACTTTGATTGGTTTTCTTTCATGCATTGATTTGCATGCTGAATTCCAATAGGCCAAGAGGACCATACATTATAATGACTTAACAGGTAAGGGCATAACATGAAGAAAACAGCCTAAAATATTTGGAACAAGATGATGAAAGACACTATAATCTGAATCGACAGTTCATTCTGTGATGATATATATAGTTAATTTCTCTAAAACTTTTATTTGTGGTTGCTAGGCAACAAAGGAACTTGCCTCGTTAATAGCGTGCTATGCCAGATGTGCATTTATAGTCATTTTACAACAGTCTCAGCAACAAGAGGTCTTGACATGCTTTGAGTGTTATGATAACAGCATTTTATGTGCACAGAACAGAAGCCTGAGCTATAAGTTTACCTTAAACCTACTTACCACTGTACATTTGCAGCTTAATAAACATTTCTCTATTTCCTTCAGTAAATGCAAACCTGGTTGCAATCTGCCATCAGGCTGTCTTTATATGCTATATAAAAAAGTTGCTTAAATTTGCTTCACTAAACTCTTGTTTATAAAAGAATCTTTATTTGAATTTTACTTTATGTATGTAACAGAAGATCCTTTGCTGTTTGCTTACTATATAACTATATATAATATGCTCATCGTCAAGGGTTTCAAAGGGTGAATATTTTGTTTTTGTATATATCTCTATTAAGTTTTGAACTTTGTTTATAGCTATGTATTTTTTCATCGCTCTCTTTTATAATGTGCTGCCTCCACCTCCAGATTGACCTTGTAAATAAAATGTTAACTGTATAGGCAAAAAATAAATAAATATATACACCGGCATGCATTTACAAACCACATATCACTCCCTACCCTGCCAAGTCATTGCAGCAGGAAGGCAGGCAAGACTCCCAGGGTAGCAGTGCTGTTTGCTGTTTAGTATTCATATGACACAGCTTGCTTCTCTTCTCCTCTCTTTCTCTCTTTCTCGCTGTCTCTTTGGCACTTCCTTTGACATCTGATGGAACCACTTTTAATCTCTTAAAGACACAGGCAACACTAAAGCATACATCTAATAGTGGTGTGTTAAAATGATGACCTCATTAATTAATTATTTTTTTGGAAGAACCTTTTGCTTTTCCCATGTTGTTTTGAGTAAGTAGAGACATTTTAAAATGAACACATTTTTCTGTTACTTCAGATGCAGTTTGACCTCAACATTTCTTAACATTTCTTATCATGGCTTAAGGGGACCATTCAAACATCTCAGGGTTTAGTCTTTCACCCCTCCTCCCCACCTTCCCTTTTGTATTGAACATGCAGATCTGACAGACTGTAACCACCCACTCACTCGCCAATGCTCCTGCCAGCAACCCCCCAATCCACCCACCCACCAACCCTAACAATCCATCAGCCAGGATTACATGAAAGAGTTGTAGAGCAGTAGAGAGAGAAACAGGAAGACATAGAAAGCAAATGAAAAGAGCATTTCAATAAATAAAAAATGAACATAAGGATTAGTTAACAGTGCCAGCGTATGGATTAGCTGTGCTAGTATGATGTTTGTTCAGGCAAGATTGGCATTAGGACATCAAATGTTCTTCAGTCAATATCACTACCCCACCCCCTCCTGGAAGTTCTGGACCTGAGGTTGATTAGCCAAGCATGCGAGAACAGCACCCAGTTTCAAGGAATCCTGTAAATTAGGAAAACCCTTATAAATATGTTGTAAATTCAAGGATAATATCACTATTATCACTATTTAGACCTGTTATGTAGTTTACCATTGTTGGCTTTGGCTTGTTCAGTGGAGATTTGTAAGGCACTATTCTTTGCAAAATTGATTTTGGAACAACATGTGTTGTGGAAAAAATTAATACAAATAAGTTCAGTTGAATTAAAGATTTTCCCTACCTAAATGGTTTCTTAGAAACATCTTCAGAATATTTGCCAGAATTTGAAGCTGAAACAACATGCATATTCGAATTCCTTTTTTATTTATAAATTCTTTAATTGTGCCTTAAACTTAGTCAGTGCATTAATCTCACATACTCCATTAGCCCAAAGCAGTCCCTCTAGTTGTGTGCTTTTGTCCTGCACACTGTGATCACATTGCTGTTGTTCTCACAGAGCATGCTTGTCCTGCCTGTACACACAATTACCAGTACTGTACCGTGAGGCATGTTAATCTTAATCAAGTCCCTTTACACATTCGATTCTGCACACAACACTTGCATTAAAATTCCCACAGGTAAAGAGGAAAAGCAGCATGGCACTAGCACATTTAGAATGGTTGTGTCATTGAATACCTGCTTCCTCTTGAGAGACATCCGGCATGTGCATAGTGAGTTATCATTAGCATGGCACAGATCCATCCTGTTGGGGCCACTGTGGCACAGTCAATGTTTCAAGTCTGAAAGGTTTTTAACTGCTTGTATGTATTTAAAAAACAAAACATTATCTTGTTTGGAAAAAAGTAGAAATACCTAAACATCCCTAACACTAAAACAATTTACCTATTTAAAGAAGCAAATTGTGTTTTAAAATATTAACTCATGCTAGGTTTAACTTTTAAACATAAATCTCATAAAATTTAGTCAGCTTTATGCAAGGTTATAAAAAAGTATTTTCTTTTAAATAAAATAATTAAAATAGCAATAGTTTGTTAATGTGGTAAGAAAAATAAATCTGTAAGTCTCATTATTTTACAGTTTTGCTCTCAAGTAAATCTATCTTTTTTCAAGGATATATACATATTGTTTTTTTATCTTGCATTGCACATCAGGAAAATATGTGGGTTGAAAACCTCTGGGTTGCTGAATGGGTGGAGGAAGGTGGAATAATTGCGTTCTTTATCAGATTTGTAACAGCACACTGGCTTTAGGCTGATTAATCTCATTTAGAACCTCTGATTTGAATAATGCTTCTTTTTATTTATCTGTCTGTTCTTTCTTTCTGTCTTTCTATGTCTCTCTGTCTTACCTTTGGATGCAGGGGAAGTTTTTATTGCATAAGCAGCTATAAGTGACTGCTGGCTGCATCTTTTTCATCTCACATTCAGACTGTGTACAGAGTAACATACCCGTAGCTGGCACTGTAGTTTGCTGTATATTGTGTGTTTGTACATGTGTGTGCATCTTTCGTACTGAATAGACAGATTTGGCGAATTCTAAACCCACACAATATTAAACTGAAACTGGGATTTAGAAATACTGCCCACACATATCTGGAGGGGTGGGAAATACAAGGGGAGAGAGAGGCAGACAGCTAGAGAGGTGGAATAGAGAACTTGGAAAATCTCAGCTAATTCACTTATGTGAATTACGGTAAGCCAAGGCTTACTGGGTTTTTGCTACTGGTGTGCTTGTGCTGTCATGGCAACAATTCTGTGAACAGCACAGACATAAATCTTTGGTCTACTAAAAGTGTGTTGCCTACATGATGAGAACAACCTCTTGAATGTATCATTTTCATCCCCACAGCAGTAGTCTGTATTTCCACTTAAACACTTAAATGTATTAGCCTTTATTGCCCAGATTCTCTTTGACTTTCTAATGCAGTTGACCACTAGAGTCATGGGTTGTATGTTTGTTTTCGAAAAATAAGTATCAGCTTGGCTTTAAGGACATCACAACATCTCATAGTGCCCTTTAAGTCATCCATGCTCGAAAAAAAAATTGAACCATGAGTGATGAGGTCAGATTTTACATGTAATCTCTTTATCTGTGGTAACTCGGGTTGCTTTACTCCACCCAATATCTCTCTCTCTCTCTTTATCTGTTTCTCTCTCAGCTGCTTCCTCAGTTATGGGCATTTACTTTAATTTCTTTAAAAGCTTTTAAAAATAGCCTCCTGGGATAATTTGCATAATTTTCTTTTTGTTTGCTAACTTTTGATGATCCAACTCTTACACATTGTTCTAGTCATCACAAAATGAGTTTATATTGATGTATTTAGTTGCTCTTTAATCTGCTCTTTAGTTGCTCTTTAATTATCTTTTTTAATTATTGTTCAGCATACAGCAAGATGTTTTACCTGGACCTTTGTTTTCTGTTTGTGTCCTTCTGTCTTAACCCTGTTGTTGGAACCATTTGGTAATTAGAAGAGCACAGGTCATTATGTTTATTGTTTTATATTGAGAGCTTTGGTGTACTCAACTACTCTTAACTCACCCTGCTCCCTGCTGTTTGTACACATCTCTCTCTCCCTCTCTTTCGCTCTCTCTCTCCCTCACATAATATTATTTATGTATATAATGTAAGCCTGATGTATGTAATGTAAGTAGGAGAGAGAGAGACGAGAAATTAATGATGTCATCAGCTTTATTGTCCTGAAATTCTGGTGAGATTTTGTTGTTATGAATACTGACATTTATTTTAAATTCTTATTTGAAAAAGCTTTTGCAAAATTCACCGGTTGTTTTGGAGGGTACATTTTAGAAAACTCTACATTTTCTGTGGATGTGTATCCAGTCATAAAATAACTTGCACACTAAGTTGTGTTTGTTTTGCACTCTACATATAAACCTTTTTTGCATGACTATGCATTGCTGTTTTTTTTTTGTCACCCTATTTCTTTTGTTAGCATTTGTTTGCTGAGTTTGTACTTTGTCGTGATGGCTTTGGATAAGGTGATAAAAATCAATTTTGAGCTCCACACAACTCATTGTGATTCATGAGGAAGTCAAGAATTAATCAGACCACAAAAAAGGTTCCTCTGATTCCTCTTCACAAAAAGCCTTTCGGCCAAATTTATCTCCATGCAGAACTATGTTAAGTTTAGGATAACCAGAATGCAAATTATAAACTCAAATCTGTAACAAAGAAATAACAGATCGGTGGTTCCACACCTCATGGACTTAATCTTGCATGTGTAACAAAGACGTTTCTGCTGCTAGCCGCCAGTCCTCTAATTCCATTCTATTAATATTTGATGAGCTTCAATGAAAATTTAAACCACCTTACAAAAACTGCAAATGACTTTTGTTAAATGTCCCATGTGGGTTTGTCTTACATAAATTTGTTGTTAAGGCCATCATAATTATTAAAAACTCAGATTACAGGATTGTTATGGATGCAAGTGGGTGTGTGTGAGTTTGTCATTACCACATACATCAGTACAGTTAGTAATCCAGTTCTGGCATTTAGGGTAAGAAAAAACAAGCTAATTTCCTTCAGTCTAGAAATGGCCTATCTCATTCTTAATGTTGTTCCTAAAGGTTAATGATTAAAATAGTTTGAATGTTACACCTAATAATTGAAAGAGATGCTTTTTCTCTCACTTTATTTCTTTTATTTTCTCATTTGTGTTTAACAGCTATAATAGAAATACTGCAAGTGTCAGTCTACCAATTTACACTTCCCCTATTATTCCCTTTCTTTTCCTTCCTATTTTGTAATATTAAGTGGTAATTTGTTGCTTTTCCTGTCTGACTACTCCACATTGACTAAATCTCTTTTGGAACAAGTTATTGAGCTGCACATGACCAATAAAAATTGTGAATATTAATACATTAAGGTGATCCCTTAGTTTCTTTCTCACTCTAATCTCTTTTCCCACTTAACAGAATAACTGACTAAGATCATGTTTGTTGCACAGGCTGCATTTTCTGGTCTTCCATACTGAAGAAGTACATGATGTTTTACGGATCTGGGATGGTCCTCAGGATGGAGGTGTGTTACTTCGAGAGCTTAGCGGCTCTACACTTCCTCCAGATCTTCACAGCACCTTCAACTCCGTCAGTCTGCAGTTTACAACAGACTTCTTCACCAGTAAGCAGGGCTTCGCTCTGCAGTTCTCAGGTGCGTGTCTGAGTGTGTGTTTTTGCGCACACCTTCACTTTGTTGGCTTGGTGTAATTAAGTGTCTGAAGTTGTGAATGATGGTGGACTGTTGACATCACGTTTTCTAACACATTTCAATGTGTGAAGATGTTTGCATGAAATCAACTGAGACTGTAATGGAGAGACCTGTTTTCCTAATTAGCAAGTTTTTGAGGTCCTACATAGTTTTTATTTATGCTTGGTATTCTGCGTTACTAGAGAATAAGTGGGTTAAACACAAGCCAATTTGTACTCTATAGAGGTGAGTGGTCTACAAGACTTATTGTAACAGCCGTTACAGTAGCTATCCTTAAAAGCAGGTAGGTTAGTGCCAGTGATCTTCTCTGCAGTTCACACAACCCAGTAGATCTCTAGCACTATTACAAATAAGCACCAGATTTTCTTCGTTACAGTCTAACATCGCTTTGGTTACAGTGGCTTTTACCTGCTCTGTACTGAATCTTTTTTTGCCCCAGTTTCAACTGCCACTTCCTGTAATGATCCTGGCATACCGACTAATGGCACTCGGATCGGAGACAGCAGAGAGCCGGGAGATCATGTGCTGTTCCAGTGTGATCCAGGCTACATCCTACAAGGAGCCACCAAGATTATGTGTACCGAGATCAACAACCGTTTCTTCTGGCAGCCCGACCCGCCCACTTGTTCTGGTATGAGCATGCCAAATTAAGAAATGTGACCAGTCCCATCCTGCACCAGAATATTGCTGCTGCTGTGATCTGTGATTTCCATTATGCTCTGCCTCATTAGTGGAGGAGGTACTTAACATTTTTGATGAATGACTTCAGCCTCGCCCTGGTTATGATTATGTCCATTAGTTTATAGACAGAAAGAAAGGCATGTGTTCAGTCTGAGTGATCACAAGTTAAGGAAGCATTTATTTTAAAGTTGTAATAACAGTAAATGTGACACTGGAAACTGATGCTTCTGCACTTTCCATTGAAAGGGTGTTTTTCTCCAGGTCACATTGGAAAACACATAGACAATGCATTAGTAAACCATGCTAAAAGGCACACAAGAGCATTCGTCATGTTATTCATCAGATAACAAGGGCCTAATATAGATGATAAATCTAGAGAGTTCATGCAGTGCAATAACCTCCAACAGAACAAACACTTATTTAAAAGTTCTACTTTCTAGAAGCAAAGGATTATTTTTTGGACATTTGGGGTCAAGGGGTTCGGCTTTCTTTTTGAAATTCAGGCAATTTTCTTTGATGTTAACAGTCACAATCATGATGTTTATTTAGGCTGCCTTGTTCCATTGTCTGAGTTTGTGTCAACTGAATCACAGGCAAAACCCTGGAGATGTTTGTCAGTTCCAGATAAAAGCCTGTCATTAAAAGCAGCAGATAATACAGAGCATGTACTTGTAAACAGGCAAAGTTGAGCACATTGTAGCACTTGTGTGTGGATGATGTTCTTGGTGTGAGAATTATGAGTTTCCTAATAATTAAAATAAATGGTGATCTCATAACCTAACAGAATAAAACTTCATGGTTTATAAAGGGTGTAAAATCTAGATATAGACCTAGATGAAAAGGACATTCTAGAGTTAGAGAGCCACATTTTGAAAGTGCAAATAGTATTTCCTGTTTCCAGTGATTCTGATTTGTTGAGTCCTTTTCTTGTCTTTCTGTTCCAGCTCCATGTGGAGGGAATCTGACGGGTCCCAGTGGTCTGATCCTGTCCCCTGAATATCCAGAGCCCTACCCTCATGGCCGAGAATGTGACTGGACTGTTTCAGTCACTCCTGATCACATCATATCACTCGCCTTCAATCAGTAAGCGACCATATATACGTTATCGTATATACATATATAGCATATGCGTGCATCCACCTTTCTCCTGGTGTTTCCTGTAATGTTTGAGGTAATCTTTGGATATTAGCCAATAGAACTGAAGCTTGGGAAGTGCCTAATTACACATCTTAACACACACACATTTACACACCTGTTTGTCTTTACCTGACAAACACTCACATTGTCTTGAGTTTACCCAGGGAGTATGTACAGATGTGTGTCTTTAAAAAATTAATTCTAAGATGTTTTATTAAACATAAAGGCCATTCTGTTGCATGTCTTTGCATATTGTTGTGCATAGTTATTTCACTCCAGACTATCCAATTATGTATTATTATGCAGTCATTTAACACCAGGTGAATGTGTTCATGTGTGCTGTTGATATAAATATAAGCAATCGTTTAAAATTCCTGCTGTTAAATAGAGTGAGTTAATGTTTACACTAAAACAACGTCCCAGTTTTAGTTTGTGAAGACCTGCAGACATGATACACACACTTTTGTGTTGTATCATTTGCATTGTGTTCGTATAGCTACTGTAATGATTCTTAATGAAGCTACAAAAGTAAAACAGGTGTTTGTTTAATAGAAAGGTGGAGGTACAGTCATTGTCTTCAGTACACTTGCAATATATTGACACTCTTTTCCAGCTTTAGCCTAGAGCCAAGTTATGACTTTCTGCACATCTACGATGGGCCCAATTCTCTCAGCCCACTTCTGGGCAGCTTTTACGGTACGGACGTCCCAGAGCGCATTGAGAGCAGCTCCAACACGCTCTTTCTGGCCTTTCGAAGCGACGCCTCTCTCAGCAGCAATGGATTCGTCCTTCAGTACACAGGTATGGGAGGAGTAAGTTACATCTGTTCTGTGTTTGTACTCATCTACAGACCTTTATAATGGCTGCGTTGTATTCAAATTTTGCCGCTGTGAGGTAAGAAGTACTTGATTGTTTCTGACTGTCAAATTTTCATTAGCTGAGGTCAAACAGGGATATCAGGATGACACTTTGTCCTTTGCTTTTTGGTCCGTTGCTTTTGCAGCCATGTGTATTCATGCATCGCTTTGAATTTTGCCTTGATCACCACACACCCCCATATCAGCTTTGCAGCATTTAATTATCGACCTGTGGTGCTTTTCACAGTAATTCAGAGAATAACTACAAAATGAAAAGCCAGAATATTCTCACTAACGCTGGCATTTGATCAATGTTTTGCAAATTAGAACAAATGAAGTTTGGTGTCCCTGTGTGCGCCCTGCAAACCTTACTTTGATAACACTTTGACATGTTTGATTATTAGAGAACATCCATGATCAGACTTGTCTGATCAAACATAGGGTGATTTTTTTCACATGTGGGTGATCCAGTTTGTGTTTTGTGTCTTGGTCTTGTTTCACTCAACTCCAACTACTCCATTGGTGCTTGTTGATGTAAATGCTTGTAAATAGAATATGCAAAAGCACATTTAAATAAGATCTATTTGTTAGGTTGTGTGAGAGAACAGTCAAGCACATTTCTTAGGGGCTGGTTATACAGGACACGCTCAGTTTGGCTAGATGGAGAGCAACAGAATAAACTAGAACATGGGGACACAACATATTTGAACAATTAAAATTTGAATAATTTAAACTTGATACAGCATTTTAAAAAGTGCAAAGCTTATAGTGTGAGATGGTAAAAGTGACAGCAAGCTGCTAATATGCCGGCTGGCATGTGTGAAAATAAAACAGACACAAAGTCTTTTACATACAGATTATCACCAAAACAGGCATATATATCTAGCTAAACTAACTGAATAATCAGTGGTTGTACAATTTGTCAGCTAAGTTTACAATCCTGCCCATCTCTAGTTTTTAGAGACTTTGTCAATAAACTCAAAGTTAAATATGTAAGATCACTACCTGACTGGAAGGGTTCTAGTCATTGCTGGCATGCAGCGGTCAGAGAGAGTGGGAGAGAGAGAGCACTCTTTAACTTACTCTCTGATGGATTCAGTAAAATGAGGATCACTATTCTCTCAATCTGGTGTAGCAGATGGACACAGTGTGTTGCACTTCAAAAGCTCCAGTTCCAGACCCCAGACTCCTCACAACGAATTAGTATAGCCTAATAATGTGGAAGAAAACCATAAATATACAAGAAGTTTATGTTTGCTTAACCCGTACAGCAGTGTTGGCATAGCTGGTCGGGCACGGGTGTCAACGATTTGCCTGCATGTACCAATGCTTTTGGAATGCCCGTCAAGCATTATCAACCTCTTTACAGACCAATCAGCTTCTCACAGCCTCCCAACCGGGTCTGATTGGCCTCTAAGGTGCAATATATGGGCCAAGGATCTGCACGCTTGACTGACAGTTAAATAAACACCCACATACACACTCCATTGCTTGTCCTAAGTGCTCCATGTCCAAGTGCATAAACACACCCTCACCAGCACACAAACACAGACCCCATGCATATGTGGACATCTGAACTACACCTTAAATCTGGCTCTGGTTCATTTTTAATTACTTAACATCTCCATACTCATCTTGTCAGGGCAGTAAGGAGACAGAAGATGAAGATGAACTGAGTTATGGCCCCTCTGGAGCATCGGTCCCTGACAAACAGATTGTGAGCCTGTTGCGACACACTATTGGGCCATGAAGGGCAAAGGCATGGCTCATCAGCAAGAATATTGTGGTGTGGCTATGTATTAAAGAACTGCATTGTGCAATTTTTCTCTTCCCATTTTTGCTGTGTAATGCAGAGTGCAGTGATTGATTTCTAATTTTGGCCAAAGGATGTGCTGTACACATGTCCTGCCGGGTGACAAACTGTTTTGTGCAGTCAGCTGAGTTGATCTAACCCAGTGTCACTTGTAATCTATCGGGCGTCATGCTCCACTGGGCATGTAGGTTGCTGTAACATATGTTTGTATTGGGAAGTTGAGGATGTATCTGTGTGCACCTGTTTTAAGTACCTTTGAAATGTTCTTATTGGTAACACTTTGTTTCGATAGTCCACTTTAGATATTCTAGTAACTATAAGTACCTTTGCAACTATTTGTCAACTACAAGTCATTAGAGTATTAGTAGACTGTCTGCTGAATATCTGCTACTCTATCCAATACTCTAATGAGAATTAGTTCACATGTAGTTGCAAGTTAATGAGAGTTAGTTGACATGTAGTTGCAAAGTTACTTTAGAATTTCTAAAGAGGACTATCGAAATAGTGTTACATTGTTATTTACAAAATTAACACTTTGTTATTTACAAAGTGTATTCTTAGTCTTCATTATTTCATTATTTTCATATGGGGGATTCAGTTATGATATGCTTTTCTGAAATGCCCTTTTACAGTATTTGTGTTTTTTCTTCAGTTAGGGGCACATCTGACTGCTTGAAACTTTATGTAAGGATAACATAATTAAAGAATTTAAAGCTATTATAATTATATAAAGCTTTGAAACTAAAACACTGAAACTAAAATATTGAATTATATAAAAGTTTTCTTTAAAATCATCCTGGGGAACAGATCAGTTTCCATAATTGTAAAATGCCTCGTTTACCAAATGACTGTTGGTTTTTCCAAACCTGCACATTTAGACCTAAATTTCTTTATATCCCTTTTCTCCACACTCACTGTAGTCTTTCATTTCATCACCAGAGAATCCCAGAGAGTCGTGCTTTGAGCCGGGACTGGTGCAGAACGGAACTCGTGTCGGCACTGAGCTAAAGCTGGGAGCCACGATCACTTATTACTGCGACAATGGCTACACTCTGGAGGGAGACGCCACTCTCACCTGCATCATGGGGGGAGATGGCAAGCCTGGCTGGAATAGACCAAAACCTGTTTGCATAGGTAAAAATCTAGGAAAGGACTAAAAAACACCCAAGCTGTCCATATGTGTTCTTGCTTGGGGAAACTTGATGTTTGTCACATCTGTCACTGTTTCCATGGAAATAAGAAGCAGCGCATGTTTGCATTGTAACCTTAAGGAATGCCTTTAACACTGCAATTTCACTTTGGCAAACACAGGGAACATCTAGCAGGGCAGCCCAGGAATCAGCCAAAAAATGTAATTTAAGATCAGGAGGAAGAGAGAATAGAAGGGGAGATGGAGAACAGAAAATGAGTCTGTAATGCTTCTGTCTGTGGCTGTCTCTCTTACTCAGCTCCATGTGGTGGTCAGTATTCTGGGTTAGAGGGGGTGGTGCTCTCCCCTGGTTACCCTGGAAACTACAGCAGTGGAAGAACCTGCCTTTACTCTGTTATTGTGCCGAAAGACTACGGTAAGCAACCACATGAAAAACACACACAAACACACATAAACACAGCCATGAACTTTTGTAGTTGTTATACATTTGTAAGCAGAGATCTGTGTTAGCATTCTTATTTATGTTGATCTGCAGCTTAAAACTTGTGTTTTTATGCCTGTTTAGGAAGGTTGTTTTAGTAAATATTATTTAACTTTCAGTCTCTATGATATGTTCATATATAAAAAGCCATTTTTTCCTTCTGGGTTAGAGAGCTTCTTGCTCCTGGAGGACCTCTGAATGTCTCTTTATATCACCACAGCAGATTCTGCTTTACCCCATTGTTTGATCCATAAAATGCTGAGGTCATTTGGCCAATTTGGGGGTTCCTACTGAGTCTGAATTAGCAGATGCAAACAAGCTTGTATTTCTCTGGGTCACAGCAATGTTGTGAAAGCAGAGATAATTAAGGCACAAATATGTGTGGCACAGAGTAAAGGCTTTGAACAGCTGGGAGACAGAGAGCATAGCAACACAGGATATCTATTTTATGGCCCTCATTTGTAAATTTACTCTGTGAAGCACTAGGGTGTGTTTAGAGAGGAAAAAGTTGCTTTACAGGTCTGATTAGGTTCTATGTTTTACTGTTGAATTAACGTTTACAGAGTCATGGTCTCATGGTCAGTTGCATACACAATTATTTTTCTCTCTTTTCCTCTGCAGTTGTGTTTAGTCAGTTTGCCTTCTTCCAGACCGCACTAAATGATGTTGTGGAGGTGTATGATGGCCCTACGCAGCATGCCCGCGTTCTAAGCTCTCTCTCTGGGGCACACACAGGTCAGTTAACCTTCTCAAGCAGTATTGCCTTGATAATTTGCAGTCTATACTGATATCAGGAGATGAATGCAAAAGAGACTTTCAGACTGAAAGGTAAATAAAAAAAGTCAATTAATTGACTTAATTAACAAGATCAGTCACATCCAAAAGCAAAAGAGACACAACCGCCGGTCTGTCTGCAGTTCACAAACCCAAACGTTCCTGTGACTTAAAGCTGAAGTTTTGGGGCAGTGAAGTCACCAAACAAAACTGAAAAAATAAAGATTGCTTTCAAAGCAGGTTTCCTTAATGGTACCCACATCTGCCATTGGTTGAACAAGCAGATAGCCCACTCCAGACTCACGCAGTTGGTTCAGAGAGCGTTGGTGTGTTAAGCTGGTCGGATAGCTAAAAAACAGAACTATGTTTTTTTTAAGTACCACAGTGTGTACTTTGCTAGTGGTTACAGTGCTTACAGTGGTACCAATGTCTCACTTATAGTTTTCTCTGTATGTTAAGCTGGGATAGAAATATTTTACCACAAAAAAGCATCCACTTGACCTTTAAATCCTTAAAGTTGCCTTAGTGCTTGTGGATTTGGTTTATGTGAGTTTCTGCTGCAATTATTAGAATGCACGATGGCATACTCAAGGCCAGATGATAAAAGTAAGAGAATAAAACAGTTTTCACATAACAAGCTAGATGACTCATAGAGTTCAATAAAGCAGTATTCAGTAAATAGGGCTCGCTTCTTTAAGCAGAAAACACAACAGAATAAAACGAGCAAAAACAGACTAGCTAAACAGAAATCTCAAAGACACTCAGTCTGAAAGCTGCCCTAATAAAGTTCTGTTTAATGCCGTCAGTTAAGATTTCTGCATGAATCAGACAGGGTAGCAGGGTTTTTCGTTTCTTCTGACATTTCCATGACAATACAGGGTCATGGGAGAGTTGGGTACATTTTTATTTTTTCCTTCACAACAGTCAAACACCTGTGACTGCCTTATGGTGTGAAATGCATACAGAGAAGGTGTGCTGCTCAAGGAACATTTAGATGCACTTTTTAACTTGTGAAATCCATGTGCTGGGGCTGGTGGAAATAATGCACATTTTTGAGCGTGAACAATGAGGGGGGAATAGCCAGGATTGATACTAGGCAGAATAAAACTGCATATTTTCTTTGTCTCTCCATGCTATGGAGAAAGACAAGGGAAACATGTTGCTATGTATTGTCACCACTACTATAAGCACAGTTGTCAGTTTTGATGGATGATTCTCAACATTCTTAGCAGAAAAAAATCCAGCACAGGGAATGAAATAATCTAAAAATAAGTGAACACAGAGTTTCGGATGAAGTTGTCCTTTGCGAGTTAAGTGTTAGAAACTTATTTCAAACAATAGAGAGAAGTTCTAGTCTCTTAGGGTCTCTTAGTCTCTTAGTCACACGTCCACTGGTGCAGAGCTGAGTGAAGGGCTCGCGCAGGGGATTGTGGGATTGACAGCGGAGCAGAAGCAAGCAGTGAGAACGATAAAAAGCTGAGAAATGTTTGACTGTGCAAAAAACGCAGGGCGACTTTTTAAAATATACAGACAGCGCTGGAGTTTTGGGTTAATTTAATGCTAAAACTACACAGTTACATATTGCAATGTTTAATTCATATTGTACATGCTGGCTGTGGGTGGGTTAAAAAATATTTATTAAATTGACATTGTATTGATACCGTGGAAATTTGGAAATAAATTTAGCATTTTTATAAACTGAAATCATGCATATATGATGACTGTATTGACCGTGTGTTAAAAGCGATCAAATATAATAATATAACGACTGTAGATTTTATAGATGTCTGGTGTTCTGGATAGTATCATGCTGGTTTTCTGTAGACTGGTGTATTTAACAGTTTTTGGGTTATTGCACTGGTGTTAGGGATAATATGATCATTGGAACAAATAGCAGCTGTGAACAAATCGGCGACCAGGGTTTCCCATCACCTCTACCTTGACCGGATTATTAGCTGTCACTCTGTCGGCCACCCACAGAGGCCTGGTCTAATAACATCCCAGCATGCCACAAGCATGAGCAGAAGCGTGGTTGCTCCCAACATGAGCGAGAATGTTGTGCAGTTTCATCTTCTCTGGCCACTGCAGGAATTTGTCAACACTAAACCTGCTCTCTCCAAACCCCTGTGGAGCTCAGCTGAGCCCCAGGGAACTGTGGGAAGACTCAAAGCCTCGGCCCCCACACCACGGCACAGAAAGCACATACACTAAATAATGAGTGAAGGAGAGATAGTGGGTTGATTATTAATAGAATTGTGCTTGTGGACATGCAGCATTGGTTAAGAAAATGAAAAACTTAAAGCTGATGTACATGTTATGGGTAGATAAGTAAAAAATGACAGTTACATAAACGTCAACTATAAATAAATAATTATATTTATTTACATAAATAATGTGAATTTTCAACTGAAACTTACTTCAGTGATCAGTTGTGGCACTTTTGTTTGTGGGATTTTAAAACCTGTTTGTTATTTACTAACCCACCATCTAGTTTACCTAGGCAATGTAATGGCAAATGATGGACAAGAACAATAAAACTAGACATACTGTAAATCCAGATGCATGCTGCAGGCAAGCACACTTTCTGTGTTTTAAAGAGGCAATTTAGGTACCTAGATTACAGGGCTGGAATGATGCTGTAAAATCCCGGCACAGCAATTCAGATCAAAGCAGTTTGCTGCATACTTCACAACCCACCACTCAGAGTCCTCCTGTAAGATGGGGAATTGTGAAGTGCAAATTGCATTCAGCATGTTTTGGCAGTGTTTGTGTTGTTATTGCGTTTGCATAATTCCTTCAATGGGTCGGGTGCTTCAGCGATGCAGCGCATGCCTGTAAATTACGTTATTAGCGTGCGCAGTTCATTCTTACTGAATTTGAATGTTTAAATAGTTCTGTCGTGATTGCATCTACTTAACACCTTGCCTGTACTTTTAGGTGAATCATTGCCGCTAGCCACGTCCAACCAGATTCTCATCCGGTTTTCCTCTAAGGGTCGGTCAAGCTCAAGAGGTTTCCACCTAGTTTACCAAGGTAAGCTCATTTTTAAAAGTCCACTGAATAATTTTATTCTGCTGTATCGGTAAAACAAATAAAAGCAGTTCTGTTTTGCATGAAGCGAGTCATTTTATGTGGGCAGACATGTTAAGATCACATGACAAGCCAAATATTTCTCATTTAATCTTGTAAACTTCCTGTTTTTGGACATAGATATTGGACTACACAAAAGTTTTCACTTGCCAAAGCAATGAGTAGTAACCTGGCTACTGACTACTGGCATTAAAACATTAAAACAAGACTAATAAAATACCCCTTTAAACTTTCCCCATATCCTTCATGTTGTTTTTACTTCCTGTTTATTGGTCAGATGTTTAAAGGAGGGTGGTCCTGTCATAACTTGTGGTTCTGTAATGCAGTCATTTTAAAGTCAGAGAGGCACAGTCCTCTGAATTACGATACTGTATTATTTAAACATTATACAACATTTCAGACACAATTATTCAAACACACACACCCACACATAATAAGCACTGATGTACAGTAAATGTGCGCTACTCTTTGGCAGCCTCCTGTTCAAAAGTGCTTTAATAGCCTGTGTCTCTCTCCATAATAAATAACTTGGATTTCAGGAGCTAAAACAGCATTATTGTATTTTCCTGCCTCCTCTGTGTTCTTCAGCCATGCGCCTGCCTGTTTCCTGCCGTGCCCTTAATGGAAAAGTACAGCATCTTATAAAAATATTAAAGTAGTGGTGTTCTGGGCCATCCTTACCAGCTGTAACACACTGTACCTGCTATGGCTCAAAGATAAAGTGCCAGTTCCACAAACAATCAAGTTGACATGTATAATGCATTTCCAAGCATTTTCGGTTTAGTGTTTCTCAAGGTTTTCACCATAACAACATGGAGTTCCATTGTGTGGTAATTTATCTTACAGTGGTAGGTTTATTTTCTGTGTTTATTTTCTTTGATTTATTTTAGCTGTCCCAAGGACCAGCGCGACCCAGTGCAGCTCTGTCCCAGAGCCCAGGCACGGCAGACGCACAGGAAACAACTTTGCGGTGGGGGCAGTGGTAAGTTTTGAGTGCAATGCAGGATACATCCTGGAGGGACCCAGTGCCATTGAGTGTCTGACTGTACCCAACGCTCTGGCCCAGTGGAACGGAAGCATGCCCAGCTGCATTGGTGAGAACACGTCTACATTTCTGCAGCCTTGTTTTCAGGACCACACTTCAGCTTCCTTTACTGTCATCATTGTAATAAAAGTGATTCTTAGTATAACATTTCAGTGTCAAATGTTGGTTAAGCTTGTTCATTGTTGTTAATGTACATTTTTGTACATTTTGTTAAATGTTCATGTTATTACTTTTATTTACATAATTTTTTGACAAGATGCACAAAGCGCATTTGAGTATTTACATTCGCAGCTGCCTCACCATGAGCACTCTTCACAGATCATGCACGCAAATACATATGCGAACATTTGAAAGTAAAACAGCACTCAGGTAACAGATTGCATCTTCTCTCGATAATACTGCTACTGCACTAAAAAAATGTTCTAAAACAGTGCTAACATCCAAATTTTATTAAAGTCAAAATGTTATGTAACATCACTGAATCGATATTAGGTTTCCCCAATAAAATTTTTTTGCTAGATCAGGTAAAAAAACTTCTGAAAGTAACAATTGTGTACTACCACTTTATATAGTGTATAAAAAAGTGATATCATTACGTTTGTGTATTTTATACTTTATATATGTACTTCCCTCCCAAACTGTGTTACAATTAATCATGGTTTTGAAACCAGAAACCATGGTTACTATAGATAAACCATAGTAACCCTAAAATAACCATGGTTTTGCTATAGCAGCAATAATTTAACCATGGTAACTGTAGTAAAACTGGTTATTCTGGTAATATATCTGACAAAGCTATGGTTATTACCCTTTTACTTTACGAAAAACAGGTTAATTTTTGTAAAAAGAAAGACGCATCACAGCTTTGGTTACTGCAGTGAAGCACAGCAAGCAGAAACAAGTCTCCTCCTCCTGGAAGGGAGCTGTCGCCAGCACGCTGTCCCCATGCTTAACAAGCAGCAGCAAACAGCTGTGGGCCAGCAGTCATTGCCTCCGGCATGCCGCACACACACACACACAAAAACACACACTGACACATCCCACACACAAACACACACATTTGTGGCAGATGTCTTTGCGGGTACTCTGTGTTTTAGGCTGTGCACACTCAGGTGTCCGCAACTCGTGTGCAGCTGCTTACCTGCACTCTACTGCAGCTAGCAGATGTTTGACCACAAGAGCCTCAAGGGAAATGACTGTGTCCTGAGGATTGTAAATAATGTTGAATATGTTTGGGGTTGGTATGTGGTTGTGTATGTCAGGTTCTTCTTCTTGCGTGGCCTTTCATTCTTTCCTCCCGTTATCTGTCCCGTAGTGCCATGTGGAGGGAATCTAACCCAGCGAACAGGGACTATTCTGTCACCCGGCTACCCCGAGCCGTACCTGAACAGTCTGAGCTGCGTGTGGAAGATCACAGTACCTGAAGGAATGGGCATCCAGGTACAGTCTACACTAGCAATGATAAAACACCTTATCATGCCTTTTCCTACAGTATCATTATGAATACAAAGGTTTGCCAAACAATGTTTTCTTTCTGTGTCACAATTATTCCTTGACTTTTAAGTGTAGTGATGGTGGAGTGTTTAACAAGTCTGTAGTGCTTTAGTTTGTGTTTTCAGTGTCGACACGAAGCATTTAGAAACTCAGGAAGGAGACATTTCCTTTATCAAATTTCTTCATCATTTTCTTCAGCCATACTTCATAACTGTCAAATGTTTCCTTCTTGGCACCTAGTAGCACTTGATCTCACTACGTCAGTATTGGTTGGCAAAGGTAGCTTGTTACTGTAAAAGCTACAGTATCTGTGCTACCGTCACGCTTCTTAAACTGTATTTAAGTCAGTCACATTGCAGCTTCAGGAAGCTCAGAGCAGTGCCTGAATTTTTTCAAGCAGCATCTGCATTCACCGCTCTGGATTTGTCTAACGCTGTTGGAAACAAGTGTAATCAAATCCAGCTCTGAATCATGGGAGGAGTTCAGGACTGCTTGCTTAATTGCCTTTAACCCAATTCATAAACTTCCCACCGTAGGAGAATTGGAACCATGCAGAAATGATTACAGGATCACGGAAAGTAAGACAGACTGATATAAAGATGCAGTGGTGTGAAAGGAAGGATTTAAAGAGAGATTGCACTAGGACTAATTGTGCATTTTTATGTGCTTTGTTACCAGTATGGCCGGGTGATATCTCTGCATTTACACAGATTTTGCAATGACACTCTCTCTCTCTCTCTCTCTCTCTCTCTCTCTCTCTCTCTCTCTCTCTCTCTCTCTCTCTCTCTCTCTCTCTCTCTCTCTCTCTCTTAACACCTCATTCTTAGACTGGGTTAAATGTTAAGATGGTTTAGTAGAATTTTAACTTCAGTAGCCAATAGGGCATTAGGGTTAGAAGTTCAGTTTGCTTTTGTGAATCAATTCAAGCTGTCCATTTTTGTGAATTGATTTGATTCAGTGTTTCTGATGTGGCTTTACTCTGAAAAGATTATGGTCTCTGTGTGGATATATATATATAATATATATATATATATATATATATAAAGCTGGATTTATCGAGAGATCCCTAAGTGTAGGCACATTATTGCATATCTGCCAGGCCCAAATGTTGTTCAATAATGTTGTTTCAAGTCCGTTACCTGTTTATACTACTTTTATCTTAAAGTCTGGAAAAAAGCAGTGAAGAGGCTCTCTTAACTGATGCTACAGTATAGATTGTTGGTGTGTTGTGTCAGACAAACTGCTCAACATTGATAGAGAACTAACCCCCTCCCTCTCATGAAATTTCCAATTGACTGTGTGAAGCAAACACGAATAAATGTGCCATTTGGTAAGGCTATCAGATGTCACAATCTTCCAGTGATAGCCACAGTCATGCTACTGTGACCAGTCAATTTCTAGGCTTGTTTGGCTTGGGTAAAAATAAATGTGTACCCAAATATTTACTGGGCTTCATATTGGAAAATATGTGAAAGGCGTATAAAGAAAATTCAAAACAGGGTTCACATTTGATGATAGCATCTGTTTGAAGATTTTATAAAAATGACATAAGCTATGTAACAGCAAATAAAGCATTTTAAGGCATCTTTGTTTAGAATATTCTTGTAATTTCAAAACTATACTTTAGACTGAAAGGATATTGTGACTGATGTCAAGTGCCTTCAGAATAATCCACTGATGTTTGCAAAGAATCAGGTCTGTATACCTGCATTGCTCTGTTCTCTTCCCTCAGATCCAGGTGATTAGCTTTGTGACTGAGCAGAACTGGGACTCTCTGGAGGTGTTTGATGGGGGTGACAACACTGACACCATGCTGGGGAGCTTCTCAGGTCAGCTGAGCAATACTACTTTATTTCACTTCATTACATAAACACACGTTGCTTCAGTCATCTTGCTTCTGCTGCTTGGAATGTCTTGACAATTCCTTTGTGGATGTCTAAGATATTGTGTGCATTGTTGCTTTGTTTGTATATTCTATATTTTTGAATTTTGTATAGAACACAAAATAATACAAAGACGAGTTACTGCTTTTTTAGGGTTTATAGATCATGTGGATGATTTTTGTCTACAGTGTTGCTTTATGAGAAACAGAAGCAGGGGGTGCTGAATTAACCCTGTTTTGGCACAAAGATAAAGCACAAATGTCACAAGTGCCCTACAAAGAGAAATAAATGAATAATAAATTGTAAATAAATAAAGGAATACAGTGCAACAATAAATGAGCCAATCAGATGCATGTTCACGCAAGGGCTAGGGAAGTGAGGTTTACATAAAACTGTGACATGCAGAATCTCATCTTGTTCCTTGGGCTTTTCAAGAATGAATGGCTGTGGAAATAACTGGTATATAATTCTTTTAAACACATTGTAATCTGAAGGCATCATAAAATATGATTTTCAGGTGATTTTCTCATATTGTATTGTGTTATAATGTTATGAAACATAAATGTCAATCCCTAATGAAAATAAATGACTTGATCCTTTTTTTTGTTGCAAAATGAATCATATGATATGAATCATCTCATGTAGATGAAAAATTGGTGCATAATATAAAGATTTACACATTCTTCCATAAATATTTTCAATTGCTTGACACAGTTCCATGAATATATATGTACAATGTGCTCTATATACCTTTTTTATGTCCTAAATGTTTTTGCCACAAGAAATATACATACAAGAAATAAGTTTAACCTGCCAACATTACAAATACAGCAGTGAAAATTAATCCAAGTAGTCTCTGAATCAACTACAGAGTAACAATATGGTAAAGGCTCTTTTAATCTACAGGTACGACAGTCCCAGCCCTGCTAAACAGCACGTCCAACCAGCTCTACTTGCATTTTTTCTCAGACATCAGCGTCTCTGCAGCAGGTTTCCGTCTGGAGTACAAGAGTAAGACATCTGTTGCATGTCCCTGCATCTGAACACCACACACGTCTCTCTAAAAACATCTCATCTGGTTTTTACATTCAGTGTAATGGTCATATTGTCTCTTTTTCTTTTACAGCTGTGTCTCTCACTAGCTGTCCTGAGCCCGTTGTACCCATGAATGCCTACAAAGTGGGTGAGAGGCTACAGATGAACAATGTGGTGTCATTCCACTGTGATCCTGGTTACACTCTGCAGGTGAGATACAGTTTGCCTGGAGTGGACCAGACCACCTATACAATGAACTGTTGTAACCCCTTCATCTTGGTGTTTGTAATGTGTGTTTTTTTCTAAGAAGCTGAAGATCCTTGCTGAAACATCTTAACCTAGTGGTTTCCTGGTCTGAGCTAGTTTAAGATGGTCTAACTGGTCTCCTACAATAACTGGTGGCAAAGCTGGTGTTCAGCTGGTCTCACAGCCTAAATATCTGAAATATGCCCTCTGAGATCTTCAAAACAGACTAGCCTAACCAGCTTGGCAGGCTGGAAAATCAGTTAACCACTTTAGGCTGGTTAAAGCAAATGAATGGCAGTGATATTTAGAGAGTGAAGGGTCTGATTTATGATGGTTTCACTCACTCCCACCAGGGCACATCTTCTCACAGCCTAACCTCACAGCTTCTACAGCGAGGTTAAGCTCTTTACTGTCAGCTTAGGGGAATGAACAACTTCTACATGTAAAAACAACAGAATTATTGTCAACTGTGTGGGTAACAGTGCCAGTAAATGTAAATGATGGTTCAAACTGTGAAGGTCGGAGACCTCCAAACTAGACATTGTATGTAGTGAATAAACAAAGGAAAGACTGATAAACAACTCGCATGTTTTACTTTTTATCTTTGCAGGGAGTCTCCCATATCTCTTGCATGCCAGGGCCTGTGCGCCGCTGGAACTATCCACCTCCTCTCTGCATTGGTAATAACATTTGTCATCTTTTATTCATTTATTTCTTTTCCAAATCCTTTCAGTGCAGATTTAGGAGCTCAAATCTACCTAGTCCTGAATGGTATCGAGCTACAGGGGTTTTTTGTGTCTGTGTATACAACGGCCATAAAAATGAATTTGGGCACTTAAAAAGTTGTTTAGCAAAAGCGTTAGTCAGCAGTAATTGCAAAATAGCTCATAAAAGTGAAGTTAATTCTGAAAATAAAGTTCTAGAGTTATTTGTTTGCAGATGCAACTTGGTTTGATATTATGTTATATAATGCAACATTTATACATTTTTAAGGTTGGTTTAAGTGTCTAAATACTTTTAGGGCAATGGTGAGGATTTCTTTTGTCCAACATTAAAGCATAATTAGTTTCTGACAAAGACACAGCTAATGATGATGACCTATCACATACGTATTGGATTTATCTCCTGCTGTTTGGAGTGGAGCTCTTGTGATGATTCATCAGCAGTTTCCTGATTCCTGCTTTTTGTTTCATTGACACAGAACATTTTAACCCCTCCATTCAGGAACAGAAGCTTTGTAGGGCTTCTCAGCACATCCATAGAGCCTCTTTGAGTCCAAAGCCTGGGCTTTAATCAGAGTGATATTTGAATCAATCAGTAGTTTAGGCTCAAAGCCTCAAGAGGAGGAGAGAAAGAGTGTGTATTTTCACTGATATGAGAAGATTGAAGGCTACATAGGTACTCAAGTGGCCTTTGATAGCTTTGGGATGTGAATTGGCCTTTTTTTAAATAAATGAAAGACTTTTCCCCTATGATGTCAAAAGAAGGCTAATGTGCTACATTTTTTTCTTTAGCACAAGGCTTTAAGGGCAATATATGAGGTAGACAACTTTGCTATGCAATGGAAAACAGCAGTAGACTTTTATATTTTTCTAACTTCTAAAAGTTTCTTCTCAAAATTAAATTAGATTTTCAATGTGGTCTCAGATTTTGGACCACACACATTCAGTAACAATAAAATGCTCACCAAAAGAGACAAGTTTATTTGCAGGTCAGTGACAACAATTTTCACTCACAGTCATCTGCCATATTTTCTGCCACATATTTTCTCACCAATCAAAAAAAGTGATAATATCCTGTTACTTTTCTAATATCATTCTGTCATGGTAGCCTTACAGCTGTCAGCCGTTTGAATTGTCCTTTAGAGGTCTTGAATCTTAAGCACAGCAGGTCTACCTTCTGTCTCTGTATGTGTTTTCCTACAAATGACTGTGTCTAATATTTTTCCCACCATTTTCTTACCAAACAGCTCAGTGTGGGGGAATTAGAGAGGAGATGGAAGGCACCATCCTTAGCCCTGGTTTCCCAGGAAACTACCCTAGCAACGGTGACTGCACCTGGAGGATTTACTTGCCAGTCGGTTACGGTAAGGACACAGTAGAATGAACAGACCGAATGTAAAAAGATTTTCCTGGTAGTACCAGTGAGTTGAACTAGCTGAAGATGAGCTAGCTGGTTGTAGTAAGCATTTTGTTTCACTGCTCTGTTACTGAATCTTACTATAGACAGATCAATTGTAGAAAAATGAGTTCACTGATTAGCCCTTTGATTAGACTGATGCAGTTTTTTTTTAATCCAAACAGGAGCTCATGTGCAGTTCCTCAACTTCTCCACTGAAGCCAATCATGATTTTCTGGAAATTAGGAATGGACCTTTCGACACTAGCACAGTAATTGGCAGATTCAGTGGACAGGATTTACCACCATCTCTTCTAACCACCTCACACGAAACCACCGTATATTTCCATAGCGATCACTCTCAGAATAAGCCTGGCTTCAGATTTGATTATCAGGGTAAGGAAACTTATTTAGGAAGGTCAAAGAGTGTATTGAAGATTGACCATGTAACTAAAATCTCAAGAGCATCAGAATACAAACCACATTTTTTGCAGATTTATTTATTATAAGAACCTCAGTTTTAATCTGAATTCTAATAACTTGCCAGAACAATCAGTCACGATAATAAGTAAACAGTAATAACTGTAGCTCTGCGAATCTGTGCATAAAATCCATCAGGCATCAAATGCTGCTGATGCAGTTGTTTCCTAAGAATCGAATGCAAAACAGGAGACCAATGAGTGAATTCAAAATTCATAGAGTGTTGTAGAAGTGGCATTTTTTATCTTCAAAGACAGATCCATGAAAGCTGCTGGAATTTGCACAACGATGCAATAAAAGTTTGCAGAATTGAAATGACTTGTGAAATCAGTTTTTGCATAATTATATGTACATTAGCATATAAATCAAGCATTATATCCAGCAGTGCATCCTTTTGCAAAGCTTGCATGACTTTGTCACAGAAGGTGCTCTGATCCACAGAAATCAGTTCCTTCAGTAATATTTTCTATTTGCTGAAAGCTTCATCACACTTTTTTGTGTCTGTGAGATTTGAAGAATATTTTGGCAAAACTTTTGTTAACGACTTTAGAATGAGACAAAACAAGTAAAAAGAAAATGCAAATGCATTTCTGTTTATTTCAAAACCTGTTTTCAAAATGCCTTCATAAGATAAATAAAGAAGATGACACACCAGTGGAGAAACCCAGAGAAAACCTGACTTGAAGTGTGATGTAAATGTCTATGGTGTGGCATTTTCACTGCCTACAATAAACATTGAAACTTGGCAGCATTGCCATGAAGTTCAGACCTCCATTAAAGCCTCCCTGTGAGACAACATCTATCATTGCAAGAGGTTGGATTCAATTTATCGTTCTTTCTTTCTTTGCAAATCGTAATGCTTTGTTGATGTACTGAAATCATTATTGCCCAATCAGTTGATGCCAGAGTCTAGACTTTGAATGAATTGGTGCTCTGTGCTTTGAGCTCAGAGCAATCTTTTATATCTTTTAAAGAATAAATCTTTTATATTTTTAATATTTGATGAAAATGTGTTTGTATAAGCTTCCAGCATTAGACACATCTTTCATGAACAGCTTCTTCCATAAGATTCAAAAAATGAATCACTCATTGCCATGTATCAAAATGCCTATCTTTTTATTTATGTATTTTTCTTCAGCCTATGAGCTGCAGGAGTGTCCAGACCCTGAACCCTTTCGCTATGGTGTGGTGGTGGGGGCAGGTTACAATGTGGGCCAGTCCATCTCCTTTGAGTGCTATCCTGGGTATCAGCTGATGGGCCACTCCATTCTTACTTGTCAGCATGGAACTACTCGCAACTGGGATTATCCATTTCCTCGCTGTGAAGGTACAACCCCTCTCTATTTACTCTCTCATGTCAGTAAACATCTGGTATGCGTATTTGAATAGTGGGTTCAGACAGTTTAATTTACCCAACAGCCTGGTTTCAAGTATTATATGTACATATGTAATTCCAGAGTAACATGCACACTGTTATAGAAATCAGGTGACCGTGATTTAAAACTACTTTGAAGTTTGTGCTGCTGTTACACTGTATTCCCATCATCTCTCCAGATCTGAATGTGGTGACAGGTAGGGCAGCAGCACATAAATGGTAAATCAGCACCATTATTATAAATCATCCCTACAGATTTAAGGATTTTTCCTTACTGTCCCCTTGTCTCCCCAAAGGGATGATGGGAAAGGAAGGCAGAGGTTTCTGATTCATCCTCTTCTTCCCTAACCCACATTCTCATGCTGGTTTTGATTTATTCAATGAGTTAATTATGCTGATGGTCATGTGGTCACTATCTGCGGGGGACGCCAAAGGCTCACATGGGAATAAAGCCCCCTAGGGAGGTATTCTAATGGCTGTCAGAGTATTTGCAGCTTCTGCGCCTTGTTCAGGCATCAGTGCTTTGCCCAGGTAGACTTACAAATAGAAACACACATTATTCATTTATGTTACAATATTCCACACAAAGAATGGAAAAACAGCCTGGGCCTTGTTAGAACATTCTTGCCAAGTGGGTAATCGAATCGAGGACTCTGGTGTGGAGGAGAGAAACAAGGAAGTATAGATATGAGAGCACGCTGTGTAATATGCATGCTGTCAAATTGAAAACTGAAAGATGTGACTCTTTTGTTCAGAGAAACGGATCTTGCTATTAGACCATCACAGCAATTTTTGAAGGTCTCATCCGTGTTGAAGTACAGCATGGAGAACAGTCTTGTTCATTGACTTTAGAGGGCACTTAACATGTATTGGTGGCTTGTAAAGTCACAGCTGAGACCCTTCCTCAAGGACATAGTAAGTTTTGCTTTGACAAGAAAACTGGTTAATGAAAAGAGGACTACCAGTGTTTCTCATTGCACTTCAGATCTTTCTCTGGAGTAAATTCACTAACCTAAATAAGGCAATCATCATTTATTTTAGCTTATACACATCCGTTCTATATAAATTAAGCTTCTATAGATATTCTATAGCTTCTATAGATAGTATTACAATATGTGCTGTACAGTATGCCAGATTCCTGTAGTCTGTTGCATCCATTATAACCTGCTGTAACACCAGAACTGACCTGCAGGACTGCAGCATGCAAATTTGCATTCAGCCTTGATTTTGTGGGCACGTTTGTGCCGCTGCCTAATTTGCATAATTCCTCTAGTGAATCAAGCGCTAAAACAGTGCATACAGTGCATGTATATACACACACTATCAGCAGACGCAATTCATTCTTACTCAATTCCCTACTTAAGTCTTTTCATTTGTCTTTGTCTTACTGACATACCTGCTCCAGTTACCACCCCAGCTATCACCCGTGCATGCTGCCAATAACAGTTTGCACCCAGAGTTTTCTATATACTGTCATGCACATAGATCGCCTCTCCTGATGCATTAGAGGGCTGATTGATTCTCTCCTCCATTTTCCTACCAGCCAGGTTGCCCTACTCTCTGTCTACTGCTCCCACTTTCTCTAACTCAGTTCACCACAGCCTCATATCCTTCCCTCCACACTCACCACTTTTTTGACCAATCGATATTGTCACCATGCATTTCTGCTTGATAGCACGGTGTGCTTTTTTAATCAATGCCCTGATCGATACTTCATTTAGCAGGTAAGGTGGTGAGAGATGGAGCGCCCGGCATTAGAGATTAACATAGGCATCCTCTCAAGATTCTGTGGGAGAGGAAATGAGGAAGAAGGAAAGAGTCCAGGATGAATTGTTAAAAAGAAAGAGAGGGCATGAGCAAGTGGTAAGGGATGCAGGGATAGGAGGACCTTGACAGTCAGAGCTATTACGACTGTTCGCCTGTATGCGTACAAGTCTGGCCTATCTTTTCTCGCCAGCCAAATCGCATTGATTATTTTCCCTTTGATTTGGGGAAGCTGGAGCATGGATCAGCAGGAACCGGAAGGGGATTTGATTTCACATGTCTGGGGCTCATTTAAATCATTGGAAACAGGGACATATCTATATAAATGCAAAGCATCAGCTGCAAGAGGGATTTCTAAGACGGAGTCGGACAAGAAAAGTGCTAAGAGATGTCATTGAATTTTTACCCATGTCACCCTAGTTTCCCATTTCTTCACCACCCCTTATCTTTCTGTAACATTCTGTGCCAGGCTACGTTTCATGTCTTGGAGAAATTTTGAATGTTTTCATGTGTTCATGTGTTGTCCTAAAGTTCCGTGTGGAGGTAACATTACATCAGACAATGGGACTATCTTCTCCCCTGGTTACCCGGAGGACTACCCCACTTCTGCAGACTGCAGCTGGCTGATCACAGTGGCACCTGGTCTTGGTATTCGGCTTAATTTCACCCTTCTACAAGTCCACGGTCCCCAAGACTTCATCACAGTCTGGTGAGTAATCTCACTTCCTGTAGTCATTAACCAATGAGATAAATCTATACCAGTTGTGCTCCTCACTTTCCCTCTCTGTCTCTTTCTCTGTCACTCTCTTGTCTGGGAAAATAGTAGATTCAGACTAGTGTTTAATTAATGACTCTTCACTGAGAGTTATTCAGGTCTAATCACCTGAGGCCTGTATGCATGGATAGGACTCAAAGCGCTGGCACAGGCCCCCCTAAAACATAATAAAACCACATCAAACTATAAAAACATCACACACCTAGTCTTCATTCATCAGCCTCTCTCAGTACAATGAGCCTGCAGTGGTCTCCACCTGTGTTTTTGCATTAACTAGGGGAGCATTGGCCTTGTTTTGCCAGGCATCCTCTTTCTTAAAAGGACTACACTATGTATTTTGTATCTGCATATAGATAGATATTTGGTCATTTTGGGATTATCATCATTGGCTACCCAGCAAACAAAAACTATTACGATTACCAACAGCCTTGTCAGCTGAAAAGGCACATTTTCAGTTTTATATATTTTACAATTTTATATATTATACAAATATTTTTGAGTAAGTATTAAGAAAATCTTAAATGTGTTTATTATTGTAAAATAAGTGTTTATTTTATGTGCACCTCATTTTCTGTCATTAAATTGTGTGATATCATAAAAAATATTAGTCCACTTATGTTGTTATTACTCCACAAGTCAGAGTGTTTTTGCCTAAGACAGGAAAAACTCCATCAAGACAGCCTGGCCTCAGTTCACTGAGTCAACACTCCCCTTAGCCAACCAGATGCCTTTATGAATGCATAGGACAGGACATAATCTGTAGTGCATGCTCAGATGGACACAAACAGATGGTTTTGAAGCTGAATGGCCATGATTAAAACTGAGATCAGGTAGTTGCCAAGTTGCCATCAAAGGGAACTGGAAAGATGGGGGTAAGATCCCAGGGCTATTTCCTGTTAGATAGTGATTTTAGTTTTACAATGCTTCCTTGACTCAGAGACTGAGTCTTAGCCAAGTCTTGAAAAAACCATCATGCAGTCCCTTAGAAAGGGTGCGAGAAGTTCCTCAAATCAGAGAGGTAGTCAGCAGGGTTAGAAATCTCTCTGTAATCAGTGCAGTAATCAATAACCTAAAAACCTTCTCGCAGGGTGATCAATTTGGATGCAATCTGACTTGGTGTGCATTTGTAGGCAACAAGGCATCTGGTCTTCTCCTGTCAAATAGTGGTAGCATTATTTAGGCAATTAATCTTAATGCTGCTTCTTTAAAAGGGATGGACCTCAGGAAACAACTCGAAAATTGGGAGTGTTTACTGAGGGAGAACCCAACATCCCACCCAGCAGCACCTCTAACCAAGTTTTGATACGTTTCCGGAGCAACTCTGAGAAGGGTGGACTGTTCAAGATCAACTACCAAGGTAATTGTTGAATGAGTAGACATCAGGTTGAGGGAGGGTGATATGACCAAAATCTTATGTCACGGTTTATTTACTGTTATATCACTATATCATATATTTAATGTTATATAAAATATATCATAATATTGTATTTTATTATCTGTACACTGCAAATTGTTTCATGAGTAACCTATTTTAGTAAAATAGCAATGTTTATTTTTTTTTAAAAATCCAGTAAGATTGTTCATAATGATGATCTTTGCCTGGCCCAGCATTACTGCCTGCATACAGTAGGTCTCATATTATGTAGCAATTTAAAGTTATGTAACACTTTACAGTTAAAACCAAAGAATGTGCTTACCAGACCAACATCCTAACAGCTCTGTGCTTCTCTGCCTCTTTCTCTTATAGCCTATAGACTTCAGTTTTGTTTGCCACCTCCTATCATTCCAAACGCTGAAATTCTGATGGCCAGCAAGGAATTTAAGATAGGTGAGTTTAGTTTGCTTGTAAAACTAACAAGCTGTTTTGTATGCCCGCTTGTATGTGTTTATATTCACAGGCTCATCGGCTCCTTCGGCCTAGCCCAGCATAAGTGGAACATTTTGAGCAGCGATGCAGACTGCCAGTTCATTTTCAGGCTTGAGTGGCTCTCATTAATAATGTTCCCAGAATAGCAGAACCAAACGAACACACACACAATGCTCCCCCCACATATGCACTTTCGAGAACTCACTTTGAAGAGAGACAAAAACACCACAAAGCTGGAGCCACCAATCCCATAATGCCGTGTTGATATGCTGACTCATTGCCAAGATTCAAAACTGAGGCTGATGTTATGTTGTGTATGGTGATAAATTGTTGTCTTCCCCACTTATCCATTTGTCTTATCCACTTTTTCAGTCAAGACATTTGCTGTTTTTGGTTGTTGTTTTTTAATAGTTTTTATATATAATAGTTATTCGTTTTCTTAACTCAGAGTTCCCACAGATCTTATAAAGTAAAATACCAGTTATCACCTCAATGCTTCTCTAACGATGACTTACTAATTGTTCTTAATGGGCCCCAAAATGCATGTACGAAAACACAAACACAGCCTCAGACATAAAGCTCTGTCAACGCATGCAAAGCCTCTGTGAGAAAAGGATTCTTTGCAAGCCTGTGTTCCAATATTTCAGGGGAGTTAAACGGTGCATTATGAAACCGCTGACTGAATGGAACCAAAATAAAAAACCCTTGGCTGCCCTTGCCTGCAATAAGCTTTCTCCAAAGCTCTGAATCATGTGGTTGTAGCTTTCATTTTTTTAAACTTAGCTGAGTCACAGGGTGTCTGAATGTTTGTGCAGCAACAGAAAGTGTAATTTTTAAGCTCTACGCGGTCTTCAGGTAGTGGTTGATGGGTGTTTTGAATGTAAACCATGTGGTGTGAAGCTTCCTTAATTACACTGCAATGCAGCGTGGGCACATCAGGTCCCCTTCTCTTCTCTCCTTTTCTCTCTCTTTGTTTTTATTGTCACTGTCAGCCATTAAGTGAGATGGTAAAAGGACATGGCCTTCATCAAGTTGTGAACAAAGCAACAGCAGGAACAGACAGATGTTGCTCCTCTTGTTGTGAGATCCTCAGAAATCCCAGGTTCTCCATAATGTTTCAAGGGTGTGACATGCATCTGAAAGGCAATTTGATAAAGCCATGGTGCATAACTCTTCTCTATTCCCCTTCTCTCTCCTTCTGTTTATCCTCTCAAATCTCTCTGCAGGTGATATCGTTCGCTACAGGTGTTTGCCAGGATATCATTTGAATGGAAACAGCATTCAAACCTGTCGCCTAGGGACGCACCTTGAGTTTGAGGGGCCTCCACCTTCATGTGATAGTAAGATATAACTCTTTTGTCTTTTGGAAGTTCTAAAAGATAATGTCTGCTGGTATGACAAGAAAACCTATGCTGGTCAATGAGTGTCATCCGTCTGGTTTTGCCTTCACTGTGCTAGCCTATCAGCTAGACCAGCGCCAAACCAGCATAAACCAGCCTGGACCAGCATATAGGCTCATACTAGTCTAAGACAGGCATTTCTTTTTTTATTTCTTCAGTGTTCTTCTAAAATTAATATATTACCAATTAATTTAAAAAAAGTTAAAGTGTCCAGTTAATAAACCTAAGATGTATACATCACTATATACCTATATGTACATTTTATTCAAATAAAAACATTCAAATAAATCAAATAAAAGTTAATGGACATATTATACTGTCAACGATCCATTTTCTTTTATTTTCATCTATTACCTACTTTAAATGTTCTTCTACCTTTACAAAAGACTGATCCTGTGGTTTATATATACCATAAAATCCACCCCCACTGTCTTGTAATGCATGATGGGACTGTTGATCATGCTGGTTGGATCTGCTGTATATGAAGCTTCATTATTGCCATTGCCTTAGACAAGGGGATGGAATACTTTAGCATCTGTCAACCAAACCCCATGAGTATGCTTAATGCTCATCTGCCTCACCTCCAGCTGCTTTTATGTGATTTGATATGGCGTTTTCTGTAAACTGCCGCAGTTCTTCCTCATTATATTTGTCTCTCTAGTCTTGGCACATTAGAATTATTTCTGAGCTATCTGAGCTAGTCTTCCCAGTGTAGGTCTGACTAAAAGCCTTTTTTTTACTGCTTCTGGTATGTTGACATCTAAAAATACCTAAACTATCCCTTTCTGTGTTTGGCCTTGTTTATCTTGTAATGGAAAATGATAATTAGGCTGTCTATTGGCAGCATTTTGTGGTCGGCAGCAAAACTGTAAAAACATTAGGGTGAATTTACATTATATTTCTGGTTATTTAACATAATGTAATAATACTTTTTGTAGTATTGGTTCTACAATAAAGTATGTACTTCATGTTCAACAGGATCAGGAAAGCGAAAGAAACATATTTGTTGGGTATGACAGACACATACCCGAAATGTAACCTCTGCATTTATCCCATCACTGGTGAGGAGTGAACACACACTGCAAGTCGTAAACACACACACACACCCCGAGCAGTGGGCAGCTCTGCTGTGCCCAGGGAGCAATCAGGGGTTATGTGCCTTGCTCAGGGCACTTCAGTTGCTACCTGGAACCTGGAATCAAACCAGCAACCTTCTCATTACAAGCTTGACTCACTAAGCAGTAGGCCACAGCTGCCCCTCAAAAATGACAGTGATGCAGCAGTGATGCTGTGAAAGTATTGTAAATCATTAGATTAGTTTATATTTTTGCCTGAAAGGGAACTTGTACTGTAATGGGGACTTCGCAAAGTATAGAGCTGTCATACAGATGTTTACACTATTATCCTTCAACTTCTTCATTCATTTTTTTTAGAAATCATAATCAGAATAATTGTTATTTGCCAGTGCATGTGAGGTACAGGAATGTGTTACATTTGGATTCTGCTAAGCATATAAAGACGAGACCACACAGGTAGAGAATTAACATAAATCTAACAGGGGAAGTTATACATGCAGTGGAACAAGGACATATTGTAATATAATACAAATTACAACAACTGAGAATACAGTAAGTTACTGTTAAATCTTACAAAATCCTGGCATGTGTTTACAGTGCAGCTATTTGGCAGAAACGAAAGCCTGTAAAACAAAAAAAATGTTCATAAATGGAACAAATAATAGACAAGATGCATTAACACATCCAGCATAAGCACAAGTCAGCGAGAACAGATGGAGTTAGGGTGTTGGGGAAAGTACTAAGAGGAAGGCAAAGCAATTTAATTTTTTTATAGTACAGCAGGACCAAACATGTACCTCCTCAACCTTGAGGTGCCATGATGCTGGAGTGCTCCCTGTGAACCAGTGTAATTTATCCTAACATTAATTAGGTGTTGCAGCTAATTGCTCCAGCTATATGAAAAGCCCCTTATACTGAGGGCCAGCATATCCAGCTGACACCCGCTCCATTTGGTCGGGGTGTTGCCTCTGGCTGTCAGTCAGATTAAGTTTGCCTGGCTTGTCAAACACAAGAGAGGGAAAGGAGCAAGAAATACGTGGCCTGGTGGAACGAGAGACAGACGTTTAAAGAGAGGATAAGAAAGCAATCTTATATGTTTGAGTAAGATTACATCTCTGTTCTAAACCCTGGTGAGCTGCTTTGTACCCTATTGCCTACAAAGGCAGCTGTCTTCCAAGGCAGCATTTTAATTATCATAAAGCCTTGTAAGTGGCTGATTTGAAGTTATCTTCATAGGCAGCAACTATGCAGGCCACACAAATGCTTCTCCGTACCAGAAACTAGACTCGTTTTTGATTAGTTTGGGATTAGCCTGTTGCTTCTACTTGGTAAATAGTTCATTTTTGATTACAACAGAAGCTTTTGTTTTCCAGTAAGAAATCAGGGTGAATTCCTAAAAACGCTGCAAAGTTGGAGTAATAAAGCATACAGAGGGAAAACAAATAAACAGATAAAAGGAAACAGAAGAGAAAGGACAGTGATGGTAGACCACAAGCAAAGCTCATTGAGATGCAGAGGATATCCAGGCTGCAGGTGCACCCAGCTATTAAATTACAGCTCTCTCTCTTTCTCTTTCTCTCTGTCTCTCTCTCTCTCTCTCTCTCTCTCTCTCTCTCTCTCTCTCTCTCTTTCTCATTCTTTCAATCTGTTGCAAAATACAAAATACCATGTCTTGCTTTCTATCAAACATCTCTATTTAGTTTACATTTAATACAGGAATCACATCTTGCACTTCATCTTCACTTCATATGTGTGTGTGTGTGTGTGTGTGTGTGTGTATTGTATTTTTCCCCATGACTGAATGATGTGAATGAATGAACATGACTGAACAATGAATACACCATCATTGTGTGTGGTTTATAATAAAACAGCCTTCTGATTTGGCTTTTCTCTGAGTGTCTAACCATAAGTAAGCTGTCTAACCATTGCCAGCAGAGAGGCAGCTCTATTTAAAAACACTTATCCTGAATCTCCACACTCATTTCTACATACATCCCTTCCTTTTCTGCTAGTGTTTCTGTCTTGCTCGCCCCCAGAGTGAGAGAGAGAAAATAGGCCTGGAAAGTGCATTGCTTCTGAATCACCTGCCATTATGCAAATTGAGGGTATGAAAACTCCCACATAATGTGACATCTCTGTTCTTTAAGAGCATACACACATAATACAAGACTTCTTTCTAAACACTTTTTGTTTTATTGTTTATACATAAACAGCATGCAGTTTTGTGACCATAGAATATTCAAAATGTCTAAATATTCAACATATTTAAAATGAACATTCAAAATGTCATGTCACCAAGAATATTAAAAAGCATTTTACCCCCTGCCATTTATGTATTTTATTTAATTTATTTTTAAATGTTGTTAGATCAAATTTCTACATATCTGCTTATGTAATTTGTATGATTTGCATTTCATAGATATGCATTATAGATATGTTACTATATGAATGTGCTAATATTCAAAAACTTGCATGAATACACATGTATCTGTGCACACAGACACACACAAATGTAGTAATTGCTTATTTTTATACTAGCCTTTTATCTTCTGAAGTATAACAAATAGCAAGCACTTTCACACTTTTACCATCTCTTGCTCATTTTGAAATCCAGCTCTTCCCCTTTAGATGGCCAGGGCTAATGTAAGATATGTTTGAGTGTATGTGCACATTTTGTGCTATGGAGAAAAATTTCAAAACATGACTAAAATCAACCAGTTGTGGCCTACTGGTTGTGACTCTGGCTTGTTATCAGAAGGTTGCTGGTTCGATTCCAGTGCCGGTAGGTAGCAACTGCCCTTGAGCAAGGCACCTAACCCCCAATTGCTCCCCGACGCAGTAGTGTGCTGCCCACTGCTCCGGGTGTGTGTGTGTGTTTACGCCTTTAGTGTGTGTTCACTCCTCACCAGTGATGGGTTAAAAGCAGAGATCACATTTCGGTGTGGGTTACCATAATAGACAAATAAGTTACTTTCACTTTCATTATTTTTCACTTTCATCAATTCACTTTGTTTTACTGATATTCAATAGTGCTCAAACTGGATATGTAACCATTTTGCTAAGCCCCACCTTATAAACGTAACTAACCAATCTTAACCTTGCAACCATTTTACCACTTTATAAGCATATTTTACTAATAATTCCACTGTTTACAGAAATATAATCATTGTGGCATATTCTGTAAACTTGTAGCAACAGTAACCAAGGAGCGGTATAGTTTAGAAAGGGTCAGTTATGCAAAAACTGTGTGTGCAAAACACAAAGCTAGATACCCGGCGTGTGGCATTTATCCTTTTTCCTCACAGCAGAAAAAGAATGCTGTACGTTGACATTTTGAATGTATATTCTTGAGGGTTTTTTTCATTTCATTTGCAAATTCACTGCAGCATGTATGAATCGTCACAGAAGGGTGACATTTTCAAGTTGAAAATCCCTTTTTAGATGCCAGCCCCCTCTTGTACAGTAGATAATCTTCAACTGTGATTGTTAGAGGAGTATTTTTGACATGCCGTTTCTCTTCTGTCAGGATCTGCCACCAAAACCGTTGTTTACATTCAACCAATGACAGTCCATTTCAAAGTGGATTAGAGGGATAAGGGCGACCTGAGGGAGTTAATTTTCGTTTGCAGCCATACAGAAAGGCCTGAGAGGATGGGGATTTTGCCTAGAGATTCTGTCTAGAGGGTTATGCTCTTTATCATTTTGTTTGGGCAGAATGAAATAATACTGCAAGCTTCTCTCAGATCCCAACGGAACAACAAGAGATTTGGCTGACAGCATCTGGTGCACAGAGTTTATTTTGTTTTTTTGCAATATAACCTGATTTAAACAAATATATTGACAATGTAAATATAAAGAATACAGCAAAGGCCTATAACTGTTATGATTTATTAAGGGGTGATAGCAAAATAGTTGTCATCTATATCAGTTGGCTGCTTTACAATCCGTCTTTGTTTGTGTTACAGGTTAACAGAGAGCTTTCAAACTGCTGAACGCACAAGCAAATAAAGATCCATAACGTCCACGCGCACACTTTAAAGAATGTTATTTGTGAGTGCAAACACCAAGATGCACAGAAGTAGATTATTGGAGGTATATTTTTACCTGAACACATTATGCTTTACGCAGTGATGATAGACTCAAGCAGACATTGAAATGTGTCTGTGATGATGTTTGTCCTCCAATGAAACTGCGTCACATTTTATATCACCTCAAAGGCCCTGTAGTCAGTCCCAGGGCTCCGATATTTTACCCTCATAAAGGAAGATTGTCAAAACAGCAAGGGACAGCCATATCGTTCCTGCATATCTGCCTGAGCTCTGCGTACACCCCACGGACAGCCACAATAATGCATGCAAGCATGATGTATTTCTGTACATATCAATTTAGAAGCAACTTTTCGTAATTTAATTACTGTCACTGGAGCAATGTACTGGACTGTGAACTCAAATATAATTATACGAATAACTTCTGACATTTGAAGCATGAAGCTGGACATTGCGCAGCATGCGTGAAATT
This sequence comes from Chromobotia macracanthus, assembly GCA_036877525.1. Taxonomy (NCBI): domain Eukaryota; kingdom Metazoa; phylum Chordata; class Actinopteri; order Cypriniformes; family Botiidae; genus Chromobotia; species Chromobotia macracanthus. Next base: position 4,818,764 of record JAZGTH010000084.1, read on the forward strand.
ATTGTTTTGATTAATGTCCATCATAATCAAAGCACAGACCCATGGTCTTAAATGTTAGTCAATTAAGGTGCGACATGAGTAACTAAGAGGCCAATTAAAGATACCAAATATATAAACAAACCTGTTTACTCTGGGTCATGTTATTTACAGGGTTTTAGCCTCTCTGCTAGGCCATGTCCATCAATATTCAGATAAGCAGAGGTGATCGATGAGTTTAGATCCTCTCGGAAAACGAGCCACAAGTCTTTTCCACGTTTTACACAGATATCAGCTCAATCATAAAGTATTCACACCAGCAGGGCTCTGAAGTGTCAGTGCATTTATTTAACAAGACAGGTAATAGAAAATCCATTTTTCATATCTGAAACGTAAGTGTCTTAAATATTTGATAATAACAATCCCTCTGTCTGATGCAGGGTTCGCTTCAGACATTCCGTATGTAGTCACTCATCCATGTCATCCATGTCACGTGGGAAAAATGACACCAAATAATGGAATTGTGATGGATATGAGGCTTTATCCTTTTATGTTGTCGTTTGTATTTGGATTCTTACTTAGTATGCAGACAGCTACAGAGAAATAAGAGACAGGCTTCCGAGGTTTGAGCGAAGCGCTCAAGACCGGGCGCTGCATAGCTCCTGATAATTCAAAGTGTGGGAAAATGTCACAGTGGGCCCCTTAGGAATATAAATGACTCCGAGCGATGATGTCATGTGGCAGCAGGCTGAGATAGATGGAGCTTTATGAAGAACAGTGATCAATGTTTGTGGTGTCACAGACTGGCCCAGCGTGTTTTGTGTTATTATCGACCCACATTCAAACCTTTGCCGTAGTCTTATACTGTACATGCATGCAAATAGCCCTCTCATATGAAATTGAGCTATAGATCTGTCATATTCTGTGTCTGGAACAAGTTTATTCATGTGTTCTTTGGGCAATAGGGTATGATGGTACAGATAGTTGCTTAGTTGCTAGTTGCTTGGTTATAAACTTTGACAACTATTGTCTTTAACAGCTAATTTTAGAGTTTTACACAATGCCTTGCACAACTGATCTATGCGTGTGGAAGATCAAAGGAGATTCTTTATTTTCCTTTAACCCATTTGTGATAATGTTTGAAAATAAACTAGCTTTTCTATCTTCTATCTATAGTTACCTGTCCCATGAATGAGGTGCTAACCGCCTCCACTGGAATAATCCTGAGTCAGTCGCCAGGCAGCAGTCTACCACACTTTGAGTCCTGCTCATGGGTGGTGAAGGTGGATCCAGGATACAACATCACCTTCACCGTTGAACACTTCCAGACCAGCAGACAGTTTGATGAGCTTGAGATCTTTGATGGTAAGAGACATTATTACAATTCTCTTGTGTGTGTGTTGTAATGTGTGTGTACACTTGTATATGATAATTTTATCATTAATAAATGAAAATTAAATCGTAAATAATAAATGATTATTATTGACATTTATTTTTATTAATTGTGGCTATCATGATAAAGTTTGATTGAATAGGATTGAATCAAGAAACTAAAACAGCCCCGCAGGTTCACAAAAGATGTTATTCTTCTCCTTCCAGTACAATTACTGACATGCACTTCACTGGCCACTTTGATGTATTGAGCAAGAGGGAGAGTTGTAGAGGGGCCAGTAGGGATGAACCCTGCTTTTACTCAATGTTAACCCTTTGTTAAAGGCAAAGGAAATTGCTGTAGCCAGCAGGGCTCTGCTGAGGGCCATTCATAGTTCAGCAGCTTTGCTGGGGTCAAAGCGATCCCATTTAGACTTAGATTAGGAACTGCATTACAGGTCGGAAAGGTCAGATCACACACCTGGAGAGCTATCACATTTCTGACATCATTCCAATGGACCACGATCACAGCTGAGACAAACATTTTTTTTAAAAAGACAGAATGAATCGAGATTATAAAAGAACTAAGATGATGAAACAATAAATAAACATGGAAATATACAATAATATAAATGAAGTTTCTTTTTTTTGTGTTTTGTTTGATGTTTGATGTTTTTTAGAACTTATTAGATAAATTATTATTAGATATATTATTAGATATTTAGATAAATTATTTAAATTAAACCAAAATCATTCATATATGCCTATATTATTTTAAACGGTCATTTTAATCCATCAACTCTATAAAATAAGCCACAGCTAAAATTAGGCTTAAATGACAAAAGTCCCACACAGTATTGTGCTGCACACCCTCAAGACTGACAAAGCACTTCTGCTGGTGTCTGTATCTACATTTCATCCGAGAGCAGTCTGAGCTACTCCTGAGGGGATCTGCCACACTCCGTGCCCATTATCATTTTAAATCACATTGTACCATGAAGCAGATTTTGCTTCTCACAACATGCCAAATGCAGACAGGTCACACTTGATCCCTTTGCCTCTCTGCAGCTTGGGCCAGACACTAGCATGACATTTGCAGTGGCCTTTAATATACACACAGGCCTCTTCGGGCTGAATGAGAATAAAGTTGAATTGAAAATGCCGCCGGTGGAGTTTTTGAAAGGAACACTGTCATTGAGCATTAACCATGAGAGCCAGAACAACTGTTGTGACAGAAATGCATCACAAATGAGCCAGTGGTTTCACTGCTGCTGGTAAACATGTCAATTCTACTTTTGTAAGATATGTGGGTACTGATAATGACAGGAAGAGAAATAGAAGGGTTGGAAAAAGGGATTTTTTTTGCTTAATTTGCCATGATGAGGTCTAGGAGAGTGTGAAACAGTATTGAGTTCATTTAAACCCAGTATATCATGGCGATCTCATTTGTAATTATGCATAACGTGCGCATACATGTTTGTATGTTTGAAACTAAAATATGAACCCTTTTGTGTGCTGCATATATAACATCAGAGATGTTCAAATCTTTACAAATCTTCTGACAACTAGAAGTGCTGGAGCCTTTGTGAGGGAATTTATTTATAAGTGAAATTGTCTGGATTTAATAAGGAGATCACATTGAATGTGTGTGTTGATATGTCAGAACAACCAGCAAGTTGTCAAATATGCCTATCTGTTCTGAGAACCCTCTGGTTGACAGATACATCTTATAAATGTGTCATAACTCAGTGCACTGTTGTACCTGCAGGTCCCTCAAGACAGAGTCCACTGCTCATATCTCTGAGTGGAAACTACTCATCTCCCCTCAGTATCACCAGTTCCTCAAACAGGGTTTATCTGCACTGGTCCTTTGATCACACCTCCAGCCACAAGGGTTTTCGTATCCGCTACTCAGGTGAGCATCCCGACTCATCATGTAAACACTCCAGCACTGGCAGAATCCCATATGGATTTCCCCAAGCCGGTGTTTCCTGCACCACTGAGCTGCAGCTGATTCTGCTGCGATACGGCGCAAGAAAGGTTTCAACTCGCGAGTGTGTGGCCTGAACGTGATGTGAATTTAAAGAAAGAATTACTGTTTAAAGGTCTCGAATGAGCCTGTTCTTTTCATGAATCACTCAAAATGACTGACGAAGTTATGCGCTATTAGATTAATTAAATCCAGTAACTCAACTACTGAATTAATATCTGATTATCATTGTTTGCAGATTGAATGTTTTTGACATGTTGTTAAAGCAGCAGTGTTGTAACTGAATGTATTTTAACTTAAGAAACATTACAACACATTGCAGAAGTAGTGTTGTTTAGCTCTGTATGTCGTTTTGTAGTAGTGTGGTAGATGTAGTATTAATTTAAATGAATTATTACCCCTAAATATTTCAAAGGTCCCGTTTGCACCTTATCATTAGCTTTTCAGAACAATGACTAATCACCTCTTTGTCTCACTCATCAGGCTCCATTCTCAAGTCATCAGCTTGTTTTGCTTTTTCACTCCATCCTCGTATGAAGGATTTTTGATTTAGGGTTGTGTGGCAGTCTGGGTTCTCTGCAGCAGCACACCTAGGTTTCCCTGCTCAATATGGTTTTCCTTCTGTAGCGATACCTCAGTGGGATAAAACAGATGGTGGGACAGACTTAAAGCTTTGTACTGTTTTCTTTCTCAATCCATCTTTTATCTCCACAGGCTGTTACTTCATCAACTGTTGCAAGACCCACCCACACACACATACATACACGCATACACACTCTGATTTCCTCTGTGTTTTTTTATGTACTGACCTTCCTACTCACCCTTAACTGTGTATGGTTTGCTGAATGAGAGCCGTTGAGTGTTGAGCTTCATCCGCAGAATAATAGAAGAAAATGGTATGGGTTAAAGGTTAAAGATGGACAGCAATAAACAGCTTTACTGCTTGGGGAAAAGAGAGACCAGGTGAATGGGAGTTTGTTTTCATTTTGACATTATTAAATGCAAAGCTATGGCTCTTGGGTCTCAGCCAGGTAGTGAATAGCCGTATGACTGGTTAATGTAGCTCTTTACAAAGTAGTTGCAGGGAAAAAAGAATTCCACTAAGAATTCTTATATGGCCAGACCTCTGTAACCAACAATTAATAGCTGTCTTTTTAGCCATTTAGAGGGCAGCACCTGCTTTATCATATATGAGACTTATACTAAACAAAAACTGCCTGCAGAATGCTAAGCCCTTTAAAACTATAAGTGAAACTATAAGTGCTAATTGGTGAGAAGCATTTTCTATTTCAATGGTATCTAGAATGGTTTGTCTTTTAAAACTCAAGGTTTGTCATTAGCCCTTTTTTTACAGTATTTTCATCTTTTCGTCTTTGTTCTAGCACAGGGTTATATTAGCACTTTTAGTTTGAGGTGCTGAAATACTATACAAAATATAGTATTCTTATTTTGTATGAAATATTGCAGTTGTAATGATTTTATAAATTGTTTATCTGTGCCCAGCTCCAAGTTCTAATATTTCTAATATTATAAATTACGTGTTCTTCTATTTATGAAATAGTCCTGGAGTAACTTGCTCAAACGTTACAGAAAGCAAGGCAAACCTTTTAACCCAAGTTATTAGGTTAAAAGATTATATTAAGGATTATATGATCTTTGTTAGTTGTGGTTATAGCACTTTACATAGTTTATTTATTTATTTTGTTTATCAGAGTTTTTAGTGTTTTGTTGGAAGTTTGTAGTGTTGTGATTCATTTGGTTTGGTTAGAACTATTTATTTAAGTATTTATTTAATCCCTATGGAGAAAATGAATGGGGAAAAATAGTGGGTGGTCACTGTTGCACTCTGTTCCTACTGCATATCTTTTTAATCAGTCTTCGGCTTCTGACTGCATTAATGTTTGCCGTTTCCAGTAAACAGTATGAGGAACTGAAGAGGAATTAAAGATGCTTTGGACCTGCAGATTCCCATAGACAGAGCACAGACGGGTGTGTGCTTAACTTGACAGGTTGTGTTTACATTTGTGTGTTGTACAGCGGCATACTGCAGCACCCCAGACCCTCCCATGAACGGTTCGGTACACAGTCAAACAGGCACAAAGCTGGGCAGCACCTTGCGCTTTAGCTGTGACCGTGGCTTTAACCTGATTGGCCAGACCATTGCCACCTGTACCCGCACCCCACAGGGCATTTACCAATGGAACGCTCCAGTGCCGCTCTGCCAAGGTAAGTCCAAAAATCTTGTCTGAGCTCAACTTCCCCTCCTCCCTCCTTGACTCCCTATCCCACTTTTTTTCTATGAAGGACCGGCGCCACAGAGGCTTATTCTGTATTCCATCAATGTTTAGGGCTTGGCTGCATCTGTCAGATTGCTCATCACAATAAATGGGTTAGCCAGGAGCCATAGCTGAGAGACTATTGCTAATGTGCTGTCCGAGGGGAGAGCCTCCTTAGAAAGAGGCAGTTATCATCCACTAAAACAGGGACATCTACGGAGTCCAGTGCTTTGCAGTCTCACAAGCACTGCATTTCATCACCTCTCCCTGACTAACAAGGGTGTTGTCTGTGAGAGAGGTGGATTTCAATGTGACAGGGTCGGTGTGAGATGCCTCAGGCCAGGAGGCTCAAAGCTCTCGCTCTGCTTTATTAGAACACACTAAAACTCTTTGTAATACTGCACAATATAATTTAATTGACACAGGGCCAGTGGAAAATTGAGTGTCATGTGTCCATAATACCTGTGATAAATTAAAAGAAGGATGTAAAACCAGTCATTGTACTGACTGTTGAGACTATAGTGGACTGTTGTGTGTGGTTAAATATCTGGGCTGGTTTTGTTTCAGACCTTTGTAGAATAACTTAGTAGAATAAGGTATAATCATATTAACTATGAACATGTTTCACATATTTTGACAATGAGAAACTAAAATTCTAAAAAAGGCTAAATTCTTATTTTGTCTTGAAAAATATGCTTGCACTCTTTCATTGGTTTGATATTTTGTTATTCAACCTGATGACGTATTGATTTTAAAATGTTCAATTCAGTGTCCAATTACTATTTGGATACCCAGTAATTGTGTCGTATGGTTTGACAACACAGGATTGTCTTCCTCTGGCTAACCCCAGCAGCTGTAAATGATGCTTGATGCATCAGGTGTTCTCTGTGTATTTTTAAGCCAATGCCCAGATGTGATCTCCATCTTGGGTTGAGCCCATTGCTTGCTAGCTGCTGTTTACCTTCCCAGAACTGCTGCAAGCTGATGTTTGCACAGTCACATACTGTTTTTGGTATGTGTTCACTGAGTGTTTACAAAGATGCAAGCAAACATGCTGATCATAACACATCTGATTCACTAGTGTATTTTTTGTTCTTTGAAGTATAAAAGATTTCACCTGCTTTCCTTGGGCTTTGGCAGGACATACTTAAGTATTGCAGAATTAATTTTCTCTCTCTCATTACAGTTGTGTCGTGTGGGATGCCTATTGCTCCAGTAAATGGCACTGTCATTGGGCAGCACTTTACTCTTGGCTCTAAGGTCACATTTTCTTGTAACCCTGGCTTCCGACTGGCCAACACTCAGCCGGTGTCAACGGTTTGCCAAGAGTCAGGGAGGTGGAGTCCAATGGAGACCCGCCCCCGCTGCATCCGTAAGTTTATAAGATCAACCAAAGTTTGAATTAAAAGAACCCTCAGTTTGACTTCTTATTAAACTTATTTAGTATTTTCTTTAAAACAATGAACTGAAAGTTGTAGGATTATACTAAATTTAAAAGAAAAATAAAGTAGTTACATTTTGATCAAAGATTTTGCACTAGTAATTAGTTACCTTAGACTTTTGTAATCTCTGTGTATTAGCTGTGACTTGCCCTGACATCGGCCACTCTGCAGTGGATCATGGGAGATGGAGACTTATTTACGGCATGCAGAATAAATATGAGGCCATGATGATGCTGACCTGTGACCCTGGATATTTCTACAAAGGTCAAAGGGTCATCCGTTGCCAGGCTAATGGCACCTGGGATTACCCTGAACCTAAACCATACTGTGAAAGTGAGTTTATCTATTTTTCTCTTCAAAATATACAGCCTATAGTTCATGAAAAGAGATTACATTACATGGTTTACACATCTCATAAAATGTCAAAATAAATGTTACTGTTCATCTAGGGTAAAGGTCACAAATTAGTGGACCACCGTTCAAACCCAGACCACCCAGGCCAAATACAGTCTTATATGTAAATCTAATTCATAACCTTGATTTTATCTTTTGCTTGTTGATTCTTGGACACTATGGTAAAGTTTGATTTAGTGCAGCATGTATATACTGTATAAAATGTTTTTTTTCTTTTGTAGACAGATTATATAGTGGACAAAGCAGCAGAAACAATTTTGACTAGATGACAATTATTTCATATTGTTGTAAGGTATTGGGGCTGTTTACTTAATATGTTGCCTTAAGACCACACAGCAGTCCCTGCTTTAAATATTTCTGAATGTATAATAAGAATAATAACAATATTTTGCTGAAATAAATATAGAAATTAATATCTTGGAAATGCTTATGTCCTGTTATAGCCATACAATGTGGCTATTTAGTTTTGTTCTTAGAGGGCCAGCAGAGTTTAGCTCCAACCCTAAATCAAACACACGACCCTGCTAATCAAGCTCTCTAGGAGCAACTACTAAAATTACAAGCATGTGCATGAGGAACTGAACTCTAGAGTGGAGGTCCTCTACGAATGGAACATAACAGTCATGGCAACAAAATATTGGTACAGTTTTAGTTATGATTGTTCAGAACTTTGTTGAAAAGGCAATTTGGAAACTGGGCCTTTTGGGACTTTGAATACCCCTGAATCTAGATCATTAAAATGCCATAATTCAGTTTAAAACATTTGCATACCATTTGCAGCTAGTTAAAAAAAACTTTTTAGAATGGACTTTTTTAGAAATTTTTAGAAAATATGTTCCCTGTGTATTTATTCTATTAAAGTTATGTTAATAATGATTTCTAATGCATTCTTCTTTTGAATCTACCTAGTCATTTCGTGTGGAGACCTTGGAACACCACCGAATGGGAATAAAATTGGAACATTGACTGTGTACGGAGCTACGGCTATATTCTCCTGTAACACAGGCTATACTCTGGTGGGCTCCAGAGTGAGAGAATGTATGTCCAATGGCCTATGGAGTGGATCTGAGGTTCAGTGTCTTGGTGAGTGTCTCCACCTCTTTTTTAGGCCAAATTAGACCTCTGCATTGATAACTGGACTGCTATGTTCTATATGAGTATATATAATGTGTTTCTTCATCAGCTGGGCATTGTGGCACACCAGAGCCTATTGTGAACGGTCAGATAATTGGCGAGAACTACAACTACAGAGGCAGTGTCGTATACCAATGTAATCCTGGATTCCGGCTGATTGGTGTGTCTGTCCGTATCTGTGAGCAGGACCACCGCTGGTCTGGAAATACCCCCATCTGTGTCTGTAAGTGGTGGTTAAACAGCCGCTATCTATTATTTAGTGAAATGATCGTGTGTATGATGTAAATATTTTGCTCTTATGTCATATAGCTATCACCTGTGGACATCCAGGCACCCCTGCTAATGGCGTGACTCAGGGAACACAGTTTAACCTCAACGACATTGTGCGTTTTGCCTGTAACCCTGGTTATGTTCTACAAGGTGCCATCAAGTCTCACTGTCAGCCCAATGGCCAATGGAACAATGCTCTGCCCAGGTGCAAAAGTAAGTCCTGCAGCGTCATCAGTGGGAATAAAATGTGTGTGTGATGAAGTGTCAATAGTGATGGTGCGTCACTTTACGATTTTCACTTTAAACATCAACGCTCTATTCAGCTCTGCTCTGTAGCTCAGCATGGTGTTATCAGTGTAGTTCTTAGATAATAACTAACAAACCAAATGTGATAAAACTTCAAGTTAAAAAATAATCTAAAAGGCATAATAAAATAAGGTCTTTATAAACATATAAACAGCTTTAGTCTTGCCAGAGTTGCCAGAACTGCTCCAGGTGAGGTCATGTCCTTGTGGTGACAGCTGATTGCACAGCTGAGTTTCAGCCAGTTACAGCCCATCATCAGAGTGTCACATCAGAGTGTGGCCTGTTTGTTTGTTTGTAAAAGCAGACTGAAAAATGTGTTGTGCCAAAAGGGACATAATTACCCCAAGATGTAAATTCACAGAAAGTGTATCACTCTGATCTGATTTATCATCTAATTTCTAATCTTTAAAGTTTAGAGCATCTTCCTTCCTCTCAAACCTTCCCATTCTTTACATTATAAATGTGTGTTTACTCAGACTAAGGAAGTTGAAGTGGTCTGATGATATCAGTCACGGTCTCCTCTCCATCATGGCCTATCATTAGCACAGAGCGTGGGAAGAAGCTCGCTTAATGGCACAAAAGGAGCTGGTAAAAAATGCTAAAACTCCAAGCTGCATCAATAATTCAGTAGGCTTCTGCGCAGCCTTGCTAATCAGCACCAATTTGTGTCTGAGTGAGCCACTTCTATCTCCAAAATGGCCTCCTAAACCGCACATATAAGTTGGTTAGACTCATATCTGCGGATAATTGAACCACCCCTCCTCAAAATTGCCACTGGCCAGCAGGAGCATCAATTTTAGTTCTGAATTACGCCCAAGCAAATAAACAGATTTTTTTCTTTTTCCCTCCCTCCCTTTCTCCCTCCCTTCCTTTCTTCCTTCTTTCTTTCTTTCTTTCTTTCTTTTTCTTTATCTTTCTTTCTTGCATATTAAAGTAGTATTTGCAGTTATAAATGTTATCATTGAAAATCATTTTGGCTGGGTCTGGGAAGAGCTATTAAAGTCATTAGCATGCTTTACCTCCTGCCCCTGTGTGTTTAGTTAGAGTGAAAGTGTGAATGGATGGTTGGTTATTCATAACGCAGTATTTTTCTCACATCATTCAAGAGTTTTTGCTGTATTCTTCATAAACTCTCTCTCTCCATCTCTCTCTCTGGTCTCAGTTGTGAACTGCACTGAACCAGGTCATGTTGAGAACAGTGTCAGACAGGTCCTGCCCAGCGGGCCTCATCGGTACAGTTTCCAGACCACAGTCGCGTACAGTTGTAACCCTGGATACTACCTGCTGGGCACCAGCACTCTGAGCTGTCAGGGAGATGGCACATGGGACCGCTCTCTACCCAAGTGTCTCTGTGAGTAGGGATGTCAAATATAAATTAAGTTACACTGACTCAGTAACCTAGTGCTGTCTGACTAATATTTAATTTGTTATTGACTGAAATTTGTGTGTTAAATGATAAACAACTACTGATAAATTATTCCATAGCGTAGCATAGCTTCTTAATTCTCTGCACTTATTCTGATTGTTCCCTCTACCGCAGTGGTTCTGTGTGATCGTCCCAGTATGCCTCCATACACACAGATCTCGGGGGACAGGCGCACAGTGGGCTCCGTTATCCGCTTCAGCTGCATCGGCCAGCGTACCATTGTGGGCAATACCACCCGCATGTGCCAGCTGGACGGCCAGTGGAGCAGCTCACTTCCACACTGCTCTGGTACATACTTTACCCCTGCATGCATAAATCATGCATCACCGGTGGGACAAGAGCTCTGCTTTTTTTGTATTTGTGACAGCCACATCTCAAAGGTCTTATAAATGTGTGAGATAATGTATCAATGGCTTTGGGATCATAGCCCAGATCGGTAGGCGGTAATACAATATTGCCATTTAGAAAGCATCCTGAAGGGCAAGGAGTGTGTCTCTCCATAAACTGCTTTAATCTTCTCATATTAGGCTCTGAGACACAGACTCCCACATGCCTACCAGGTAATGAGCTGCCCTGCTCCACTATAAACACATCAGTCTTTTGCCGCCCTCTGATATGCCAGAGGAGCTTCATCCCTGCCTATAAAACCCACTGACAGGTTAATATCACAATTCATAACATTCATATTTCTCAAAGATTGCACAGTTGCTTTCTGCCAGCTGTCAAACCTGCATTTGGTGTTTTATATTGTAGAGAACATCGAACACACCCTGTGGTTAATAACCAGCCTGTCACTGAGAGTTTGTGAAAATGATATATGGTATAAATAGTTGTAATTCTTTAATATTTGCTTCTGCCTTCGCCAAAAGACTCAACGTTAATTTACAATTTGTGATTGTTTGTTGAGCATTACCAGGGGATATATGAAGGAATAGAAAGATCATTTGTAAATGCATCAGTGGATCAAAAATAAGAGGATTTAGTAAAGAACGCTCAGCAGCGTCTGCATTATGAGCAGGCAAATTAAATAAATTTTTGTGCTGTCCCTGGTGCTTTCTTATTCAGAGTAAATTATCACCTAACCCAAGCCGCTGTGATGCCTCTTTTTTCCATCTCGTTGCCAGCTCTACCGCAGAGAGCTGTTCAATAAATATGAATGAAATTACTCATCATCTTGTGTAAATCTCTGTTAACCTCTTTAAATAAAATCCTAATGCAATAGAGAGCAAGTCTGAAAGTCCTGCGGGGTGTCTAGATAGTCGTTTTCTAGTCATTCGCTGTCAAAGGATCTAAATTGGACTGGCTTACAGAGAATTTCAGTGCATGCTGACAGTACATGCAACAGTTTCCAGGTGCTCACAGCACTGGTTCACACTGGGCCAACAAGTGCCAATTTCAGTGTTTGCTGTTGGAACGTCTGTTGGTGTTGTTTGGCATTTATTATGGCAGTGTGAATTAGCCATGAGAGTATTGTAATGTGTATTGCATTGTCGGTTCTAGGGGATTCTGCTGGTATGTGTGGGGACCCTGGTGTTCCGGTGCACGGAATCCGTCTGGGAGAGGAGTTCTCTGTGGGGAGCGTCGTGCGGTTCAGCTGTGAGCCTGGATATGTTCTAAAGGGCTCTTCTGAGCGGTCTTGCCTACCGAACGGGACCTGGGCAGGCATTCAGCCTGAGTGCCATGGTAAGACAAATGAAACCTGGGTGGCTGAAGTGAACATAGCAGAACGTGGGTGATTAATCGCTGTGCCTCAGGAAGACTATACGAATCCAAAAACAGTATGCTAATACCTCAGGCAGGGAATTATTTCATCGCAGTTTGATTCTGAAACAAATTCCCTGGTGTCTAAACTTTGTGCAGAATTGTAGAAAAGAGACAGACAAAGATAGAAACAGGCTGGTGAGTTATTTTCTTCTCTCCTGATTGGTTCCCCTCTGTTCTTTTCCTGTTCTCTGCTGTACCTTTGTAGTGGCTTAGTACACCTGGGGTGTACACGTTACGTTATATTTTCAGTTTTCTTTTTTCCCATCATGCTCGGCACTCTCCAGTTGAGATGTCCAAATGAGTGTGGCAGCCCCACTGGTTCCCTGGACACTGCATTGTTGTTACCTCTCGTCTTTCTATTTGTAACTCTCTTCTCTTTTTAACTGCATTATTATTCTGCTCATGTTGGTTTGTTTAAAGTGTCTGCAGAGTGACTGACACACCAAAGAAAGGTGTGTCAGGGTGGCAAAAAAACGCAGGTTAATTACCTAAGCTGAGACATCTGCTATTCTTGTTATTTCACTTTTTTAACACTAACCATTGATTTTATCTCATGTCTTTTTAACAGTCAGCCATTTGAGATGGTTTTCATTTTTAATCTCCTAGAAAATTACACTGCCCTTGGAATGCATTTTTACCTCACAAATGCTTGGCACTGCACGTTTGAAATGTGTGTGTGTCTAGGTTTGTGTTTGTGAGGTGTTTTGTATTGGTTTGACCCATGGGCTATTGTTATCCACGCCAATTCAGCAAACTGCGGTGGCTTAAAAGGTAGATTCTGAGAAAATGCAGGCGTTTTGAGAGAACAAATCAATATAAGTCTAAGCCTTCGCTTATAAATTTACATCCTAAACACGCCATAAAAGCATACTGAGTAAATGCAAGAGATCAAGAAGACTTTTACATTTTTGTCCTTGTAACAAAAAGACAGATTTCCCAGAATTCACCTGTAAGAGGAATGTAGCTTTCTTTCTGATCCGGTATGTACAGTCATCATTACAAATAAACCCCTTCAGGGTGAATCAAGACCTTTCTGCTTTACATCTGCTGATTGAAAGGGAGGAGGTTGGTGACTGCAAAGTCTGTGTGTCCAGTCATGCTCTGATGTATTTTAGCACAATGTACCTGTCAATGTAACTGGCAAGTTTTAAAACAAATTTTCAATGTTTTACCTGTTGTCAGAAGCTAGCTAAATTACACACATCCCAATATGGATGAGTGTCGTGACATAGACTCTTCCCTGAAGTGAATAAAACTTGGAAAAAATCACATACAACCTTCTTTGTCCACTTGGAACAAGGCAATCATGATTATTGTTAATTTTGGTAGAATTGGTAGTATTACTTTTTGTTACTTTTGTATGATAAACAACAGTATGTTCTTATGTGGTCATGGGGTATCCAATGTAAAATCTGGGTTGTGAAGCAAAACAGCTGAGAAACATTGGGTTATTTACATGTAAGCATTTGGCAGACACTTTTTTTCAACACAGTTGAAAAAGTTCAAGGTATACAATTTATCAGTACATGTTCACCTGGGAATCAAACCCACAACCTTTGCGCTGCTAACACAATGCTCTACCAGCTGAGCTACAGAAACGCCTGTAGGGATGTATAATAACAGGTAATCATGTGTGCTGTTTTGATCTCAGAGCATACTGCTCACTAATCTCTAATATCTGATATTGAGATATCTGTAATATCTATGATAACTATTCCATGTTGGCAGGTCTCCAATGTCCAAACCTCTTGCCCATATTGGTGGTATACCCAAATATGTGTGCCAACATGCTCTTTGTTGGCACACACCCATGAATAAGCTCCATCTGCCCTGTCCTGGGGCAGGAGAGTGTTTAATATATGAGACCTCCTGCAGTAAATGTGTTTATGAATTAAATGCTAAATTAACAAATACCTGTTAGATTAGAGGAGGGGCGTCTCACATGATACAGCTTCATTGTTCCTAGCATTGTACTCAGTTGTACTGAGATTCGTATTCTGCGCTTATCATATACTATTTCCAGCATCTGATGTTTTTTTACTCTCGTGTTCCTCACAGTGGTCTCCTGTGGCAACCCTGGCACTCCTCGCAATGCCATTATCCAGTTCCATGACGGATTGGTGTTTTCTCGCTCTATCACCTATGCCTGCAGAGAAGGCTATTACTCCACTGGCCTGCTTACCCGTCATTGTACGGTCAATGGCACCTGGACCGGGGACATGCCGGAATGCACAGGTGCCCTATCAACACCTCTGTAGACTGAAGCTTTGAGCTCATTTATATGCTGGTGGCCTCACGCTAGCTCCTAACAGTTGACATCATGTACTTTGAGCAAACATGCATTTAGAATGTAGTCTCTGTGTTCCATGGAAAAACAGACCAAAGTTATTGATGACTTATCATGCACACAGGGGCAAATGTAAATTTGTTTTGTCCAATAAAATGGTTTTTATAATGATAATACCACCTGCCTCCAACTAGCTAACGCAAGTAAAAAAAAAAACATCATTCATGTCTATCATGTAAACTAAAGGCTACCGGCTATTTATGAATAATGTGTCCCACCCAAACTTCCTGTTTCAGTAGGAAATATATCAACGTAGGAAAGAAACCAGACCTTGTCAAGCCATTTCACAGGGTCTTTTCAGTGACTTTAGAAAGTCACAGTTTATTCTCTAGCTTCTCTAGCATTACACTGAACTGCTCTGAATAGCTGACCGTGCTCTTGAGGAATCTAGATGCTCTTGAGGTCATGCTCGAATTGTTCTCATGAAGCTTTTCAAAAGCATTGTGGGACAGGACCTAATAATGAGGGACAATGTTCTCTATTATCCCAGCTCTGGACAAGCTTATCAGAGACGTCTGTATAGCAGGGCTGTGTTGGAGAGATAGAGATATGTCCTGTTCCCCTCTTGGCAGCAGCCTGGGTGACTTTCCCTGGTCATAAAAACAATGCACACTGTTCAGGCTCTGAGCGAATGGAGTTCATGTGCAGACATTATAGCTTTAGACACATTGGTGTCTTTGGCACAGAGCAGGTGCTGGTGGCTTCAGACTACAGGAAGTGACTAGAGGAAAGACCAAGCAACAAGATGTTTTATCACTCTTTTAAGGTTGCCTTTAAAGTAATGAACTGTTCTATGAACCAGCTATGGGATAGTTTATGACCCTTATAATATGAAAGTGTATCTGTTTAAATTTGTTATCTGTGTTAGTGAAAGGGCTAATTATAAATTATTTCAAATGATCTTGATTTTGGCAAACACTTCTGTTGACAATCAGCTATGAATCTCTTTCGAACACCACAAATGTCTTTCAACCTTTTCTTCACTTTAGTATTCTTCTGTCTGTCCATATCCAGTTATAAACTGTGGAGATCCAGGGGTGCCAGGGAATGGTATCAGGCTCGGCAGTGACTTCACCTATGGCCACACTGTGAGCTTTCAGTGTTCACCAGGCTTCAATATGGATGCTGATCGTGCCTCCACACTCATCTGTACCAAGGACCGCACCTGGAATAGCACCAAACCTCTTTGTAAAGGTTTGAGTTTTGTGGCTTTTAGATCATCAAGAAGCCATAAATGTGTTTGTGTATTCGTAAATTCTTTCACACATATACTCCAAAATATTGATGACTCATCTTGCACTACACAGATTTTTGTCCAATCCAGTGTTCTCTAAAATGAGAATGTCCCTCCTCCTACCTGCAATTAACCAGAGAACATGGCATCACTGCTCACTGCAGTGTTATTTAAGTTATTTTAATTTTATATTCTGTAACTATTTAATTATCAGTATGATTTACTAATGCTCTGTTAATGCTCTTCTGTGTGTTTTAGCTATTGTGTGTGGCGCTCCACCCAACATTCCTAACGGGCAGGTTTTGGGGTCTGACTTCCAGTGGGGTTCAAGCATTAGCTACACCTGTAATCAGGGTTACCAGCTTTCCCTTCCAACTGTGCTCACCTGCCAGGGCTCAGGAAACTGGAGCGGCGAACGGCCTCAGTGTTTTCGTAAGTATACATTTTGGGAAAGTCTCAAAATAGAATTTGACCAAAAATGTTTGTTGGGATCCACAAAAGTATAGTTTTAGTAACTAAGTGTACCTACATTGTTCAGCCAGAAACTAAAATTGTCCAGGTTGTTTTTGTGTAATAATGTTAATACATGGTAGTATAGTAGCTATTTTTCTCAATAAAAATCTCTAATAGCTAAAGTGGATTCTTTATAGGAACAAAATTTGTTTTCTGCTGGCTATCAGGCCGCATGGGATTGTCTGATACTGATACTGCTGCAATCTGTCTGGACAGATACTGCTGCTAAGGAAGCCTTAATGCTGAGAATTACAGGAATATCAAATGGCATAGCTTTTATATATAGATAAATCTTACGGTATCTTATATAGGTTTCATTGTAACGTTAAAACAAACTGCTTTGTTTACTGTAACCTATTTGCTCTAAACCTATTAATGTAAAAAAAAAATCAATGACAATCTTTTTCGTGCAGCTGTATTTTGTGGAGATCCAGGGATACCAGCCCAGGGCAAACGAGAGGACAGAGGTTTCACTTACCTGTCCTCTATGTCCTTCTCATGTTACCCACCTTTAATTCTGGTTGGCTCTGCTCGGCGATACTGCCAGTATGACGGAACCTGGAGCGGAACCCAGCCATCATGTATAGGTCAGGAACTCGTATGTTCAGGCTACATTATGTTTAGGCTTTCTTGAAGCCTACACTGGATTCAACCATTTATGACACTGTGATGTTAGTGTAAATGAGCTCTGATTGTGGGACACCTTACAGATCCCAGTCACACCAGCTGTGTTGATCCTGGAACTCCTCTGTTTGGACATCAAAACAACTCTCAAGGCTACCAGGTGCTAATCATATCACATCAGAGTTATTGTATGGAACTCATTGCTGTCTTGTCATTAATTGACTGTGTGATTGTTTTAGATTGGCAGTTCAGTTCACTACAGCTGTAGAAAAGGCCACCTTCTCCTGGGCTCTATCTCTCGCACATGTCTGCCTAACCTCACCTGGAGCGGCATGCAGCCCGAGTGCATTGGTGAGCAGCCATTTTGCAAACATATGAGTGTGATTTGTCTGTTTTCACATGCAAACAACAGTTCAATCTGTGATGAATAATGCAGGACAATCTTTGGATTTCAAGTAATTTTGTATGATTTCACACTTACATTGTACACTTACATTTTTCTAACACTTTTCCCCTCTTCTCTCCTTTTTATTTTCTCCTTTCATCTCTTTTCCTCTTCAATCTTCTCTCTCTTCTCTTTTGTTCTTCACTCCTCTCCTACTCTTTTCCCCTTTCTCCCATTTCCTCTCCTTTCCCTTTCCTGTCATCTCCTCTCCCATCCTTTCTTCTCCCTTTCCTCCTTTCTGTTCTTCACTCCTTCTATCCTGTCTCCTGCCCTCTCTCCTCTCCTTCCCTCTTTTTTCCTCTGTTCTCCTGTCCTGTCCTTTCCTTTCTTCTCCTCTCCTCCCCTCTCTCTTCTCCTCTCGTCAGCTCATCACTGTAATCAGCCTGAGCTGCCTGCACAGGCGGATGTAGGTGCCATAGAGCTTCCGTCTTTGGGTTATACGCTCATCTACACCTGTCAGCCTGGTTTCTATCTGGCTGGAGGGTCTGAGCACCGTACCTGCAGGGCGGATGGCAGCTGGACGGGGAAACCTCCACTGTGTGCCCGTATGTTTAGGATCATTTACATAAATGCATGCCTAAGCTCACAAACCAAAACATACAGATTTAAAATGTTAATTTAAACACTTTTCTATACATACTGTATGTGTACCACGTGTGTGACTGAGTGCAGCCCATCTGATACAGTGACACAGATCTCATGATGTATCGCACTTCACCACTTTGTGCTTCTCTTCCCCACAAATATTGTGAAATTAGCTGTGCACCTGTTTCATCTCCACAACTTTCATTATTCCTGAGCTTCAATTCATCACACCATCGTTGAAATTTTATTTTATCTGAGCACTAATTAGCCCAGTGGAATGCATTGATTTAGTTTTGGACAGTCCAGACTGCTCTGAATTGTTCTCTGTCAGATAAATGGGTCCCAAGCAGTGTTCACTGTGAGCACAGGCAGAAATATTAGACAAACAGTTGTCTTTTTCACTCAGCTGGAGGAAGATGGGAGTAATATCAAATTAATGCTTCATACTCTTAAACTTTTCAGTAACATTTCAACACATCTTAAAGCAAAGCCTTTGGGTGTGGGGTCTGCTGGCCTTTTGCAGTGGAATTATATTAACAGCACCTGTGGGAGAGCAGAGACCAACTTGGTCCTCTGACATCTTATAATAAAATTTCATTGTGTATTTTGGAGTGTATGTTCCAGTCACCAAATAGAATTCCACTGTGTGTTCAGAGAGATTCTGCATCACAGAGAATATATACAGATATGCTCAGTGCACAGATGACTGCATTTTTTTCTTATGGACGTGCTTGTGCACTTTTCTTGTGACACCATTGAGTCTGTGGACTGTAACAGTGGTTGGTCATCATAGATGACTTCCTCTACAGGAGAGCATGGGGGGTACGTGTTATTAGGTCCTATTCAATATTCCCTGTCTCCCTCTCTAACACCTAATATCTCCTGTCCTATAGCTGATAACAGACCAAATGGAAAAACAGTTGGAACCGTGCAAGAGCCACCCAACACCAAACTACCTGGTAAGCTTCACAGTCTAGCATGAACATTTTAAAATATGTTTGCAGTGTGAGGCAGGTTAATTAAAATTGTTCTTGAATTTATTAGCCACTTCGAACAGATTAAAATGTCGCTGCTTCTTTAATTTGATTCGCCTCTTTCTCGTCCTTTTTTGGGGCTTTTCTCACAGTGCCCACTGGAGTGTTTGCTAAGAACTCTCTTTGGAGAGGTTCGTATGAATATCTAGGGAAGAAGCAGCCAGCAATGTTGAGCATAACTGCTTTTGAACCAGTCAGTAATCGGGTCAATGGCACTCTAATGGACCACAGCGGAGTACAGCTCAATCTGGCTGGTGAGTGTTCTTAAATTTTGACCTTACAACACATTTTACAAACCACTCATTTGTTATGCCTCAACAGGAAGGTAATGCCAATTTTCTGCCTTTTATTGTTTTGGCTGTTGTGTTACTTCACTGCACTTAGTTCACCCAAAAATAAAAATTGTTACCCTCGTGTCTTTTTTAAACTCTGTGTGGCTTTCTTTTTCCTCTGGAACACTTTTGTTTAACATTTTAGAATATTTAAGCTACTCTTTATGTCATAGAATAAAGGTGTAAGGTGACCATTAAGCAAGGTATTTAGGGTAGGCAGATTTGGTGTGTTCCTGTAGCTCAGCTTGGATAGCATTATATTAGCAGCACAAAGGTTGTGGGTCGATTCCTGGGGAAAACATGCTGATTATAAAAAAGGCACTTTAATCACTTTGGATAAAAGTGTCTGCCAAATGCATTGATAAAAATATAAAATGCATGTTTTGCAAATGCAACCTCCCTTCCACTATAGCTTTTAAATGCAGTTTATGCAACCATACATTGTGAGCAACCATTCAGGTATGGAGCAAACTGAGGATGACAGAATGTTTATTTTGGATGAGCTAGTCCCTTAACAGTCTTGTTCATTTACTGTATATGAGACAACATAAACACGTTCTCTCTATTCCTCCAGGTATCTATAAAAAGGAAGAGGCCCAGCTGTTGCTGCAGGTGTATCAGATTCGTGGGCCTGTAGAGATCTTCGTTAACAAGTTCAAAATTGACAACTGGGCTCTGGATGGACATGTATGTGCATTTTTGGTTTCCTGTGATGATATTTTGATTTGTTATATGAGGCCCTTGTGACAGTACAGATGTGGATCCATTATCCCGTCATTTCTGAACGGAGACTCCCTGCAGTGTGGAATGTAAAAAAATAATTATCATGAAGATTCTCCAGATTTTCTGAGTTTTAATGGATTAAGTTCAAATACGATGTTTGCTTTAAAGCACAGATGTGGTCTTAAGAAAGCTTTGGGCTCGCTGGCAGGCTTTGAAAGGTGCAGATTACTATATGGTTACTTCAACCTGAGAGTTCTCTAAGTGTACATCAATACTGCTAGGCAATACTGTAAGGGCTCATGTCTAGGGCCAGGCCAGGGATGATACAACTACTGCAACCCTCACACACATATACATTCATACACACCTTGTCACTCATGGGGATAGTAAAGCACAGGCAAAGTTTTCCTTTTAATTAAAACGTCAGTTAAATCATTGCTGGATAATCAAGGCCAGACGTCCCTTCCTCCCCTCCAATGCCCTCGGGACAAGCACCTGGGAGAGTGTAATTAAAAGTGCAGGCATGAGTGTGGGACACTTTTGTCTGTGTGTGTGCATGAGAGAGAGAGAGGGCATGAGAGAAAGCATGAGAAACAAAGGAAAGCAGAAAGCTGTGTGGGATTGCTTTTGTTTGTGCATATGTATGTTTTTTTTATGGCTTGGTAACAAACGGTGAGATGGTATGTAAATGTCAAATATAAGTGGTCTTTCACATTGCTGACACATTTTACCTTGCCACGGCTCATTTTTGACATTTTGAAAATAGTTGACAGTATAAGACGCTTACTGTTTTGTACTTTTCTCCGTAGGTGTCATACATGCCTTCCTCTGACTCTTTTGTCTACCAAGGCTTTGTTAGAGGAAAAGGTTTCGGCCAGTTTGGGCTGCAGAGGCTGGGTATGTATAATTTTTTTTTATCAAATTCTTGTGTCTTAATTATTGTTATGTTGGACAGCTTTGTAGAGTATCTTTAAGGCTTTTCACACTGTTATTTCACACAGTTGGTTTTTTCTTGTAAACCCAGGGTTAAGGACACTTTTAGCCCTGGCTAATGCAACCATCTATGTTTAAATTTGTGGGTTGCCAAAGGTATACAGTATGAAATTATGCGAAATGACGAACAATGATTGCAAGGATGTAACTGGAGTAATACGAAACTGGAAGATATGTATTCATCCAATGTGTGTATATATACATATATATATACATATACAATAATAATCTGGGGTTTATAATAGCCCTGGGTTAACGATTTCGGATGTAAAAATCCTGTTTACGTCTAAAACATCTAAAGTGACACATTGTTTTTTGTTTCAAAATGAAGGAATGGTTATTTGAACTAAAGCCTTAGAGAAAATGTCAAGTCTCTGATAGATATTAGTCATCAATTACCTATTTAAAGTGACACATACTGCTAATGGTGTTTACATTAGCTATTCTGTATTATTATTATAATACTACTTTATGTATGTGAACAAGAGAAAAAGAAATACAACCTGTGTAAATATCGGGTGTACAGATTGCGGAGGCCAAACCGTGAACCGTCTGTCAAATCCTGAGGTAATGAAACAGGCACGTCTTCATCTGTAAACGACAGCTGTATAGACTCCTATCCCAACACCATCAGACAGATTGAGCAAACAGAAGATTTATTAATACGTAGGGCCAGAGTGGAAAGAGTGTGTGCGCCCATATTCCATCATTTTATGTTGGTTTGATGGGCTGGCTCAATTGAGTTAGTTAATTGAATCTCCTGCTTGCAGGCTTGATGCTATTGGGAAGCTTTTTGGCATTGTCTGATGAGCAGGTGCTCTGATACTCTCTTGTTGTTTAGGAAAGCTCTGTGGTCTAAATTGAAAAGCGAATTCAGAGTGACTTCATTTTTGTGGCACATTGATATCAGTAATTAAAAAGAATTGTGAAGATAATGCAGTTTGACATCTCTCAGTTGAGTTATACAAAACAATGGGTTATGAAGTTTTCCTGTTTAATTTATTAATTTCTTATTTGTTACATGGTTTAAAATGAATTTGAACATATGCTTTGACACAATGGCTTTCACTTGTAGTTAGTTATATTTCCAAGTTTTGTGGAAATAATTAACCTTCTATAGAAAGAGATTATTTTTATTTCTTATAGTGTCATTTATGTTTGAAAAGGAATAGATAATATTTTCAGAAGTTAGTATGCAATTAATTTTGATCTTGCTTGATTATAATTTATTTGTGTTATTTTACAGAGGGCCTTGATCCAAATGGCGAGAATCCAGGCTATAACTTTGCCTCTAACAGCAGTTCAGTGGCAGCAGCCATTTTAGTGCCTTTTATTGCTATGATTATAGCAGGCTTTGCTCTTTATCTCTACAAACACAGGTAAAGAAATTCACAAAATCTACAATGATGTCATTTCCTGCCCTTGGCAGTGTGCTTCATTGTCCTTGAACATTTGTTAATGTGTCTCATTTTACTTTCAGAAAAAGGCCCAAAGTTCCCTTCAATGGTTATGCAGGTCATGAGAACACCAATGGAAGGGCGACCTTTGAGAACCCAATGTATGACCGCAATATCCAGCCCACCGACATCATGGCCAATGAGACAGAGTTTACGGTTAGCACAGTCTGTACGGCGGTATAGCGGCCGCTTTTGTCAAAGGTATGTCTTTAACCAGATAACAAAAGGTTTAACTTGTTTCTGTAATGCAGAATCCATCAGCTGGTTCCTCCAATATTAACTTCTTTATTCATGCTGTAAGAACTTTGAAGACATTCCCTAGATCTCAAAGTGTCAGCATGACCTTAGCTTTCTCCATCCACAACTAAGATGCTTAATTAGGCTACTGTACAAACTACTGGCGTCAGGGATGAACAGGTCATCGGCGAGGACAAATCAAATTTTGCAGTGAAATAAGCTAAACAAGGACATAGACCTCAGGAAAAAAGCTATATATTCTCACAGAGTTGCTTTGGAATGATTTAGTGGCATATCATTGGCTGTATATTTCTGCTATCATTTTCCAAACTGCCTTTTCAGCATAAAGTTTGTTTCAGTTTTGAGTGGGGGGGGCAGATACAACCAATGAAATTTTACTTAAATTTATCATTCTAGTTTTGCCTTCAGACAAAATGGAAAACAAACTGCTGAGGCATGGGGATAAGAATGAAGAAGTATTGAATTTTAATTTATTTATTTGAGCTTTTATTCCTTCTTCCAAGGTTGTTCTTAAAAAGCACCTAATCAGAGCTGTAGAGCATGAACTTAGGCAGGATTTGTAATTGCTTTCCTGCTGTATCCCATGTATTTAAATCTGGTCTGCTGATGTCAGCCTGAATTTGCTCTTTGTCATGAGGGAAAAACTTTGGTTTTCTACAGTTTAAGAATTGATTATTCAAATAGATTCAAATTAGAGTTTAAGATGCATCTTTCTATCAATCTTTTGTTTTAATGTTAATCTGATACTGTTATGTTGAGTGCCTCAGTTTCTTTCCCTCATTTAACCATGTCCATCTATGTTTTGCTGCCTTATTCAGCCCTGTCTGATAACTAGTGTTGTGGAGTAACTAAAAGTAGCAATGCTACTAAATGTTTTATAGTTGTGTGACTGTAACTCGACTGTTTTAGAATGTTACTTGTACACTCACTGTAAAGTGAGTGTCTTTTTGTGGCAGAAAAAATATTTTAGGAGAATATTTTTTAAGAGAAGTAGAATATAATCTGATAGTTCTATATGACATTGTGTATACACACAAATACATATTGCTCCCTTTAAAGGCATCAATGTAGTTAGCTTCTTTTTGTTAGTAGCTTGTAGCTAACAACATATTTTAAAAGAAGTGTATTCCCCAGCATGGCTTACAACTTTTCTACTTAACTCTACTTAACCTAATTCCTTTTTTTATTCACTTTCCTCTCTTCACAGGCTGGATATAATCATTCCCTTTCCATGGAACTGTTCCCATATTTACAAATAGGCCACATGGATGGACTAAAGAGGAAGATATCTTTTATTTGTAAACCAATTCCACTTGTGACAAAAAGTGACCAATTCTGTCAATGATGCAGTAAAAAAAGCATCAACAGAGAAACACTGAGAGACAACCTGAAAACTCTGTTCCTACATTCGTATGCTATCTCCTCTTTTTTCCCTCTGAGGGAACTTCTTGTATAACTGTGGCACTGCGAAGGGACAATTGTAATGCTTGTAGCTGTCGCTTGCCAAAAAAAGACGAAGGATGTTGTTTGAGCAAAACAAGGGCCACCTGTTCTCACTCCTGAGGTGGAGGAAGGCTTCATGGAGATGTCGGATGTGAGGAGCAAGTCAAGAGAAGTATGTCCTGGAGAGCTGAAGCTCTGTTTTTATTTTGTACCTTGAGTTCTTTCCAGGGAGTGCATTTTGGCTTGTTTATCCTCTTTACACATCAAAGCAGCAAAATTGCAAACAAGTGCAGATTTTGTTCAC
This sequence comes from Chromobotia macracanthus, assembly GCA_036877525.1. Lineage (NCBI taxonomy): Eukaryota > Metazoa > Chordata > Actinopteri > Cypriniformes > Botiidae > Chromobotia > Chromobotia macracanthus. The sequence goes on from JAZGTH010000084.1 coordinate 4,843,425, forward strand.
ATCACTGAGGACTCTCTCGCTATCAATTCCCTGAGAATGTAACGACACATGAAGGCACAGGTCTCAAATTGAAATGGAATGAGATTCTGAGGCTTATTAGAACACATGGATTCTACTTGTAGCACCTATCTCTTCTCATTTCAGCCTGAAGGAAAGAGTCTTCTCTCAACATCTTGTAACCATTCTGGCTGAGACTGGACAGTCAGAGCAACACTCCAAGTAGCCCATTGGAGGAGAGCATGATAAGACACAGCAAACATGTTTTGAGTTTTGGTCTTCAGGGGCTTTATGAAGCTGACTTCATTGCCATTATCTGCTATTGTTTCTTGTTATACATTGACAGAAGTTGGATCTGTATTACCCAAAAAGGCCATCTAAACAGCACTCTGCCCATCTTCATCTGATTGGTTTGGAGTTACCATTGGTTTGTAAGCTGGGATGTCATGTGGGTGAACCGTTCATTAGCATTTATACATATTGTTGATGTCAAAGATTTTAGTTTGTAGGTGGGGGGCTTCTGATGATGATGTCATTAAGTTAAGTGGATCAAATCATTTACATATATAAAAAAAATAAAACATGCCAAGATCATTGAAACTCTTCAAGATTTAATATATGGAGGTCAATATATGAGGGTCTTCTTTCTATCCTCAAGTTTTAAAGTTAAGGATGACATACGATTTTAGTCACTGTATAAGGAGCCAGCACCACAAGAGTATGAAAATAGCTCTGTAGCTTTGTGTCTCTCTTTTCCTGCCTATTTATCCATGTCATCCATGTTCACTCCATACTTAAGATAAGCAAAAGACACAAAAATCACACACTCAAAAATTAATCCAAAGCTGGTTATTTATTTGCGTACACATGCCCTAAAAAGTTGATGGGAAGGTTTGAAGATAAGCAACACCATGGAAAGTTTACAGTTGACTTTATAAAGTTACAGAAATGTTCCTGCTGACATTCTCAAGCATTTTAGTGATTTACTTGAGCTGAGTAAGAACTGAATGTTGCTTTATTAATGCAACATGGAAGACAGGAATGAACAGATACATGTAAGTTCTGTTTTGTTGTCAGTTTTGTTCTTGTATAACCTTTATAAATCTGTCCCTATCATGGTTGCATTAATACAACATTACCCAGCAGTCATTCCAATTCTGAGCAAAGATTGTATTTCCTTGAGTTTTTGTGCAGAACATTAGGCAGCACATTATCTTACACCTATTGACTTTCACTTTAAATTTATAAGACTGTCATTCGTTGGTTTCATTTCAAGAGGACGAGGGCGGCATCTCTCTAAGACTATTTCAGTGACTATTTTATTGCAGTTTATCATACTCTGGTTTGGTGTTTTACATTGTCTTGCAGTATGTTTGTCTCTGCAAACCGACAGAAGTACCGGTGGATAAAAAGTACATTATATGCTGACAGATTTATATTGTTCACATCAGATTAACTAAATTGCTCCTCTTTTATATTTTTATGAACAGATGCACCTTGCAAGTGATAAACACAAAAGACTCAAGGCACAAGGGCTTCAGTCACATGTCTTTTACTTTATATTCCATATTTATGTGTGTATGCTTACACAAGTAATTTTTGAAGTATATAAGGCAGTATATGTTTCAAGTCTGTTCGTTTTTTGGAACAGTGCCTTGGTAACTCACAGAGGTTTTTTATTTTTTATTGTTCCATTTTTATCATTATTACACACAAGAGCCACCAGTTGCTATGGTAGATTTTCAGAATTTCAAAGACGCTGGTCCTGTGTTGTTGTATTTAGAAAAATCACACACACAAAAATAAAGACCAGCACCTCAAAACATGAAATTAATTTTTACATATTCCTTATCACATATCAGAACCTGCACTTGGGAACAAGGTAAACTTTTTATACCTCTTTTACCTTATCTGCCCTTAGTGCATACTGTTAACCATTAGTGTAATCTTACATGGTAGGTTGAAGAATTGTTATTATTATTATTATTATTTGCAAGTCTATTAAAGTTTTGACGGTGCTGCTTTAACAAAGTAAAAGACATCCTCTGACAATTTTATATACAAGAAACACCAACCAAAATCAAAAGCATTAAAGCATTTATGGTGTTTATTGTGACAAACAGCAAAGTGAATGGGTGAAGTACCTGATGAGTGTATTTATCCGAGTCAATATTTCCTCTGTAATATTTCCTCGTCATTGAACCGATGACTCTGAGGTGTTGTTGACATGCTTCAGTGATGTGTTCTCAGAGTCTGACCATTTTTATCACCTCACATCTTTATGTGTGGGGAATGTGCCTGGCAGCCCTACATTGCCTTTAATTTATTCTCAGCTCAACACAATCACACATACACTGATGTAGAGTCCAGCAATTAGTATAATTGATGTACATGCTTACATATTGAGCACATGGTAACTGTCGCCAAGGTTTTGTTGGCTTGACATTAAAGTGTGCTCCTTTTTTTTATTTAATGGTACATATTGTCAAGACCATTTTGAATTTCAGAAGACTTGAATGATTTTAATTTGTTATCTGTACCACATGGGTTTCTATCATTTATGATCTTAGGCTTTGAAAGATAAGTTTGGAAGTAAAAAATAGCTGGGCTGCACTGAATGTATTTTTAATCTTCTAAACATCTATGTCGTATTTTCCCCTCTTGTGTTGCCTATGGTAACCATATAGCATCTGTACGTAACAACAATAGTAAACAAAACATAATGGAATGGCCACCCCCAAAATAATGCATATCAGTATATTTGAATTACACATTGCAACTTTAGAGAAACGTATTGACAAAAATATTGACAGGATGAAAATATTTTTGTATGGAGAATAATGCGAAAATGATTCAGCATGCACTTGTCAAGCTTCTTTTCCTCATTTTAAAAACTATGACCATGTATTTCTTTTTAGTCAGCAAGCGGCACAAGCCCAGCCTTGAAGGACTTTTAAAGGACCGCTTTGGCTATCCAAAGCCTCGAGGAATACAGTCAGTCTTGAGTTACGTACTTGACCAAAAGGATTTTTTGAACAGTGACTTGATAACATGCAAGGACCTTAACAGAGCGATCCGTTGTGGATACACAGGAAGAACTCTTGCATCTGCAAAGAGAACTAATGAATAGAAAACTTTTTTGTACAGAGATATATTTTTATGGAAATAAATTTGTAATATAAAAAAGAGAAAGTGTATTGACAGACCTGTAAATGTTTTTCATTATTGTAGTACAAATGCTAGTGGGGATTATAAAATATATAAAAATATATATATACAAAGACAAAATAGACAAAGGCTTTTGTAAATGTAAAAAAGATTGTATATAAAAGTTTACATATTGTAAATATGTAATACCTAACATGGCTTGTCTGCAATATATAAAATGTATTTTATCTGTCTGTATATGATGCTTTGCATTGTGTTTAAGCTTATTCTACTTTCTTGAACTTGAAACCTATTTTGAAGTTTTTGGAATAAAAAATGAAAACATATGACTGGTATCTTCTACCTTGAGAGGCGAATGTTTAACTTTTGCAAGATTTAAAAATGATTGAGTTATCCAAACATCACAGATCTCAGATTTATTGTGACATCTAAATATTCTTATTTGATTAAGGTGCAATTTGAGTTTTACATGTCACTTTATTGGCTGACTCTTGTCACTTAAGATAATCATCTTGCCTCACCACTTGATTTGATTATCAAAGATATATGATTGGTTGTTTTGTCCTGAAACTATAGCACTCTTTTTTTCAGTTGGCTGAAAAGATCTTTCACATATATTTTGTAACCTCATTTTTAGCAATCATTCTCTGATACCTACCTGACAAATTAGAGGACAAAAATGGTTGTTTTCACCCAAAAGCCTGGGATTTTTATTGTTGTTTCTGGACTGGAGAGACTGGTGGGTGTGTCTGATGGTCTGTAAGTAAATTAATCATTCTGTTGTTGGCCTGAAAACACAAAGGCTGGATCCAATACCTGACAAATACTTCCTTCGTAGGCAGTACACAGAAGTATGAAAGCCTTAAAGCACATCCAAGGCCAACATTTATATAATAAGTTCTATAATATGGATGCCTTTATCTAGTTTATTCAGATATTTAGGTTCATAATCATAGCCAACTTATCTTTTGCTGCTTGTTTTAACATAATACAATTCCATGCTTGCATTTTAGCAGTTGAAAATGATTTTAAAAAATGCACAAGTTTATTAGTATGTGCTGGAAGTCAGTCATACAGAAACACTGCCTGTTAAATAATTGAATATTGGCCGCAATGCCTTCAGTTTTTGACAGCCTGTGCCTCATATACCAATCAAAGTTAACTAATTACTATTATCAATTAGTTGCAGCTGTATGGAGGTGGGAAAACAAGATTTTAAAAAGCCACTGAAGTGTTTAAGCTACATTGCAGCATGATAGCTGGAAAAAAAAAAAAAAAAAAAGATATGCTGCGTTTCCCTGATTACCTGTTTGCTGTAGTTTCATAAATATAACATAATGTTATATGTTGTTGTTATATCCGTTTTGTGGCATGTATGTTTATGATGCATTTCATTTTGCTCTCTGGAAGCTGTTGCAAAACTAATTACAATAACAAATGTGAGTGACGAGTGATCTTGTGTTTTGGTGGTGAGTCATTGTTACTTTAACCCCATTTAGCATGTTCTCTGTGTCTCAGTTTGCTGCTAAAATTTGCTATAATGTCTCTTGATTATTAACAGTTGGGTAGCTGTGGCCTACTGGTTAGCTAGTTAAGGCTGTAGATCGTGGTATGGTATTCTGGGGGTTTTTAATAAGCAAAGAGGATAAATGAGAGCTGTATCTGTGAAAGGGTTGAAGGGAATGGAGAAATGAGTGCATGGACAATACTGTAATTCCATATAGCATAATAAATGTCTGACGACAACTGGTTAACCTTTTGCAATGAATGCATTAGGGAGCTTAGTAGACCAAGACTCTTGATAAGGGTAAAAAAATGCAAGGCATTTGTAGCTTTTTAGCCTGTAAGAGTGCAGATGGCGTTTTGATAGTTTATTTGTTCAGTTCTATCATTAATGGCATACTGTTTGTGTTAAGTAACTGGAACAAACCTACTTTTATCAGAGCTTTCACAACAAGAGCAACTAGGAGGCTTAAAGTTTTGTCAAAGCATGTCTGGGATGTATAATTAAGGGTGTAAAGCAGCCCAGATCTCCCAGGGTTCCACATATTTCAAATGCAGCATAAAAAAACAAAACTAGAGTGTCTGGATGCTGGTAGTGTCATACTGCTTATGTTTCATTTTTTTATATGCAATGACATATGGCATACAGTTTAAAATGAGTACAAAATACAGTATAAAACTTTGAACTAACGGTAAGACATGTTTCAAGGTAAGAGGCACCTTTGGTACATGTAGTTCATTTGGTAAATCTGATTAAACTTTAAGAACTAAAAATAGTCATGACCAAGGTCCAAAGTTAAGTCTTAAGCACCAAAGAGCAAGTAAAAAAGCCATTTAAAGAATTTATTGGGATTCCTGAATAAATACATTGATAAAATTGTTACATAAAAACAATAGTCTGAGTCTCAGTGGTGCAAGTCAAATAGATTCAAACAGTTCTTCTAGCACTTTTTGCCTCAGAAAATTTGTTTTTTGCTTTGTCAAGCAGAACTTGATGTGTGTCAAGACATTCTTGGTGTTATTGGTTTTGTTAAAATATAAGGAACATGAAGTTACAAAGAGGCTGTTTAATGCTTTGGCTGTTTAATGCTTTAATGTTTTTGTGCAAGACAATTTTTTTTGTCACAGGAGCGATAAAACATAAAATAATTTATCAGCCAAAACATTAAAAAAATAATGACAAAGGGGATTTTGAGGCTGGTAAATTTTCTTAATTCACTTTTCATGGGTGGTAGTGGCAAAGAGCACATTATAATTTCTCGCACATTATAATTTCACAGCTCCTGATGTGCATGTCTTACACATTTCCTTAAATCTATTAAAATCTATTAACTAAAAATCTACCACAGATCATTTTAGAATTGAATCAACATTGCTTTCACAAACATCTAATATCTCTCTCTACCTCAGACATGACAGGTTGATGCAAAGAAATGTGGGTGTAAATAAGGCATGTTGAAAGATGAGATGTAAAGCAACAGTATTACCCCTGAGCATGGGCTGTAGGGTAAAGCAGTGTCTCATGCATATTTTGGTATACAGAATAAAGAATGATGCGAAATCCATCTTATGTTGTGACATTAGCTTGTTAAAAACATTTTGTTGAACTTTTTCTGAGAATTTTGGTCTCTTTCATATAATGAAAGGAATGACATCAAACTTCCAAACAAATTCCAATCATACAATCATCCTACTTGATCATGATATTACTTTTACTCTATCTTTATGTTTTTGTTGAAGCTTGAAAATTTGGACCCCATTGACTTTTATTTTTATTTACAGCTGAAACATTCTTTGAATGATCTCCATTTTGTGTTTCACAGAAGATCTGCAAGTCTGCATGTTCGGAAGGCCATAATAATAATGCCATAATTCTAATTTGAGGAGCACAGGTCTGGCTCAGATCCTGGCCCACCTAAACCTGTGTGTGTGTGTGTGCTTGTGCGCGTGTGTGCATGTGTGTTTTCCAATTCATTTTTTGAGTGGAGTGGAAATGGTCAGCTTATGGTGATGGTTGCTTGGCTAGGTTAAACTCTGCTCTTGATTGATTAAATCAGCTGCCACACCAGGTTATTAGTCGCCACTGGTCTCTTCTGCACTTGGCAGCAATTAATCATTTAATGTAAGACCAACCATCCACAAAACTGTTATTACATTGCAACAACCTTTTCCCAGGTCTCAGTCCCAATGAAAGAATTGTCCACTGTAGTTTATTGTAGTGTGGATGGATCAAACAATGGATCAAAATGCTATATTGATTTAAGGTAAATGAATATATATATATATATATATATTTCTTTCTAGTAAATCAGTAAGCTTTTAACAGATACATTTCAAAATCCTATATACAATCAATCAACCAGTCTTGAGAAACCTGCTATAAAACTGTTGCTTCCCAAGTTTTAAGCAAGTTACAGTTTATAGGTTAATCACAGTCAATCAACCCTGCTGTAGTTATCTACACTGCATGCTAGTAAAGAAAAATTTTTAGGCTATATATTTTCCACAAAAAATAATTTGGTGGAATTATATACAACAATACCAGAATTGGTTGACCCACTGTTGAAGACCCACTAGTATAGATATAATTGTAGAAAATATAATTGTAGGAAAAGTTTTCAAAGTAAATAAGTCAATTGTTCCTCTTTCATTCTTATTTCTTATTATGCTCAAAAAAAATTTATGCTCAGAGACACTGGAGAGAAACTGTCAAATGAAAAGTCTAGTGAGAGCACAGATGTATTTACAAGTAAATGCTTTCCAAGCTTCATAAAGTTACTTTTCAGAAATGCAAATAGCTAAATGTTTTAAATGTGGCTCAAGGGTCAAACTATAACCAGCAAGAAAATGCTGTGCAACTTATAACATGTTTTTTTTAAAAGCTGAGCAGATAATTTATAAATAAGAGATTTCCTTGCAGAGAACTTCCTTACATTTTTTAGTTATTTTATTATTTGTGATTTTGAAATAATGTAAGAAATGCCTGCAGAAGACCTGTAAGAAGCACTAAATGAGTAAATGTCGCAACAGCCTGTTTGAAACTCAGTGATTTGGCAATTAGTACCAAAGTACCAAATTTGATAGCTGGTTTCTTGTTGGGAGGAAAAGAAAATGCATTTTCATTCTTTATTAATATAGCTTTATGCTTGTAACACTTTAATGCACAGCCTAAGTAAGGCAGTCGAACTGTACACTGGCACAGATATTAAGCCCTTTAGCACAGACGGTGTAGAGTCTGAGCTCAGACTCTTAAACTCTGCTTAGCTTTTTCTCCTGGTGTACTTAATGTACACTTGCATATTTACGAGGATTGTGCGTGCACATGTAATCTATGGAGAGCCTTTTGGGTCTGCAAAAACTGCATAACGTGATGGGATTCTGTTAGACAGACTGGCTGAATGGAAGTCAATGAAGGAGAAGCCTAAATGCACTTTATGAACTGTTTTGTCTAAAACTAAGACACATAATCTGTGTTAATCTGTACATCCATATATTTTTCATTTATGGCATATAATAAATTGACTGGCTGTCCACTAATAACACATAGTGTAAGGGCCATTACTGTACAAGAAGTATGTGATCCACATTCAGCGTTATGATTTCTTCAGTGGTAAAGTTGGAAATGTGGTCATCTCCTCCTAGACTGGCAGAGTGTCCTCCACAGCAGAGATCAGACTTCTGCCCACCAAAAGTGTGGATTCAGAGGAGGACCACCTGGTCTAAGGATGACATCTGCGACAGGGCTTGTCTGTCATATTGTCAATGGTCGCTGTCTCTCCTGGTGTCACAAATCGACAGCTCTCAATTAAAATGAATAATTTCTGGTTACTTTGTTGTTGCAAATCACTTAGGTTGAATGTTCATTATTCTGTTTCCCCTTAAATTCTGTGAGCTATACGTAATTGCATAGGCCTTCAATACACTCATTATAAATGTGTGTATTTTCATGCATGATTGTTAAACATCAGATCAATTTGGCCACTGAATGCATTTACTTAATTTATTAATAGTGCAATGAGACTTAAACATTAAAAATTAAGTCAAAGTGGAGTCTGTCCATATCTGTTGATGTTGTACTATTTGTTCATCACTGCCATTTCCTGTAATGTGCTTTTTATGCTACGGTTTCAGAGATACTGAATTCTCAGGAAGATGTTCTCATTTCCCAGCTAGATCGTGTGTCCCTTTTAGATATGGGGCTTTTTAATGTCGCCAGCTTCCAGTATTTTGAATGTTTTTCATTAAATTTTGGTCGAATAGAGCCCATCTGAGCTGGAACTAGCTGGCTGGACCCAGACTTCCTCCTCTCTAATCATAAAGACACGCTTATTCAAACAACGAATTGATGGACTGGCAGGACCACCGATCTGCACCACTTCCCCATCAAATTGAATATAAACCAGCATGCACCTAAAACGCAGTGTCATGGCAACCACCACAGAGGACCACTAGGATATGAACCCCAAATGTTTTAACAATTTTTTTAAAATCATTTTTTTGTTCTTTTTTAGGTTTATTTGATAACTGTAACATTACTGTAACATGTTACAGTAAACTTCTCAGTTATTTAGTAAGTTTAATTTCTCTCCACTACACTAATATTTACATACATGTTTAATTGTGATATTTATAGGAATTTGTTTTCTTGTAATGTTTACAGGGAGTAGACAAGTAGAGAGTGAATGTTCCTCAAGATAAATTAGACTCCAGTAATACAATGTCTTTAATTAATTGAATATTCTAATTATCCTTTAGAGAAGAAATCAGCTTTGAAAAAGGTCAGACCTTACTGCTGGCAGCAATTGTAATTCCGACATCACTACAGCAGAAAGTGAACAAGAGGCTCTGGTGCTAAAGATAAATTATGAACAACATATATAAAACAGGCAGTTATTTGTAGAGATTAGAGGATATTCATTTTCTTAGATCTTTTTCCAAAATTGAATTCAGCTGATCCAAGCTTTTGTAAATTGAAATCCCTGTGGATTAGCACCTCTGAACTTCCATTCTGTTATTTTAATATAAAAAAACTTCTGTGTAAAGCCTATGTTTGAAAGTTAATAATTTCCTTTACTGTTTCCCCCAAACATTAACCTTCATTCTTTATTAATTCTTTAGCCTATATAATACCAACAAAATTGACTTCCTAAACACATTTAAAAAAAAGACCACAGAAACTGAATGTGAAATAAATAAATCAACCTCTGTACTGTTAAAAGTTCCATACATGCAATGTGGCTGACATAGAATCCTACCTTTTGATTTGTTTTCTCTATATTTTGTTTATTTGTGGGTTTCTTTGAAGCTAGATTCTGTTGAACAGATTTTCAAAAGTACAGAAGAAAAACAAAAGTTACTGTAAAACTAATATTGCTGTTCCATGTTCTAACTAGGTTTTACAGTTGCTATATTGCCTTGTTTATTTTGAGGATAACACATTTAGGCTGGGGGACAATATGTGCCCTGTATGGCTGCTCATGACAGGAAGTGGAAATATATGAAAACAGTTCAGTGAGTTTGTTTCATTAAGTGTAATTTTTTCCACCTGCTTATGTAGCTTCTATTGCTGTCAGTGTTTTGAAATCTTAGATTTGATTTTGTTATAGTCTGCAGGGTGCAAATGTGCTTTAGCACGTGATGTAAAAACAGAGGCTAAAACAGACTTTAATTTCCCTGTTTTGGTGTATGGCCATGATTTACATCATAAGAGACTGGGGTTAGTTATGCCACCTTTTACTTAGATTCAACATGCAATAACAGGCCTCTTGCATTAATTTATATAACTTCAAAGTCATGTGACAAAAACTGTGCAGTTTTTCTAGATTAGGAGGATGACACAGATTACCCCTGACTTTGCCTACTCCCATTCTCCCCTTCATGAACTGTCATAAGTTACCCTGCAGTGCCAAAATAAAACACTTCTTTCTGCTGTTATTTAAAATCCTTCACATGCTTGGAAGTCAGTAATGTTAATTTCAGAAAATTAACTGATTCTGACAATTTCAGAATACCTAAAAAACACCATCAATGTTATATAATAAGAGCTTGTGTCTGTTTTAAAGGGGCTGCCACATTCTAAGTTCTAAAGTAACATGGCAACTAGTTTCATCTTTTGGCATAATGAAAAGCATTTTTTTTCTTCAAAGCCACATCACTTCATCTGAATATTTAGAGCTCATTCCTTTTATTGGTCGCAAACATTGGAAATTCTGACACATCCTAATTACTGCTCACCATTTTATTGACGTTAGAGGCAGTTTATCAGCTTTCTATCAGCTTTCCTTTAAAAACACACTGTTTGTGCTCATACTCTTCTTTAACCCATTTCCCTGTAAAGCATCCAGATGCAATTTGAAGCACTGTATCCTGGGGAACAATAATGACGGCATTACAGTGGCAATGCACTGTAGAGAGCAGATCTGTCTCATTCTGAAGAGGGACTACTAGACACAGATACTCATCCATTAACAATGGACATCCGAATGACTCCCTGTTGAGATGTGATAATATCTATCCCTGCTTTGACCAATAACAAATCTGTTTTTATCTTGACACATGCTTCAAGCTGAATCTGAAAAGCATAATCCATCTCTCTTTTTCTCATATTTGTTTGAATGCCATAGTCTTCAGACTAAGTGTTATATTTATTCATGTACTAAAGCGTAACTTAATTACTTATATTTGTAATGTATTATAATGTATTATATCTACTGACTCAGAAGATCTCTGATTGTTTGTATTCAAAACACTTTGACTATAGTAGCATTTTGTCAACAATGTTGTTGTTTGCTGCATGGTATAGTAAGTCTCTTTAGCAATAAGCGGTATACAGTATGTAGCACAGAAGGTAAATATTTGTGTTAGTAGACTACCTAGAATGTGATTGAACCAAATTTACGGCCTTTCCTCAGTCGGATCAGCTTTTGACCTTTGAGTGTTTGCATCGTGCTTGCAACCAACAGCCTTTACATCTGTTGTTGTCAAATCTGCAACCCATTTCAACTGTTTAAATCCATAAATATTCCAATGAGAAAAAGAGTGAGAGAGAGAGACAGAGAGAGGAAGGAATATTTAGCATGCCTTTGTCATAATTATCATTTTAGTTAATCCCCTCATTCAAAGTGGCAATTTTAACACATTTTGAATTATGCAACAAAAATGCATTTAATTTGGGTTACAAGTTAGATACATCCCCTAATATATGTCTTGGGAAGAAAAATCAGGATATGATGAAATCTAGTGTAATTCTTCCTGTGAGGTACATGTCAGTCATTGAAGTGAACTGAAACAGCAACAACTGTCTCAGAGCTATTTCCACTCATCAAGGATGAAGGATCTTTGAACCGTCTGTTTCACTATAGCAGGTGCAATTACATTATCAAAGCTTGATGCTTGAACAGCTGTCATATGACACTGAAATCAAAGTTTTCCTTCACTGACAAGGTCTTCACCTGACAACAGAGGTGAATGATGTGTGAGAGAGGAACAAGCATTTCATGAGTAATCAATGCTCAGGACCCTCTCCAGTGCATTCTTATGTTAAATAAAACAAAATACTAATGTCAATAAAATGTATCTTTAAGCATTAAAATTAAGCATTAAAATCATTTTACCAATATATATATTTTTGTACTATTTTTTTTTATATTTACTGATTTTGAAAAAGTTTTTTGAGCAACCCCGTTTCCCTACAATCAGCATTGACTGTCGGAGCATGTTGCGCTTTTGGCTGCTGTAGTCAGCAGTGAACTGTCGTGTTTGTAGCAGCTTCAGGAACGATGAGCCTCAGGCAGGCTCTTCAAACGATCACAAACAAAAAAAAAACCCGAAGAAGACTTACGAGAGGAACAGATTTGCTGACTTCTGGAATGGCGAAATGCTGATCGTGTATAACGCTTTTCACCTGTGCGTGTCTCCTATCATGCGTAACGGTGACCCGGGTCACCGCGGCTATAAATTGCCGGGCGCAAAGCGAGAGACAAAAGCATTCATCAATGTAATTAGGGTGCTGTGCACACAATGTGTTTAATAGGTGCAGGAGGAATTGGATCCCTGGCTCTTGACAGATGAACATAGGGCCGCAGGAATGCGTGGCCTGTCAGGAGCTTGGCGCAATCTACCAAACGCTTTCAGTGCTGATGTGGAAAGGCTTATTACGGGATCATCCAGTCATAATTTCAGCCGAGTGCTGTGGTAATTATAGGGGGACGTGGCTTATTGCCATGAAGATGAAAAAATCAAAGTATTGTACAGGCGTGGAGTTGTAATCAGAGAGCGAGAAATGTCAGTGTGCGCTCAAGTGGACTTGAAAATGGTTTTGCAGATGTCAAACTATAAGAACGACGCCAGCCATTAACCACGACACGTCACACATCACTCCAGCATACACATTTGATGGATAAGCTGTGACCCAAAGCCCCTTATACATAAAGCAGGTCCTTTTAGCTTTAAAGGGCGTGCTGCTCATTGTAATAGTTATTTAAAATAAATGTGTTGACTATGTTGTATGAACTTATATCACATTAAACCTAGTTTGCCTAAAATGTTTCATATATTATGTTTTATATTCCATGTAGTACTGCTTATTTGTAAATATAAGCCAGTAAAGTATATACTTCACAAATGAAAGATATTTAGTTTCATTTGATTATATTTATTTGGACTTTGGATGTGTATGGTTATTCATACCAAATGAATCTGGCTTAGGTTCAAAATCAGCTGATTACTTTATGCAGCACTTGAGTTAAAAGCAAACGACTCAAAACAGTAATACCTATAAACATGATTAAATGAGTCACATTTATGGCCGTTGTAAAAACATTGATATACGTTGATGTACACTTTTGTGGTTATTGCAGCTGCAATTTTGACAATGATAACAGTATCACGTAGGCCACAAAAAATTTCTTGAGGGTCTTGCGTTAAATAGTGCTGAGCTTACACTCAGGAAAGAATAATGTCTCATTTAAACAATGTAGCAGAAGAGTTTGGTAATCCAGAATTAAATACAAGTACTGAATGAGAAAAATCCTGAGTCAAGCTGCACTAATGGAATCCCTTTTTCATCCCTGATCTATCCTGCTCACAATCTGACACAGTGATTATGTCCATTCTGGATTCTTGGCTAAATTACACCTGTTACCTGTGGAGAGCACACTTGTCTCCGTGCTCTGATTGGTTATCTAGGTGTGTTGACTGTATCAGTTCTGGCAGGTGTAGTGGATTAAAGCAGAGACAATCATTTGTCAGCTCTCTGGGGCTATAATAATGACCCTTCTGGCTGATGAAGAAACTGACCTCTCTTGTTTTGGCAACAGTCATCAGCAAGCCTACAGTACCACTGGACTGGGTTTCTAGCTAAAGTGTAAGATTACAAAGCAAAAATATTTGACATGGTATCACTATCACTTGAGCACAAAATAAATCATGTAGCGGCTCTCATCAATCAATTTATAGCATGTATATAAAACATTATTGCTTGTAAAACCGTTCAATAAAGCATTTTTCCATGACATGATGTAGTGCATCCTTGAGTATAAAACTACCCTTTTCATGTTAGAAACTGTTATGTTGAAACTGTAATTAATATACAGCCGGGGCAATACATAATAATGAAATAACTTCCCACACATATGAAAGAGAAATGAGAGCAAGCCAAACTTAACTCCCATATGATTTCTTTAAATCCACAGATACAAATGACACTTTAATTTATGACAAATACCTGCTAATTTGATGGATATGCTAATTTGATGGATGGCCTAAGCATCTTCATTTGAATTGCATATTAACTATCGCATACAACTAATTGCACCACCCTATGACTTGTCACAAAACCAAAAACCTCCAACAGAGGGTATTTCTTTTGACATGCAAACTGGGTGGTAGTTATTATGATGGTTCAGGATCAAACACACACTCTGCTATTTAAAATGCTATCTTCAGGTGATGGGTTAAAAGCAAATAAGTGAATGTTTGAATACTGATTACAAATGTGAAGTTCAACCAGACTCTATTATGACGTGACACTATGCTCTGACATCTTTCATTTCAAACTCAGTGTGCTACAGAAAACCTGTTCAATAACACCTGTGTTTTCTGTGTTTATCGCTATCGCTATGATCGCTTCATTTTAAACCCTCATGTTCTTTTTGGATCTGTGAGACCCCTTTTTAAATAACTCATGACTGGTCCTAATCTTATGAAAACTGATTACAAATAAACTTTCAGTTTCATAACACTCTGTTAAAACTACTACATTATTGATATTTGTGATCTCAGACTCCCCGCGTATAAAACTTGAATAGATTACATTATCACATGATGAAACTTTCTGATTGGTGCACACTGTACAGATATACACACCTTTCAGTTTATTCTTATATGTTGTTGAGGTAAACAGAAGCAACATTTCGTAGATGTTAAGATGTATTCTAAAAAAAAATGTAATCACATTGTCTGTTTCTTCAAAACATACGCAGACATGAAAAAATATCAATTATTTTGAAGCAAAATATGTCAGTTTCCGCAAACACAGTTTACTCACATGGTGTTGTTAATGTCTGATTTGAATTTTTATTGGTACATACCAGATATCTTGAGTCTTGGCAGGTGAAATCAAAAGTGTGACACAATAAACAACGATTACACTTGCTGTGAAGCATATCAAACAATTTGAATGACACTGGTGAGCCAATCACATGCTGTGAATTCTGATGATAGGTGCTGTTAGCTTGTGTAAGCAGAGGAGAGCAAAATTCCTAAGTTCCTTTAAAACCATGGCTTATGGGGTGAGTTGTAACGCAAGATTAACAGCAGCTACTTGAAGACTGAAAGAAAATAGCAGACACCCACATCTTGTAATCATATCAAACTAACAAAACTGCCGCTGGGTTCATAATCCATGCTCAGAATATTTCATGAGGATTTTGGTCTCCCCTGGTCTGAAACATTTTCTGGGAACGTCAAAGAATTATTACTAGATTTTCCCTGGTAGTGCAGAGATATTCAGCGTGTACCTCAATGAGAACAAACAACTCCTGTTGTGTTTTAAAGGCTGTTTATGTCATTTCAAACCACCACATAATTTTGTGATTCTATGTGATTGAGCTGCCGGCAGAGTTGTTTCAGCATTTCATCACTGTGTGGTTTAGCCCAGAGTTTGCTGCTGGAAAACATCCTGACGTGATTTGTGTCATGTTGTTTTGTAACCCATAAAATTCACTCTGTTGCTTTCATTTTACAGTTAGGCTTTTGTAAATTTTGTTGTCGCTCTTTACATTTCATAGGGCTATCAGAAAGCACTTCTATATACATCAAATGTATACCTTCCTTTCCTGACTCAATGGGATCTATGAAAGAGTCATAGCTGAAATGACTGTTTATTTTTACTGTTTTAATGCCTTTGCTATGTCAGATTTGCATATAAATTGCAAGACTGCATATAAACTGCACCGCAACATTGTAATTACCAGTGGAAAACTCTATAAGCTCTGATGTTTTAATGAAAGAATCATGTTGAAAGAAAATTGGTAGTAGTCATAATTGAGTTTTAATTGCTGTACAATTAATTTTCATGCATTCTGTGTTCTGTTGATGAGGAACACCAATAAAGCTAGCTGAAAAAATACTACTCATTTAGTTGGTTTATGAGGCAATAGGCTTGTGTGACAAACCTACTTTCCCATGATTTTTTGTGGCAGCACAATACTAAATTACATAAAGAATTACACTTACGTATGGTGCATTCTTTCCTTCATGTTTTTGCAATAAAGATAAACAGCATCTTTGTCTTTTGTTATGTAAAAAAGAGAAAATTGAAACAGATATTAATTAGATTTTCTCAGGAGAACTTAAAGACAGTACAATGTAATTTTTCAAGGCCTCAGCTCTGCACATTGTGGACGTCTCTCTTGCTTAACATACTTTAACACATCAGCCCATTAGTAAAGTGCTTCATGGTTTAAACTGGGTAAGACAGGGGAGAGTCCAGAGGCTCCTCAGGAACAAGTTTGGGAAACTGCTCTAATGGATCCAATCTCATTTCCACACAAATCCACATAACAAGCTTCAAATGGCAGCATGCTGCTTCAAACCAGAGCTGTTCTTAGCATTCATCATCAGAGTTCTCAACACAGCTGTGAGTGCTGGAGCATCTAAAGCTCAGTGGCAATCAGGATTGCATCCAGCCAGCCAAGGTCCGCAATGAGCCATCCAGCTTCAACGTGCTGTTGTTCTGCCATAGACCACACAGCCAAAGCAGCTAATGATTCTGGCTGAGTTCGCTCTCATTGTAAGAGCAAAGATATTCATATGAGAGAATACACAGAGCATATATAAAAGACCAAAAACCCAAGAGAAAGCATACAGCCTAAAGCGAGACTTTCTCATTTGTAATTCATTTGTTAAAAGTTTCAAGTTGTGCTAGGGCCCCATTTATAATTAAATCATTATAATCAGAATTAGGTAATTATTTCAAGTGCGTCAGATAAAGTATGTTGTGCTCCTTTTGAATCAATGTGAGCATTTCATTGTTAATGTTCATTGTTATTAAATTGTTTCAGCTCACATGCTTCAAAGCCCCCACATGGGTCCAGAAGAGAAGTTATGGAGTTGATTTGGTTTATTTTACATCATAGTGTTCTAAATCTAAAAACTTTGTGTTCATTGCATCAAATTGGTTATTTAGTATAAGTCTGATTAATTTTTTTATTTAATGTAGATCCATTGAGGACAGTGGTTTGTGTTGTTGGGTGACACTTGAAAGTAGAAATATGCATATTAATCTTGCTGAGTGATGCTTGTGAGCAGTTGGCTGCTTCTCTGGCCTCAAGCTGCACTGCACTGTTGCTCTGTGAATAATGTGACTTACAAAATCTGGCCCACACTGCAATGGGGCAATTGTTGTGAGTCAGTGAGTCATGCTTGTAATCAGAAGGTTGATGGATCGATTCCAGTGATGGCATGTAGCAACTAAAGTGCTCTTAAGCAAGGCATCTAACCCCCAATTGCTCCCTGAGTAGAGCAGTACTCTGGGTGGGTCTCACTGCTCTGGGTGGGTGTGTGTGTTCATGACTTGCAGTGTGTGTTCAGTCCTCACAAGTGATGGGTTAAATTTAAAGGTCACGTTTTAGGTATGGCTCACCATACCTGACAAATATGGCACTTTTACCTTTGTTTTTGTATCTTGGTGAGGATTTTCCATTGACCTTTATTGTTTTCTTTATACTGTGCAAATTATATGTTCATATTCCCTCTCTGATGCCACTAAGTAGGTATTAAGCTCAGGTAAACACTGAAAGGTTTACATTCTAAAACTATTTCGGTTGAAATAAATCTCAAAACAGTAATACATTATAAATGATACTGGATGAGCTTTTGCTGTAGCTGATGTCACACATATGTCTGTGACTGCACATCAGGTTGCACCGTTGATTGGTTATTATCAACAATACAATACACAGTGTGTGCATTGGCCACATGAAGTGTTGTGACACAACAAAACTAAATCTCTCTCATTATTATCAATAACACTCTTTACATATGAATACCTCATCTGTGACAAAGTTTGCAAAGTACACTTTTTTACATTTATTTTTATCGCGCAGCAAATGTAGTGGAATAATGTCAATATGTCAAAGATCAATTGGAATTCATCAGTTAAACTTTTTATTTACAACACAAAATACTTCAGTGAATACAGGTGCATCTCAGTCGTATGCCTTGCGTGTTTACCTAATTTGGTCTCTGTCTTTAGTGTTAAGACTGAGGTTAATGAAGTGCACAGACATGCAGCATGCCTCATAGAAGTGGTCCAAACAACAGCTGGAGAGTGTCCCTCTGGTGGCCAGCTATCCAATGGTGTGTCACATTAGTTTGCTTAAAATGGCCGCCAGCCATGGCAGAGTATTAGACAACCACATCCAACAAGACTGCAGCTCAAGAGACACTAACCTTTCTGAGCGTGACGGATTCTGCCAAAGTTGTTTGTGAATCAAGGCCTTGGTGGCCTTTCAGTATGAACAGCGCAAAACACTGAAAAGATGCAGGATATACAAAGACATCAGAGAACACAACATATCGTTCACTCTGCCTGCTGGCCATATGGCCACTATTAGAATAACAAACACACCACTAAGGCCCAGTTGTTTTCTTCACTAGGCTAAAGAAGCGTTACTTTGTGAGTCATAATTTCTTCTAAAGACACAACGCATCCTGTTGGGACATGCAGACAGTAGATGCATGGAACTATACACTAATTGTTTGGATAACATTTAAAGAAATAACATCTTGATAGTGGTTTCAGCAACCTACTGACTTTTAGTTAAAAAGTAAAACCTTTAATAAACTGCAGAAACTTTGTATCATGATGTTTGGTTTAACATGAAAACTTATCTCTTTCATAATTCTTGACCTGATAGTTGGTAACCACACTGGAATCTTCATCATTCAAAGCTCCTATGAGTTTTTAAAAAGAGCTTCCTTTATTAAGCTCTTTATTAAAAAACTGTAGTTTTTAATTTACCATGTGGACAGCTTCTTGCACACTGATTTGTGTTCACAATTATATGATTCAGCTCTTGAATTTACAAAAATAATATCAGTACCTCCTTAGTGACCCTACTGTTTATCAAAGCAGTGAAAGCTTCACTTTGATCTACTCTAGGTGTTTACCTGCTGGCTCAGCCTCATTGGTGACCTCATCACCTACCACATTAGCTCACTGATAACCACATCAGTTATTTTGTTTATTGGTTTTGATGCGTTTTATTGACTTTTACATTCATTTGTCAGATTGTGGCAATGTTCAGATAAGCTGTAAAAAATAAAAATAAAAATTCTGTGTATTAAAAATAAAAAATCTGAAAACAAAAATTGTCTTCTGAGTATGTGTACATGTGTATATTTAATGTCTCAAGGACCATAGTAAATGGCTGCTTGAATTTTCTACAGAAATGTGTGTGCCAAAGTAATTCTTTAGTGACCATTTAATCCAGGATTCTGAGAAGCAGGAGTTGCATTTTGAAAACAAGTCTTTGATATCTACTCTCTAAACCTCTCACACAGAAGGCCAGGAGGTGAATCTTTATCTCTTGTTATTGAATCAAACACAACTCTCTCTGTTGCTCTGATCAGATAGCTCACTGAATTTCGGCATTCTCCTTTCCCTCCAGAGCACTTTTAAGGGCAGTCATTCAAGTCCTTCAGATTGTGAGAGATGGGCTTCAGGGAAAGATTTCAGGAAGTTGTACTGCAAAGTCAGTTTTTAGAGTGACTGACAAGTATTGTACTGAGCAGACTGATGCTAAATTCAATTGAGTGTATTTGTATTGTTTAAAAACATATGTTAATACAATATGTTATGCATCATATACATTTTTGTAGTTTATTATTTGAGGCATTTACTAGGATCTCCCTTTTCATGTCAGTTACTACTGTAATAGGCCAATCAAAATTAAACAAAATTTCACAGGCATGACATTAAATGGCCTTTTCATTTATGGAGGTTTATGGTCTCCCCTCTTATATAAGAAATCATCAGCATGAGTGTGTGAGACAAGCAGGACTATAAATAATGCAAAAAAAACTATGAAATGCAATGAAATTTTACTTCTCAAGGATGAAATTGATCTTTACATGATTATTTACACTGAACAGCACTGACATTATTTGGCCTTGTCTGTTCTCCAGCAGTATTAGCATTAGCATCTGTCATTCATTCCATATTTTTTGTAAGCAAAAAAGAAAAACAAAAAAATTTATTTTTAATTTTTTTAATTTTTCCTTAAAATTTTTTCCTAACCCCAACGTAGTTGCTTTGCAGTGACTTTGCTCCCCCTGCTGGTGACCTTTGTAAATGTTGGTGAGAAACCCTAGCTTCTGGTTGAAAGCAGAGCTTTTTAAGATTTTCATTTTTTCCTTTTCAAAAATATAGAAAAAATATAGAAATTTGTAACAATTAATTTCTGTTAAATTATGTTAGGCAAATAAAAAATGAAATTTTCGTTTTCCGTTTCATGACTTGAAAATGAATATGGAATGAACGGAAGATACACGGATTATTACCCCGGTATGTTTTTAACTTTTACATTATGCTAAGCCTATAATAATTTATATTTAGGCAACAAAAAAAATTTGGGGAAAAATCTGGGAAAGCAAAACAAAGTAACGCGACAGAGACCATAATGAAATGAATCAACATTGACGGAGGTGGCGACGACTCCGATATCTGAGCGAATTTAAACCACCCAGAAATGTTTTTTCCCTCACAAGACAGGTAAGATTTATTGGACGGACAGTTTGCTTAGGTTGTCTCTTAGGCAATTATAATAGTTTCTAATAGACCTTATGTGATTTAACTAGCGATTGTGATGTATAATGCCACCGTTACCAAACTTTGGCAACGTTAATTATTTTAAAACAGTTATGTTTTCAGTAAGTCAGAGCTACAGGTATGTATACATATTTATTTGTCTTTATTTTTGGGCACAATTTTGACATGATTAGAGCTATTCTCTCTAAATGAGCACCTGTAACTGGACACACCTCAAACCATCAGATTCGTCCTGATAAAAGGTGATAACAGATAAGCCAAAGCTTCACCTTTTAAAGGTAAGTCAAAGCTCAACTCACCCCAAACAATGTTCCTCCACAAGTAAAAGTTTTACACTTCAATCGTTTAAAGGGACAAAAGTTAAATAGTGTGTCTTAATAGTGGGTTTAGTGTTTACCAGAAACAGTCAAACAGATAAAATGAATCCAATATCACAAACCAGTCACCAATATCAGAATACCCTTATCATGTTCTTTGGAAATCACGCCAGGCTGAGGTCTTCAGGCTGTTTAAATTAGCTCCATCTTTGAAAAGTTCATTTAACAAAGTTCAGAGGAGCATGGTCTTGTAATTCAACCAATCATTGCACAGAGGTGTGCACAGATATATATATATATATATATATATATATATATATATATTGCAGCATCCTTCCGCCACCCCATTCTTGGCTGATATCTGCCTCAATCAAGGATGGAGGAGTACTCTGGGTTCGGGCCAAATTCCGAGCTCAGAGCCTTTCCCCCAGACAGCATGGCAAATATGCATTTATGCATTTATTACATGTTGGTGCGAACTCGTGAATGTATTTTAATTCAGAATTAGCATACTTTCTCCTATACCAGTATAATGTGGAGAGACAACTAGGCAAGCTAGTTGTAGGTTGACTTCTCCACATTGGCTCCAATTTAACTTTAATGTTCTACATAAGCTACTATGGTTTATGTATACTTGTCTCTGTACATTAAACTGGAATAGAAGAAAGCATGCTATCATCAAAAATGATAAACTTGCGTAAATCTAAATAAAACAAAATGTTCTTGTATTTAATGAATTTAATTAAGTAACTTATCAAACAAGGCATGATAATAGTTTTATTAATTAGAAATTATTACAAAGGCAGGGTGACCATAAATTAAGGTTTGTTAAGCTTATGGCATTAATTCCTGACTCCCCTTTAATTTAACTGCATGCATTGCCTTGACCTTTCTGTCTCTAGAAGTACATTTCTTAATTGTACTAGCATGCATACTGTGTCATCACAGTTTCCTCCCCCACTGTGTATTATTTTAATTGTGACAGACTTATGCATAGACCTGGCGCATGTAGTGTAATTGGGGTTAATGAACCTTCAGAATGCATGGGCCATTGACCGTTATATTGACTTTGACTGCTGATAGCCCAGGCTCCTCATTTTCATTTCTATTCATGAGATACTTAATGTAAATGTTCTGTTGATATAGGTGTATTGACTACAAATGCTGATTTACTTTATACATGTTTATACCCTCCATTATTCATGTTCCCATGTTATAACTTTAAATTGTAACTGCTTTTGAAATTATTGAAACTGTTACGGTCTTAATTTTACATGTTTGCATTTACACATACTGTATCTAGGCTAATTTATATAGAGGACTGCTGTAACACAGGGTGAGTTGTACTAGTGGTTTAATAATAACAATAAGAAATTAGCTTAATAAGGCCAATAAGAAATGAGCTTATAACAAATCAAACATGCCCCCCCCTTAGGGTGACAGTATAAGTACCTTTTGAAAAACATTATTGTTGTTATGAATGTCAAAATTACAAACTCAAGTTTGCTTACTTTATTGGACATATTCTCACAACCTTTTCACCTGCTGTATATATTAAAAAACAACAGCTTTGGTTGACCAGATGTGGAGTTTAATATAATTCTATTTTACAGTATTCTTATCAGACAAGTATTCTTACTGTACTCCTGCTGCATACGGAGTTACACTAATGAACATAGATAAGACCCCTTAAGGGTTAACAAGTTTTGATATAACCTTTTGAATACCATATACTCTATTGCATGGGGAAGTCTAGAATACATCCTGTACCTGTTGTTTCTAACCATGCATGGTAATAACATATAATCCAGCTGTTTGATTGCTTGAGACAGTTTTTGGCACATCCTGTTCTGTTCTATATAATCTGCTTCTGCTGAGGAAATAAACAAGCTTGATTCAACCACACTCTGTCTGTGTCTGTGTCTCTCACTTCCAGAGCTCTGCTGAAGGTACCTCCTCACAACATCCAATTGTTCTGGTATTGAAGGAAACTGGTGATCCAAACACAGCAAAATAAATTAGAATCTTACACAGATGTTGCAAAAAATTGGCTTCAACACTACTAGTCTCACTATTGTTTTCCCTATGTGCATACATGATAAAGTTTCTTCTGTGATTTTAGTATTTTCAATATTTCCAGGTCTGACAGAATAAAGTGAGCAGTAGCCTGTTGTGTTTTCCCCTCAGTGCTGTAACAAGTGAGCTGTGTGCATGAGTTTGGCTGCTTTGCACAAATATGGTGTCTAGCAGTGAACTTGTCCATTCTGACAGCCCATTTCATAGAGAACTGAGATAAGACTGGGCTGCTGATAATCCCCCACCGTCTGTTCGCAGTATCTGGGTGCTACGTCTGCCTACTTATTTGCTTCCATTTTCTAAGACACACTGTTTTTCCCCCGATGAGGCAGCAGTGGTGTCTGGGCAGGGAGGTAGACTTAAGGGTAAGCAGAGACATTTCCTGTGTCGCTGTGTGCATCGCTCTGTGTGTCGCTCTGTGTGTCGCTCTGTGTGTCGCTCTGTGTGTGTTTTGGGGGGGTGGGGGGGGATTTCTTGTTTTTCTGCCATTTTCCTACCATTCCTCACAATGATGGTAAAAGTCACACACACCTACATTGTGGGGACCAGTTAGCGGTCCCATGAGGAAAATTGATTATTAAGCATAATAAATGCTTTTTTGAAAATGTAAAAATGCAAAACGGTTTCTGGGAGGGTTAAGTTTAGGGGTAGGGTGAGGGGATAGAATATTCTGTTTATACAGTATAAAAGTTATGATGTTTATGGAAAGTCCCCACAAAGCATATATACACTTGTGCGTGTGTGCGCGTGTGTGTGCGCGCTCATGGGTCGTAGTGTGTGTTCTCCATAAAGTATGTTCTGAAAGAAAACTTTAGGCAGTCATTAGGAGCACATTTAAATAACATCTCAAGAGCTTTACTTTTCTGCTTGTTGGTATTGTATGTTAAACATATCTAGTGATATGCAAGTGTTTTCATATGTAAAGAACCTACATGGGAATAATTATAGAAAATTGTAGTCGATTATCATGTACAGCTAATAAAAGATTGTCATGACAGCAGCAAAAGTGATTTTGACTGATCATGTAAAGAGAGGTGCTGACTGTGGCTTTGTGAGACTGAAATTTTGGTGTAAAAGCAAGTGCAAGTTGTACCAAAATGCCTAAAAATATAATACAGCAACCAGATTATAAGCATCCAGTGTTTATTGTGAGCAGATATTAGTGCAATCAAAAATGTTTTCAAATCCACTGAAAGTGCTTTCAGGCTATTCATCTGTATAGTTTAAGAATGTGTCACCCCTGTGAATCGAACCTGTAACCTTGGAATTGCTAATGCAACGCTCAGCTAAAGAAATACACCACACTTTCCACAAAAATAATTTAAAAAAATCCACATACTCAAACATTGATATTCATAAGCAATCCTTTGGCTCTGGCTATTGATGCTCCCTTAAAACTCAGTGTCAAGTGATTTTTACCTAATTGTTCACTGGCTTCAATGCTATACACAGAAGATTTCATAAATGACCTAAAACATATATTTCTCTATGTAGGGTGAAGCCTAACTCTGCATATTCTGAACTAATGTCAGTCAAACAGTCTTGACAGGTGGCCAGTAAATTCTTTTAGTGCTAAATTACACGTTGGCTTTGAAAGTCATAAGTCCTTTACTTTCCAGTTTGATTCCATTACAGACAATGTCATCAGCACTGAAACATGTTATTATCCATAAAAGGCCACTTTGAAAGATGTTAATTAATTGCAGCAGCACCACCATAGAAATAGTTTAAGCATTTGAATGAAATGGACCATATTAGTTCATTATTCTGTTATTTGCTCTTTTTTTCCTTACCTGTGTTTTACCTTTAGTATGACTGGGTGGAATGGTGGTGATTAAGACACTACAATTTCCGCAGGCTGCTGCACTCATCTTATCTTGCTCATTTTTATTAAAATTTCCCTGATGCTATTTGCATAGTGGGACACCAGGGCCTCTGTGTATGCTTCACTTTGGCAGGGATGGCCACTTAAGGCCAAGGACAGCTGCTGGCCAGTATCAAAACATATGGCCATGGCCTTTTACAGGGGCTAGAAACACAGCCAATAACAAGCGAGAACACGTTGTTAGAACGCATTGCAAGAACAGCTTGGCAAATACTGGATATTTGATGAAGTATATCCAGTTTTTGTTCTGTAGAAGTACTCCAGAAGTTCCCTACAGGAAAGAAATAAACTCATTTAAAAATGCAGGAGATGCTCTACCAATCCATATGAGATTCATAAAGCTCTCAAAAATGTTGAGAATTGCACATGGTTGTGCAGCATCACATTTTAATTGTAATTCAGTTTTTTTGTGGTCACTGCTCTAATTGTTCAGTCATATTCATCATCATAAACTGGACTGAGTGTCCATAAATCAAGCACTGATGATGATTCCCATAATGTTAATGCTATCATGTGTGTCTTTACTCTATACACGCTGTACTACAGGTATCTAACAAACACAGTGTGAGATCCGTGTCCTTTATTTTTAACAGTAGTATGGGCTGCTGATGTCCTGGCATGCCTTGCAGCAGGATAAGTAAATAGGATAAGTTCAAGGTAAGCTGATTATGCATAATATTTTTAAACTTTAAAGGAGTATTCAAGTGTACCTGTAGTTCTACGATTTGTTGTGTTTTTGACTTTTTTGGGGTGGTTACCAAAATGTGCTCTACACATTTTAATTGTAAGATATTTTCTGGATGTGCGTGCAACACACATTAGATTACCATTTTTAAAAGTTACATTAGTGATGGCATAGCTACAGCTAATCTTGTTAAAATGGAACTGTGTATTATTAATCCCCCAATAGATGCATAATGTTCTGGTATAGTTTTAAGTAAATGCATTTAGTTTTTTTACTTATGTAATAGCCACCTGTAAGTGGGATTCATTTTAGTAATTGTGTGATGCTAATGTCTCAGTCAGTGGTGCTTGATTATTTATCTTTTTACAAATCTTTTCATTAGTTGCGGTGATTTATATTTGCATTTCTGAGTTGTGAAGATTTGTTCATGCTTTTTGTGCATGTCTCTCCTTGTAGTACTGGTTAATGAGACCACATTTGGTCTCAGAGTTGTCTTTCCCCAAACATGGGCAAACAATGTGATTTATAGTAATGAGTAGTGCCTGGAATTGAGAACTGACAAGTTGTTCAACCAAAATATAATTTATATAGTAATATAATAATAATAGTAGTTTTCTTATCCTCATATTGTTCCAAACCTGCAATGAAGCTTTAAATGTAAGTTTAGATTTGGCCCAGCTGAGTCTTGGGACATTTCGTATATTTATATATCATATAAAACACAGAAGAAGAAATTCTAAAGAATGTTTATGTAGCTCTTTTTTTTGACAGTGACAGCTGTCAGGATCCCAAATGTAAACCACAGAAAACAAATTCACCATTAAAGTAGTGCGTACTGTACAACTTCGAACCTTTTGTAACCATATGATAGCTTGGAGGAACAGACCAAAAAAAAATTTACTGATTATTCCTCCTTCCTAAAGCTATAAAATCATATACTTTAAATTGTGAAGTGTTCATGATTTGTTTTCTCTGAGACAAAATTGTGTGGTCATAAAAAATATAGTATAAACCAAAATCTATTAGAGACATTAACTTTTGTTTTTACCCGTGTAGACAGATTCTGAATACTCTTCTTCCTGCATACATTATCATATTCCACTTGTCATTTTATATGGCTGCAGATATTGATCAATTTTTTTTCTATTTGACTTAACGGGATATGTGTCTGATGGGACCTGTGGTGAAGATCAATTATTACCCACCTTGCCAGATGACTAATCTGTAATGTTCTTTCTTTTGAGATTAATTCAAGCATGCACATATTTGGCAAAGCTTGATTTATTTTACCCCATGCCCCTGCATGTAATA
This sequence comes from Chromobotia macracanthus, assembly GCA_036877525.1. Taxonomy (NCBI): domain Eukaryota; kingdom Metazoa; phylum Chordata; class Actinopteri; order Cypriniformes; family Botiidae; genus Chromobotia; species Chromobotia macracanthus. Next base: position 4,870,700 of record JAZGTH010000084.1, read on the forward strand.
TGTTGATAAATTGACAAATCAGCTGTGATTGGTTCACATTTAATCACACAGGGAGATGAGACACCAGGCCAGGCCTGGCTGTGCAGTCTATTAGAGTGAATCTATTCGGGCTAAATCCTATTTCAGCTGCTGCACCCATCTTGTCAAAACATCTCCATTTTTACTTTGATTTGCTACAACACAGCGGCAATAGCTCAGAGCTGTTGAAAAGATATGGCAATAGCTCAGAAAAGATATGATTTGCATTTGAACAAAAATAATTATGGTGGAATCCTGAAAATGCCTAAAAATATAGCAGACATAGCTACTTTGACAACAACAGTACTGCTGTAAAAGAAAACTTGATTCTAATGAAAATAAACTTTCAAAAGCGTTATTAAGACAGGATTAGCTTTCCAAACAGTGTTTACAGTTATTAATATATGATGACTATGATTTGGATGATATAAGAACTGATAAACTCTGTAGATTTCTCTGTAGTCAGTTGTTAGCGAAGATCATGTACTGTATTTTGAACGCTTGTGTTACAAACCCGTTAAAATAACCTGATGCTACTGCAGTGGCCATTCTGAGCAGTCTGTGATCTGACTCCTTATTAATTTAATCTTCTATTTATGTCCGTTTATGATGGGATCCTAGCAGTACATGGACCAGTAACTTTTTATTATCCAGGAAATAATGAAAATGTGCCCAGCAACAAAATGAGAAATGTGATACCAATGAAGGTTCAAAAACACCAGAAGAGTTGTGAAAGAGGTTGTCGATTCAGGTGGAATTATGAACACAAAATGACCTAACCACCTTAGGGAAAGGGCTAAAGTTTTCAAAGCATGTTACTGTGTGAGTCAAGGCTATTAGTCCAGACCATCATGTGATACCTCAAGAGAACTTATGAGGTTGCTAATGTATCCTTAGCTTTAAATAAGTAGCCTGTCCATTTGTAATTTATGAAAAAGGCCCAGAATCTGGGGAAGCCCTAGTTGCACTGCCTCTGATGTGTGGGTAATGTGCTTTGATGGCATTGAAATGACTTTGAAACTTGGTAATAAAGGGACTCTAGTCAATTATATTCTTTTCACTGTCCTTCTGATTCTCTCGCTCTTACAGAGAGCCTGATCACTACAGACAGAAATGTTACAGTTTAGTGAGCTCACGTAACTGTCTTATGTACAGTTTGGGTTTTAACTGGAGGGCTGTGTAATGACAGGCAGGATGGAATGAGATGCGAGAGACAGCTATTGAAGAAAACCACTGAACCAGATTGATCGACTAAGAAGGATGTGTTAAAATGTAGCTGAGGAAACCACAGAGCTGATAGATTTAGTTGTAATCTGTACTTAAAAGTGAACTGTGTATTTTAAGGTTTAAGTCATGCATCCTTTCCTAGTTTAATGTGCAGAGTTTAACTTCATCTTAAATCTGGCTTACTTAAGGTTTCCCCACAAAATTGTAAACACTATGACTCAACATAGCAACATTAGCTCAACGAATGCTGTGAGTTTTCCGTTAAACTAATTGGTCTATCTAACAGACCAATGGCAGATTGGGTCATTGGGAAATCTGTTTGAAACAAAATATATATTTTTGCAATGCTATTATGTGTTCCAAGTGGACAAATTACACACTTCAATTTAATAACTAGTATTGACCCACTTCAAACTCGTTAGGAAATGCTGACTGGGAGAATTAATTAATCAGTTATTTTTAAAGAGTTTTTCTTTCAAAATAATTAGTAGGGCCTAAACCTCTAAAATTCCACAGGAGTGCAAAAATCGGATTTCGAACACATTCTCTTAGGCCCAAAACATTAATCAGCGCTTCCATCTAAATCAAGGTTGTTCTGTGTGATTAACACAATTATGGTCTTATCTGCCTGCAGTGGCACTTTGAGGCCAAAGCATGATAGCTTAATCACTGGAAAATGTAATTTCCAAACCCCGTCCGAATTATGTATCTTCCCGGAACTCATTTTCTGTTCCAATCTCTGGCCTCTTCAAAATGAGTAACATTTAGATGGAGGCTGTAGGAACAGCTTGTAAAGTTTTTGACAAACAATCTTTGATACAAATAAGAACAAATTTAGTTTGGACCACTATAGATTTTATTATTTTATTTTTTTGTTGAATCACTCTGGCTTGCATTGTATCTCTTGCTTGGTTAATCAAGGTCCTTAGAGGTCACCAGTCTGTCAGGGGCTTTGACAGAAATTACAATTAGGACACACTGTGAAAGAGATGATCCTTCACTTCTCTGTAAACGTTTCACACATCCTGCAAGATGCAGTTGGTTTAACAGCATATTTTAGTTGTCCAATGAAATTCATGACCATCTGCTCCTAAAATCACAAAGTCTATTTATCTGTTAATTCAAAGGATAGAAATAACTGAGGTAACCTTCTTTTCGTTCAGCTATCTCTTCAGTAATGTAATAATCCACATAACTACATTGTCATTTGCCAGTTTTAATTAAATAACATATCTGACCTGTTGTGGTGTGTTTGTTGTTTATTGTTTGTCCAATAGTTTCAAAATGACTTTTTACATACATCTTCAATCTTCAAAAAAAATGTTCACAACAAATACCTCTTTTAAAAAAATAATGTAATACTATTAAAATGGTCATCATTTGCAACCACCTTTGAAATGACTAAAATATGCAGCATCTGGCAGGCCAAATGGCTTAGATTCTCAAAAAACATACATTATGGACATATGGAAACTCTTTCTCATTAAAATATAAATTGAGCTTTCATTCAACCTTATCAAGCACAGAATAGAAAAAGCACAACAGGGTTCTCACATGTGAGGCAGAAAAAGCATTGTAACATTATAAATTCTCACCAGAGTGTTCCAGAGGATATTGAATGGTCCACTATACATGAAGTTATTACTATTGCCTATGATGTGAAGGCTTCCGTTAGCATGATGTCCATCACTAGGATTGCTGTAAACCCTGATTGCTTTGTGTTTGAAGTTGCTATGCTTTTAAAGGTGAAATTTACATGCTTTCATTTTAGAAGGCCTGAGATGATCACAGTGTGCTATATACAGCAATAACAGCACTCTAACTCATGTGAGCACTCTATCTCATGTTGCTGTTACATGAAAACAAATCAACAGACAATGGAAAGTATGTAAATTAATTAGGAAATCCAAGGAGTGTCCCAAAAACCTTTGTGTTTGTGTAACTACCATCTTGCACCACATACAGTATTCAGGATCTCACTTTGCTAGTCCAATCAGATTCAAGGACTGAAATTAAGCATTTTAAATATTGCACCCTCTGGTCAGTACAAGCCAGTATCCATGCTTTCTACCTTTTAATTTGAAGTAACACTGCTTAACCTGGTTTTAATATACGATTCTTATGTAAGAATGAATTCCATGTTTCTGAAACATTTTCCTTGCATATGTCGACATGTAGATGAAAGAGTCAGAATTACTAACACAGAATTACTACTGCACAGTCCTTCAGCTGTAATATTTTCTTCAAATTGTCTCACTGAATAAAAAGAATTGTACTTTTACATGAAGGTTGGACAATTTAAAACGTGCCTAAAATAATTTAGGAAATTCTTGATACCCCATGAATCATTCTTTCATGTTAGCAATGACTTTTTCTACTTCGCAGAAGCTAGTGAGATTAGGCAGAAGCAAACATAGACATATGTTTAAATGTTTTTTTTTATCCTATAAAACCATAAACGGATACATGCAAGGTAAATAAAATTACACTCGCTACAAATATTGAACATCTTTTTAACCCACAAAAGTTTTATATTTAGTCTACTCTTTCTGAGAAAATCAAAAAATTCATGCATTCAGAGGATGGTGCAACTTCCTGTAGTCAACTTGTAATAAATACAGCTAAGCGAATCTCTGAATGTCTCATTATCGTCTTTCAAGTCAGTCCTTATGGCAGTGGTGGTTCACTAGTGACCCTGTAAATGAAAGAGAGATCTAAAAAAAAGCACAGATGGTAGGTTTGCTAATTTTAAAATCCAAAAGACATTAATTGGAGTGACAAATGACTGGCTTAATTGTGTTACGGTCACTGCTATTAAGTCCACTCTGGTTTTATATGGGTAGTTATCCATACTTTCAATACGACTTCATTACTATGTTTGCAGCACTTGTGAATATGCTCCCTGACCTTCAAGCATGTTCTGTAACTTTCCCAGTGGAAATTTCTGTTATTGTTAGGAGATGTGGAACATTGATGAGATTCCATTAAGAAGAGGGTAGATAGGTTTGGTTGGTTGCCTGTAATGGACACTTGACTCAGTTCACTTTGTTGTAGTTGCATAAGGCACAGGAATTTAAATTAGGAAGCTGGCCAGGTATAGACTTTTATTACTGATTATGCCTACAGCAAGACTGTGGGCTAAACAGCACAATCTCATATATGATAAATGGAAGTTTCCCTTTATATTTTAGTTATAATGACTCATGCAGTGTAGGCCAACTGCACATGTACCACATGACTTAAATACAAACAATCAATTTTATATACCCACATTTATATACTCAGATATTTTAGATATTGTAAACGCTTATAGTGCAATATGTATTTTAAAAGTAGCATGTTTGTCATACAACTAATCTATTATTAATATCTCATCTTTCTTTCAAGCCCTACTCTCCAACTGCTTTTATGATACATGTGAGCCCTCTAGTGTTCCTATATATGAGACCATAATATATGAAAAGGATGGTGCTATTTAGAAACACCTGCACAGGTTGTTAATCCTGAGTTTACCATTTAAAACTGCATGGCTGAGAGGCCAGCATGCTTGTTTTATATGATGTTTTAAAGGGACAGCACATATTTGATATAAGAGAGCAGAAAATGCTAGGATCATAAATTTTCTTAGTTACAGTGGTTAGTATGGTGGTGCAAATGCACGTTTTATCTGAACAACCCCTAGTTTTGGACATTTCTGTTTGTGGAATAAATTAAAAATGGCTGAAAGTGTGTAGGGCATTTTATTTCAATGACACTGGTAGCTAATGGTTGTTGCTTTTGCCTGATGCTGTTGCATCCATGTCACGTGTCTATAGAGTCAAGATAACCGTCATAACAGCACAAGATAAACAAAAATGACACCTAATACACATCTTTGAGAAAAGAACTGGCCACTAAAAATAACCACTCAAATTATTTATATGCTTTTACCTGTTCTTACCAAGACATCTATGAGGAACTGATCTATATGTATATCTCTGTGTGCATCTGAAAAGGACTGAGTTGTAATGTTGTTGTCGTACAACGGATAAGTCGTATTTGAATGTTATTTTAAGAATGACGTGAGGGTTTTTTCTGCATTCTTCAAAGCTAAGTGCTTTGCTCCATCTTATGTCTCTACTTCAGAGGCTTTGACCTACTGAGCCCTGACAGAATTGATATATGAGCTGTTTTTATATATAATGTAATTCCTTCTATTGTTCCTATCAGATATATTTACACTTATTGCCCCTATTTGCCTTTATTGTTTTCTTTAGTTGTTTCATCCTGCTTTCTGCCTTTTTTTTTTTTTTTTGCTCAGCTTTTTTTGGATAAATTAAATTCTTTGTCTTCAGTGAAGTTGTTGAAATAATCACCACTCAGACTGTGAGTGTTCATTATCGCTTCACTGTTCCAACTTTGGATATACTACAAGTACCCCACAATTAGCATTTCATTTTTCCTACACCTTGTGAATCTTTTACCCTGATCCAGTTCAGCTGCTTAAAAATAAATCAGTCCTAATCAGCAGCAACAACTCTTTGGAATTATTCTGCATTATCGATATACTCATAAATCTTAGATATCTGTATAAAGTTATTTATTTTGAACATTTTGGAGAAAACAAAAGCTAAGAAGACACTATATGGAGACTAATGTGTTTTAAGTAGGTGCAACAATTTCAAATTCAGAATAGGGCCAAGACATTGATCAATTGCTAGACATTATTAAAAACAATTAGAAACAAAATATTTATTTATTTATAAACTTTTTGTAAGATTTCTCAAAGGCCTATTTGAAAGGTTAGTATAAGGGAACATTAGACACAAATATTTTTTTGTTTTTGTTCATTTTTGTTAGTGTGGGAGCTTAAGGATGATCAATGTGGGTTTTTGTCCCCATGTGTAGCTTTACAACTTTGCATTTACTTGCTCAGAGGGTTGTGGGAAAGAAAATGTTATTCCTCCTAAAATGTATCTTTGATAAACTAAACTGTTCTGAAAGTCTTTTAATCAAGCTAGTATTTATAAGTGATCAATCAGGTTATCAAGTAAGATTTGTTTACAAGGCAAAACTCTCAAAAATACTTTCATAACAAATCTAATGCTCATTTGAATGAACTCTGATCATTTAAAATACTTTATTTGCAACATTCAAAAATGTAATTAGTTCTCTGGAGATAGTTTAAAATACCTTCCTTCCTTGTCCTGGAATCTAATGTTCAGACCTGAGTTCTGTAGGCGTTTACTGAGAGACAGCAATCATTTAACACTGTCTGAGTTGATAAGTTGAATGAGGTGATAATGGATAGGCAGGCCAGTAGGTCATGCCACAAGGGCATCGCCACTTTACAGAGGGAAGTGTTACAAGGATGCAATGTGTCTCCTTGTTGATGACAAATAAATCAATCATCTGCAAACTTTGCCATAGATTCAGTGTATGCTGCCTGTCTGTTTTAACAAAATGATTTGGATGATCATGTTGTAGGTTTAACACCGAATTGATTTTTTTTTATTCAAACCTGTTATAGTCTTTACAGAACTTCTAAAGACATATTGAGTATGACATATGAGAATATGAGAATGCACTAATATAACAGTGGATGTGGACAATTAAAAATGCATGTCAGCATTCAGGAAAGATAACCAGCCATGAAGTAGATAACAAGACCAATCTATAGATCTAGCACTTGGTATGTGATAAATCTAACATCTTTACTCAATAGCACAGCTCTTATGAAGCACAGGTCTACCCCACTCACTGTATTGTGTTTAAGACCTGATAGCTGATATATGGACCATTACTGAGCAAGTGTGAAATGTAAATTTAGTGATAAACGCCTCCATCAGATCAGATTCTACACCTCATCATGGCGACTATGCTGCCCGGTTTCCTCTTTATTGGCAGAATAATGGGCCGACTTGTGGGCCAACTGCCAGAGCAAAATTGTCGATCAGGTCCATTAATGCACCTGTGATGACTAAACTTACAAAATCTCAGTGGGCACCACAGTTTGAAGTTAGTTCGTAGTGGTCTTACTTGTTAGTCACCTACTTACTAGTTGGTGGATAATGTCAACGATCATAATATATTAACTTCATGACACACCCACTCAATTTTATTTTTAAGTGTTAAATGAAGTTAAAACTGTTTTATGAAATGGATAGTTCCGACCCTAAAATCAGATTGGATGAGTCACATTTAAAGCTAAATGACTCATTGACAATTGTGATAAATGCCCACATGCTATGTTAATGAATTCTATATTAATTGGTATGTTCCTTGGCAACCACAAACTTATCAACGCTATCACTGAAAGAATTGTTCTTTCAATTATAATCAATAATAAAAGTAACTGTTTATTGAACATTAGTGTCTTTTTATGAACTTTTATAAAGCTCTTACTGTTGGTAAAATCACTTGAACACACAGCCTTTCATGCTTACTGCAAAGAATAAAAATACCAACAGTCATTATTTTAAAGCTGTAAAACGCTTATAAAAAATAAGCAATCCATCCAGATACTGTGGTTCTTTTCACTTGATAATTATCAAAAAGTGCCTTTCTTGGTTCTGCTGAAATTGAGGGCATAATTAGGTAAAACAAAAGTGCCTGGAGATCAATGCGAGGACTGCAGTGATGCAGGAGCCACAGGGACCTGGCAGTCAGCCTGTTGTCATTAAGTCAGGGGCCACGGAACAGATTGCAAAAAAATGCTCTGATCTCAGCTCAGTCTGGACAGACAAGGATAAACAATCAAAGTGAATGAGTCATTTTAAGATTGGAAGATTTAAAAAAAAAAGAATGTCTGGGCCATTACTTAAATGGGAATGGATCTGATTAATAAAGAATTTAAAATATTGATTTACATATATAAATTTGGCATGTGTGGTTCATTTATTGTGATTTATTGTGATGTATCATTTTATTATATATTTTGTCTGTTTATAATATTCCTTTTGTGCTCGTCAAATATATGTCAACATGCATGAGTCCTCTTATGGTTTTTGTAAAATGTGGAGGCATGATCTGGCTTGAGATGATACTTTTCTAGATTCAGTGATACAACAATACAATGTTGCCAGCGGAGAAGAAAGTCACATCAAGGATGGGGTGCAATTCATGTGCCTAATTCAGAGGCTGATAATTAAATTTGTTTACCAGTTCCATCCCCAAACAACAATTATAGATTTAATGACCATCTGCAGAGTGACTCAGGAGCAAGTCTGACCTAGAAACTGAAATTGATGTCTCTCTTAGTAAAAGTAGTTTAAATAACCGTGTCTTGTTTATCAGCAGTACTTATTTTTCCAATGTAAATTTGTTACCTGATAATTGCTTTAGTCGAGTTCGTTACAATTCATAATGCCAGACTCTATATTTGTTATCTGTGGGACAGCTGTATGTACAAAAGCACTTAAGATTTACAAAGACTGCAAGTTCACATATCAAATAGCTGAATCAGTTGAGCTATGAAGCAATGGGACTTTTTATTATTAAAGTTATCATGAGTATATCTGATAGACCTTTATGCTTTTTAAACTGTATTCTAATGTCTTTTTAACATTCTTTTAATATGCAGTTCTTATCTGATCAATAAAACAACTTAACAGAACATACAATGCCAAAAAACAGAGTGTTTAGAAATATCTGCAGCAATATGTTTCCCTTAACAGTAAGCCTTTCTTAAAAATGATGCGACTATTGGGGACAGGTCTTATTCACCATTAAACACTGTGAAAATCCTGCAAGTTGTCTGTTCATGCAAATGTGGCATCTAATGCCCCGAGTGGTGGTGAATTGAAAACACATAATCAGTATATACATGGCCATTGAGAAATATGTCAGGAGGATGTAAAAATGGCGATTAATGACAGGCTGTTATCATACAGAAGTGTACTGTACTGATTTTTTCCCCCCCATTTGTTTTCCTCCGTCAATGGGGTAGTCATGGTAAAATGGTTAGAGTTGTTCTTGTAAACCAAAGGTTGCAGGTTCGATTCCAACACATTGTTTGTTTGCAGTTTCTCCCCGGGCGCTGCAGTGATAGTTGCCCACTTCTCCCTGTGTGTGTTTTCATGACTTGTGGTGTGTGTGTGTTTACTACTCACTGGATGGGTTAAATGCAGAGGGTTTTAAATCACATTTCAAGTATGGGTGACCATACATTGACAAATACATTACTTACCCTTAATGTAGTATGTAGAATGGCTGCTTTGCAAGGTTGCTTGTTGTACATGTTGGCAAAAAAAGAGATACTGAGGGGAATTTACTAAGAATGATTTGCATTAACTAAGAGTGTTTATTTGAATGCTCCCTGTGTTGTTTTAGCACCTGTTGCTTTAAAGGAATTATGCAAATCATATTACAAACACACCCAAAAAGTCTGATGAAACTGAAGCTCTCACATTTTATAAACATTTTTGTCTTTTGTACACATTCTGTTAGGTTCAAAGGCAACATCACAGCCTTTAGAGCCGTTTTATTTCAGCATATTAATGTTTTAATATTTATAAGTTATAATGGAACTGATGGCTCTGAATCAGACAGTTCTGAGAGGTTTTGTGGACTCACGCCAGCTGCTGCTTTAGTTTGCTGAGATGTTGGATTGCTGTGTCCATTAACACTTGAATTTTTAGAGGATTCATTTCTTTTTGTGCTAAGTTGCTGGACTTTCACTTTCATTGCTGTTTGTTTGAGTGTTTCGCTAGCCCTACTGTTGGATGCTGGTCTACAGTGTGGGTTCTTGGTGTGCTGGTATCCAGACACCAGACTTGCTAACTAAGTAAACAAAAGCACATACCAAAACCACAGCTAAAATCTGAGTAGACGTTCCCCTGGTGGCATCAAATACTTTTAACTTGAAACATGAAACTGAAGAGTTGCGTAAGACAGTCCTCAAAAGAATCCAATTGTTGACCCCAACATCGAACCCAAGAAATGGTGTCTGCTCAAAACTTGTTTGGTGTGAATATACCAGAGGAGAGGCAAACAATAATTCCTCAGGCTAACTTCAGTGACAATATAGTATTTCAGAGTTGTACAAACTTGTCTTTTAACAGTTTTTTTTTCATCCAAGCAACTTAAGCTTAAATTCCTCCATCAGTGAGAAATATGCATACAGAGGTGTTTCCTTGAGTTTGTAAGTCTTATTTAGACTCGCAGCTAGAATAATGAACTGCATCAGTACATCTGCTATCTTGGCATACACACCGACAGAGAAGATTAGCTCTGTCCACAGACATCCTTTTCTCACCTGCCAGTGTCTCACTATTAGATATATATTTGATTTTGTTTACTATGGACTGCGAGAAGTCATACCGGCTGCTTTGATGGAGAGGATGCCTGGGAAAACATTCTGTTATTATGTAGTTCTGAGTGAATAAATGGCTGCAAACTGTAATACTGTAGAAAAATAATAACAGGAATAAACAAATGTACCTGTGTCAGGATCATTTCAAATAAAATGATTATCTGTCATACACTGCACTGAAAGCATGATGCAATCTGTATGATTAGATTTTCCAAAGGTGAACCATACAGTTGTAATTTAAAAGCTTTCTCATAGAAAATAAGTCTATGGCTGTTTATTCATTGATGGTTACTCGTTTGTAAATCACAAAGCTGTGACAAACTCTAGATAAATCTGGAATAAAATGCACTTCTTTCAAATGAAATAAATGCATGTCTAGCTTGTCTTTTAATCCACTTAACAAATAAGCCACGACTATATAGAATCCAAAAGTGGGACCTGCAACTGACCTCAGCAAATTAAAAGATAAAAAGCATTTAGCAGTTTTACTTTATGAATTATACATTCTGCATTAATCTGTACAAAACATCCACTCATGTTTTAATCTCTAATCAGCTTTCTGATGTTTATTTGCCAAAAGCAATTTAAAATGTTCTGCGATGCCAAAATAATTTCATCTATTCATTAACATACACCCAAACAATTTTTGGGCTGTCATTTACCGTTAACACCTTGCGATCAACAGTGTAAATCCGAACTAGCAATACTTGTTTTGCTGATCCAAAAGAGAAAAGGAACTTTATTCATTCTTTTGATCAGTTATTCTTAACTTGTGGCTTTGTGCTGTTGTAGTCAGACAATTCCTGAGCAACGCAAAAGCACAGTTTGCCATTGAATTGCAGATTTTTGTTGACACATTAGGTGTTCACTGCCATGGAGTGCATGTCTTTATATCTGTGACCTAATAACATAATTATTAATATTTAGTCCAGTTCATACTATGACTGAACTTGGTCTGACTATGGTCTTTATGGGGTTTTTTAAACCCCTTATTTTGTAAACACTATCACCATTTTTACACACATTTTTATTAGATAAAAATGTGTGTAATCCTTGTCTGTGCATTTTGGTTTGGTTACATTAGTTACCCATCCTGTACTATTAATCTGGTTAACAACACTGGTAATAGAAAGCACTTACATTTAGAAATTAAATTAACTGTATAGATATTATATATAGCCCAAACCACATGATGCTGAGCAGTTTATATACCTAAATCAATATACACAAGACAGAACTATTTCATTGAATATTGATATACCTTCAATTAAAATATGCACAAATGGTGAACATATAAGCACAATTTTTATGCATTTAATTATTTTTTGTAAACAGATGATTTAAGTTAAATTATCTGCGTCATTTCAATCATTGGTTTTAGTTCTTGGCTCTAATGAGCTGGGAAATCATAAACAGTTGCTCTTCACCCACATCTGTTTAAACACTAACTTTTAAAACATATGCACACATGCCTGACAGCTCCTGGGTAGAATACAAGATAAATGGATGGAAATTTGCCAATGTATTTAAATGACTCACTTAGCAATTTAAACTTCACCATTTGTTCTCATTAAATATAATATGCTAACATGCTAGCATTGTTGTTCTTGATGTTATTCTTCTGTTTTAGTTAGGTTTGTTTTTCTCTTGCTGCTAAGCTTCAGCTGAATGTATCATGCAAATAGTGAGGATGAAAGGATGAGCACACATTTACTCGTCATGTATTGTTTATAGAATAATCAAAGGAACAAATGTGCTTTTGTGTGCATCTGGACTCTTAACTCTATTGTCCTGGCTTATGATAATTATGCATATGGTAACAGAGATCTGAATAAAACGTGAGAGAAGTGCATGTCTGTATAAGTAACATTGGCCAGAGTGTTCAGAGCAGGTTAAAAGAGCCTGTCCTGTTTTATTGCAACCAATATTTGTGATTACATAATCACATCAAACTGAAAAAAATGTTAAAGAGGGAGAAAGGAAAACCTTGAGGGAAACAAAGCTTTGTTGAGGGAAGTGTTCATGGCATGGTACATATTGTTTTAAATCTACCATTATCTGATTACATAACACATGCAATACAAGTCATATATTCATTAAGTAAATCATTTAATTAAAGGGATGATTTAATTGTAGGGAAAATAATTTCTAGTCTTTCCTAGAAATCCATTGTATAATGAAGCTGTGATGGTCATGATATATGAACTGCAGCAGTGGTCACTTCCACAAAGTAAATAAAACCTTATGACTTAAATATCCTATTTTTCTTAATAGAAATATGTGACATATTAAATACTTGTTTGACCAGTTCACACTATTTGTATTTATGTATTGTAGAACTGTAACAGACTGCTGCACTAGTCTTTGTTCATTTTATTTTTCCAGTCTGATCCATACATCATTCCTGCTAATGAAGAACAGTTTGACGCAGTGACTCACTGGGTTCCATCTCTTTAATTGGCACATAGAGAAACATCTTTACGAATTCCCCCTGTGCAAGAAAACATTGTTTGAAAACATAGTTCAAAGAAAGAAAAACAATAAAAAGCTTCTCCTTTTTCTGGATGTGATTGTATCTGTCTTTCACCTCCGCCCTGCTGATGACAGATGTATATTTGCTCTGTGTCTCACTGCGTTTCCTGTTCACCCCCCTCAAGTGGGGTTAGTGTCCCTGCTTTCACTCCACTCTGGCTATCTCTGAATTATTCCACTACACAGACAGCTGCTGCATTATACTCTGTTTCACTGATATTACCACATGGAGTGGAAGCATCTGGGAGAGGTTTAAACGGACATGCCATGTACAGTTAGGCTGTTTCTTGCATTGGTTCCATCAGTTTCTCAGGTTCTGTTGATAATCTGTCCAAGTTTTGTTTAAATTATTATTTACACTACAATTAAAAATTATTTAAATTATTTGCATGGGAAATGGGTGAATTTAAGCTGAAACCTAAGCATTATTTTTGTCCTGTTACGCCCTTGTTTAATCTAAAGATCTTTATTTTTTTGTAATAATGCTGTAGTGCTCATACTTTTACATTCAGTTTAAGTTGTTGGAAGTATTTTCACACCTTATCTTTCTTCATTGAAACTCACAGAATATTAGCTATATCTGCAAACACAGATGATGGGCAGCTAGCCATCGCCTGATGATGTAGAATAGAATATCATGAACTATATTGAATCATATATAGTAGCAAAAGCATTTCTGACTTTGCTAACTTTTTTCTTTTATTGTTAGATATTCTTAAATGATATTTTACAGCCATATACAACAGCACCTATGTAGTAAGGTGAAGGAATTCAGAAAGAATTCAATTAGGGTGTTAGACACTAGACAGAAACAAAAAAAGCCAGAACAGCTCCAAAAATAAAGATTAAGGTAGATAATAGAGTAAAATACACTGTAACTACATGCTGCAGTTTTGGAAATAGTGTGGATAATTAAAACATTGCACTCACAATAGTAATGCTATGATATATTATGATATATAAATTATATATTAATCTCGGCTTGCATAATGCTCCATATAACTTTATGGTGGAATCCAAAGACTTTCAGGAGTGGAGCTTTTCTTTCCTTGCCTGTTCTGACAGGTTCCATACTGAGCAATGGTCTGGTAATGATTGACTATGCATGACATATCATTCACTTATCAGCCTATCTGATAAGTCTATCATGCTGTTAATCAGAGGTTTAATATAAAACAATGTGTATGGACAGCCTCAGTAAATCATAGTTATCTTTAATCCGAAAGTCAATTATGCAACGCACCAAAATGGTTTTCACAATAACCTTGAAGATCTGAGGTGGGGAAAAAAAAATCTACAAGATAGAATCTGTAAGATAAAATGCCGTACATTGTTAAATATCCTCCTGATGAAGGTTCAGTCATATCCTTTAGAAGTTATAGGAATCAAAGGATCATATGAAAAATTCGGTATACTCAAAATTTGGTATTTCAGCTGTATGCTGTACATATTTGGCTTTTTATCCCTTTCAATGCTATATATATATATATATATATATATATATATATATATATATATATATATATATACATATACATACATACATACATACATACATATATGTGTGTGTATGTGCGTGTGTATATGTATATGATGTATATGTATATATGTATATACATGTATGTGCGTGTGTATATGTATGTGCGTATGTTATGTTTTTCACATTTAGCACATTTAATGCTCACAGATAGCTCTTAAGAATGTATCCAAGCTGACATGAGGGGTAAATCATCTCCCCTTTGATTTGACCAGTACTGACATACTGAGGGACTTAATGGAAAAAGAGTAGTTAGGTCATTATCTAGAAAGCCTCATTGTCTGATTGCAGAGGTGGGTAAAAATGGCCATATAGAACAATTTCTCCACAGTCAACGGTCATCATTCGTAATAGCAAGAAGACTGTAAACATACATGTGGTGTGTGCTCATCTTCTCTTTGAAAGAAATTGAGTTAAGGCGAAAGATGTTCAAACTCAGGAATTGGCTGAAAGAGAGTCCTGGGTAAATGGAGCAATGTAGGAGAAAGTCTCATCACTCTCCAGACAGTTTTATTCTCCTGATAAAATCTTCCTCTCAGACTCTGCCTCAGTGGATGTTTATCAGACTCAAGCAACAACTCTTAGACTGGGTCATTAACTTTAGCTCAACGTCATACTCCTGTTCTATGTAGTGGAGATTGGACATACATTTCCCCAGGCAGGTCATTACACTAACCTGCTAGCATGTGGCATTAACCTATCCCTGCTGCCCATGTGCATTTGTAAGCATGTTTCCGCATTTCTACCATGTTTTCAGGATTGTCAACACAACAGTGAAAGCAAGAATAAGATCTGATAAATAATTTGATTAAAGCAGAATTTTTGTATGTCAGTATAGAGTGTACACCTGTGGATGTTGTGAGGAGAGGAGGGTGTAGCAGACAAAAAGAGATGAAATAGGGAGAATAAAGAACATGAGCGAGTGGATAAGTGCGAAAGACATAGGGTCGTGCATCACTGGGGTGAGAAATTGCTGTCAGCTCATCAGAGGGCTGCAGATGGCTCAGGCTTTACCTTCATCGACAGCCGGCTGCCATTTGTCTGTGGTGGTGTGATGTCGTCTGCACTTAATTCGTCCTTCATTCTTCACTTTGCCTTTAACGCATCACCCTGCCTTAGCTGTTGCTTCCTGCACAGGGTCACAGGAAATGGAAACAATTACATCAATAACCCGCCTGCTGCTTGTGTCAGATCTAATGCTGCTGACAGGTACGTCTTGCATAGAACTGTGTAAATACACAAAACAACACTTAAATTCTGAAGGATACCTTATGGTATCACTAAAAAGAATGCTACATTTATATGTGCTATCTCAGTGGCTTTCATGATTATGCTTTGAAAAAGATACAGCGGCATTGTGCCTCAATTATAATCCTGATTGGGTACATTTTTGCAGCTGCAGAGCCCCGGGACTCCTAGAGAATCCATCCAGTAGCATTAAAAGACAATAAGTGAAATATGACACTATTCCATTGTGAGTTGTGGAAATGTAGAGGTAGGAACAGATGTGTAGGCTGCAATAAAGCTGCTGGTGATTGTGTTTGTGATTTTTTTTTTTTTTTATCGGCCTCCATCTGCTGAAGATTTACAAGAAGTGTCTCTTTCACAACACACTCTGGGGTTGACATTCCCAGCGTCACCCTGTGAGCCTTCCCCACCTTTAATATGGCTCACCTGGAGGCCAAAAATGAACTGTAATTTCTGAAACCATATGTGATGAGGAACCCACTAAATACCCAGCAGTGCACATTCGCCCGATGTCAAACACCAGCTTAATGTAGAGTCAGTTTTAGTCATAAACAGCAGTGGCCTTTATTAGTTCATGTTTAACAGGTCAATTTACAGACTATATAAAGACTGATACACACACACAAACACACATAGACACACACACACGTTTTTCACATTTGTCTCTTGCTTGTAGGTTCAATTGGAGGTCAATTGAGGTTTTGTAGGAGTAGGTGTTGTTGACGATTTCTTGAACATCTTTAAATTTAAATACATTTTAAGATTAATTTATTTTAAGGTTTAGGATTAATAATTCTATCATTGTGTCTTTACAAAAGTTATCAAAGTAAGAACTACAGTAAGCCAAAAGCTGTATGCCCATGTAAGAAATAGGCATTTTGGCATATCTAAAGAAAATTGTATAACACTTCTTTGTTATATTATACCAGTCAATGTGCTTGCCATAAATTCAAGCATATTTCCTTAAGGAACACTTTTGTTAGAAGCAGGGCATGAACTCACAGTAACTGCACGGTGGATGTAGACTTAAAGATCCAATTGTGCCTTTTATAAATCACCCAAATTGTTCTTTTGCTTAATGTATTGCTCTGGGTGAAGCAGATGGACTAACTCACCGGCAATTTGTGTATTGTGCTTTAAGTCTTAGGGATCAGGTAGGCACCATTAGTGCCGTTTCTCATGCATTCTTGACATGCAAAAAGAGCAAAATGTGGGGGAAGGAAGAGTTTTAATTCCACATTTGACCCTTCTGTCTGAAGGTGTTGCTCATCTGAATTGAGAGAAAGCTTCATATTTCTCCTGTCACATTATCTCATGCTTGATTTATCGACATTGCTTTATTGCTGTACGAACAGGACTGTTACCCTTAAGGTGAAAAGAACAGTCATTTTGCTTAGGAACCATTCAAGTGTGTCCAAAAAGCTCATTTACAATCCTGCCCATATTCGGAATTTGAAGATTGCCAGCGGCAAAAAAATCCTTGTACTCTTGCTGTCCCCTCTAGGCTTTTCCAAACACTGTGATGGGATGCTTTGCGAGAGCAGCTGATTTTGAGATGAGGGGGAATATAGCAGCGGCACTTCCCACTGAGTGGATGAGAAATGATGGGGGCTGTGATGGAGAGCAACCCTCACAGTGTCCAGGTCATAGCTTGAACTCCGAAAGCACCCAGTAGATCACAAACTGTCAGGCGAGTGGGGACAGTTTAGGAAAGAGTGGAGGAAGGACAGAGGAAAACTAAGTTCCCCCTTCAAAAGCAGCACTTGCGGGATAGATTGAGAAAGAGCAAGAAGGTTGTCAGTTGCTGGTGGAGCATTCTCTTCCTCTATCCCTGCCTGTCTCCATGCTCTTTTTGCTCAACTCCCTGGCTTGACAGATGACGTATCAGTGAGCAGTATTGATCAGAACAACACCACAGCCAAGGAGATGGAGGATGGTATCAGGCATGCAATCTCACAGCCCAGCGTGGAGTGGGGAAAGGGTTGTGGGCCATTTATCTCCTCACATTACATTCAGCTGCAGGGACATTAAGCTGAGGGATAAAGCCTGTCTGGGGTGCTTAGAGAAACAAGCACCTGGTTATCAAACCATGAGGCAAGTTCAATATAGATTTACACTGTGGTACAGGGGCTGCTCTGCAAGTAAATCCTTAGCATGGAGGTGGAAAACAAGGGCTTGTCTAGCTCATGAGGAATCCAAGAGGAACCACATTATGGCACCTGGTCTCACAGGAAATTGTATAGCACAGCATCAGTGCCTTTGGCCCCAAACAAAGGCTTATTTACCTTTGGATAAGCTTCTTAACTGTCTGGGATATGACTGTCTGATCTTCTCAACAGAAAGCAGTTTTTCTGTAAGGGTGGGCATTGATCAAAGTTTAGAGTGGAGAACATCTCAACTTATCTTAACAATGCATGTTGTGCTCTCAAAAATAAAGTTTTTCAAGAATCTTGAACAGCTACTTGCTGTACATTCGAATACCACAAAGTATTAATTACTCAATTATTAGGTTTAGAATTCATATTATTATATAGTTTGTTGTATTTTCTTCTCTTTGCTCAAGTTCAAAGTCTTTCACTGTTAAAACAGGCAAACCTTAATATATCTGTGCATCTTGACACTGCTTGCAGTCTATTGCTTATTTTTGTTTTTTTTTTGTCTTGTTTACCTGGAAAACAAAAGAACTGTAAATCAGATAAACCAGAATCATTGATTATATTCTGAATTTTGAAAATAGAAATTGTGCTACCAGTGCAGCTTCTATCATAAAACAGAGGCAATTGCTTTATTAAGGAAACATGTTTAGAGGGATATTTTGGTTAAACTACCTGAATTAATTTTTGAAACTTAGCCACACTTGCTGTTTGTACATTTGTGAGGATGTACATGCACTGCAATTGTGACCAAAAGTGTGTCTTTTCTTTTCAATTTGTATTCATGCCAGCTAGATTAATGGTCCTAACAGTTATTGCAGTTTCATCCAAAGTGCTCATTGTAATTAAATGTATCAGTTACACTTAGATGAGTCCATTCATCTGTCATTTAATCAGAGACACACCTTAGGGCTGTGAAATTCTTCACATTTATGACATTTTTGATTTATTCCTTTATTTCTGTTTGAGGACTAGCTTAACACGAGTAATTGTACACAGTTAATCATAGACAGATGCTAAATCCAGGTTTAAGTACCACAATAAAGCAGGTCTTAAAATGAAAATACCACTGACCCTTTTCCTCCACAGGGGCTAAAATGATGGAAATGGAGCCTTTTAGACAGAAATAAGCCATCCAGAGAGATTTAATCAAAGCTGGTGGGCAGAACAATTCACTTGCCTGGGGCTTGTTCTGCATGTTGTATGAAAGCACTATGACCTGGCTCTCAATGTTTTTAATTAGCTTGTCACATTAACCTCATCTTTATAGATAAGATTGTACTTGCTTATTGCAATTTAGATTTTTTTGACAACCAGGAAAAATGCCTTACAAACGATAAAGCCCGATTCTATAACATTTTAAATGAATGAATGTATTCATCTTGTCACATTCCAACCTCTGGTGGTTTCAATGCTTAAATCCAAGGCTAAATGAATTAACCTGCATCAATTATTTTTCCAGCACTTGCAAAAAATGGACCACAGTGAAAGCCATTTTGCTCACTATGATTGGTCCATTTCTACTGTGTAAATATAAACCCCTCTGCACCAGCCTGAGAAGAATTCTTAATGGGTGCCAGAGACGTCAGCGGTCTGTATCATCCATCGAGTTTCAAACGATGCCAAAAGTGGAACAGAGCCACCTCCTTGCTGTTTGCCCATTTCACAGTAAATTGTTCTAGTGTATGCATGATGATTCTGAGTGCTGTGTTCCACAGAACTGTGCGCTCTCATCTCGCTGTGGCTCCAGGGACCAAGCAAGAAGAGAAGCTGAAATATTGTGTAAATACATGGTTTTGGAAACCGGTCTAGTCACACAGCTAGTGATATGACGAGGCACAATTCTTCTACAGTGCAGCTGTTATTTACACAGCTTTTACCCACAACAGTAGATATTAGTATGTTTATGGACTTATGGACTTAGCAGTATGTAGATGCCAGTACTGTGGATTGCTATTAAAAGATATTGAAATTGCACAACAGTGCAAAAATCTGAATCATCAGCATGCAGGAAATAAATCTGTTTTAAATCTTTGCCATTATTGCAGGATTAGTTGTAATTACAGGAATTACAAACAATAAGATGTCATCTGAATGATGGTTTTTCATTATGGCTCTTCACAATTCTGAATCATGAAATTGGTTTGTGACAATATTGCTAAATCTAATGTACATAAAGCCTTTGATGGAAGTTCCATGGATGATGACAAACTTATATGTAGCTGTATGAAAAGTTGAAATTGTTGACACCAAATGTCATATTATTGTCTAATGACTAGACCTTGAGGTTCAAGCAAAATGTTTTGATCTAAAAGAAGCAGCCTTACAAGTAGAGCAGCTGGTGTACTGCCCTGGCAAATCTGATGTTCAGCTGGTCTCCCTGCCTGATTAACTATGAAGTGACAACTCTTTAAAACTGGCAAACTAATTTTATCCAGTAGGGTTAGCTGTGGTTATATTATCTGAAGCATGTGGCTTGATATTTTTCTCATATCTGACATCTCCCTAATATCAACAAAGCATCAGTTTCTCTTGTTTACACCATTGATGTAAATACACCACTGAGAGAGAGTTTATCCATTTATTTAGTTTTGAGGTATCCTATAGCTCTCTAAATATCATGGAGTGATATTGTTCTTCTGTTGTTTGTTGTATTCCATAAAAGGCCCGGCAGGGTGGTAAATAATAGAATGTTTATTTTGTCGCTTGTTCCATTAGTGAGACTGCCCGAAAATGGTAACAGAGACCCCCTGCCGCTGTCTCATCCTCTGCCCTCATGCTGTGGTGCACATCCCGTCCCTTCTGCCCCTAACCTAATAAAACTGGCCTTTCACTGGTACCCTGGGTTGCAGAGGACAAAATACTGAATACTGCATGACTGCAAATCATTAGCACAGTTAAAAAATAACTTCTGACTTGTCTTTTGTTTTGGAGGAGGACTGACTATGCAGCTGGCCATACATGCCTTATTAAACAATATAAATTGAATTAAAGAGAAATAAAACGGTATACAAATTTGTTTGAATAAGACACAGAACTCTGAAATGGCATGTTAAAGTGGCACTGTTTAGTGACTTTGCTGAATGTAAATTCAGTTTATACAATAGTGAGTTCAGGTTCTTAAATCTGTTTGGACGAGAGGTGTTTCAAGATTGCAGATATATAGTGCAGTGTGAAAAATCAATCTAAGAAAGTTCGAAAAAGTCAGGGCAGCAGGAGTTCATGGGAAGAGAGATTCTACAGAGCGGTTAATTCACACAAGATGAAACGCTTTCAGGCAAAATTGCTGAGTGGTCTGACAGCTTGTGAGAAGAAACTGTTCCTTAATCTGGATATTTTGTTCTGAAGGCTCCTTAGCCCTTTTCCAGATGGTAGGGGTGTGAACAGAACATTGAATGGGGTAGAGGGATTCTCCTTTATACGCTTCTCATTAGAGATATACCTGATAACAGTAAGACTTGTATTTTCACCAGCAGCTGCAGGGGTTTTCTGTCTGAGCAGTTCCATACAAGAGTAAGATAATCTCTATAACTTGAAAAAGATGAAGTGGATGAGGATTTGCCCGCTAATAAATGACCACATAGTCCCTTGTAGAAATGGACTAATCATGAAAGCTAACACAAGTGTCTGATAATAGATCTATACACCTTTATCAAATCAAGTTTATTGTCACATCACCTCAACACGTGTAGAGTGCGACTCCAGACAGTGCAAAACAGTATATAAAATACAGACATGTAACAGTAGCAAAACATTTTTACACATAACAGTATGTAGTATATACAATGACAAAATGGACAGAATATACAAAATTACAATATACATTATATGCGCATGAACATGTTGTAGTGTAAAAAGAAATGTACAAATGTACATATGTAACAATTTACATTTGTACACAATATGTGCATTTACGTGTGTATATATACAAACAGTAAAACAGCCAGATCAGAACCATCTCAGTCATGTATGAAATAAAATGTATCCCCTAGGAATGTCTTTCTGTGAAGCAAATGTCTATTAAGATGATACTGTAATAATATAATAGATACACAATAATATAATAGAATAATAATATATAATAATAATAATATAATAGAAACAAAATAAAAGATAATAAAATGACAGTTTATGACATTGGCAATTGGTCTTGGATAAATCGATAAAGATGTTCTGATGTGATGGTCTGTTATATAATATGCACATTGAAAGTGTTTCGTAAATCTGCAGTGGATTAAGGAAGCCCTTTCAAGTTAGCATGAAACAATATTGATAATCCATTTAACTTCCAATATGAAACTTAATACAGCATTCAGAAGCAGGAACATGAAAGAAAAATGTAGGATTTTAGAATTATTTTTCTTCATCAGGAACTGATTAACAGGTGGCCAAAGAGGAAAAGTTTAACGGGATTCATTTATGAGCCAGAATGCAAGAATTGTTTTCCTGTAAGAAGTATCCCTGACACTGCAAATCATTTGGCATTCCTGTAGGTTTACCTGAACAGTTGCTTACATACTTAGTCAAGCTAATTTAGCACAGTTTCATGTTAAAATAACAGCAAACACCTGATACAGGGATATTCAAATAAAACATGTTTTCTGTTTTGGTCTGTTTCGTGTCTGCATATTTTACATTTACAAATACATACAACATCTCAAATTCTAGCTCAAATGCTATAAAACACACCGGAAGTAATCCAAGCAAGTCATAGATTTAGCAGGAAAAATAATACTATCTCAACTTTAATATGAGAATTTGGGTGTTTATTAGCTGAAAGCTAATACTAATACTATTCCATTGAAATGTCACTTTTTAATGTAATAGAAATAATCAACCATTTCTCAGAACCTAATAACATGGCAAAAAACAAATGCATTTTTGTTTAGCCTTGACAGAGAGTCTGCCCATTGTTATTCTTCGTAATGCATGCTCAAACAAAATAGCCTTTCTCACTGGGTGCCATTATAACAAAGTGTACTGGGGGTTTGTGGGTTGGTAAGACATTGAGGCATGCACTCATGTTATTTCTGGCCTACTCTGTTATTCCAACTTTACCTCAGGTGACAAGTGAGATGAGCAACATGTTGCCCAGGCCCTGGCTGCAAGCTGATTGATGCTATAATATAAATGCCTGTGCAGGTTTGTGGCCGGCAAATTTCAACTCCAGTAAATTTTCACCTACATTTCAACCCACTGACCCGACACCTTTGTTCCTTTTCATCTGCATGCAGTCTGATGTTTAGCGTATCAAGTGTTAAACTGTTGTTTTTTTGTGCATTAGTTTAAAGGCACTTTGCTTGGGTTTCTGACTAGCTCAGCTGATTAAAATAATCAAGTTGATTAACAATGTGGCTGAATCAGGTGTGTTATCAATAAAGGACGCCACCTTATTATAAATGTGGCCATAAATATTTTATCAAATAATAATTAGCTAAGGGATAAGGAATATAATAAGATGAGGTAAGATAAGGTAGTATCTGTGGTCATTACTGCAATTTCTACCTCTTTTTTTCCAATGCTTTTGCAAACTTTAATTTGTTCATTTGTTAAATATTAATACTGTTTAAACAGCCTATTATAGTTTGCTGGTCTGCTTTGGTTTTGTAGAGATTTTGGGTACTTATTAGCTGGTTGTACTGCTGACTGACAAGCTACATCAGATGATCGGAGTGCATAAATTACATACTTTATCTTTAGAGCATGTAACAGTGCAAAGTAATGTTAACAGAAACAATTTAAAAGAGAAAGGCATTTATTGCTTTGTAATGTTCAAATCCTTCTGTGAATCTGACACAATGCTGAGTTTGGATTGGATTAATATTGTGTTAGGCGACTGAGCAGTCCAAGGTACCACAATAATCTGTATATGTAAATAAAGTTTTTATGTTGTTAAATCATGTTATCATATTGAAATATCACACAAAGTATAATTTTCTAAGATGTGCTCATTTACATGCATCTGAATGTTAATTGTATTTTGCCAGGTGTTATGTTCTTTTTTGTAACAAAAAATTAACAACAACAAACAATATTGTCTGTTTTTCTTGTTTTTTCTCCCTTTCAAAGGGTTTATATTCAAGGATCCCAGGGGAGCTGTGTGCTCTTTTCCCAGAACTAAAAGATCAGGCCTCCTTTAGCATATCAAAGCATTTGCAGAAAATGAAATGCTCTCATTATTTCCAGAAGCATATGATAGAGCATAAGGACAGTCACACAGTTTATGAAAATCCAGTAACTTATCATGTAAGAAATACCTTAACACCAGAATAGCTGCTGGGCGAGAATTTGACCAGGCATTAAACAACATAATTACATGTCACAAAAAAATGTCAATATCATTATTTAAAATTCTGTCGGGCAAGAGCAGGTGGAGTAAAATCCTTGTAAATCTCCCTCCTTCTGGCAAATTCTCTAAACAATTGTGCCACATTTGCAAGCAGTATTTTACCCACTAGCCACACACAGTCCTATCCAACCAGGTTCTAAATGCTGCATTGAATTTTTACATTTACATTTATTCATTTACCAGACACTTTTATCCAGCGTTGTTAAATAATCTCATTGTCACTTTTGTCTGAAAAACATTTCTATGTAAATTAGGCTTATTGATTATAAGCCTGGGCCACCCAAAAGCACTGGGAAAAATGTGATGGACTTCTTTTTAAATTTTACATAGCCTATTTAATGCTTTATTAATGCTATTAATCTGCTTCATTGCCTGTAAATTTTCCCCTCAGACTTTTTACATTAACATACATTCAGTCTTGTAACAGCAGGTTGCTGTTGGAGCTGCAATCAGTAACTTTATGCCATTACCACCATCTCTGTGAAACCTTCCTCAGTTTTCTGTCATTAACATCATGGCCCCATCGTCGTTGACACATCCCATATTTATCTCTTTCTCTTACACGTCACTAAATCGGACCTGTCCATACAAATTTTTAAATCAATTATTTGTGCCTTTTTTCTTTTAATCAATCGTAGTTACTGCAACTTTAGTGTGACAGAAGAGAACTGGTCCCCCTTGCTAAACCTGCTAAGTTTTTTTTCTCCATTTATATATCACTGGAGTTTTGGTTCCTTGCAACTGTTGCCCTGTTGGCTTGTTTACTGGGAAACTGCTGATGTTGGCAAGAATATTCGCTTTGTCATTTTTCACTGAAAAATATTTTTCATTTGTACAGCTGCTTTGTAACAGTGTGCCACTGTGAAAAGTGCTATATAAATAAACTTGAAACTATATACCATAAGGCTAAAATCCTGCTGTACATTAGGGAGTAATCAGTTGTCAGTTGTTGAAAAGTCAGTTTCTTTACCCTCATGTCTTTCTTCTGTCCTCCATTTTGTTTTGCCGTGTTTACAATCCCTCATTGTGCATATTGAACTTTGCCTGAACCTGATGGCCTGCTTTTTGAAGACGCATCGGACTGCTGAGGTTTGGTCACCATTAAGTCAGTAAATGAGCATGGTGTGTAATTTGGGAATGTGCCCACCCATATCAGTTTCAGCCACAACTCACAGCTTGAGGAGAGAGAGAGAGGTGGGGTGAAAGGTGGACCTGTTTACAGCTGCACATATTAATAATATAGATTTTCTCTCTTCACTGTGTCAGGAAGTGGCATGCTGTCACTGCAGCACACAGATTTCCTTCATTCATATTCTGCAATATTGTGCTGTCTGAAAACCCTCTGTGTTTGATGCCACTGCTTTCCAAGATTGTCTTTGTTTCAAAAAAAGAACATTGTTGGTCATCTAATGTTTTAGGGTTTCCAAATTTAAGGTGCTGGAAACATTATAAACATGAACTAATACATATTGGATGATAGCAGAAATTGCATGTGCAACACGTGTCTCTCACCCTCCTCTAGTTTAAGCATTTGGGGATTTAAAATCAAGTGGTGATACAAAATAATGACAGCTGTAACTTGCTGGTGCAGATAATTTCAAGGTTGCAGCACAATTGAGTTGCTCCTCCTTCATGATCAGAATGGCTTTGATAGACAGACCAGCTGCAAAATATCTCTTTGTATTCCATTTGCACAGGCCTGCCATATTAATGATGGAAGCCATTCGGATATTGTCAGTCAACGGTCCTCGCAATCACTGTAAACAAACAATTTTCTCCCTGGTAAGCAGGTGTTTGTCTCTTGTAAGTGCATTTGCAGAACTGTATCCATCAATTCATATAAAAAATGTCACATCTTCCACCGCTGGGAATTCATTTCTGGATATGATTTTCATTGGCAGTGAAAATGGATATCCGGTCTTTACATCAGATTGACACTAACTTGCTAGATGTTATATGTTGTCACTCAGTGGGCCCAAGACATTGTTATACACAAAAAAAAAAACAGTCATTTCTTGAAGATAGTCTTTCTTATCCTTATTGAGATCTCTTTATTTCAGCCCATGCAGTTTAGGAGTACATTTCCCTGTGAGTCAGCCTAGAAATCAATATTTCACTTTTGTTTTTAAGATGCTTTTTTAAGCCGTAGTTGTTTTTCATGTTTGTAACATTCCGACCCTTCTTCTTATTTGTCAATTTGTGTGATAAAACTGGCTTATGAGAAGTACAATACATTAATATTATGCAGCTGGCAGACACTATAATCCAAAGCAAACAAGAGTGTTTTTGTGGTACATCAAACCCATGACTTAAGCTTCTCTACCAGCTGAGCTACAGGAACATACTCTGTATTATATTTTTACATTCGTTACACTGGATAAAACTATAAGCTATACATTTTAGCAATATGTGTGGAACTAAACCTGCAACCTTTGTGCTCCCAACTCCATGTTCTACCAGTTGAGCTGTAGGAACTGTAATGATATATATAACATTTTCTGTAAAGGGCTCTGTGATGGTTGTAGATTTCAGGTATGTTTAACTACATAATTTAGCTTGTGACTAAATAAAGGCCTTGTGACTATTTTTATTTCCAAACAGCCATAGTCTCTTTCCCTAATTCCTCCACTTCTTCACAGTTTCTCATCATCCATTTTCTAAAAAAGAGAGTCAGCACTCCTCCTAAAAGACCCTTTTTGTTATTTCGCTGAGTACTGAATTGAAAGTGCTGTAATTAAGGGAAGCCAGCTCGATGTTGCAGTGACTGCACAGACTGGCACAGCAACAAGGTGGCCAACCCTCGTGCCAGGAGTTCATTAGATTACTGGGCACATTACTGTGCCTGTCGACCTTAAAAGCTGTGATTTGATCACAGTTTGATGTGGTGAGACTAGCTTTAAAAGCACTTTGTTTTCATGCTGTGACTGGCACAAAATACCAGGATCGCTAGGCATTCAAGAAAAGCCAACAAGCAAAGGAGGAAGCTCATTTAAAGATCCTGTAACCTTGTTTTGGAAATAATTTACATTTTCCAGCATGAAGATGTTCAAGCAGAGCCAGCAAGTATATCAGCCAAGATCCTTCAAGGTACACTGAAGTGATCTGACCACTTAGATGATAAAGGTAATTGATTCAGATATGGTCTTCCAGTCTTTGGTATTGGCATCCAGGCAGAATGAGCTATTTGGTTCATTTAGCTGTATGCCAGTATTATCTTGACATGGTGCCAAAATGATTCATGTATCCAAAACTGACTCACATTAACTAAATTCTTTGTACAGCTATAAGCAATGAGCTAGGGCTTTTTATGAACTATTGCAATTAGCATAAACGCAACAGGTAAAACAGGTTTCATTCCTAACTATTGACAGTGAATAAAACAATATACAGTGAGAGATTATTAGGAGTTAATTATTATCATTACAATATTTTTTAATAGTAAAAAGCTCCTAAACACCAACATTTGCATAAACACAGCTCACTTTGAGAAAAAATAAAACCTATAAAAAATAGGGTTTTTTTTAGAAAATGTCTTTGCAAGTTTATTTTGACACAATACATCAGTTCCAAAATGCATTATAAATATGTCCCTCTTCCATCTCTAACCTATATCTAACCAAAGCTGAATCACTCACCAGCTCTGCACAAAGCAAGCACACAGATCTTCATGTGCCGACAAAAACACAGCGCTCATCTCCACAGTATATTCAGAGATAAGCGAGTTTACAGAGAGTAATGCGACTGCGCAGGCAGAGTGATGAACAATCTTAGCCAAGGTCAACGTCTGATTGACTGTACTTAAGTATCATCGGCCAAGCCCATCACATTCCACAGCAGTCATTTAAATCTGCTCTTATTGAAGCTGATTTTCCTCACTGGTACACATTCCTCTCTGTTAGTGACAAAGCATCAATTCTACTAAAGGTCTATATTGATAACAGGGTGTGTGTTTTTCAAGGATAAGCACACTTGAATGTGTCTTTTTTTGCTTTGTCTCTGTGGAGTCTCCAGGTAGGCATACCATGACTCAAATAATGATCTTACACCAGTGAAAATAGTAATGTTGAAAATAAAGTCATATATTTAGGAACATAACTTGCCAGGATTCAGTAGGTGGCTTATACTTATCAATAGATAAAATACTGCATGCTTTAAATATAAGAGGACAGCTTTAAATACTGCTTTAATTAAACTTAAACCTATTACCGGTATACTGTGTGGTTTGTGGAGAGAAGACATTAAATGATAACATTAAGGCGAGCAGTTACACCAGCTTCATGATTATAGCAGTGATCAAGCACACAGAGAGGCTGCTTAGGTTTTGGCACAGGTGCCACACATCTGCTGGGGTTCCTGCTCTGTTTAAAGCTGTTGTTCCTTAAAACTTGATCTGAGGTGATATGCCCCGAATATTTATGTTTAGATTATTAAGTAGGTAAGTAATAACACACGCTTGCAAACTCAGAGATGTGCTGAAAGTAAATTGGCAATTGTACATAATTTATTGTTGTTGCATTTTGCTCTTTTAATTATTTTTGTTTTCATTTTAGTGATTTTGATTTGAACTCTCTTTGTCTGAAACAAAGTAATTTCAATTAATTAAAGTCAAAGAGGAAAAAATGAAATTTTTTGATCTAAAAAATCAAAGTTTGTTATGAGAGGAGGTTTATTAGGGCTGTAAAAAGTTGCTGGTAATTAAAAAGGGTTCTAGTTAACTATGTTGTTTTGTGTGTGCTCCAAACTATAAGTGCTGAGGAGATTTGTACTGCACATCTAACTACTGCAGAGCAACACTGAGAACATTGCATGTTAGCTGGGTATTCTGTAAAAGGCAACATGCTGGTATATTCACAGAGCTAAAGAATGACCAAGTACATTTGAGAGTGTGAGAAAATGAAACACCTGTATGATCAAGATTATCTTTCTCCCACACTGGTTTGTTTCTTTTAGTCTGCACTTGAAACTAAGATGGCTCAAATCTGTTTTTCTAAAAAAAAAATAACATTGAGATGGTTCTTGGGGGAGACAGACAGCGTATGTTCCCTTACTTTCATGAATGATTCAGTAGGTACAACCTGGAATAGAGATGGTCCCCCGCTCCCACCCCTTCCTTGAGGGGGCGTGAAGTTGAAGATGCTCTTCTGGAGGGCAGGGGAGAGGTGGAAGAGCTTTGGTGCTTTGCCTCTCCCTGTCAGACTATATGAGGAAATGAGAGGTGGAAATATATTGAATTATGAATGATTTTTAGCTTACAGTTCACAGATGAGAGAACGTAGTACTAAATCAGCATTCAGGGAGAGTCTCGTGAGTGAAGGAGGAACAGAGAATAGACAAGAAAAGAAGTAAACCTCCCCATCCACCAAACATATAAAATGGCCTGATCTAGAATCACCCTAGGACCTGTTTGACACTGTGTCAACATCTGCTATCTATATGGTGTGCATATTTGTATATCGTAAACCTTTACCAGTGTAATTAACCTGTCTTTTTGACATTTACTTGGTTGTAATTGTGTTGTATTTAATTTTAAGTTTTATTACCTCTCAGGGACAAAATGTTTTTCATGGCCCATTGATCTGATCTCATTTAGGCCACAGGAGTGTGATATGTCTAAATTTGTCACAGAGTCATCATGGATAATGGCAGTTTGGTGAGTGAATTAGCATGGAGCTCTGTTCAATTTCACATCTTAGAAAATATGCATCACTAGAGAGAGCTGCACTCTGGAACAAGGTTATAGGCTTTTGAGTTTGTCCCACAAGAAGAACCTGTAAGAGTGCCAGAACCAGAGTTTTTACTTAATTCTGCAGAACTTGTGTAGACTTTTACTGTAATACTGCCTATAAATATTTATGGTGTAGGCCCATTTTTTAATTAGACAATAAAATACAAATAAGTGTGATAACAATATATAATACATTGAATGTAAGAATGTGGATCCATGTGATTATAATTGACCGTAAGGTTAACTGTCAGCTGTCTTCGTTTGTGACAGAAATATCTTCGCATGTAAGTAATTTGGTTTGCCCAGACTATTGTCAGTGGTTGAAAAAAGCTGCCAAAGTGTGGGTCACTTACAGGCAATACAGGTACAGAGGCAAACACAGGATCATGGGAAGCCAAATTATGGAAAACAATGTTCTAGGTAAAATTCAGATGGGCATGTTCCACTGGTTCAAGAAGTGTTTCAAATGGCTGTCCAAATAACACTATCAACAAGTAGCACAAATATACAGAAGTGCTGGTAGTTGGTCTACACTGTATGATTTTGTTGGATATCATCATTTTGTCACATTTTGGAGTGTCTGACTTACCAGACAGAAACAAAATCAAAATTAGAGAGAGGCTGCATCACTACGAGGAAAGATTACTGCAAGATGTACTTTGGCATTCAACAACTTCAATCAAATATTAGCATGATTTCCAACTGCTATCTGTAATTAAATGTACAGAAAGAATTCTTACTGCAGTAACAACAGATCTGAGTTCTTCCCTGGGCTCAGTGTAAAACTGCTTTACCTTATGAACTCATCAACAAGTCTAACATTCCACTGTACCGTCGATGACCAGTGTGCCCACTTTCCACGATCTCTGGAACCTTCTGAAGTTCCAGCACCAGATGACAGCATATGTTGTGGCAAGAGAAATCGGGAGACAGCTTATGTCAGGTTACAATGCCCGGTTCAAACCGAGAAGATCCAAGCAGATGGCAGATGCAGACCAGCACCCACTTTCCAGTCTTGACAGATGGTCTGGCTCTTTACTAGAAATCTCTGCCTAAAGTCCCCGGCCATAAACCCAGTCCAAGGAATGTAGGACCCTTCAAAGTAATATGATATATCAATCCTGTTTTACACTGTTTACAGCTTCCATCTAATAACTAGATCTCACCCACTTTTCATTCTGCTGAAATCTGCATCCCAATCTCATGCATCTTCTGCCTCTGCCCTCTCTTGACTTGATGGGAAATCTGGTCTACTGTATCTGATCCAGGAGATTTATGACTTTAGACCAACGTTCTAAACCTTGTGGATTAGATGTATTATGGTCCAGAATAATGATTACAGGCTTTAGATGAGGACATACTAAATCCATCTCTAATCAGTAGTGTTGTGTCTGTTCATATTGAAAGGGACAAGTACCCCCTTTTTTAGCCAAACTAACAACAAACATCTGTGCTCGTATCTTTTATAATTATAGTTTAGGTAAACTGTCTAAAAAAAATCTAAATTTGGTCAAAAAAAATGTACTCAACACTTTAAAAAAAATGTACTCAACCAAAAAACAACAAAACCTGACCTTTTTCCTGTGGAACACAAAATAAGTTATGAAAACATCAATTAATATACAACAAATATACATAGTGAACACTGGCTGTCAAATTTAGATCATTTTGAGAAACAGTATGCTCTTCTAGCATGATAACTCAGGCTACAGCCACACCTCCCCACCACTAGAGGGCCCTTTAACCTGGATTCTGAGACTGCATTCTAATCATTTAAAGCACCTTTTTCTAATTTCCTGTTGCCTATGTGTAAATAAAGGTTTAGATTAAATAAAGACTAAGAAAATATTTCAGTTCATATGTTTAACACAGCAATCTGCATTTATTCTTTGGCTTGGTGCTTAAGTTGCTTACTTTTCCACCTGCTGAAATAACTGTCATATATCAATATATACACTACCGGTTTAGGATCACTTATTCATTATTAATATTTGTTTTCACATTTTCTGAATAATAGTTATTTTATTAAAACTATCAGATAACACAATGGGAATTATGAATAAAGAAATACTTATATATTGTAGTATATTTAATGTAGCCACACAATGCCTAGAATTTGTGAAAATTGGTATTTTACCATGTAGTTTCTTGAGGAATCACCCTGGGATGATTTTAAATGGTAATAGGGTTCCCATCTATTCTGAGCTCTTATTGGCTGCTTTGTCTTAATTTAGTCCAAGTCATCCATTTCTTAAGCATTTTTTTGTAATAAAATTGTAGTTTTCTAATAGCAGAAATAAATAAAGTTTGCATAATTACATTGTCTGCAAACGAAAACACTTTCAGATTGACAGACTGTTAAGATCATAAGAAACATTTTAGGCAAGTGATCCTAAACTTTTGACCGATAAGGTGTATATTGATATATCATATAGGGCAATACGTTTTTCACTTTGCAAAAAAACATCCTCTAATTATAATTTTCCCTTATTTTGTTTAACTAAATTCAAGAATTACTGGCAAGCATAGCCAAAAGTCTTTGATACTGTACTGCCCTAATGACTTTAGCACCTGATGTTCTATAAATAGACTGGGTATGATATATAGCCAGCTGAGTTTTCCTAATGTCACATGTCAAGCATTAAACACATCATTAGTAGTGAAAAGAGGAGTCTGACAGCCACATTAAACTCAATTATTTCAGCTATTCCAATACAGTCGGGAACCGTGTTCATAAAGAGAGTACCACCAGACTACTCCATTGCGAATGACATGCATTCAAAGCTGTCAAACTGCGCTGCTAATAAGCTAATACCGGCAACAATTGGTAATTAGCCGTCCCAGAGTAAGCAATTAATTATCATTTAACAATGTGGCTTCCCTCGTTATTGGTAAAAGACAGCTCACTTGATGTTTTGTTTAATACTCATAAACTTTATTGGCTCTCAAACATGAAAAGTCAATTACATGTGAAGGAGGACCCTTAACACAGATCCCTGCAGAAGGAGAGGTTGATTGAGGCCATGCAGTTCCTCAAAGCATTAAATTAATGCTGGACACACAAATGAAAGGCTGATAATTAAAAATCATCTGGAGACAAAAGATTTAATTTCAGCCTCATTCTCACCACAACATTGTAAAAGTGTCACTGTGGGACGTTTGGAATAGTAAATCCCTTCAGCAGGTGACATTCTCCAGGACTTTCATGTTTACTGTTTTGGGTGAATATTCAGTTTGGGTCACCTTTTCATACTTAAATATACTTTTTGTATAACTGTTTTATATCTTTATATGTTCTTGGTAAAGCATTGCGTTAGCAGTGCATATTGTGGGTGTTTCCTAAGGGAATACACATACAGATAAAAAGTATACCTTGAATGCACTGTAAGTCACTTTAGATGAAAGCATCTGTCAAATGTGTAAATATATGTTTATTGCATGTTCTAAATTAAGAATGTGAATTTGGTATAGTGTGATATGTTTTTCATTTTTTAATACTGTGTATAGTGGTTATTGGACAAGCCCTTGACTTGCTAAAACAAACATGGATTGTTTCTCAATTCTCATATTAGCTGATTTTGTGTAATAACATCTAATAATGTTACTTTCAGACCATAATGTGATCATGAAATCCTAAATAATTAATTATTGAATATGGTTATGATTATTTAATAATACAGTTCATGATAATCAAATGTAGCCAAACTCTCTGATTCTGGTGTGGTGGTAATGAGCACAGAATACAAACTGTATTCTAATAAATAGTAATCAACTAAAAATATAATTTCATTCATTAGGTTAGAAAAAGCTGGGTGACAATTAGGGGACATAAGGATAGGGGACAAAAAAAGTCTGTCAAGTATTAATTGTCAAGTTTTAACGTTCTCATTCTTAAAATAAGGGAAAAGTAATCCGAAACATAATAAAAATTTTAAGCTATTATAATGTATCTTTAAAGCATATGTATTTTAAATTGTCCTAGAAGACAGAAAAGTTAAAGGAGAATATTGTTGTGATAGAACATTACAAAAGATGAGAAAATATGTGATGACAAGATATGTAAAACACTGTAATGACAGTGTGTAATGATAGTTTACCATCCTATTACATGATAAAACTGTTAAAAATGCTTCAAGGGGGCATCTGAACAATTGCACAAGTTAAAAAGTGTTTGTGCATGGAATGATTTCCCTAATGCTATATTGTAAAATCTTGCAGTGAGTGGATGTTATAAATGGACACAACAGTGCTCCAGTAGTTTCCACATTAGACCAAACTGGCTGATGACTCATTCCCCAAATACTCTGCTAGTCACAGCGGTTAAGACATTTTGGCATGTCGTATATTGTTCTGAAAGCTACTTGTAAGAAGACTAAGTTCGGCTGGTTGGCAGGATTAAGTTTAGGTGGATGACAGTGCTAAATGTGGGTGGCTGCCAGTGCAGTACCAGAAGTTCTGATGGTTGTCCTACAGGGGCAAAACCTAACTGTGCCAAACTCTTTTTTTGGATCAAAAACTTTCTGGAGGGCTGGGTACTTTTTAGAACCACATACACATTCACATATACATATTCACAAATATAACAGTTCAGTAGCAGGACATATAGATAATGACACACTGTTATAGTAAATATCGTATGTGCTGGTTAAATATAGATGATAGATCATTACAGATAAAGGGCACAATATTAGATGACAGATATCTAAAGCTCAGCTCTCTAAAGCCAGATTGTGTTTGCCTGTAGATTGCTGTTGTGTTTGTATGTTTTGACATGTTAACAGGACAGCTGATGGACTTGTTTTCTGATATAATGTGGCTGCTTGAATTTTCAGCTGACAGCACCAGAGAAGGTCAGCAGTCAGCCAGATCACCTCTCTGCTGTCCTCAGTCACTGAGGCAAAGCTAAAGGCCGCCCAGGGCTGGACAGACGTCAAGTCAACCGCTGGAACATGCCACCTGTCACCATCACCTCAAGACAGGAGGATTCCTGAAGTGAATTGCAGAAGAGGGCCAAGAGCTGAAGATATGATGGAATAAACCTGAAACTTTCTCAGGTGGCAGACAACTTTCAAACAAAAGTAACAGTACAACAAAATCTGAGGACCACTTGGATGTACAAATTAACCTTAGTGTATACCTTATATCTTCAAATAACCTTACTTTTATATTAAACAACAGTGTGCATAATTTTTCTTCTGTTTACTGGTTCTTATTTCATTGAAAACAACTCATTTCTGTGTGAACCAAAGTTGAAGAACTGCAGAACAAGAATACTAGAAGCATTAATGCTTTGGGTTTTTTTTTTTCCTGTTTTTTTTTGGGGGATGGGGTTTTTTTTTTTTTTTTTTTTTTTATATTTACTATATTTACCAGGTTTGCTAGCATCCCATTAAGTATGTGATCCAGGTGCCGCAGACTGTCTGGCTGGCCTATCATGAATTACTTGTGGGTATTAGTTTTCCTGTTTACTGTAACAAGGAAACTAATCTTAAAACTCCTGTTGGCTAGCTTTCTCTTGCCCGAGGAACAGCCCCACAGGCAAGTGTACCAGCAATGTCTTACACAGCATGTCTTCAATATTGCAGACTATCACTCTCCAATTCCTGGTAAAATATTGTAAAGCAAACCAGAAAACAAACACAGTTTCTCACTTTTATGGTACTCATTTTTCCTCCAGCGAACTTGTTGCCTTTGCTGAAATGTGGACATTTAAAAAATGTAAATATACAGTCAAACCAGCAGAACCAAAAGATTATATTAAAGAAATATTAAATCCCTGAAAAAGAGGCACTATGAAAACTTCAGTTAATTCCATGGGCACGTACACAGATTCTGAGCTCCTCTCATCTTCCCTGGCTGAAATGAGATGCTCGCTCTGCTTCCCCAGCCTCAAACATCAGAATGATACACATGGCCGATCAGCCACAATAAAATGTAGATTGTTTGTTTGTGTGGAGTTTTAATCTTGTCAGAAAGGCTATACAGAACAGCTGCTGGTTTTACAGCAGTATTTGTAATGTATGTACAACAATAAATCGGAGGGCGGCTGCAGATCTGTAGATCTACAGTGACCCCTGATGGCTGGGAGAGGCAGTCTTGGGGCGAGCAATGCAGTGTGAACGCAATCCTTGACCTACTTAACGCCTGTGTGTGTTTCTTACTAATCTCAAAGAACTGTGTGCAGAACAAATGCAAATAGATCTGCCCAGAGAACAGAAAAATTACAGAGTGGAAGACTACAGTGAAAAAAAAAACAAATTTATCTGTGAAATAGTCAGATGTACCATTGACAGTTAGAGGGTTTTTCATGGTCCTTAGATCTTATTCAGTTCACAAACAACCATTTTGTCTCTGAATGGCAGGACTGTTGCGAAGACATCTCTGTGATGTCAGTAACATTATAAAACAAGATTATGAGCATGTACATCTGCAAAGAGCATTTAGGTTTCACTTAATCTGTTTTATATTTCATTTTGGATTAAATATTAAACCTTGCAGGCTTTTCTTCCTATTAGGATGGAGAATTTTACCCCACAGACGTTGGAGCTCCCCTGTGTCCAAAATTTAGTCTGTGCATAACAGATATCACATTGCACCCACTGGTTTGTTTATCAAATCTCAAGAGTATTTCCAACTCTCTAAATGTATCTTTGCAGGCCATTTGCCCAGTCCACTGAATGTATGCAGACTGTTTGGAGTGTTGGTATACCAATTACATGAGGTTTACTTAATCTTTTGAGTTGCTGTTCTAGACCACTGCTTAATCTTCCAAACAACAAAACCAGCAACTTTGACAGTTAAATGCACGTCACATGTCTCACAGCCTGTGGAATTAAAAAATAAAATAGTACATAAATAGAAAGCAAGTACAGAAAACTCCCAAATCTGCAGATCAAGAGAAAACAAAGAATTCCCAGCACACAAGTGGGAGATCTTCAGCTTTTAGTTTAGTTGTGTTCTACTTTTACCATACTTTTAAAAACTTTTTGTCTTTTTTAAACCATGGTAAACAAACAAGAGGATCCTTTTAAGAATCCTGAAACATCATTTCCAACCATGTTGGACTCGCAGACTTGTGTGTAAGAGGGACTTTTCCACCCTTACTTAGACTACCTAGTCCAGACCAACCCTTAAACCAGCCTAATATGGTTTGCTGTCTTACCTGGTCTAGCTACTTACCTTGCCTGACCAAGGGTTTGTGGTTTTGTGAAGCTGATTTTCCATACGCAAGTCTTACAAACCTTCAAACAAAGCTCTATCGCTCCAAACAAATTCCTCCCCATGAAGTCACAGTCTGATGATTTCCTGAAGGACCCAGTTCCTCAGTCCAGAATTTAACCTTTCTCCACTCTCTGAGTGTACCATCGCCCTTCTTTTGGCAACAGTATTCTTTTGACTTTTAAACTCTTTTGATACTGCTTTCCTTTGAGAGAATGTATTGCCCAGAATGCACTTTAACTGCAGTTCAGCTACCCACAGGAACCAGTCCATAAGTTTAATTCCTAGCATACTAAATGTTACACTCAGTTGTGTGTGTGCTTTAAACGATATTAAAATACAAATATTCAAGCAGTCAAATCAGCATGTTTAATGAATGTTAGAAAAGGAATTGACACATGAGCAGTTACTTCCTTCCCTATTTAAAATACCAGCATTGTTGTCACCAGCATGTTTTATTTTAGATGTTAGGCCCTGGCATTGGTTGCTGGTTGGTTGCACCAGGCTTCTTAACTAGCTTAACCACCAAGACTTGGTCAGACATTTGCACCACAATTGCTTTTGTTTTGTTTGCTGGTCAGCCAACCAGAATAAAGCAGCTGAGATTATTCAAGCTATGCATGCCCTTAGAGGGTGTACTCACACTAGGCATGGTTGCCTTGTACCAGACCCATTATAAACCTAAATATACTCTAATTAATTAAATTAATTGAAAACTATCGAAGTAGTAATTAAAAGCATTTGTTGCCATAGTGATGAGTAGCTGCTCCATGCTCTGACAAAATTAGTGATCACACTACGTGAACCGCGTCCAGACCCAATTGAACCACCTCTTCAAGCGGGCCAGTGCATGGTTAAATGAACCGTACCTGGGCATGGTTCGGAGCGAAGGGGGTCACACATGCTTGGTGTGGTTTACAGTGCCTAGTGTGAGTACACCCTAAGCTGGTCTGTTGTTTTCTTTCAGAAAAACGTATTTCACCAACCTGTATTATGTAGTTCATGTGAACATTCATTTTGTTCCTTTCAGGTAATTCTTATTACTGCATCTTTGCATTTCACAGTACATCCAGTACAAGTTATGTTTTGAGAGCATGGGAGGGATTCTCCTGCATCCATCTCACTGACCTTCACAAACCACCTTACCGTATTGCTTATGTCAAACCTCTTGAACCGCAATTCCGGCCTACAGATGATAAACTTCCTCTGAAACTTTCAGAGGAGGTCATGACAACATTAAATATAGACTTATCGATGAAAGGCTAGGCTCATTTTGACAACTTATTTTCCTTGGTATATCCGTCACCCATGTTGATTCTATTAGCTCTTGCTGACAGACAGTCTTTGTAGCTGGGAATTTATCAGTCTGATGTCAAGCAATGCAGAGCGACTGGGCCCTTACAGCATTACATTTTTAAGAGGCCCCCGGAGGTCTGCTCTGCTCTGAAAAATATACAAGTGAGTGATGACAGTTTCACTAGAAGTGTGAAAGAGAGTATTACACAGTGCCCAGCATCTGCTCTCGAGAAAGGGGCTTCAAAGTAACAGTAATTATGAAATGGTTATTATGTGATAGCAACCATGAGCTTCAGCCTCTGAATGCGAGGATGAAATATTCAGTGGTAGTTTTACCTGGTCTCCATTTCACGTTTAGTCAAGTGAAGTGTATTGCTGGGACAATGAATTCATGTGCAGCGCATCTCTTTTGACAGAAGCTATACATAGTCTCACTGACTGAAGCTTCTAAGCCCTGTATCTTCGCTTCTGCTACACTACTTTTAAACAACACAAGTGTGTTGTAGTGTGAATGCTGTAACCTGTTAATATGGGTTCCGGAGTGAACGTGCTTCACTTACACATGCAGTGTGAATCAGGATTAAATTCCTTTACTGTCATGTTGATAATTCCCATGGAATCATGTTTCAGAGGACTAAAACTAACAAGGGCAAAACTAACAGTGTTTAAGCATCTGCACTTCACTCTTTACAAACATAGAAATAAAAAAGAGATATGGGTCTCTTATCTGGATATTTAATGTTTAATACTGCTGCTTTGATGTTTTTAACTCTTTTTAGAGATTGTGTCAGCAATTGTCACAAATTGCTTCAGCCAATAAGCAGCTACTAGAGGCCAGCCCCTCTTTAAAGCAGTCTGTCCTCTATTTTTAAATGAAGATTAGGAAATAAATATTTTCATCCCTCTTGACATTTTTAATAACTTCTTAAGCATTTTCTCAGATGCACAGATTCTGCATGGCAACCATGGGCTGCAAATGTAACAGCAACAAAAAGCAAACAAGAAAAATTTTAATCAAGGAAGTGGCTAAACAATCTTATATTTCAAATTCATCATACGCAGCTCAATTTATTTTACTTTTCTGTGTCACAGAGAGATGCATTGATTGTCTGAGCAAAGATAGAGGTGTGTATGGAAGTATTTAGTTTTGCAGTGTGATAAGAGGTTGCTGGTACTGACAGCTGCATTTTGAGGATTAGATTAAATGCTGCAGTTACACTGTATAACATATATATCTTTTGTATCGTCTTATTTTAAAGCAAAGTCTTATTGCCTTAAAAGTGACTTTACAGTATTACAGTAGCATGTACAATAAGCCACATGAATAGCTATAGTAACTGAGTTTACATCTTTGTAAATATGCATGTACAAACAGTTTAACTTATTTTGACGTCTACCAAAGCAGAGGATGGCAAAAACTATCCAAAGATTGACAGAAAGAAACATGCACATCAGATATTTTCAGGTTTAGAAGGTTAATTATCTCTAGTTGAATATTTAAATACAGAATACAGGCAGCTACTAGAGGACTAATACACAAGACTTTGGTTCATTTTTATTTACTGATTTTTATTAAATGTCTCATGGCCTATTGGGATATTTGTATAATTACAGAGTAACAGCTAAATTCACATGAAGCAATAAGCTGTAAATGAGAGGGAGAGCGTTCGAGTCTCTCAGCTGATATTAGACAGAGACAAAATCTGCAGACATTTTATTTTTTCTGCACGGATGCTGTAAAACTAGGCAAAAATCTGCAGAATGGATTTAAACATGGTAAAATGCCTTTAACTTAGATGAAATTACTGCATTGTTACTGAAATCACATTAACCAAATATTGTGTCTAACAAACAAACTCACAGCAGGGAATGTGTAAAACTTTGGAACGATTTGTGTT
This sequence comes from Chromobotia macracanthus, assembly GCA_036877525.1. Lineage (NCBI taxonomy): Eukaryota > Metazoa > Chordata > Actinopteri > Cypriniformes > Botiidae > Chromobotia > Chromobotia macracanthus. The sequence goes on from JAZGTH010000084.1 coordinate 4,911,193, forward strand.
TCAATTCTGTGGAATTCTGCAGGTGTGGATTCTGTGTTGGCCTGCTGGTAACTTTTAAAACTTTTGATTGGAAACATCTCTGTGAAAATCAAGCCCTCTAATTTAGTGTAAGCTAGTATTTCTCTGTTTGTTCCATGTTTTTCTGGCAATAAGCATTTACTTTGTGGGTTTGGCAGAACATGATGTGTGTGAAAACAATATGAAATTTTCATCCAACATGAAAAAGCTCCCAGAGGCCTTCACTGTTTGCAGATCTTCTGCATGTGTGCTTCGATCAGAGCCCACCATGGGGTGCCACGAATTCAACATTTATATTCACAGTCATCGGGTATTAATATGTACCGAATGCACACCTGCTTTCTCTTCCTTCTTTCTCTTGCTGTTTTTAATGTCCTTGAACATATTGCTGCTATGGCTGGTTATTCTCATCTCAAGCTAATGAGCTCTGCTGATATTACAATTACCATTACAGTGAATAAATAAATATATTAATGGGTCACACCCTGCTGGTGTCTTCTTATGTCAGTCATTATATAATAACAACCAGTGCACTATGCATTCAGCATGGACAAGAGGACAAGCAAGAACCGTGCAAGGAAACGCATGTGCTTTCTCAAAGATTCATTTGCATATGCTAATTAGGAGAAATGTCTAATTCTGAACATTTGCTGAGGTCAGCATGAGGGAGGAGATTTCTTCTATCTCAATCCACATTCAATAAGATTAAGCCATACTAAAGTTCAATGAAAAGTCTAAACAAACACAAACTTTTCTTTTCACCTTTGACCCTGCCAGGTTTATTTGGCAATATCATGTGTTTAATATCGACTGCATTTTCTGATTTATTATAGGCTTTGTTATCTATCTTGGTAAGAAGGAAAGTCATTATGCATCTCACTGCTTTCCCCAGACATCAAGAACAAACTTATCAAGTCACTAATTGCTTCCATTTAATAAATAGGGCTCAGTTGGATCACAGTACTGACTTTCGTTGGCCTGCAGTGATGGACATTTAGCTACAATTTGAAGGCCAAATCCCAACAGACATTTTACAACTACATATACAAGAGATGCAATTATTCACCTCCCTAACTCACCCATTTGATTTGTCCAGGGGAATCACCACAGCAGTTAGCAACAACTCATGTGTAAATCAAGTTCTTAAATCCAACAGCATTCAAACATTCATTCTGAATCACTACCTTGAATGTTACACAGAAAAATCCATTGGTCACAGCCTAAACCTGCAAAGTGGTTGTAAAGGAGAACATACTTTCTCAGACCCAAAACGGAAAATTTATCATAGAATGAATTTTGTCATTATTGCTATTTTGTCACTTAAGAGCTTGACAGGCTAAAGTCTTTTTACATGCATTATATGGAAACAAGCTGCCAGGATATTTATGAAGATAAATATTAATAAAAATAATCTTGATTCTGTATCCTACAGAGGAAAGAATGTCATACATTTGTAGAATGACATGAGGTTAGTAAATAATGACAATTTTCACTTTTAAGTGAATTAGTCCCTTAGTCAATTGAAATGACACCCTTCAGTTGAAGACAATCCTTGCAACAGAACAATTATACATTCATTAGCGCAAAGAGCTGTAATGTAAACTTGATCTCTGTAAAACATCTCAATCTCTTTGTCATGGACTTGAACAGACACATAGAAAAAAGCTTTTATAGAAGGTTACATAATGAACAGACCCCCAAAAAATGAAGCTCTGCCGATTCTGAACACCCAAAAGTCCAAACATTTTAAGTAGTTTTCATTCTCACAGTATAAATGGTGGGGCTTTGACTCTTTTAAATCTTTAGGGTTCTACATTATTCTTACTCTGGCAGACGTTTTATTAAAACTTTAATGAAACAGCCCAAAACAACTAAATCATCTCTGTACACTGTAGATGCAGGTCAGACTGTGTGAAGTATGCTTCTGGGAAAATGGTAAAAATGAAAGTGATATGGATCCTATTTGCAAGTAACTATTTGCACAGCAAGAGATATGTGCATATTTCCTCACTGTAGTACAGTGACATATCAGATGGTAATACCATGGTACTGAATTTAATATACTGTGGTATATCTGTGGTACTCCAAACTTGGTACAAAAAACAATCTAAAACAACTCCATGGCAATACAACAGTGGCTTTCCAAAAACCCAAACTAGGGCAGTACCATTGTATTTACTGATACCTTTTTTAGTATTTACAGTTAAGGCATTGTCTGTAGCCAAGTGAGCACTTTATATCATGCACTGAAGAGCTCACTGATAAGGTCCATTTATACTGGTTTTCTCAAACGAGAAGTTTTGCAAATTTGATATGGCTCAGTAGATTCTAGAGAAGAGTCATTTCCTTGCTCTCTTTGCCCAGCTGCTGTATGGTAGCGCAAATTAAAATGCTCATAGGCATATTTTATCATGCTGTTCCTTAACTAAAATTAGCTGGGGTCAAACACAGTTCCTGTCATTAGCTTATGCTAAGTCAAGCTCCAGAGTAAAGGCTCTCCTGACCATGAATAACTTTCTCCCCTTATTCAGTGGTTTCTGTATTGAAGTCCTCTAAGACCCTGAGAGACTTTAAGCGTAGCTACCAGCTCCTGCAGCGCAGTTGTGTCACCCACCTGCTTTATAAACACTAACTATGTTTCATTTGCTTCTCTTTTATCTTCCTCCTGTTTCTCAGCCTTTTAAGGTTGCTTTGGATTCTTAAGTGTCTTAGAACAGGTGATCCATGCCAGGGGCCTTTACACACACACACACAAACACAGACACACTCACTCACTTTTGCCTTTTTTTATGAAGAGAGGCAGTTATTTGAGGGATCTGGCCCTAAGCCAACAACAGGCATGGTTGCAGAGTCACAGAGACATACAGAAAAACTGCATACATTCTGTTGATTTTGCCCTTTTTAAAATGTAATACCACATTCATTCATTCATTGGGAATTAATACATTGACTTTTACTGTATACTGTATCTTGGCACACATAACATCTGTACTCTGATCTGACATACTGGCATTTACATTAGTGGCTGAGGAAAAAAGGGGGTGCATACTGCACAGACTGCGTACCTTTATTTTACAGATAGTAATAGCTATGTACATATTAATGCTATTGATATAGTGTATAGAGACATACCCTCTCACTGCTTCTTTTTTTCCTAAATTGTCTGCCTAGCCGTTTTAGTAAACGCTTTGTCTTATTATAAACACTCTGTTTCAGTCAGGTCATCAATTACCACCTGATTGGCTGATTGGGCCTTTGTTTGAATTCTGTTTCATTACACAGAGTGTGGAATGTTTCTGGCTTCCCTTTACAAAACTATATTGTTCATAATGTGTCAAACTGACTGCCAAAGTCTTTCTCTTCTGACCATCTGCTCAGGAATTTTCACATGACAGACTCAAAGCTCATTTAGAGCTACAATAAACACATATTATTGTCACAATACCCAATCTTTAAATAAAACATTTAATGATAAATAACTAGTCTTTGTGTTACCATAGGCTACAAGCAATATATGTCACATAGATGGTTTTAGACATACCTGGTTTTAGATAAATGGTACCAGTTAAGACTTTTAATATTGAATATTTCTGTGAACTGCTGAAATGAAAAAGCAGTGTAAATCTTTGAAACAACAGATAATATTACACCCAGGGATTTGCTACTCATGAGAGGACCATTGCTTTGAAAAGTATACCCAAATTCAGCATGACTTGCAAATGAGCTCAGACATCTGTGGGCAGAACACTCTGCTGTGTGCTGTAACCTTATATTGAGCTACAAAATAAAAATCTCACCCTTCTGTTCTTAAAGTTCTAGTTGAGAGGGCATGTTTGATAGGCCTTGTGTGGGTGTTTACAATAGACCCACAAATGAGTGCATAGCATAGCACAAAGTTAAAATGCATCAGTGTTATTTCACCAGACTAGATTTGTAAATGAACCTTTGAACTTCACACACATCTTGAGATCACCCTGGGATTCTGACTTGGAGTTAATGGTGTTTGTGCCAGGTTTATCAGCACCTCACTCTTCTCTCGCTGTGTATGTTCCACTTGAAGGATTGGGAAGGAAATTGAGAAGGAATATATAGGATGGCCGAGGGCAGGTAAGGAGCACAGAGCATCCATAAGGGACATTGACGCAATGAGCAACATGTGGCAAGCAACCAGAAAATGTCATGAGGAGAAAAATATCAATTGGCCTGAATTAATATCCATCAGCCATCAGATTTTCAACAGCTCATGAGCAAGCCTTATTGTTGCAGCTTTAGATGTACTTTCAAGTATTCATTAGAGATTGCAGTGGTTTTATTTCACCATTGTACCAAAAGGGATGTAACAAAATATTCAACAAAGTTGAACTGAATGTAAAAGTTAATGAATGTGTCATTGAGAAACTCATTGATCTACCATTAATCTGAATGGAAGGGGACATGGTGTTCCCCTGAATGTCTTTGGTGGATATGGCCCATTTATTGTTGTTGCTTTGTGTCAGACTCATAAACCTGAAGTAACGGGGTGTCAACAGAGAGACATTTAATGAGAATGTGTCCTGAGGGAGCTGTTCCAAAATTTATTTGTGAAAAGCATGGGACCCTATTCGGCAACATTGCCCAGATGAGAAACACCACCTGTGATGGTCTTATCACCTTTATTGGTCTCTTTGTGAATTTTTTGGACCCTCTGTGGAGGCAACAACTGCAAGATGAGCGCTGATGTTGCACAAAGGTCAACAGAGCAGAACAGCATGTGACCCTGAGGACAAATGTCTTTTATGTTCAAGTAGAATTGTTTCGGTCCATTTAGAAGTTTAAAAGGCCACAGCAAAACTTCTGAGTGGAGACCAGAAATAGAATGATATCTCTCTCTCCATCTCTCCTCATTAAACTCTCAAGGTCACTGAAATCTGTGCTTAGTCCCCAAGGGTTACATCAGCCAGGAAATACATGCAGAAGCATGAGAAAGCCACAAGGGGAGCAGGCATGACAGGCAAGAGGTGTTTGGTGGACATATCACGGCCCGTCGCTGCACCAATTCACCTGCACTTCTGATATCTGCCCACCTTTTTAAATGCCAGGCCTGAAGCTGTTTGAATAAAACATCAGCCTGCCTGCTTGAGTTCATCCTCAGCTCTGAGTTCACACCCGTGGGCCATCTCATACCACTGACCTCTGTTCACATTAAGAGTCAAATAGGTGTCACTTCACATCCACCTCATCTTCAGACGGAGCTTTAATAGCCATCCCAAAGCGCCACTTCACTTTCAGAACACACAATGGAACTAGCTGCTTGACCCTGCCAACCTCAGTCACTCATAATACAGTCCATAAATCTAAAGTGTTCTGAGTAATTCTTTATTCTTTCACCAACCAGATACAGAAGTTCATCATGACATTGATGATAAGCAAATCGGTTTGTCTCAGAAATAGATGTTTGCAGTAATGATGAGTAGTGATGGACAACATGGCCAGTGCAGCCAAACCTCATTAGCCGTCTCCAGTCTAAAGCAACTGAGCATGTTAGCACAGCGTGAACTCTCTGATAATCACTGGCCATGGCCCAGCCCCTTTGTACAGCCAGCACTCTAATGGACACATCAGATGGCATCTCTGTGGAGGCTGGGTGATAAGTTACTTTTACACAATAGTGTAGGTTGTAAAGGGGTTATAAAGTAAGGTGCTATTTCAGCTTTTGTACAACAAGAAACTCTTAAAAAAATGTAGGGGACATCAGGGCTCTAGTTGTCACACTTTTTAACTACTGTGAATATTTATCAGTGTAGGGTTACTTTTGAAGGTCAATATCTGTATGGTTACATACCCTACAGCCTTGGCTACAAAAATATTAAACATATTAACAGTAATTTCCCAAGGAAATAAAAACTGTTAACACCTTATACATTTTTTTTAGGCAACATGTACGGCAACATGCAATATGCAATATATAAGGCATGGGTTCAACCATTCAGCTTATTGAAGGCTTTTCAGCTAAATTAAAAAAAAAAAAGTAATAAACAGCAGTATGAAAACGTGTTTTTTTGTGCTGACTTGTTCAACCAACAGCTTTTACAAAAATATTGTAATTAAAGATTGAACTATAGCTTTCACAGAAATGATTTATGATTTGACAGTTTTGAACTAGGTCTCTGAAACTACATGCTGGAGAAAGTAAACATTTTTTCTAATTGGACTTGCTGTAAAATCTTATAGCTAAAAAGAAAAGGCCCTTGTTACAACCACACGACAAACAGCTTCCATCTTCATCATATCATATTTTTTTCAGTTGAGTTCAATTAATTTCTTCCCGGGCTTTTCTCATTGGAATACTTTAATGTAAGGCAGTATTCAATCAACATGACACTGCCCAGGTCAGGTGTTATTCTGGTCTTCCATTTTCCTATAAAATCTTGGGATATTATAGTTGTTCCAGTTATTCCGGAGTGTTGAATTTTGATAAAGATGAAACATGCTGTACATGGCTCTATTCTTCTTAGGCCCTCCAAAATACATGCATTGTGTGTCATATGGCAACTCAGCTGCTATTGTTCTCTCCCCTTAGAAGCGGATGAGTCATGTCTCTGATGCTTTCTCTGCTTAAAATAAAGTGTTCTCATTAATGGGAACAATGGCACATTAAAACCTAACCAAAATATGCATGTGGTGTAGAAAGATCTGTCAAATGGGAATCTAGAGGCAAATCAGTTCCAGATTTGTGAGCAGGATTCCCCTTGTCACTGCTATTTCTAACTATAGCAAGTAAGCTTGGGTGGATCAGCCTAGCAGTAGATTCCTGAAACAGAATTACTTTAACTTTGAATTGAATATTTGTCTGAGGTCTTCAAAATTAATATGCATCCAACTAGGTCTTCAAAATTATATATGCATGCATGTATGCATGCAACTAATTAGTTGCAAACACTAGAGTTACAGTTGCATATATTATAAAATACATAGCTGAATATAGTATAGAACACATTTTTTACATGTAAAAATAAAACATTTGTGTTGATAAAGTTGATGCCTTTATCCTAGTGACTTTCTTTAGGATGAACAAAATTCTCTTATTTTCCATAATGGTACATATTTAACTTTTCCTTTCCTTGAACTACAAGAAATTACAACTTATAAATGTCAAAGCAGCAATTAGTCCTAATTGAAGCTTGTTGATAAATTCATGATGTGAGTCGTGGGGAGAGAGGGTACGGACTGAGCTATTTGCTGTGCTTAATGAAATAATGGTTATTAAAATTCATTTCTAAATGAATTGTGATCATTGGTTTTCTGCACTGAATTATAAATGGCAGCTTAGATGTGAAGCATTGTGAGCACAACATCTGCCGTGGGACATACTATACTGTGCATTTCAATTAGTGTGGTCGGCAGGACCCCCTACCCACCCCCTACGTTCTTATTGGTCGGCTGTACTAATTGCAAAGTGGTCATGTAATGAATTTGAAGTTGGGAAGCTCAATGCTCAATCTATGTACATTATCTATGTCACTGCCAGTAGAGACGACCAAGGGCAACTGTAGAAAAATAACTTTAATTCCTTAAGACTGTTTCCTGTGCTTCTCTATCTCTCTTTCTGTCTCCCTCTCTCACAAAAGCGAGCCAGTCAACAAGTAGCTAGGGGTCAGGCCTACAATTTTATTTGCTCCTAATATGTTCTTCCAATACATATGCTATTTGAAGAGGGGAGTTAAAAAAATAAAAGAGGTGTTTAATAAATAATTAAAGCTATTAACTCATGGCCTGCTTTCCTCATCAGAATCAAATATTTATTTTGCGCCCTGGGTCAAGACTGTGCGTGGTTTTAATAGATTCTGTCATGATTTTTTATGCTTTACCCCACATTCTCTATGTGCCATGAGGTGAAAGGAGGAGACATCTGGGCTGACAGGGTAGAGGTGTAGACAATGTTCCAATTATGCCAGAGCTTCTGTGGGGGTGGGGGATAGTTTTGGGAGAAAGTAGGTCTTATTTTCGGTACTCCAAAAAGGGTAATGCCAAAGATGCCATTAAACACAAAAAGTTGTCATATGTACATACAGTCTTTATCATATTCTATTGTACTGCAGGGGTCAGACAGTACATCTAAGCTAGTAGTATATATATAAATATATATGTATATGTGTGTGTGTTATATTATGATGTTATATTATCAGCATCATAATTACTATTACCATATTTTAGCAGTGGGAACAGATTACTGATGTTGAGTGATATAAATTATATTGAATTGCCTGCATTGCTAAATTGTCAGCTATACATCATACATTAAAGCTATGATGAAACAGTCCCATTAGACTAAAAGTAATTTATTTTATCTATAATACAATCTGCTGCAAACATATATGTGTAAATGTGTGATTCAACAGGCATCTCTTATCATCCCTTTGTCTTGAAGTGAGAGAAAGCGCAGAGAGTAGATTGCATACTGCAAAAATTTCAAATTAATTGAGATGTCATTTGGGGTTCATCAGATCCCACACTGGCAGAACGCTCTGAAGAACCTCAAGGCATGCTTTACAAAAATCTCAAATATTCTATTCATGTGCCTCAAAACGTTTCATTTAAGATAGGATTACTATAAGAACTGTTAAGTCTTTAGTTACTGCAGGGGATAATATTGTTTAGAGAACTTAAAGGGTGCCTAAAGGTTCTCCAGTGGGTTCCCCCAGTGTGGCATCTGAAGAACCCTAAATGTTGTCTGGAGAATATTAACGTTTTTACAGTGTCAATTGTAGGACACTGGGAGAAAACAAGGGAGTTTCTTCCCTATCTGCCCCTTTTACATGCTAGGTGTAGGTATTACTCTGCTTGTGTCCTCCCAAGAATGTCCTGCCCCTTCAGCATGACATCATCAAAGTACATATGCTACAATGAGAACAGTGTCTGAGACAGCAGTCTTATATGTAAATACACTGTCAGAAAGACATTTTAATTAAGTGAAATGGAATCACAGTAGAACCAATGAAGTGGAAGCTTTCCTGCAACATGCACAATCAGTTCATTAAGTTCTGTTTTGCATGGCTCAACGAATCAACATCAGCATCTCAGTTGAGATGAAAACAACTAAAATAAATGCAATATTTGTGTGCATGTGCAGCATAAGACAAGACCCCTGCCAGAAAAGGGACAACCCTGGACTTTGAAGTGCTAATAGATCAGATCATTACCCAGGCGACACTGTAGTCTTGACAGATGACTGGGTTCACGAACGCAAAGGAGTTTTTGTAACAATGTGTTCTCTGTGTTTCAGAGGAATTAATGAGCCTGCTCTGTTGGTCTCCTTGTATTTCTGACTCTCGCTTGTTAGCACACATATCATTAACGGATTTGAGGTGCCCTATGAGCAATAAGCAAGTATCATACAAATCCCCTCTTCATCAGTGTTTTTTTTGTTTGCACCCTTCATTTGGCCACAACATCACATATTTGCCTCACAACTGTTGCTACTATGATTGATGTGTGTATAAGAAGTTTTAGTAGACAAAGCATGAAAAGGAGAAGCTGAGGAGAGCCAAAGTCCCTATCGCTCCTGCTATCCAAATATGCAGCTTCTATTTGGTTGTATAATCACAGCAGGGAATGCATCACATTTCCAGATGAAATGGAGCACTGTGGCTGTGCCTAGAGTGCCCCCTGCTGTTTTACAAGAAAAAATATTTTGTCTGCAACATGATTAGAGTGGCATTATTGTACAAGGAACATGTTACATGAAAACAGAAGATCAAAATCAAAGAAGAAGCAAAAGCCAACCTGTTTTTTTATTCTCTTTCTTCCATTACTTCCATCAAGCCATCCTCTAAGGTCAGTGGTTCACTTTGCTGAGGCATCAGAAATGAATCAAGGTGAATCACAAACGTGAAATCTTTAGTGATGGATCTCTGCTGTTTCTCCTCAGACAGCAGTGAGTAAATAATAGAATAATGAGTAAATGAAAAGCAGATGGAAACTTTTTTGCTAAAGTATTCTGCTTGTCAGATGTTTCTCAAATGGAATTGCATGTTCCATGCGAGTTTAAAAGTGATTTCAACAATATCTCAAACTATGCTAAGATTTTCCAGCTCATCAAAAGTGAGAGATCTCAATTTTAACTCATTTCATCAGATACTTCCAAGACAATCTATCAGATACTACCAAGACAATACAACCAATCTGAGCTGCACAATCCTCATTAATTTTATAGCTCTGTATTTTTATGTCAACAACAGTCTCATGTCTCTTTTACTTTCTCCTAATGAATCTCACCAAAATAAAATTTAGACAATGTTTATATTTCAATTAAGCAAAACTGGGTGCGTCATTAAGTCCCCTGAGACATGAAAAGCACCAAAATGTTCCTCTGCTCCATTCCTTGGATTCATTACAGCACATCTCTGAATTCACCTGTTTTTCCTGTTCCATCCAATCCACCATGTGAACCTAAGGCAGAACAAAGATTCATGTGTGGAAACCACATACCCTGCCTGTCAAGCTTTCTTTATTCTCTTTCTCAAGAAGATAATCAATTCCTGGAATTTGCTCAAAGGCTCTGCTGGTGCAGAACCTCCTTGTCAGCATCTCATTTTCACATTAAAACAGGTCGGTATTATGATGGCATCAACCAATAATACATGCTCCCTGGCAGAGGGCGGAGCCAGCTGTCCAGCACAGACCTCAAACCCAAATCTGATGAAACCCCCAACCTTAACCCCCATACCAGCAGCAGTAATCTATCACAGCAGCTGCTGCACTCATAATAAAGCCATACTGGTTGTTACGGTGCATCAGGAATGTCTTCATCTCTTCATTGGCTTGGTCTCAGTATATTTCTGGCCAATGCCACAACCTGTGAATATTTCCTGCACAGTGTAAATGGGTGGCAAATTAATACAAAAAAAATCTGTATCTACACCAGTAGCATGTTATATGTAAAAGCAAAGTAAGTACAGTATGGGTTGATTCATATGGCACAAACAAACAACTTGCAGCTACAATTTGCTACAAAACACTTCACTTTAAATGAGGTTAGTGTGAACACTGTATGTTAATATAGGCACTGAAAAAATCCACGTTGATTCCACATATGGTACCGTTCTAACTACTCTTGCTCACTAGCCTGGGCGAATAAGGTTGCAGACCAGAGCACTAAATCACAGCTGCAGTAGGATGGTTGAGTGCTGAATATGAACACAGGTCAGTTTATTTGAGATTCGAAGAGTATTTTATAGTAACAGCAGGAAGTGTCTTTATTGAATGATTCTTCAAGCGATTGGCATGGAAGGAGAGCTAATATAGACTCTGTCAGCACACAGCGTGGATGTTCACAGCTTAAACCTGCTGATTTTGCAATTTTGAGAATGGCAGTAAATTGTATGTGCAGAACACCATGTTTCTGCCACTTGTTTATTTCTCATTTTTCTGTAGTTCTGTAATAAGTGGATCTCATGGCAGATGATGTCTGTTATTTTATTAAAAATATATATTTTATAATGGAAGGTATGCATGTAAATATACACCCCGGCTCAGTGTCTCATGCACCATTTATTGATGTTATGTCCTCCTAAATCTTTTACAAGCACTTTATAAGAGATCTCAGGTGGTCTCAGGAGTTTGCAATGCATGGGAAAAGCTGATATTTTCATGTTTCACCACATAGAAATCGGGCCAAAGGCACAACTCACCCTCAAGTACAAATGTGAGCACTGATCAGCCATTTCAGTTCATTGAATTTTACATTGTGAGAGCTTTGTTATACAGGAGGATAAAACATTTATGGAGCAATTTGTGCCTGTTTCGCCAGACTAAACAAACAAAATGGAGACAGATTGAATGGCCACAATGACATGGGCACAAGCTGTCCAGTGCTCAAGTTGTCCATAATTTTCACTGGTGTCATGAACTTGTTTGGATAATTAGGCTGTCAGTAAAGTCAACTGACCCATTAATGGCAGTCTCTTCCTGCTTTCAGAAGTCCACAGGCCGCACCATCATAGTTGTCATGGTTGCCATCCAGCTCGGCCCTTTCCAGTAGTACCACTTTATACTATTATAGCGCACCACATTGGAGTTTTCAGAATAGTAAATCCCATTGAGATTGGATGGCCCACAAGCTTCAAACCACCAGCCTGCAGTAACAAAGGGTAAGTTATTTCAGTGTGTTCTTGATTGGGTCAAGTTGCCCTCACTAAAATTAACTGGGTCACATCATGAAACATCCAATTTTCCTTGACCTTTCAAAATAAAGTTTATAGACCTCCTCCAACTTCTCACAACTAATTAAAAAGAAAAACATTAAAACTAAGCTGCCAAAAAGAGTATTAGCAGGTGGCTACCCACATTTGCATAGTCTAGTGAAATGTGCTGTTTGCATGTCATGTGATCTCAACAATGTTGGCCCCCAAAATGCAGCCCAGCTCGACATAAATAGTACATAAATAAACATTTTAAATAATCTAAAATAGTAGATTTCATAAATTATAAATAGTAGTTTTTTATAAGGCTACAAATTTGACTGGCATATTCATTTCAGGAGGATGACATGATTTAGAAGTACTATTCATTTCAATAACTTCTTTAGGTGATTTTTAAGTAAAACATTACTTAAAGCACCTTAGATAAAGTGATAAAGATAATGTGATAAAGCACTTCTCAAAACTCATTTTCCAATCAAAACGATTTGGCAAAGTTTAAAAGAAAAGTTTTAAAACTATAGAAGCAAACAAATATAAAGAGTGAAAAACTAATGTGACATAAAATGAAGAAAATTTATGGTAATCTATGATTAAGATTATAAGTATACTTATATGGTATGTTATGACCCCTTTAAAACATTGATGAAAATCCTCAGAAAAGATAATACAACCAAATTTGGTGATTCCAGGCATATTTAGTTTAAATCAATGCCATTATTCAAGCCCAGGTGAACCTGTTTTTTTTTTCTTTTGCTTACTAGGCCACCTCTACTTTATCAGTTGCTATGGAAATCCTTTATATTACAACATCATGTCTAAGGTAATTGTTTGTCATTTGATTATAGAATCAGAGAAAATGTTTTAATACTGTATAATAGCAGGCAAACAGAAGATGATACCTCCAGTGGCCATCTGAGCACACTTGCAGCTACACTGGTCATTGTCTTGATCCATCGTGCTGAACATAGTGCCTGAGTGGGTAAGACTACTGGTGCGTCCAGCTGTGCCACTGAAACCCTGTATGTGGATACTGGGGAGAAACAGGAAAATGCTGCTAGTTATGGGACAAAACTGCACTGAATATTTCAAAATACAGCACATATAATATATAAGATGACATACCATAAGATATGCAAGATATGCACTTGCATATTACTTACACAGCTAAGACATCTTCTTATCATTATCATTAATCATATTATCCCTTAACATTCCTATGAGCCAGTCATAACCCTAACTCTGAATGTAAAGGTAGGGTAAGCAATTTCTGAGAGGTTAGTGATAGCAAGATATCTTTGAAAGCATAAAATCTCACCCTCCGTTCAGACCATTCTTTTCCACGTCTCCTCCAAAACACATAAATGGAAGATACATGCATATACAAATACATAGTTTGACAGGCAAGCAGGCGATCATTGCATTCAAACCGAATGCAATGATTGGATGAACATGTGGAAGAATGTGATGAGAAAGTCTGTTTCTGGAAAAATCTATTCTTCATACTTTTTGCATTTATTTTGGACATCCAGGTTAAGTTCAGAGTTGACTTTCTTTAATATGTTCTGACATCCTGTTTTAATATGTTCTATATCCTGTTTTAGATAAATTAATTTAAATTGAAAGTTTGCTATAACTTACATTGTTGTTTTCTGTTCATTTTGCATAATCAGATTAAGGTGTCTACATCTGTTATATTCCCAATAATTGGACCAGCTGTGGGCCTGTTTTAGATATTCCTAAGAGACTTCTTATTTTCTTTTCTATTATCGGAACACTCCTAGACTCACTAATGCGCATTCCAAGGCATTCAACCTCCATTATCCACAGTCCACTGTTGACAATGTCTCACCAGGAAGGATTGTGAGTGATCAGCACACACACTGCCAGAGAAAGGACCACACAACTAGAGACTGCAGGAGATTGTTTTGGCTGGAAAACATCCATGCACCATAGGTTGCTGGGCTGGTTAATTCCAAATGTGCCTAACACCCTGAGATGAAGCTAGCGTTTTCAGCATACTAATAAAATGCAGGTTTGCCATATGGGGTAAACAAGAAAACAAACATGGTGGGATTTGGCTAGTGGTTGTTTAGTCATTTTCTTGGTTACACACACAGTTGTTTCTATCCTGGTCTACATTTTCCACTTTGGAAACGTTGTCTTCATAACCAGAGTTATATTCCAAATCATTTATTTTGAGTTAAGTTTAATTCTCTGCTTCAGGTTCATTTACAGTATAATTATGCCTTTAAGCAGTGCTGCATGTTTAATTGCATCCCTTAAGGAAGGTGTGAGGTTTGCTTAACTCTGATTTTCTGGCAAAGCTTCATGTTTGAAAGTGTTTGCCCTGTTTCGCTCTTGTAAGCAGATCTGGCCCTGAAGCTGACTGACCAGAAGCCCAAGTGATACAAAATGAGAAATGTCAGTTTTCCCTAAACTAATTCTGACCGATGCACTTAATTACAAGAATCTTTGTATTCCCAGAAAATGACAAAAGAGAAGCCAAAACCTGAAATGTTTAAGTAATGGTTTTATAGCATAGAAGTGCTGCCTAAGTAATTTGCTTCTGATTCACACTGCACATCTCAATCCAAATTCTTATCTGACTCCGGATTACACTTAATGGTATGTTTAAAAGTACTGTGGACTTAGATACAGAACAAACTCCTCTTAAATGACATGCACTACATTATAAAATGACCCCCACGAGTGCAGCTTAATCTTTATTGACTTTAAACCACAGAATAAAGCAGGGTCGTAATGACAAACTCATGAACTGAAAATACTGGCAATTTTATCTTCATTTTATTCTTTGTAATTTTTTTCCACATATATGCCTGAATGCCTTATAGGTGACCTCAAACATTTCAAAGGCATCCAAGTCAAGAACCTGGAGCCATTGGTACCTGTATTTCTTTTCCTCTCCATCAATGTAGAAGTGGTCATATTGAGAATATGCCTGATGTCCATCTGTGTCTTTAAGAAAGACCTGGAGACTGTAGTCTTTAGATGTAGTAAGCAGATGGATGACATCATTTCCTAACCAGTGTTCTCCCGATGGATCTCCAAATCCCTACATATAACATGTGAAGAAATGGAAAGAGAGAAGGTTGTTGGTATTTTATAGACATACACCAAATAAAAAGTTTTGAAAGGCCCTTAAAATATCAGTACAAAATTTCTAGATTTGGTCTCATGGCAAACAAGTAAACATTTCACCTGCTGTAACCATAAGAAACTGTTATATTTTGTGACTAAAGACATTTTCTTCTGTCTGGACCAGCAAATGAGATACAGTAGCACATTTAAACACTATGAGATGTGGCAGTGTGGTTGGCCACTCAATGTTTTTTACTGCACATGCTACACTGTCAACAATCTACAGGGGCTTCCTACTCCCACGCTCCATCTGGGGCCAAATATTTATCATTCACTTGTAAAAACAGTTTTCTTCCAAAACAACAAGAGTAAAAGGAAAACAAAACAAAACTTGTGCAGCTTCATCCTTTGCAAGCAGTTAGGCATTCCCAGAGTAGCCATGGCAATTTGTGTTGACGTAGCCCAGGTGACAAAAATGACACTGTTTTCATTTTTAAAACTCAACAACAGGTTATTTCAGAGCTGAAGTTAGCACTTGAGGGACTAACTGTATTTTTGCATTTAGAAGGCGGTGCTTTCAAATAAACCTCTTCAAAATGAGTTATGCAGATGAATGTTACTAACAATGCCTGTTTGAAGTGTGCTCTCCTGCTTTCTCTAACGTATTTTTTAAACAATGGAAGCAACGTATGAATAATGATGTCCTACTTGAATTCAAAGTGTCTTCTCATATTTTCTCCCCTTCTCAAGGTTTTAAACGACCCTGAGTCAGAACAAATATAGACTCATTCTACAATTTATCTTCACAGATAAGGAGGTAATGCAGGTGTAACAACACAGGGAGACATCGGAATGCAGCGGCGTCAAATCAAAATGCTCTTCTTCAAGTAAAGGTCAACAGGGATCAACAGCTCATCAGTATCCCATGCTTATGTGTGTCAAGTGCCATGTACCAGTTAGTTTAACTGCATCCAGTGCATGATAAATATGTTTTTTAAATGTAAGGCCTCTCAGATTAATAGTGTATTTAGAAGAATCTCTGTTTGCATAAATCAAGTAATCACAATAAGGGATAGAAAGAGCCATATGTAAATCATAACAGTTATGCCTCACTTAAAGAGCAATAATACTTCATTGTCTAATACAAAAAGAAAACTACCTGAGGATAGAGCAAAATTCATTTTTAGCACCCAAGAAGGGTTTTTGGAGTTCATGCCCAGAATGCTTGATTTCTTATTTTTTCTGAATATTAAGCACAGGAAAAGAAAACAAACTCTTTTTTTATTTGGATGTCAGTGATAATGGGATGGTCTGAGACAGAGAATAGTGTTTTAAATAGAGATTGTGAAGGCAAGCTAAACGTTTTAGAAATGTGCTTCCGTGTAGCAACTGGAAATGTCTGTAAAGGCACCACTGGACAAATTGTTTTTACCAGTTTGTAATCCTTCCAGCCACGGTGGAAATCTACTGATCCATCATATCGATGCTGAAAGACAGTCCAGCCTCCTCCTCTGGTCTTCATGTCACAGTATACCTGCTGAAAAACAGAGAGCAGGCCATAAATACAGTGGGGACCAACATTTTGATCATTCTAAAACTTTAGTTCCAGATTTAAACAAGATTAGGTTTTCTCTAACTTTTGCATCCAGTTTGGACTGACTTCAGAGAAACCGCACTTGTGTGAGTTCATTAACTCATTGGGGCATGAAGTGAAAACTTTTCTTTTGAGCTGGTATTGTGAGCACACGTCTAAGAATTTCAATGCGTTGTTTGATAAAAAAGAAAATGTTGAGAGCAGTAGCCTTTTTGCAAAGTGCATTTAACAGGGGTGTTATATATATTTTTTAAACAACAAAGGAGAACTATTTCAGTCTGTTTTTAGTCTTATACATTTCAGATTATACTGTAAGCTGCAATTTAGAGATCTGGCTCTTTGTGGACAGACAGATTTCCCAGGACACTTCACAAAGCATGCATAAGGACGAATATGGAGTCAATTATGAGACCCTCCTCACCTCTTTAAGGTGCCTGCACTAACAAAATAAACTGAACGGTAACTTAAAAGTGAGAATGAGTGAATTATGACTCATCACCAGTTCCTTTGAGAAATGCAGTACCACTCCTGTGACCCACAAGCCTTTATAAATTATCATGGTGAGAAATGACTGATTCACAGACCACCACAGGAAACATCATAATGTTCTGATGCAGGACACTTTGAATTTGATAAACCACTGTACAATCAATGAGTGGAATTCTCCTAGTTATAATCATGCTGTAAACCAAGTCTCACTGAGACATTTTGGCAACTTTAACACACTGTTCAACACACAGCTGTACATTTGAATGATTTCATGATTCCAATGAAAAATCATTAACCATTGATTTGTAGTGATCACACAAAAACAGTATTTTACTGATTTGTGAGGGAAACAAATTAGTATGAGCTGTAAGCGGTAAAATAAAGGAATAAAAGAGACTCTGGAATCTAAATTCATCCAAATTCATCAAAACTAATTAAAGCCAAGCCCATAAAGGATTTTCTTCTCAAATATTAAATATGTCTAGCCTCTGGGTGTCAGCTGAAAACATTCCAAGTAAATACCCTCAAATAATGCTACAATTTTCTCCAATTTTCCCAGCTGTTTCTAAGAAACACGCTTCAGGAGAAGGCACACAGCAATCTGTTCTTCTTGGCAAAAACATGAAGTTGAATAATGTACATTTCTATCCCTTGGCAGGACAAGCTCATTTAGAAACACATGATGCTGGTCTTAAGATCATCCATTGTGAAATGTAAAACTGCTAATCAGGTTTTTAAGACAGCACCCACACTGCTGACAATAGAGATGTTGCTTTTGGGGGATATGAAGTGATTTCATTTTTATTCACTACTGCACATTCCCTTTTGCATAACAGATGTGAGAAGCTCTTTGTTTTCTGCTTTGTGCTGTCCACCTCATTTTCTTAAAATGACCTCAACCTCCCCCAAATTTTCCAGCAGTATCTCAGCCACTCTCGTGAGAACTATGCATTTATATGCACAGACATGTAGTGAGAAGTTTCGCAGAGAATATCCAGCTCATTCAGGACTGTTTACATGAGAAAAACAACAAAAAGTACATTGGTTTGTCTCTGGTAGCAAATGACCTACTCAAAACTGTTAGCATGGTAATGTTCCAATAGGTTAACATCAATGGTCAAGATTTTCTAAAGGAGCCATTTAGTTATCAACAAGCTTATATCATGCCTATGTGTGGGCGGGGCTAATTTCCACATAACTTCCAACGCAGAATACAAGAAACAGTGTCAGGTCATAATTTTTTCATTTGCCATCACATTAAACTGTAAGGCAAATACGTGTATTTGCATCATTAAGCAAAGAAAATATACCAGAAAAAAGAGCAACTTTGAACACTAAATGAAAGAAGCCACCCAGCTCGCTGCTCTTAAGGGTGGCATAGTATTAAAAGGATGCAACAGAACACATACCAGCTCTCTGTTCACTGCATTAAACTCTGAGTTGGCAGCAAACTACAGAATCAGTGCCAACACCAGGTGCTCATGCCCGCAGGAAATAGAGGGGACGATGAACAAGTGCATGAGAAAATAATGAATAACAAAAACAATTTTAGCCACATTTTTAAAATGTTCACCACCCCCAGAGCCTACTAGAAATTAAATCTGACTGTGGAAGTCTCAAGAGGGGTGCACTTTGGTTCAGTAGTAGACTCTGAAATAAATACAGGCACATACAGTATTCAGAGCTGGATGCACTTAGAATTAGCCTGGAGGAAATGTTGTGCTGACTCTTTGCTGGCGTTTTTAATTCACATGACATTTTTATCTCTAAGCAATTTCCAAAGAGGAGCTCAAATCGCATTTTACCGAAACATTCTGTCCATCCAGATTATAAAATAGTTCTTAGAAACAACGCAAAGGCAAAATGTCAGTTTTGAGTTTAGTTTCTTTGGAAATTAAGATACATGCCACAGTTGCTTTAAAATAATGACATCTGTGCACGTAATACAATGCAAAAAAGTGCAGCTGTTACTTATTCATAGCAATTACTTTGTAGTCAGACTGTTTTTCTGCTGTTTAATTTGTAAAATTCACCCCTCGAGGGTTTATTGTTAGTATGTAAATATCGTGAAAATATGCTGACCTCAGTTTTGTGGGTGGAGTTTGAAAGATGAATGTTATAAATCCCACTTTCTGTAATTCCAGATTTAAAAATCTCTGCACAGTCTCTAAACTTCATAGTTTTCTTCTCAATAGGAGCAGAAATATCTGGAAGTAAATAGAACAAAAATAAACATTGTTTAAAAATACGCTGAATGACAAAAATGAAAGCTTTGAAATCGTGATATTAAAACAATTTTGACAATTTGTGGGAATTTCGGTCTTTTCCCATTCAGGTTCAGAGGATTTGACATGCCTATTGGCCGCACAGAAAACACTGCTCGGGGCAGTGTCAGGATTACCACAGAGAGAACTTATGCAGCTCAGAGGAAGCTGGCACTAACCGTTACAGTGGGTGACCATAGCCTGCAGCTGCTGCACTGTCTCTGTGAGTGTGGCCTGCTGGCGATGGAGCAGGGTGCTGTTACGGGTGGAGCTGGCCAGCTCTCTCTCCAGCGTGGTGACCAGGTGACTCTGTCTGTCCAGTAAATCCAGCAGATGCTGTTTCTCCTTCTGGATAGATTGAAGCTCTTTGCTGTGTCTGGCGTCCATAGCAGCTAAGCGATGTTCCAGATGTCTAAGCAGGAGCAATAGTGGAACGTGCAATACCGTCAGCATGTTGATACTGTATATACTTCACTGTCTAAGCAGACAAAAATGTTTGTGTTAGAACCACACTGTAAATATGTAAACATATGTATGCTAATGAGATCATGTTGGAATTACAATAAATAATAAAGAAAGAAAAGTTAAGCAAAGGTCAAAATTACTTACCTCAATACTCTCCCTGTCAGAAATTAAACAACTGTTTAGACAACATTTGTCAACTTATACAAATGTTTTGGCTTACTAATTATCAATTACTAATTATTAGTAATATTATATAATTATCCATTACTAATTACTAATTATCATAAAAAATCCTACATTTTATACTTCACTTTGTCAGTAAATAGCTGCTTGTTTGTTCACATCTCTTTCTAAGAGCACACATGACACACTTGAACAGGCCTTTGAGATTTCATATTACATACCTGAGACCGAGTCCCTGCAAAACACCTGCATACTGCTGCTACTCACAGATGCTGTTGCCTGGGCATCTATATCCAAATCCTCACTCTGACAGGTTGTGTGTGTTTACACCAGCTCCAAATAATGAAAATAAATCCCACAGGCCCGATCTTTATGACTGGCTAATGACTAGGTTGAATCCACACACCTAGGTTGAACAAACTATTTTCTGCTAATCAAAACTAAATCTCTCTCATTAAAACAGATATGGAGCAGGTGGTGACCCCTGTTTTCTACTTTCTTACAGTTTCTGGTATAATTAAAACCTAGTATCAGCTGTCTTTGGCCTTGTTTAGACTTGGCATTAACCTCCGTCTTGGGTGATCCAGATGGGCATATGGACATTTGTAATATAAACATAAATGCGTCCTGATTTCTAAACATGTAAATATTTATGAAACTCCTGATTCCAACATGAATTACTGCTCACCACAATTTAAAAAAAAAACTGTGAATGTGATGTTATTAGTATTCATGGACATTCATATGTAAATTGCAGTTGTAGCACACACATTTTTGTACATCTGGATAGACAATGAAACTTACCAGCTTATTGACATACTAACATCTACAAAGTATGATCTTTATGAACTTTAACAATGTACAAATGTTAACAAATCCTTTGAAGCTCATAAAATAATAATTTAAATGAAATTTATATTTTAAAAAAATGTGTAAAACCATCATCATTTATTTAGCAGATCCGACATTTACAGTTTTACACTATAACAGTTTCATTCGGTTCAATGTCATTTCTAAACAGAAGTCAGAAACACTGTAACACACACACACACATAAATCACTAACACACATTTATTTTACACTGTAACACAGGGGTTGTTTCACTCATGTTTAATATTGGTAGAGCTTGATCATTCACTTCAGACATACAAAGTCCTTTTGCATTGGTAATAGTGTTTCGAGACGTAGCTCACCTACAGCACATAAGGGGGTAAATGAGGCTCACCTGTTTTTCTCATTGAGACGGGAGACCTCCTGTGTCTGCTCCAGGAGCTGTTTCTCCAGCCGGCTGCTGGTGAGAGAGTATTCCAGCAGCTGGATCTCCAGACGGCTAGTCTGGTTCAGTACCTGCAACAGGCCCATGTGACAGACAAATAGATTACTTTAAAAATATGTGTGAAGAGAATTATGACTTATGATTCTCTTGCTCAGCTAGTATGTTTTTTTATGTTAGCTTGAATGCAGATGTCCATCCTTTTTTATTTTTTGTCAGGAACATACTGTAGACATTGAAGGCAGTACCAGATGTTGAAATGTCTACTTCAACTGTTGAGATTATCAACAGTTTTATCCAAGCACATTGCTTGCAGTAGTATTTTTGTAAAACAAATGCAGTAAGTTACTCAATTTAATTTAGGGTTAAGTTTTTGGAACTATAATCACATCTCCATAAAGTCACACATAGATCAAGTATAAGTGATTATCCCATTATGCCTGTTTTTTAAAACAGCAGCGTGTTTTTCCAAGCAAGTCTAACCCAACAAACATATACCCTGATAAAAGAAGAACTATATTTTTTCAGGCTGTGCTATGGGCAATGGACTGCTGACAGAGAGATTAAGGACAAAAGAAAGCAAAAACATAACAGTGTGAAATAATGGCTCTTTAAGAGGATAAACACTGTGTCTGTTTTAGTTGGGCTATTTTCACTGCCTCTCTGATTCTCCTCCAACACCACACAGCATGGCCACTAAACCTTGCTTCAGTTGGCCATGAAAGCACTAATTTATGAAGTCAGAGGAGTGAAAAATCATGCACACACTATCCAGAATTGCAAGCGTTGCTTTGAGTGTCAAATGTGATATATTGAGGCCTACCTTCGTTAATTCGCTTCTCTGCACAGTTACCCGGTTAAAAAAACGTGCTTAGACACATATGATTTATATTACATGACATTTACATTGGTGCATTCTGAAAAACATTTATTTAAAGCATTCCAGTTAAAGTATACATTTTCTCAGTTTTTATGGAAATTGAACCCATGACCTTGCTAATCATTTTCTACCTATTGAGCTACAGGAACACCTGTAGCCAGCATGGAACAAATTACTGGTGTTGATTCACAAATACAAATTAATGAGTGATTTGTTTACTATAATAGAACAGTTTAGACGAGTAATGTGCGGTGAGATGACCCCACTTTTTATGGCTGCTTGACTTCAAAATGCGGTTTAGGCGATTAGTGACAAGTCATATTTCTACAGAACCTCCCTGCAGTTAAAACAGTGGTGCTGTTTATTTCTCTAGATGCTGGCAGTCTCATCTGATCAACCTCACCTGTGTCTCCACATCTGTCAGTTTACGTGTGGTCTCTGCTGATTGGCTGAGAAGATTGGTTCCTATCTCCAGCATGGTGGCTGTCTGGGTGTGAATGACATTCCGTTCCATCTCTGATCGCACATTCTCTTGAATATAGTTCTCCAGCTGTAAAGATGACAGGAGATACATCAGCAAAAACACAACAACATCTCCATCAACTGCGCTTGTTTGGAACAACATGAGGGTGAGTAAATAACCAATAAAAACTGCCAAGAACAGTTACTTTTCTCTATGCAAGTTAAATTTTAATTTTTGGATTTTGAATTACATCCATAATATCGTAGTGTTACATAATTTTGAATTTTATAAAAACAGTGTTTAAGAGGCCAAAGGGCCAGAGCAGAACAAAAACAATCCAAAACATTGAGTTATATTGAAGGAAAATACAAATATCTCCACATGAATCTCCAGTGCCAGCCTACAGCCAAACAATATGAGCACAGAGCACCATCTTACAGCCATAGCTACCAACATGCTTGTATAAAGCACATTTGCTCAGTTTATCTCAATTAATCTTTGGTGGTGATATGATAGGAGACAGAAATAAATAACTAAAGATCACTACCTTTTATGAGAGCTATAAAATCGAGACACTAAGCATCTGAGGGTGATAAACAGATCTCAGACTGATATGACCTTTTCAGCCAATGACAAATGTGCAAGACATGCACTCATATCTTCACTGTACTGTGTATCACTGGGAATGTCCAAGACTCTTTTTAAAATATTTTTATAAGCATGTGAGCTTTGCATTATTTAATAAACCACCTTTAATCTTGCAGTTCCACTACATTTAAAAATGTAGTGTTTAAATGAGTTAAATAACCAGCCGTAAAATGGAACGGATTTACAAAGTGTCCAAGTCCATTTGTACTTTCCCAATTTCTGGGAAATAAGACTTATTAACAAGAAGAGACAAACGTGATCATTCCAGGCTTTCCATGGAGCTTTACTGAAAACAATAGGCCCACTTAAGGACAGCTTGAACAAGAATGGTTTTGTTGAGCAATCCTTAACTGCTTAATTGCTTGCTTTCATTTTAGCAGTCTATCTCCATCTCTGTCTGTCTGTCTGTCTCTCATTCTACTTTTTCCTTTTTTTATTGGGATGTGTCAGTGCATCTTGGCAGCAAACTGAGAGAAGAAGCTACATGAGCAAGCAGAAGATCTGTTGGAGGAGATTATTCTGGATTAGAACACAGTATTACGAAAATTAGGAAATTTCTTGGGGAGCCAAGAAATTGTGTTAGAACAACTGCATTTGCGTCAACCATGTTAAGACAGAGTTTTGAGCTCAAGACTTTTTGGTTTGCTGTGCCAACACAATAAACAAGCTGTGAATGTTTCTCTTTGCCGCTTTAATAACAGACTTTTGTTTGCTTACATGTCTATGTATTCATCTGAAATCATATGCTAAAATATATACATAAACATACATATACACAATATATTTTAGGAACGTTGACTGCCTTTGTCTAACAGGATTTACAAAAGTCCAGAGCAAATAAACTGTAATAAAGTCCTTGCACCGCAAGGTCCACAAATTATAGAGAGTATACTCTGATGTAAATTCCATACATTTATTCTAAAAACAACTTTAACACTCATCTATCTACCACCCACTGAGTGATTGTTCTAACGCGATCCAGAATGCTAAATAAACAAACTCTTCAAAAAAAAACGTGGTGGTCCTTAAAACCTACAGCACAAATGTAATTCTGCATTGCAATCCCTTTATTGAAATCTGGTCGAGTAGCACACACGATTAGCTTGTGTTTTCTTTGGTGTGGTTCTAAAGGACCCTAGGGGTTGTGTGGTCATGTGAGAGTATGGTGTGTGATACCAATAGACAGTGTCACGAGTGGCTTCTGGCCGGGAAGTCTACTAATGCATATGCAAAGCAGATCTTCTGAGGTGCTGAAAAGCCAGTAAAACCCACTCAGCACAGGGCCAGGGGTCAACACTCTCCAGTGCTCAGGAAACTGCTGCTCCTACCGCACACTGCACTCAATGACCAGAGAGGGAGGAAAATAATAATTTATACAACACTTGGCCTGCTGGTGAAAGCTTGCATATAGTCATGTCAAGAGATTCAGTCTGGTCTGCTATTTCTGAGATATAGTAGCTGTTTAGATTTCTCCTTCTTTACCTCCTACTTTTATCTAGATAAGTGTCAGTTAAATGTAAATCTTGTGCCAGATGTTATATGGACTGGATGGAAAGTGAGCCCACTCATGAGTGTTTTTGACCCTCCTTGTTTTCTTTTTGGAATCCTTAAGTATTTTTACTGAATGCACAGCACTAAGCCTCCTCCATATTTATGGAGAGATCCAGTGGCCCCCAATAATTATACAGACTTTCCAGACAGACCCTCAGTCTTGGGTGACAAACAGATAACAGGCAAAACCTGGCTGAAACATTGCACAGTGAGACAGAAAAGTCTGGAAAGAGCTATTTTATCTTCAACAAAGGAGGGATGGATTAGAGCAGTATTTTCTAAATGGGGTATGTGTAACCCAGGGAGTACTTGGGCAGGTTTCAACCCACAGTGTTAATTGTTTTTGTTTAACAGTATTTTTAATGCTAATGTTAAAGGTAAATTATGTCCAATATTGAGCAATATAGGTAAATGGAACATGTCTGGTTTAGTGTCAATGAAGGAGTACTTTAGCCCTTCTGATGGAGACAAAAAGGGTTTGTAAACACAGTATTTGGAGAAATAAAGAAACTTTTATTAGAATTTTATGCTGTTGCTGTCCAGAGGACCTAAATAACAGATTCTGTGTTAAATAACACTACAGAAGTAGTGATTTGACAGGTAATGACCTTGTCAGTGAAAACACAGTGCAAATGGCACAGTGATAAACAGACTCAAAACACACAGCTGATTTGAATTAGGAAACGACTGTGCCAGAATGTTATCAGACTTCAAATAACCTTCACTGCAAAAACAACATTATCTCTTCGATCCAGACCTTAATCTGCAGGTTCCAACAGTTGATATCTTCATAAAGAACAATATCCCTATCAAACAAGTTTCAGAGTAACCTTGAATTACATCAAAAACACACTGTAAAAATGTTTGCAAGGTATCCTAACAAATGTGGTAAAACACAAATATACTGAATTTTATGTCAAAAATGTTATTTTATGTGACAATCTAACTACATTAAGTTACAACAAAAAAGTTTTTTTCTAAGAAGATCAGGGTAACAACTACATTTTGCAGTGTAGAATGAATGCTGCTGTATTTTTATGAGAGACACTACTTTTACTCTGAAATATAATGCATTTGGCCCAAATGCAGCACAAATCCTCATCCTTTCTGACTTACATGCACATAGGACTCATGATCTCTACATCATCTTAAAACACAATCTGACGTACTGTCCAAACTGTCATCCAGCCTTAAAGATCTACATATCCACAAAATCTTGCCTAAATGTGTTTTAACATGTCATCAGGGGATGAGATCTTTTCCCTAAATTCAAGAACTTTTGTAATGCAATCAAAGTTTAACATAACAGCACTATGCACAACCAGAAATATTGTACATAAACTGTAAAATAAAAACAAGCTTTGAATGGGTAAAGGTAACCACCATGAATACCTTCTGCAGCCACTGTGTATTGTTCTCAGTGGCACTCTCTAAGCTTTCTAGCTTCCTTTCCTGCCAGGTGGGTTCAGTATGTGACGACTCTGGAGGTGAGGGTGAGTCCCGCTGGAGAGAGTTAGTCACCTGGAAGCCCCCTGCAGACCGGCACTGCTCCACCTCTGGTAGGATAAAAGTATAGCTGCAGGGGCCATGCTGCACCTGGTGCTGCTTTCTTTCCGAGCCAATCGCCACAGCTGCAGCTGCTGCCAGGTAACACAGACACAGCAGCCAGCCCATACCAGGAAAACACTGATGTTGGGAAAGATACAATCCAAAGACGGATGAAATAACTTAGACACTCCTTAGAAAGCAGGCTGGATGAAAGATCTTCAATGGGATTACCACTTGTCCAAATTTTTCTTATGTTCTTAAGAAGTTCTGCTTCTTGGTTTCCTTCTTTAGTTTTGCTGGTGCCTGATGGGTTGTTCCAGGGAGATCTTTTCTACAACAGCACATTCGTGGTGCTGTTTGCCAGAAACTGCACTGGATTAAACCCAGCACTATCCAGACGACAGCCTACAGAGGGAAAGCTGTTTCCTATTCCTCGCTCACTCTGTGCTCAGAAAGAGAAACATACTGGAAGTGTCCTCTGTGTTTATTTACCCCTGAAATGTTTTCAGTCTCCCCCCTCTCTTTACACTGTTCTGACTCACTCATGTAACTGTCCAAAGTTGGAAACTGTGAGTTTGGGGATTGCTGGACATTGTGCCAGAGCTTTTTAAAGACTGAATCAAACATCCCTACTTTTGACACATAATCACTCAACCCCCTCCTTCTCTCTCACTCTTACTCCCCTCTATAACTCCCTCACTCCCCACCACCCCTTAAGATTTTGAGGTGGAAGCTGCAAAAATGCACAGCAACCACTACAAAAAAAAAAACACAAATGGAGAACATTATCTTTTCATTAACCCCCTCCTCCTTTTAACTCCTCTCATACTATTCATTCTACCCCCATCTCTCTCACAGCAGTGAAGGCGTATAAGTGCACACCTGCACCACTAGACAGGAACAGAAAGTGGACATGCTGATAAGAGAACTATCAAATTAGAATTTTGAAGGTTGGTGGTGACCTTGTACCTCTCCAACTCACAGTTATTTTATAAATGGACAATTTACTCCAAAAATTAAAATTCTGTTGTCATTTACATTTGTTGCTTCAAAGCCATATAACTTCCTTTCTTTGTGGTTTCAGAGGACTTTCACAAACCACTTTCATTATTCTTTTAAGCTTATAGACCCCAGTCTATTATTGTTATTGCATGAAAAACAGCATACATGAAATTTTGCATTTTGTGATATATGAATAGAGACTGAAGCATTTGTTAAAAATGATAGAAAAGCACCGTACAACTTCATAAAATCATTAAAGTAGTCCACACCATTTACATCCATTCACTTTATTCCAAGTTTTCTTCAGCCATTTGTTAACTCTGAGTAAGAAAGGACCGAGTCATTGAGTCACTGAGCCACTGACTGAGCTTAACTCAAGAACCAAGATCAGTCCAACTTGTGAACAAATCAGTCAGACCATTTTATTTTTAACCAGATCATCCTGTTCATTGAAAAGATCTGACTCAAAAGAAAAAATCAGACATCTTTTACTTCTCTCATGAACTTTAATGAACGCACCAAGGAATCTAAGCCCTGGGCGCTATCCACATTGTTTACAATACAGAGTGTGTTCTGTTGAATTCATCATTCTATCCCTGGTTCCCAATGACTATTACAGCTCGCAGAACAAACTCTCAGAAACATCTGACAGCTTAAATCTTCCTCCCCTATTTCATTTGCTTCTTCCAGACACTGGATAAAAAATAACATAGTCAACCCTATTCACTTAAACTGTTTCCTTTTACACTTCTCCATACCATTAATCATAAATGGTTTACAGAAAATGGAAGGTTAGTAGCTATAAAGATCTTGTAGGTATATAATGGGATTAAGTTGCCAACACAAGCAGAAATTAATTGTCTATACATGTCTCTTTTTTGACGTGAGTCTGTCTCCACCTCCCCTTCCTTATCTGCCTACACGCCTCTACCAACCGAACTATGAAAGTTCATCTGTCTTGCTAAATTCTTCACCACAGCAGTTAAATAAAAACAGTCTGTTGGTAATGATGTGATGCCTCAAGGATCAGGCTGTTCTAAAGAGTGTGTGGGTGATTTTTTGCGACTCTGAAAGCCTGTATTGTCCCTCAGAGAACCTGATTAAAGTATGTATAGGGGTGGGAAAGGTCAGGAGAGGTCACGTCTATAGAATTTATTCTGCTAAAAGCTATGATCAATTGCACAGATGTTTGTAGAGAGACTTTATAATATGATATGGTTTGTTTAGGTTCAACAGTTCACCATAATGGTACATACCAGTCGTTTTCCAACTATGACTGGTGAAAATTGTTTAGTTTTATCGTTCGCATACTCACTTACACACACCGCACACTGTGAACCGTGTGTTAATGTTGTGCTTTGAAAGTAACAACCAAATGATTATCACGCTGTGAGCGCAAAATGCCTGGAAAACTCATTCAATTTCCGAGAGCAAACAGCAAAATAAATATTTACTTAAGCCTGATGAACAAAAAAAAACCTGTGACTGTAATGAGTTATCAGCAAATGCTATTAAAAAGAGACTGATTAAAATGGTTTGGCTTTAAATCAAATAGGCAACTCAAATAGGCATCAGTGTTTTAGCTTTTAACATATTCATGAATTTTGTGGATTATGTAAATGTATATTTTTGAAATATTACTAGTGATATTTCACTTATATCATAGATTTGATTGACAAATCAAATCATAGCTGTACTGTAAAAAACACTTTGCTGCCTTAAATTTTTAATCAAATGTTTAATCAATTTGGCTCCACAAGCCATTTCAACTTACTCTTTGTAATCATGACTGGTCTTGAAATGAATTGCTATTTTTTATACCTATTTAAGTTATACCAGTCAGGATTTAACATTTTATGTTAAAAAATGAACATTTTATGTTAAGAAATGACTTGTATAGCCAAGTTGATGAAATTTAAAAATTTAAGGCAGCAATTTTTTACAGTGTGCTTGTTTTTTCTAGCAGTTATTTTGTTATTGATTTCAAACACTTAGAAATGTAAAATGTAAATGTAAAAATGCCTTACATTGGAATTAAACCCTGCAAATTAAAATTCAAACCCTGTAAATTAATTTTTTTTTAATTATTTCTTAATTAATACTGGCTGGATAAACAACAAAATATTCAATATTTCAGTTAAAAAAGTAATGTGATAAGTCAGTGTTAATACCTTAAAGTGACACATTCATCCCAACCAGGAATAATGTTTATCTATCATCCTAAAACCCAATACTTTATAATGTAAAACTTGAATGATGAACACTGAGTGATAAAACTGAAGTTCTCAGTTTCCAATAATCTGCTGTACCCTCGAGTCTGTCACTGGTTGTCTGGAGATGTCATCCCTTTCTCAGTAGTTTGAAGACAGTTTAAAGTATGCCTCTTTCTTTTTCTATGACCTATAACAAGATCCATGGTTGAACCTGAGATGAAGTGGGTTTTCAGCCTGGGCAATCCTAATGGCAGTAGACACGACAAAGGATAAAGAAAACAGCAGACAGAAAGGGAGTTTTCAGCTTACTCAGTTTAGCCCACACTAGAGCATTGATATGTTACTGAGCACCCCAAAGGCTCTTAATCAGACAAACTGGTCTTTTCCTAAAGTGACACAAGCTGGCCTCTCTATCAGAACAGAAAGGGCTCGGCTTCCTTCTTGGGCCTGTCAAAATGGCACAGTCATCCAGGAGAGTGGGGACAGCTTTGTTATTTCAGTGTGGAGTATTGCCTTCAGGGCAATATCAATCGCCTGATAATGTCTTTCTCAATGGACTTGTCACTCTCTGAAACAGCAGCAAACCAAACTAGCTCTCACCACACTGAAAGCTGACAAAAAACAGTTCCCTTCATTTTAAGAACAACTCATTTTTGGCCCTGATCCCTATTTTGTATCAAATCAATTCAGCTGATTCTATGTTTCACCCCACTTGGGATATAACTGAAATGCCTGGTACATATTGAGTTACGTCTTCCTGTCATGTGATTGATAGACAGGGTAAAAGCAGCCATTTACTGCATGCATTTATTACTCTGCTATCAAAACTGCCCTGTGGGGCTCTGTGAAATGAACTCAAATGACATGAGGCACACCCTCATAGAAATGACCAGTTTTAAAGTCATCACGATGTTCTGTGATGTCATGACAAAGCAGGGCATGTT
Source organism: Chromobotia macracanthus (assembly GCA_036877525.1). Lineage (NCBI taxonomy): Eukaryota > Metazoa > Chordata > Actinopteri > Cypriniformes > Botiidae > Chromobotia > Chromobotia macracanthus. The sequence goes on from JAZGTH010000084.1 coordinate 4,942,006, forward strand.
CAGTATCAGTTTAAAAGGCAGATTTTCATTTACAGAGAAAAGACAAGTGAAAGGTTTGCCTAAACTGTGATTTCATGGAATGCCTTTCACCTCTGACCCCAACAATGTTTCTGCACAAACAAGCCTTTATTTCCATGGGGACAGCACAAACATACATAGGGCTGTACTTTCCAGAGCCAGGGAAATTTCACCTCTGACAGGTCTTAGCAGGACAAACTCTACAAGTCCTTTGTCTGCATTATGGAAAAAATTGTGAAAATGACAGTTTTATTATGAAGCATAAAAATCTTGTCACACGTAGAGGCAGAGTACTTTGATTTCTCACCAACAACTGCATTTTCTTAAGTATAGTAAGGAAATGTAAATACCTCATGAATTCCTGCAATTTAAAAAGGGATTATCTGGAGGTTTAGATCACCTAATAGCAAATAGACAGATTTAATACTACAAATAAAACAATATTACGGTAAGGACATCCAGATTTTCCAGACTTTTACTGTGATTCTCTCTCTCTCTCATCACTCAACCACTTTCTGATTCTGTTTTTCATTGAAACTGTATTTAAAGGGTTTAACTGAGGTCACTGCCAGAAATTAGACATACACCATGCACTATTTTATTCAATACACCTGTCAGGATGCTGTAAGGGCATCTGTTTTTCATTTTTTGCTTTATAACCAGCAACCGCTCTGATCACTACACTGTTATAATATGACTGTTTGCTTTGTGTTACAATCCTAAAAGTGCTCATTAGTCACAGCAAGCTGCTTGTAAAAATGTTGCCCCCACAAACCATTTCAGACTGGTTTCTGAGCAATTAAAGCAATAAGCGGGAGTTTAATGTTTACGTTAATATGTTTTGGCTGGATGATCTCAATGTTAATGACTGTTAAAGGATGCGTTGTTCTTCATTCATGTTGTCAGATTACGCTGACTGTTAAATGGAATTGTCAGTGCCACTGTTGCTAATCTCTCTAACTAAAATGTTGTTATTGAATTAGATTAGCTATGCAGGAGAAACTGAAGGATATAAGCGGTTAAACATACAGTAATCACACTTCACGTCATGCAAAGCTTTCTTTCAATGGTTAATTTACCATTGATGTGTCTCCTGCTGCGGACCTGCAGTGGCCCTTAACATATGTGTCATGTTTAGGTATAATGAACCATAATGTGGTTCATATGTTGTACGAATTGTGTTCTTGCAGCTTGTTCAGTGGTCGTTGGGTAATGCACAGCATTTTACGGTTAAAGAGCTTATGAGAGCCAGCTGTCTTTCTCTTTTTGCTGTGTGTGAATCAGGAAGTCATAGCCCCCCCCACCTTTGTAGCCTTTAGCTTTCATGCACAACATCCTGGAGCCTGTTCAAAGATCTACCTCATTTTGATGTTTTTGTCTGTAGGGGATGGCATATATGTGGAACCAGAGGATGAAGCTAGAAATATGTTTACATGTATGTTTATATCTACATATATGTTTATACATTTACTAGTAAAGCAAGTCTGTTTGTAAGGGACTTTTACTTTAGCTTTTTTACAGATGTGTATTTAAGGTCATTAGACCAAGAAAATCTACGTGGTGGTCATACTAATCTGAAAAATTCAATATCAACCAAATCAACCAATAATTTCCTTTTATTTATACATGTGGGTAGCCAGTATGGACATCAACACTGTAGGTTAAAGTGTATATGAATGACCAAAATATGTATAATGTGTGTATACTGATAATTGCTCACTATTTTATGTATTTATTTTATTAAATATATAAAATTTTATTTATGGTATTTTAATTAACTTAATATTTTACTTATTAAATATGTAGCTTCTCTACAACAAAATGTTTTCTAAATAGTTATATGGACATGCTACACTGCAGGATCAACTACAGATCAGCTTGACAGCTGCATTTCATTGATTCCTTTTTTAAAGTGCGTTCCCTCTTGTACTAGCATGTCATGCCATGATATTTTGCACTTTGACCCCTCATCAGCAGCTTTCTTCCCGGCTATGAGCAAAGCGGCTGGTTGTAGTTTGTATCACCTGCCCTGGACAAGAGCACACGGGGGGCAAGCAGCAGGGGAGTTTCTCTCAGACCCAAATGTCCAGTCCTGGAGGTGTTGAGATGATGTTTGATGGGTCTTATAATGAGACTTCTATCAGGTCTCAGGCCCTGGTTTGGATAGTAGCTCTTTGTCCACCCATCAATTACAAAAGAACACTATGTAGAATAATGACATGCAGGCATACACTTAAGAGAATATTAGAATGACCATTAAGCATATTATTACTGTTTCACATTCACATTATGTAATAACAATGCAATAACATTGCAATATCAATGTAATAATGCACTAAGGCCTAGCATATTTAAAAAAGCGAGTGGCAAACATAAATCAGTTGTTTATTGGTGGTGAAAACATCAAATGCACAGACTCTCTCGTCAGCTGATCACTGAAATCCGGCCGATCATCTCTCTAACATCATCTGCACTACTCTAGGGTATTGTAATTGTGCAACCAAATCATGTTCATCTTTCACTTTGTACAACAAACTTTGTACTTTCTCTCCCACCTAAATATAATGAGTCCCTGGCTAAGCGATTGCAAAGAAAAACCAATACATCAAGTAATAAAGCATGTTCAATTGCCTAATGTACAGTATAACTGTAGATTTGATTAATTGCATCATCTAAATTATTTTTTACCATCCAGTCTATTAGCAGAATAAAAACAAAATATGTTTTAGGTGACAAAATGGAAGGAGTAAAATTAAAAGTACATACTCTTATTTCATATTAAAATAAACACAGACACCAGAAGAAGCCCAAGGACACTGCAAATGTGTATCATAACTGTCATAACTAGCATACAAATTAGCAAAACAACAGTATCCTTGTTTTCAATGAACTAAATAAACATTACAGTCTTATGTAATAAAAAACAGAAGTGAATTTAACTAAACTCTAACATCCTTCTTTCCATTACCAAGAGGCTTGCTCAACAGAGGTACAGGGAAAACAACCTGTAATCTCCCAGTCATATTTTTCCTTTTATAATTATACTGTAATGTCAACAAATGTTTTTAATTTCTTGTAATGGTATGTACTGTATTTCAGTCCATCATTTTAAGAAAGGATAGAAAATAATTCTTTCTTAACTTTTCTGTGTTGTTTTTGTGAATGAAGACATTATAAGAATACGTCTGTAACAATCACTGCAGCTCAAGAGAAAAATATCTGCAAGACTGGCATGAATTCTGGGGAACATGATGTTCTCAGTGAATTATCATTTTAATGTACCTTACGGACCAAAGAGCCCATTCCTCAAGAAGGCTGTGGAACCTCACAGGATGATTTCATCTGGCAGAGAGAGAGGGGGAGAAAATGAGCAAGAAATCATTTAGACAGATTGATGATGATGAAAGAGGAGCATATCTCTCTAATTGTAATATGTGGGTGTTATCACATCCTAAGGAAACATGCCCTGCTGTTTTAATGCTTTGGACCAGAGATCAGGAAACAAAAGAAATCTTTGGGCTAAGCTGCTGTACAATGGTTGCCAATAATGCAAAAAGTTATTCAAGTAGTGTTCATTATCATCAGTTTGTATCATCAGCTTGTTATAAATCAAACACCTTAAAGCCAATTAATTTGGTGTTTCTTGCCAAATGTGAGAACTTGTTTTATGGAAGGGCATTACGATGGATATTGTGCAGCATTACACAGATTGTAATGTGCTCAAAATTAGTCTCTTTATTCCAACAACTGGTTTAAACAATGTGTTCTTGATATCTGTGAAATTACTGGTTGGTTTTCGTCAAGGGAATCATGTAGCCACCAAAACTGAAAACGTTATTGATTTACTGCAGCATGAAAATGGACCACCTAATTTAATATCAGGCATATTTCTGTTTAAGATGAGCACTGTAAGTAATGAAAGTACACACACAGATGAAATTACTTTTTACCATGAAAATAGTCACAGTTAGATACAGTATACACTACATGGCCAAAGTTTGGACACACCTACTTATTTTACTATTTTACATATTTTAGAATAATAGTGAGGTCATCAGAACTATGCCATAATAAAAATGTAGGTATGGGATTTATGCAGTGACAAAAAATGTTCAACAAAACTCACATTTCATTACCAATAACATTCTTGTAAAGAAATTGTAATAAGATAAAATGTTGCACATTGATTGCCACAAAACTAGTCTTATATGAAACAATGAAGTAATTTTGTAATATATAATATATATTATATGTAAGTTTTGCTCAATAATGCATGTGATACTTTACCACGAGACTAATAACTCACCTCAAAAGTGACAGGACCAATTTTCTTTCCTCTGCTTTCAACTTTCAGACTGGTCCCTATGGCATTCATTAGGGTCTTTGTGGTTTCATAAACATATATGGAGGTCAGAGGTCACCACACACTCAACATTTCTTTGTTTTTTTTCCAGCACATTGCTACTCAGCCATGAGCATGTTTCAAAAGTAACATGTAGAAACTGATTAGATGTTTGTCTACTACTAACAGGGACAAAAATTAGCAATTAAAAAATAGAAACAAACTTGTATTTTACCTTTAACATAAACAAAACTAAATCTGTAAGTACTTACAGATTTAGACTTACAATCTGAAAGACTTACAGACTTATTTACAATCTGTATAGGTTTAATTAAGAACATACAACAACAAAAAAGCGGTTTTGGGTGGAATTGTAATGTAAGTGAAGTTATTTCAACAAGATTTTCTACACAAGATCTGTGGCCTCTGTATGCTTATTCTTGTTCTTGCATAGGTGAAATGAAATGTTAGTCTCACATTTAGTTAATACTATAGTGCAACAGCAAGGAGGAGATCAAATAAATAGCAAGACATTTCATTGAATAGCCTATTTGAATGAATACAGATGTTGTTTGAAAATTGCACTGTGGTTTGAGTGAAAAAAGTCACACTCAGCAAATGTAGAAAACATAAAAAGCTTCTCATTTACATTTATGCTGTACGCAGTGGTCAATTTGTGTGCATACTGCACTGTACAATGAAATACTGAAATACTGCCAGATCTACCTGCATTCATCAAATTGTAGGCACTGCAAAGTCTTAGATTAGCTAATGTGTAGCTTCAGCCTAATGTAAATTCTTAGAAATAATTCTTTGAAATAATGTATTCATAGGATAGATTTCTATTTGCAATCATAGTTTAACACCGCTTATACCCTGAGGTTTCCATCGAACACATGAGAAAGTGTTAGGTATGTGAGATATATCTGACAGTGCTACACAAGTCAAAGAGGATAATCATGTTTTGGAGAGTACCTGGAAGGCATCAAGACAGGCTGATAATATATTTAGCAGTGGGGTGCTGTCTGAGCATTGCCATACAGTATTAAAAAAAAAATCTGTATCCTGAACAAATTTAGCACTGTTCCTTTATGCTTTATAACTACAAAATGTTTTGCTTTAAATTGCACTCAGATTGAACCCTGCTTTACTTTGTGTAATTTTGTATACTTCTTGTATAGCATTTTTATATATTTAGCTTAGACTGTCTTACACGTTGATATGTTGTCTTATCTGTATTTACCTTGCACACAGAGCTCAGAGAAACTTTGGATTAAGGTAACATAGGCTTGTTCACACTGCACTAATCTGATTTTGTTTTCAAACCTGATCGTTATAACTGTCACAATATCTGGAATAAATTAGATTTCAAACCATCTAGTTAAGATTGGGTTTTGAAAACATTGAATTATATGTGATGCTTTATATATTGTTTCAAAAAACATATATGGATTTCAGTTGCATGTACCAGAACAATGTTCTTGCCTGCTGTCCTTTATCTTGTGTACATCTGAACCAAGTTCTATTAAAATATTAAGATTATCCTTCCTTTTTTTTAAGAACATTTGGTTCAGGAACTTCCACATTTAGAGATCATGTGGTTGCGGTCACAGCACAGTATCGCTTATCCAGTTGTCCAAACAAGGTCTAACCCTCTCTTCAAGCAACCCGCTGGAATATTTTTTGTTTATTTTGTGATTTCTCACCCTAAATTTCAGTCGGTCTGCTTTGGCCGCTGGTCTGAAACAAACTACGTCAGAGATCTAAGCGTGGAACACTGCCATTTAGAGTTGTCTTCGATTAGATCAAAGCCATGGGGCAGTGGGAGGTGGTTTGGAATCTTCTATATATTTTGATTTACCTCTGTGCATATTTATAATGCATATAACATCCCCTGGGTGTCCAGTTTATATATGGGATTATCAGTTTCACAGCAGACACTAAAATTTACTTTTGTTTACTTTTGTTAACGATTTTCATTGTTTTTTTTAAATAAAAATATACTGGACATAAACTGGTGGTTTTATATTTCAGCATTTGGATGCAATTGGATTTATAAACCAAATTTCACTCTTTATCCAGATAAGTTTATTTTGGTTTGTCTAATTATTTTGCTTCATTCTGGTTTTACAGATCTGAATAAACAGTAATGGCAGCCGCTAATCTGAAAGTACAGTATATTCCTAGCTACAGTTTTCTTTTCTTTGAAAAAGCAGCCTCTTCCACATAAACACATAAGAATATCTCCTGAGTACATATTATGTCTAACAATCACTAATGGCAATTTCTCATATTGAAACTCTCATATTCTTTTATTTCATACCATCTTCACATTATACTCACTGTTTTTACACTTATGACTATGATCCCAATATAATAATATACGTAGATTGACTGTGAAGATTTACTCATTCAGACAGCGACTGTTTCATAAGAAGCCTGACTCAGGTCTGGTATTTAGGACTCCTACTCACAACATTGGTTGCCATGGAGCTTTGGCTGTAGTGTCTATCCTGATCTCTCCGTGCCTTGTTCTCTTTTACTGTCTGTACTTTTTAAGATCCTTGTGACACCGGTCATCCTCCCCAACTAGAGGCTGTGATTCTGTGGCGTGATATGTCACTTTTCAAGACTGTCTCTGTTTTTCTGAAATGTGCCAGTGTAAAACAGACATCACAGTCCTCTGGAAAACACATGTTGTCTTATTTTAAGAAAAGACACTGTTTCTCATCTAAAGATGAAAGATTCTGGCTTTGATTAAAGCTGGGTGTTTTAGATATGACTCAGATGTAAGAGTTTTCAGACCTCTTATAGCTGTAAGAAAGACTCAGAAAAAGACTTTGCTTTTGTCTTTGCTTTTGTCTTCGTGCACAAGAGTGATGTGTACTATATAGTTTCAATGGGGACACGATCATCAGTTTTATTTAGATTAAAATCACAGCAACAATGGCTCAACTAATAGCAGTAATTTTGGGTGGGACTGTTTGCCTGATCAATGGCAGATGGGGGAATTATTCAGAAAACCTGTCTAAAAGCCATTAATTGATGATGGTATTGGTGCATAAGTTACACCAGAATCAGTATCTCTTTCTATTAATTTCCATTCACAACATACAGCTTGCCCAGTAGGTAAGTGAATACAAGCAACTGACCATATTTAGTTTGAATTGGTTTGAATTTAAGAGCTGAAGCTTTGGAAGCATTACAAGATGTTAACAAAATTCAAGGCCTTGCATGTTTGCATACTGTAGATTATATCTGACAAGCCTCACAAGTGTCCTGTATAGAGTGAGAACCTGTTCAATTTACTGCTGAAGTTTGCAGCTAGGAGATTGGATTTATCACACTGCAGGAAAATGCTAAATGATAACACATGAGAATAAGCTATGAATCTGGCTCACCCTGTCTGGAGCTAATGCAATCATTGAGGACAGAGAAACTAATGCTATTCAGCATCTTGTTATAAGTTATAGGGTACCCTGTGGTCTTCTGAAACAGATTTTGTGTTTTTTGTACGGATGTCTATATAATGTAGTGTGACAAAACACAAGTGGAACTCTTTATGTTTTCACATTGTTACTGTGCAATGCAAACCCAGCTAACCATTTTAGGTTGTAAAAATGTTTCTGTAACATTTCCATTAAGTAACAAAAACGTTAAAAATGTTATTTTGAAAGTTCTACAAACATTCAAAACGTCCAGTTTTTTCTGTTGTATTAATGTTTTTGCTTGGCTATAAGAATGTTATTCATTGTTTTATGCTTTTTATGGTTACTGCAAGAATGTTTTGGATAACTTTGTGAGAACTTTTAGAGAATGTTAGCCAACGTTCTAAAACATTCCCTGTTCGCTGGGAAGATGCTGATTTGGTCTGAAGAAAGATCTGATTTTTCAATCTGAATTCTATTGTTTTGAAAAGTGGAACAAGTTGTGAAGATGTTTTCAGCATAAAGCTAACTTACAGCATAAAGCTGAACATTTTCATCTTGACTGTAAAAAGAGCAATCCCCCCATCCCTATATATATATATATATATATATATATATATATACACCAAATGTAATTTCAGACTTTAGATTTACTTTTTGTAAACTGCAGTTACAGTTTGTAAAATGTAGTTTTGTATAGTATATTATAAAACTGAGGCAACAAAATTCAAAATTGACAGACCCCTCATTGATTTCCAGTGCACCACTGGCAACTATTCCAGATTAAATTTAGCCTGTGGCCATTGCTTTACTTTACAGCTGCAGTTTTACAGATTGTTATGAAAATATACCCTGTGCAATAAGGCCAATTTTTTCCCTCAGGCTTTTGTGCATATGGACCACATTTGTAATGTATCTTTATTGCTTCTTTGCTAAGAAACATTAAAATGAGTTCACGCAGAGACCAGTGACATGTAAGTTATAAAAGTGATGGGTCAACCACGAAACATTAAGGCAAAAACAAATCACTGAAGCAATCACAGAAAAAAATCTTTCATCCATATAGACTAATAACCCGATTTTGTATATCATGATCTCATCATCCTAACCATATATTAAAATGAAAAAAATTAATCTGAATATTTATATACTCTGATGTCATGTCTGCAACTGTTATTTATATACTATGATGTCATGTCTACAACTGTTGACCACATGGAGAAGTCATCATGAGTATGCGAACATCATATGAGTAGGTACACGTGCTACTAATATAATTGTGCTGGGTTTGCTAGTATTTACTCTTAATACAGGAAGTTTTATACTACATTCATTCTGAAGAGTTTATCCATAATTTCCAGCCCAAACCGAGTAAGAAGGAAAACATGACAGCTGCTATTGAACAGCCAAGTTTTTTTTCTAAAAACAAATTCAAGTCAGCACAGTGTGACATTAAATGTTGTTGTCCAAATCTCACATCTCCTCCCTTAAGACATGAATACCACTAAAAGGAATTTGTGATAGCTCTAATAGTCTCCAAGATGATGAAAATGTGCTGCTGCCTGTAATATTATTCATTACAGACTGTGGAATAAATGAAATCCAGAGTCCAAATAAAAATTATTTTCTGATCAACTATAGGCCAGTTTTGAATTACCAGGTAAAATATTGACCTTCCTTGAAAATCCAGTAATAACATCTCCCACAGGAAAGAAAAACACAAATAAGATGCCTTCAGTAGCTCAATAGTTTTTCTTAGACAGCAATAAGATTTAATAGAGAACAAATATAAGTTCAAACATTTCTCATCGCATTTATCCAAAACCGCTATTAACTATGATTATACTAGAGCTTTACAATCTGCGTTAATTTTATAGCTCAATACTGTATGTAGGCCTTTGTCAATAAATGACTAATTTGTATCTATTCCCATTTCTCCTAAAGGATTTCAATTGATTCATAAATGAAACAGAACTGAGAACTCCATTAAATCTCCTGAGATAGCAATCTTTAATAAAATCCTCCTCTAGTTTATTCTCTCCCATATAGAATACATTGAAGTTTTTGATTAAAACTTTATTGATTTTAATTTAACAGATGTTTGGAAAAAATGCTGATATGTGTCATTATATTTTGAATTCATGATAGCTTCGTTTAGCAAATTTTGCAGACTACTACGCTTTAACAGATTGTAAACACAACCTTTAATTTACCATTTAACGTCGATACACAGCCATCTGGTGGTAATAAAACAGTTCAGCATTTAATTTCGCTGTATGTTTCGCTGATCAAATAAAAAGCACAGCACATCAAATCTTCATAAAATTGTCTGTTAATTGACAGAAAATACATTTATAAAACTTTTCAAATTAAAGTTTAACCGTACTGAACTACAATACCCACAATGCAAAGGAACGTTAAACCTCCGGCGCGTCATTGCGATTCCGGAAGTAAATTCAGTACTGTGACAGGAACAGCATCACGGGACGGTCATTCTGCGAAGTAATTAATAAAATACTACCTGTAACCTATCCGTACCCACCTGTAATATAATACAACATGTCTAGGCAATCGAACAGAACCACAGACAGCAAGAAGATGGTGAGTACACTATGTGTGTCTTGTTTCCGTAGATAAAAGTGCTCAGTGTTGCTTAGCTAGCTAACAAGCTATTTTATTATTGAACAGATTATATATAATTTACCAAACGAGTAAGCTTTGTTTTATAGAGTATAGTTAGTGCAAAGTGAAGTGTAACATTTTTTTTACACAGATCGTATTTTCATCTAGGTCATTCTGCTGCCCATAAAAAAATACCAGCAATTTTCTTGTCAGCATATCGACTATTGAATTAAACTTGATCTTGATGAGATGCAATTTCATGTAGTTTTATTAAATATATATGTTTTCGTAGATTTAGTTGAATGATGTAGCTCTTCTTAACATAAGTTTTCGCCTCCTGCATTATTACATATATTATAACACTACAGTAGTGTTATTACATACGGTATTTGCATATTAGCCATTTCTATATACAAATGTAACAATGCAGTAGTAATGGGGAAAATTTTGCTTTAGGTGATGTATGCATTTTCAGAAATTGTTGCATTATCTGTACGTCAACTCTATTTTTGCCACAAGAGGACGCTGAAGTCACTGTGTACGCTCAGAAAATCTGAAAATGATCTGTAAAATACAGGACACTGTATTATACAGTGGAGTTCAAAAATCAAAGACCACAAAGAGAAAATTTGAATGCTAATGTGAACAAGTAATGAATCTGTGTACTTTCACCGTCATTAACCTATGCTTTGCGTTTGATTTACTTATACTTAAGGAATCTACAAGAAGTGCAACAATACTGTTAAATGTTAGCAAAATAGCCTTTGTGGTCATCTTATAAAAAATATGAATCTGTACATACTGTACTCTAGAAGTAGACATAGAGTTATAATGGTTATGTGTTTTAATGTTATTAATCCACACATATTTTAATCAGATAATATATATGAGCTGTGTAAGTAACTGTGGGCTGATCTGTCACTTGAACAGAATTCAGAATTATTTACTCTGACCTATGGAGCCCTGGTCACTCAGTTGTGCAAGGACTATGAAAATGATGATGAGGTCAACAAACAGCTGGATAAAATGTGAGTCTCTCTTTCTCCCTCTCCTGCTCATGTCATACAGGAAGTTGACAAATTAAATAGATATGATTTTCTTTTCATCTCTCACCAAAAATCTAGGTCAATTAATATCAGGTCATAAAACTGCATGCATATTAACGCATAAGAACAGAATTGTTTAAATACTATCAGATGGAGTACAGCATGTCACACGGCAGGGCCCTGCTATGTCACGCAAAGTAAACATTTATTACATGCAGAACATTCATCACATTCATGTTTTGTACTAAGTATTTTTTTATAGAAATAGGTGAAATAGGCAACATTACATTAAAATGTTAGTTATAATTACTTTTTTGTAATGTAGCTCAATTTCATGCCAATGTTTTTTTTTAAGAATAGTGCGGTGGAGATGTCCAGTTCTCTTTTTATTAATTATTGTGTTTAGTGTGTCTCTGCAGGCTGTAGGCTGTTAGTATAGTAGGTGTGGATATCCAGTTTGCTGAGTTTGGGTGGGGTGGTACTGAAAAAGGAAAATGTGCCATTCTGGGATTTTTGAGAGCTGTCTCTCTCCCCACCCAGCTCTGCTAAATGAACAGTGCAGCTGTAGGCTACACCCCTAATATTTCAACAATTCAACAAACACATTTCTGTTCCACAGTTCTCAAATTCTCTTGCACCATTAGAGTGGATCAAGACGAATGAGATGGCTGAGGGTGTTGATGATTATTTTTAAAGACTTGGCAAGTTTCATTCTCCTGTTGTGTGCTTACAAGCAGTCTTGTAAAGATTGTTGGAAAAGCATTGAACATGCTGGAAAACTGTGAGGTGCAAGTCATTTGTGATTTAGAGAATCAGTGGGCAGCATGTAGTCTTTGGCTGAATGGTCTTTTCATTTAAACCGTGCCTTGAACTAATCCAGTAGTCCCACTGATATTGGGTTTGGCAACACTGCTGAAATATAATCTTTCTCTTCTTGCTTTTTGAATGTATCAAAAATGCGAGATTTGATTTTCTTTCTCAGGCCAAACAAAGCCATTTTGTTTCTCTCTTTTTTTTTTTTTGAGCTGAATGTTCAAATAAAACCTTCAAAGTAAAAGAGATTATAATTCCAGTGGTTGTGCTGGGGGATGAAATAGAGGTGAATTAAACAGTGCGTTCTCGTGCTTTTCTCATACGTTTATCTGTCAATGACAGTTTCTTATCTGTTCTTCCATCTTTTGAAGGGGATACAATATCGGAGTGCGTCTGATTGAGGACTTCTTGGCTCGGTCAAGTGTGGGGAGGTGTCATGATTTCCGAGAAACGGCTGATGTCATTGCAAAGGTAATGTGAGTACTTTTAACCAATCAGAGCATAGGCAGAGCCCTCCTTTAGGCCAAAAAAAAGAGATTCATGAAATGGGCAAGCATGTTATTGCGCGTGCAAGTGACCGACTGGAATTTGAACTTCAGCCTTCAGAAGTCCACATACTGTCTGAGCTTTCATCATGTCTTTCTACTGTTTTTAATTTTTCAGAGCTAAAAAGCTTGAGAAACATTTTCTCTGTTAGGCCAACTGGGCTGCCGTTTGTGAGACACTTGTGTTCCTCTGTGCTTGTTTTCTTTGGTCTAGTAGAGACACAGACTGTGCTTTTTTACGAAACACTGCACCTCACCCTGAGCGTAAAGTTCACACTGACAGAACTGACAGAGCAATTTTTTCTTGCTGTCTGTCACCTGTCCTGCTGTCTTCTTATTTTCGTCTGTTTTCTTATTCTGTCTTTCCTCCCTTTCCACCATGCCAGGTTTTCAGATGTTAAAAAAATGGTTACCCAGGATTGATTGTATTGCTCATCCTTATATCTTTCCAAACTCATTTGACTTTCTTTCATGGGTTGAAAAAGGAGAAATTCTAAAACTTTTTGGATGGCTTAGCCATGCATTTTTATTAAACAGTGTTGGTGCTTTTAAGTTTCTAAAAGGTCAACACACCATAAAGTGGTCTGTGCGAATTGTTTGCTATATTCAGTTATTTGCTATATTTCAAGCTAATACCGAACTTTGTTGTTATTCTTTTGAGTCAGCTTTTTTCACAAAACTAGCCTGAATGAATTGTTCCCAAATCAAACTGCTTTTGGTTCTCAAGTTCAGTTCAGATTCCGAAGAACAGTTTTCAGAATGTCTACTTTGGTGCTTTACAGAAGAAACTCATGATTGGAAGAACATGAAGATAAGTGACAGATGACTTATTTTGGTTCCAAAAGAGAATCCTGAATTTTTGAGTACTACTACAACTTTCAAAATATCATTGTCAAAAAGTTGCTCTGAGTTGTAAATACAGCCCCTATAAAGAATGTCTTAGCTCTGTAAAATCACAAATGTGGCCTTGATACCATAGAAGGCAAACAAGTTTACACAAAGACTGAGGGCTTTTATGTCTTTATAATTACAGGTTGCCTTCAAGACGTACTTGGGTATCACCCCCAGCGTGACAAACTGGAGTCCTGCTGGAGATGAGTTCTCTCTTATCCTTGAAAGCAACCCTCTGGTGGACTTTGTAGAGCTTCCTGATAACCACAGTAATCTGGTGTACTCCAACCTTCTCTGTGGAGTTCTCAGAGGAGCTCTTGAAATGGTGAGGAGCTTGTTTGCAGAAGGTTGTGAGATGAAGTGTATTGTTTGATAACCCTCAGTGGTCATTCAACCTGTGGTTATTAACAGTCTTTCTACTCTTGCAGGTTCAGATGGCGGTAGATGTGCGGTTTGCTCAGGATACGTTACGAGGCGACAATGTGACAGAAATACGCATGAAGTTCATCAAAAGGATTGAGGAGAACCTGCCAGCTGGAGATGAATGAGGTGGTTTGGCTGAGAGACATTAACCTCTTTGACCTGAGAGACTTATGGAGATTTATATGTTGGGATGGGAACCAGAAACCTTCTGTGAGAGAAGAGTCAACCTCTTAGAGAACTGTACAAAAATGCATTGCATCATATTTAAACCCCTTTTCTATCAATACAGTTAAATGTACAACAGCTAGAAAAATCTACAGAGTTGCTACTGTTAGTTCTCCACTCATATGATTTGCTCCTGTCACAAAGGATATCATGGTCCCCCGATCTGGTCCATGTTTTTATTTTTAAACAAACTGTATATAACAATTTGTTTCCAGTGTATGACAATATGTCTGTTTGCCTTCAATGTGTTTTTTTATTTGTTTTACTTGTTTTTATTTCAGATAAACCAACTTGGGTTTACACAAGGTTTACTTTTCTTTAGCCGTGTATCGTGATAAGATTGAATAAATCATTTAGTATGAAGAATCGTGACCCAGCCCCTTATTTTTCACTCTTCCACTCAATAGGCTTTTGACGTAAAATAATATTTTCATAAAGTTGCAATAAAGCAGCCATTAGAACAGACCTTATTACAGTGTTTTCATGTTTTATACGCTTCAATTGAAAACAACTGTTAGATCGCTAATCTAAAACCAACATTTACAGAAAGGGCCCCATGTTCAACAAGAACAGAGCTGCAGTCTTGCATACTCCTGTAGAAGCACATGTTTTGTGGAAAGGCTGATGGTGTTGAGGGGACTCTGGGAGGGGCGTTTGGATGTAGATAATAGAGCCTGTGTGTGCTGAATGTGTGGCAGGTCCCTCCACATGTATGGAATGAAGTGTCACGCCGGCCCCAATCACCATCCACGGCTTGTCGCGTACCAGCCTTTGCTGGTACGCGACAGTTGTGAAACTGTTATTCCTACAGAGTAGGAGCACTATGTGGTTAGAGTTAAACAACAATAACAAGGGCCTAATTCGTCTCAGATGTTTACTTAAGTAGCGTGGAAGCAATCAGTGCCTGAGGGTTCACTGGTGCGTGTGCAGGACAGAAGTGTTTTGGGAGCCAGCGAGTTTTAATAGTGTAGCTGAGGGGTTCACGGCCACGCAGATCAGTGGAGGCCAGAGCGTGCGGCGAGAAGTTGTTCACTTCTTCAAGATGGCTCAAAACTCGTTCCTGACACCTGTTAATAGCCTTACGTCATTGAAAAGTCATGATCTGGGTTCTCTTTTTCCAGCCTACCACACCTCGTCAATCACTGGAAAGAAGTTTACTACCATTGCTTCCCATCAGGTCTTGAGAACTAGTTTTATCAACTCTAGCCTCTTTCAAATGCAGTATCCATATGGTGCTTAAAACCCATAGATTTCTTGAATAGAATGTTTATTGTGTCAGCGTATTGTTTTATTACATCCAGCCACCAGAGGTAGCTGTGAGCATTGTGCTTTGTGTTTTTCCCCTTTCCCATGGATTTTAGTATTTCTCTTTAATTTGGTATTTGATTGTTCACAGGGTGTACCGATTGCTTGTTTTTGAATCTCAGGGGCAGGAGAATTATTTGGTGAATAAATTCTTTACGGACATGATCTAGATTCAGGGACATTTTTAAGAAAAGAGTGGAAAATATATGCAGAACCCTCTCAGACTGAAATCCCTTACCCCCTAAAGAGAGTTCTACAATATGCATACAATGTATGTTTCTGTATTCTGTAATGTGTGTATTGGAAGGAAAGAAAGAGTGGAGGAAATGGCTTTATGCAGATGGTCAATGTAAATCATTTGGCAGAAATAGATCCTTGTATCATGGGGATATACAGCTGTGTTTGTGTACTGCATGAAAATCTGTATCACTCTTCCATATGTACTCAGGAATTTCTGACTCCCTATTTATTTCTTCATAATAATGTACAACAATTCAACATGTATCTTACATGTTACATGTATCTTACAGTATCCTCTTGGCTTAGCATCTTGTGTGTCAGTATATATAAACCAATACAGTCATAAATGATCAGAAGAATGAACTCCAGACAACAACATTACATTCTGCTCATTGTTTTATGTATTCATCCTCATTTTGTATGAGCTACATACATCTGTGTGGTCACCATGCCAGACCAAGACTGAAATTGCTCATGGAGACTAAGAGCCTAAGAGAATTCCAAGTGCTCTGTGCACTTTTTTGCACCATAAGGGATTGATTTTTAAAGTTATTTATGTTTCTTCTCTTCCTGCATGTCTAAAGACAGGTCAGTGGCAACAAGCTAGAAAAGGGACATTTGATCTTCAGCAATTTATGTGCAATTTGTTTATGGTTTGCCTCTGGACCGCATTTATATGCCTCCAGCCCCTCCCAAATTTTTAAAGGGGCAGTGCACTCAAAAGCAAAAATGTTGTCATCATTTACTTACCCTCATGTCATCTAAACCCTTCTTTTTGGGTGGACTCTCCCTTTAGGAGGTTTTATTAGAACAGTTTCTCACATACAAGTAGCAAATGTTACGTATGCTGGAAATGAGACACTGCACACCAATCTCGTTTAAACCCCATAAATGCAACCATGTGGTCTTTATCAGAAACAAATGGTGAATGGCACGCTGAAACAATAAAATTCTGTGGATGGCCTGCTGCTGGCTCACCGTTATTGAATCCCCCTCATCCATCCTTCCGTCTTTTGCTTTTCTCTTTCTCTCCCTGGTTCTTCCACTGTATCCTCCACTTTCAAGCCCTGCCAGGGTGAAAGGATTGGCAGAGTGAGAGATCGAGGTCAGAGAAAAGAAACAGAGGGGTCAGGAGCCAGTGCATTTCAAAAACACACCTTGTGGGAATATCAAACATGCCCTGGAGCACAGAGAACATGACCTTGTGTTGGAGATCAATCACAGATGATCATGTGGTGTTCTGGACCAAAAAGAAGGGGATGACACACAGACGGACAATGTTACCTGGCTTGCAGGACCAGCAGCACACATACTGTTTCCAGTAACTATCAACATTAAATCAGAAACATTAAATCAAAAGATATGCAGAGGAAACAAAACAAGCCAACATGGCTGATGCACCCCTCAGATGTCAAGAAAAGATTTCATTAAACCCTTAAGGAATGCCACATGTTAGAGACTGATGTTTACTTCTGTTTTGTGCTTAAACAATTTGTTTCTTTTTAAAATTAAAGATATTGGACAATTCTTTGGTAGCAACTACCTTGTATTTTGCACTATAGTTTTTTATATCAATATTAGTTACATCAATACTTTTCAAATGACTACCTTGATAAGTCATCATTTTTGTAATAAAACTTCCATTTCTTCATGATTACCAAAATGCTGATCTGAATTAAACACATCTGGGACAAATACAAATTAAGCATAACCTAATCTAACCTCTGGACCTGTTGCCAATGTTTTTAAATGGTACTTGAAAGGTAATCTTTTTCCATTTTATCCCCACTGTAAATGAGTACATGATGGGAATTATTAAACTAATTCAGTTTCGGTAATATACCGTTGTTGTTTTTACTGTAATATATGTAATACACGATTCTGTACATCTGCATACTGAAAGAGTATGGTCAAAAGTATGCAGACATCCCCTTCTAATTAATGCAGTTGGCTGTTGGCTGTCTGAGGTACACACATTACTAGCAGGTGCATAAAATTAAGCATACAGCCATGCAATCTTCTTAAATAAACATTTACATTAGAGGAAGGCTGTTTCAGCATGACAGTGCTCGTGTGTACAAAGTGAGGAGTATGTTGAAAAACTTTACTGATTCTGGTGAGAAAGATCCACCATCTTAACTCAAAAAATGAATTTTGCTACTTTAAGATTATTTTTTTAAACTTGATTTCATCATGTTCAGCTTGATGCATTTGAGGACTACATGAATGATTCTTGTTTTGTTAAAGAAGCATTGCTAAACTGGGCAGAACATTTCCAGTTCCCAGCATGCTTTACATGGGGCTGGAAGATGAAAGTAAATGTAGAAATATTGTTAATTTATGCAGGTTTAATCAGAATGAGATAAGGAGGAGACATTAATGTTTAGTGTTATGTCGTGTTGGTGTTTAAAAGTTTTTCTTTATGTTTTGTTAGTTTTCTACTGTGCTGAAGGGTACAGCATTTGCCTATGCTAAGGTTGAAGCTCATTAACAAGTGATTTTGAATCAGAATGCATTATGTTGAACATGATAATGCCATGATCAGCTCTTGCTTCTTATGACATCACAAGCATTGTTTAAAAAAGGTTATGATTAGCAAGTGTCTTTTGCTGCTAGACAGTAGTTAACCAAAAGTGATCCAATCAGATATTCATCTTGTTGGGTGTACTTGATTCAGTTATGTTTTCTCTACATTAAGCATTTAAGCACATTTTACATGTAAATTTCATGTTAAGAAAATGTGTTTCAAACATGTGGAACCACTGTCATGACTGAATCATGTTTATAAGCAAATTTGCTTAGTTGAGTTTCCAAAATCAACATTTACTGAGATAAGCATGTACATTTGTTAGTAGTAAAAGTGGAATAATTTTCCCTAGACAAGTGGATAACTGAAATGATTTATTGCACAGGTACATTTTAATAATTCAATGGTCCATTGTGAATTTTTGTTTTACAGTATATATATATATATATATATATATGCACTTTTTCCTGCATATGTCACACCAGTATACTTATTTTCATAGGTCACTCGGGTCTGTACAAAGCTGTATTAATTTATGAAAATGCATGCCACTTTTTGTATATTGAGACTGCTGACTGTATAGTACTATAAAATTAAACTGTGTTCCAAACTAATTACTACTTACAGAGCTTTCCAATGAATGACATTTCTTGAATATATAATTGTCCGTGTGACATGTTTTCTCAAAGTCTCTGTTTTAAATAACATGACTTCTGTTGAAAAACCAAACAAAATGTGACACAGCACTCCATCACCTGAACATGGCTCTTGGGTGATGTCATTACTCCACTGCTTGACATGAATACTCCCCCATGTCAAAGTTGGTTGTTCCAATCAAGCAGTCAACTATATTTTGAGTTCTTAATTGTGTAATAAACCAGGGCCAGGTCTAGACCCAACCTTTTAACCAATTTTTAAGAAAAAGAGTTTATATGCCTTCTAACAACCTACTCTTTCACTGCAGTAAGTGCACATGCTCTTAGTGGTGAGCTATGGTTGGAGGCCTAGCCATATTTCGGTACGCTTGCTTAAAGAATCACAATAAAATTAATTTCCATATTTATTTTACAAACAGGTCTGTGCTGAGGGAGCCATTTCTGCATTTTGTAAATTTTTATACATGTATGAAAGAATTACAAAACGCCCAATCAAACTGGCTGAAATCTCTAAATTGCAGGAAGTGGCATTGGCTTCCTTGTTTTTCCCCTCTTGCTCTCTTTCCCCTAATTTGCTTGTGATTTTGTGAGTCGAACTAAAAGAAAGTTTTGGAACAGAGGATGGGTTGTGGAGACCAGAGTGGTTTTTGTCATGAGGAGCTGGAATGCTAAAGCAGACCCACATGAATGAGTCACTATGGAAACAGTCTAAAAGTTCCAGAGTAACTTGTGTACACACTGCACCATGTGTGACCAGTGAACTAAGAAAGAAGCACGATTCTTACGAGTGACTGTGTTTTAAAAGGGCAAACGGGCAAACTTTACACAAATATAGGCACCCTCAAATGTTTTCTTTGGAAGAGTAGAATTCTGGTGTATATAGAAATGATGCCATATAATGAGATGTTTGGATTCATGGTGGTTTGATCTTAGTTTTTTCTCTATATGCTGAAATCACAGCATATAGATGTATTTATTTAAATAATTTTTTTGCCCCATTAAGTTTAATGTTTTTTGAATGAGTGGATGGACCTTTTGTGTGAGCAGTAAATCTTTTGACATGTAGGCCAATAAACTACCCCGTACAGAAGGATGTTATGAAGCACTACATAATCTAAAAGATCTCTTTATTTTTCATTTTGTGTGGAAATACCTCCAGGAGAACATACTGCTTGGGCCACCAAGAAACATTAATTAGCCTCTTATTATACAAATAGTAATGTACAAAGTGATTGCCCAACTGTAGCTTTCTGTGCCTAATTAAAGACCCAGAAGAAAACTGTATTGCTTACAAGTTTTGTACCATAGCATAAAAGCCTTATTGAATATACATGGTTTCTAAAGTATTAACCACCATTTTTCTCCAATAGAAACAAATTGTTAAGAGTATGGGGTATGAAATTAAGCAAAGTACAGATAATTAATTTTTCTGAAGATAGTAATGCATAAACTCTCTGACATTTAATCACAGACTTTGGTCTGATTTTAGCTAATCTTAGCAACATTGCTGAGTTAGAAGATGTGAGATTACCATTTTTCTCATGAGAAAAATCTGATTTGTTTATATTTGTTTACTTTTTAATCTCATTATTGTCTAGCAGAAACTGTGACATTAAAGAGATCTTTTCTTTCCTATGGCAAGAGTTCTCAATAATTCTCAACCATTGAGTATTACTGATGTTTACTAGAACCGTATGAGTGTGCTATTGCTGCATAATTGTAAGGAAACATATTTGTGTGGGTGATGACAGCGTGGAGCGCAGACACACTGACCCTTAGCACAGCAAGCCGGCAACAGTCCAAGAATAGAAGAGGCTGGCGTCAATAGCGCATACTCTCCAGAACCTCTCTGTGCTAAATCTGAATGCGGGGTGATATGTCTGGGTCAGATTTGATCTCATGACTCTTGGGCCAATCATATTTCTAATTGGAAAAATGTACCTGAAGTATAAAGTTTTGCAAGGTCCTTTCACCACTTTCTTGAGATGACGTGAACAAAGCACTTGTACTTTATATACTAAAACAGTGTCCTTCTCATACATTCACAGACATCCAGCCACATTATACAACCACATTAATGGCTTTTTAAAAAATGAGCTTTTAAAATGCATATGGGTTTTAACTACAATGCTCGGTAATTTTGTCAGCAGAATGGCAAGAAACCAGAATTAGCTATGGAGAGCAACTCACAAGCTCACATGCAAGAATAATATAACGTTAAGTTTTGTTCCAAAAACTAGTGAGCTGTCTCACATTACGGAACCTCAAAAATGATATATTCTGAATGGTCTAGGCAAATCTGCGCTTATTGCAATGCATTATGGGATTGGATTTCCCTTAGAATACATGTGATGATGCCTTAAAGGTATTTTAAAGGATAGCATAATTATTTGCCTGCCTTTCAAAATAGCTTTGCAACAAGAGCTTTTCTACTGTATGATGCCTTAAAATGCTTCTTCAGTAGGCACCTCATTAGGTTTTGGAAATTGGAACAAAGCTTTAGGATTTAAATAATAAACATTTACATCAAAGGCACCAGCAATCATATGTGTGTCATGCAGAGAGCAGGATGGTAAAAAATGAATACAACACATTTTAGGCACAGCACAGTTAATCCTTCATATTGGTGCTTCGAGCTAGGCATGCAAGTCTGCAACCTATCATTTTGACCCTGGTGATAAAATGTTGATGCTTGTATTGATTACTGTGATTCTGAAAGTGTTTTCTTGGGCTTCATTAGTCCTTGCACACCTTGGGCAGAAACAGCTATACAAACTGCAATTCAGCACTGCATGTGTAAACAGCTTAGTGTACTCAGTTCTGTTTACAGACACCTGAAGCTTGTTGCCACAGTTCTAATAAATTAAGGCCATCTCAGTTTTAATAATTTACGATAGGGCTAAACATGTTATTATAATAAAGATATAACCAAATACTGTATCAGATTTACCAGAGTCTCCATATCAAAAGCAAAATTTAAGTTATATGCCCTCTTTAAACTTCAAATATTCTCAAATAAAGCAATTGCATTTTTGCCATAATAAACTGGCTTTATAAAGTTCTCTGTCCCAGTTCTCACAAATGCATGTTCATAAGAGGCTTCCAATCCTTATCTTGCAAATTGCATTTCACTTTTTAACCTTTTTCCAAAGCTCAGAAATGTTTTGTTTGTTTGGAAAACATTTTAGCTTCTAGATTTTAGATTTCTGTCTAGATTTATCATTTAATCTCCATATTGTTTTAGTTTCGCTGTTTTATTGGTGAGATTATCTTTTGCTTTAGTGCTTTTACAATCCACAACAGCTTCTAACCTCGCTCTCCTCTCGAGTTGACACAGACAGCATTCTTCTGTATTAGCTTTAAAAGTGTTTTTCCATAAGAAAGATGGAAAGCACAATTTAAAATTTCAGAAAAGTAGCTGAAAGATTTGGATTTCAAGGAGCAATTCAATTCCCTCTGGTCACATTCTTCTGTCAGCATATTCAAGCTACATTCAGTGTATGCATTATTTTTTCTCTCTCTTCAGCTGTTCAGGCCTAAAGTTTTTGACCTTGAACATTACACGTGTTGTCTCCAACTGTGGTAACATAATGCATGCCACTTTTTTATGTCAAGACAGGGCAAGCCACAAATCTGTCACCCACAAAAAACAACCAGTTTTACAAGGGCTCATCTGACCAGTTTAGGAAAAGTTTTGTTGATGTATAAATAAAGGACATATAAATGTCTACGTAAATATACTTTAATAGTTTTAAACGCAGCTGACAAAACATTCATTTGATTGTACCACCCGGCATTTGTGCCTGAAGACAGGCACCAGCCTGGATGCGGTAACACTGAGAGCAGGCTCAATTTTTTTATCAGCCCTTGAGTTACAGTACCAATGATTTTAAAGGAATCTTCAACAGGAAGAATAGCAACAAAAATAAAATCACGAGCAGTGTGAAGTTTACAAGGAGATACGTGAAGGAAGCAGTCAAATCTTCTCTCCCAGATGAACTAGCATATCATACAATATGATGGCTGACTTCAATCCAGGTCACAGGCTTCAGGATGGAGGAGGATGGAAAAAACAAGGAAGCATCAGTTTCAGTACTGAGAAGCATCCAGTAAGGCAAAACAGACATGTGACAGCTTCACAAAATGGTGAACATTACATAGGTCTATGAAATCCTATACTTAAAGCATAATGCACTGCCTATATACTTAAAGTGAGGTTAAGCTTCAAAAGAACCACCTGGAAATTTAAAGAGGAAGAGGATGCAGTTAAGAGATATGCTGACTTTTTCCCAGGGATGAAGGATGTCAGTTTCTTCATTCATGGAACAGTTAATGAGAATAAACGCTGTAAAGTGTTTTGCTGATATTCTATCCACCCTATCACTGAGTTGAAGGTAGGCCACTTAACTTTTGAAACAGACCAACCTGCACAATTTTCCCATTAGAAGCACAGTCTGGGACTGGATGCCCCTGAGAGCTTATTCTGGACTTATCCCCAGATCACCTCTCATACAGTTTGAATTCATTTCCTGAATTGTCTGGAAAGCTTTCGTTCACACATACAGCTTGTGCCCGAAGGCTATGGAGAGTCTTATATAGCATTAACAGTAAGCAATTATATTAAAAAAAATCCATGTTAAATTGCTGACACCATTGGCATGTTGTGCATAAAGCTGTCACCCAGTTAGATTATGTCAGTGTTACTTACAATGCTACTTTTTCCCCTGGCCAAACCAAAACGTGTGCTGTATTATTGAGATAACTGTACAATGTTATAAATTTAACATACAGTATATACAATATTTCTTTAGATGCAAAGTTCATGTCTGTTTTA
Organism: Chromobotia macracanthus; assembly: GCA_036877525.1. NCBI lineage: Eukaryota > Metazoa > Chordata > Actinopteri > Cypriniformes > Botiidae > Chromobotia > Chromobotia macracanthus. The sequence continues at coordinate 4,965,921 of JAZGTH010000084.1, forward strand.
AAGACGTTATAATTATGAAATTATCATGCTAAAAAGACATGCTGTTATGATTTCTATTTAACATACATCCTAAATTATAATCTGAGGTATAGTCTGGTATAGTCTGTATAGTATGCAGTCTTTTTGCTTTGCCAGTTTACAGTATAAATAATTAGGATCCTGAACCTTTGACTTTCTTTTGGCTGTGGATTAAATGAAAATCACCCATGATGGCTGATCACATCCTGTGATCATCTGTGTTGACGATCATAAGATGTGTTGTTCTATGTTCTAACACATTGTAGCATGTTAGTACTGATAAATGCTGGTGCTGATGTATCATACAGCAATGTCAGTATTTAAAACTCTTTTACTGTTGCTATGGTGAAAGTTTTTAGGGAATTGCTTTATGGCATATTTCACAGCTTGAGGCCTGCTGGTAAGACAATCCAGAATCCAACTGTGCCACATTTGATTAAGTAAACTTTATAAAGTGACAGAGCAGGAGAAGCTAAAGAAAGAAAAGCAGACAGTAGAGAAGTAGGAGTATGTATGGTTTCACAAACCAATCTTAAAGAGTATATGATCCAACAATAGCATTAAAAATTAAAATTAAATGGTTAGGCTGTGCTGTATGTTGTTTTAAAATGTATACTGTATGTTGTTTTATATAAGTTAAATTTATCAGTTTGTTAGAACTTTTATAATTTTGATAAGTTATATTTAAGTCACAATCAGGTATGATATACAGTACATTAATTCATACATAAGTGCATTAATTCATTCATTTAGGCATTTGTTTGTTAATGTTAAGCATTTGTGCAAGGTCCAACAAGACAGAAAAAAACAATATTTAAATATATACAAGTATGTTTATTGCTGTATTTTATGTCGTTGTTATCAATGTTGAAAACTTGTATTTTGAAAAAATAAAATGCTGTTGAAAAGGACTTCCAAGGTCAAAGTTCAGAGGATGAAAAATCTGTTCAGATGTGCACACGGTACGTTTCCCACTACATTAGTCATTAATTTACCTTTACATAAATATCTTTCACTTAATTCATGTGTACATCAATGGTGTTACATAGTTTCATGTTCCTTTATATCTTATACATTTTATTGATTTACTTTATTCTTCTTTTTCAGTCTCCTTTAATGCTTGTATGTGCTTGTAAAAATGTAAAAGGAGTGTTTTCTTAAGGCCCATACACCCATATACAGTAGGCATTGTTTAAAAGTTTGGACAAAGCGACCCACTTATTTCCAGGATAGTGTGATGCATCTTTCCTGTGAGCACTCAAGGGTTCTTGGATGATACTGGCAGCTGTTCTCACAGCTCAAACACACAGGGAAGGAAAGGTGGAGTTCACTGATGTTTTCTTTCCTGCACAGAGGAAGTACGTTTTTTTTCTCCTACATCGCTTCCTTTTCCTGTCATTTCTTTGATGTGTAACGTGTCTTTTTGTGACTTAGTAGACCTCTGCATCTTTTAAACACACTCATAATTCAAATAGTGTGCGATTACTGTGTTTAAAAAAATTGTGAGGACCTGGCTGCGTTACCTGAATAGAGTATTTGTGGACTGATAAGGTCTTAATTTCCCATGTGACAGAATGTTCCATGACCTTGTATGCTAAGCAAATATCAGCCAGTAGTAACTGATGGATAATCGTCGTTGGGTTGAGACAGACATTTAATAGTCACTGGTTTGAAATAATTGGCTTCTATTATCCTAATTTTGAAGAGGGCAAACAAAGCTGTCAAAGAGGAGCAGGGAACAGTGGTTATCAGTCTTACAATTGTCTTTGGCATAAATGCAAGCTTATGCTTCAATGAGACTTGCTGCTTTAAGCGTGCACAGTTGTTCACATATGTCTTGCTTTTGGAAATATGTTTTAAACATTTTATACACCAATAATTCTGAACTGTGCCACAGTGTCCTTAGAAGTTCTCTAATATACTCTAATATTTTAATAATATTAAAGCTGCAATATGTAACGTTTGCTTCTCTGCCGCCATCTCTGTCTGAACCATAAAACCTTATGTAATACGTATGTTGAAAGTGAAATGGAGCCAAATTGACATTTCCTGAGAAACCGCTCAAATTATAAATCATTTTTATAAACTTATAGCTGTGAATCAGAGTAGGGTAAGGAGAGCGTTTTGAACACTGATCTGTCATGTATTTGCTCAATAACTGATAACTATATTTGCTCAATAACTCAATAACTAACTTTTGTTCATTTTTGTTTAAACCCTAAAAAAGTAACAGGTTGCAGCTTTAATTGATAGATGGAACTGGAGTGGAACTTGAATTGATTAATGTAACACATCACATTTGTTGTTGGTGAAGGGGCATGAACCCTATAGTAATGGAACTGTGGGGTTACATAAGACTGGAAAGTTTGGGAAGCACAATTATACAAATGGGGTCTCCCCATGTAAACAGTCATGGAAAAGCTGCTCTTGTACATGTGGCTATAATAACAAATTCCTTTGTTTTCCTTCCTTATTTGTTTTTATGTCAATAAAACAGTAACAAATGTCACTACTACTTAGCCAAACCTGATTCTTGATTACTACACCGCATGGATTGTGTGATATTTGCTGTAAATTGGCCTCTGCCTCATAGTAGGGCTGGTCTAGGCCAGAATGACTTCACTGCCCAAAGACAGTATGTCTATGAAGGTTTACCGCATTTGTTTCCATTTGGAAATTTTGAGTGTGACTTCTCCACCATGCTCAGTAAACGTTAACTGCACTGGTAAGAACAAGATGGACATGGCAAAACAGAGGCAGTGAATGTTTTTCTGTACCATTTACTTGGCAGTAGAATGAGAGGGCAAGGAGCCGAGACCCTATCAGGGTTTAATTATGACTTGCAGATGAAGAGAAACCACAGAAAAGCCATAGATGCATTCTCTCATTCCATGGGTGCGTTTGGCAGATAGCCCTGCCCTTACAACAGGAGATTCCATACCTCAAAAAACTGAATTAACCTTGCTGAGACCATTTTCCTCCATAAACTCCTTGTTCTCATTTTCTTTTACACTTGCATACTTCAGTTTGAATAGGGTGATGGAAAAGAAAGGTGAAATAGATATTGGCAGACATAACCACCCTTCTACTTAATACAGAGCTAAAGGTTTGTATTAGTTTCCTTTCAGGATTTTAATGCACACATGTAGTGTAGTCTCATATGTTTCAGAGCCCTGAGGGAGCTGTTGTAGAGATGCTGGGCAGGAAGTGTGGAGTTACATAACCATGTTGGAAACAAGGTTTTGATAAATGTGCTCCAATTTTTTCCTCCAGACAACCCAACCAGGCACCATATCGCTGCAGAGCAAATTGCAAATTTAAGTGTCATATATAATATCAGCAAAACATATAAATAGTTGTAGACTAAGGTTGTCTCTCAGGAAATTGACAAATTGTGAGATATTTATCATTGTAAATCATGAAATGACTCATTTCCTGATTTGATTTATAAGACTGGTTAGAAAATGTATTGAATCACCTAGTAATCAACAGACATTATTTTAAGTTATATTGAAACAGATGCATTTTGGCCTTGTTTTATGCCAGACATTGACTTCAGTAAAGTTGTTTAGTTTTGGACACTTATTTTATGGAAAATGTCATAGATCGTCTTGCACAATGTTACACAATAAAAAGTGAATAAAACGCGTTTATATATATTTCTATGTCTGTCACAAAAAAGGAAATCAGTAGGAAAGTCATTTGTGCTCAGAGTAAATATTGGCAGCTCATTTTGGGGAGGCGGTGCATTGTAGCTTCTCACCCTCTGACCACAGGTCAGATAATGACCTCAACAGGATGCAGTCTCATGTCTACATCCTACTATTTACATCTATTATTTTAGTGCTGTTTGTCCTCAAATCTTTATGGCCCTTTGTTAGTCTCAACATTTGGCTGTCCAAGATATACATTACCAGAACAGATTTACAGTACAGAAGTTCTTCAAACATAGTACTGTATGGAGAACAGCGATTAAACAAATGCTTAACCTGAATAGTGAAATCTAGTGCATGTACTGTATCCCTTTCCTGTAGTTACACTATTGGTTACATGTGTTTTGTTGTATTTCTGAATTGCTTATACAGTATTTCTCACTTGTAGGTCACTTTGGATGAATGTGCCTGCAAAATGAATTAATGTAAATGTCATTGGTTAAAAACAGATGGATGATTATGAATTATGGTCATTATTGGTGAGTTAAATTATAGCTGTATTGTAGCTGTCAGAACCTCAGAGTTCTAGATTTTTAGATTGTCAACATATGCCTGCATACAGGTTTAAAATCTGAAAACCTATCTCAGACAGTTGCAAAAGACAAAATTACAGCGTAATGTCAAATATTTAAAACCAGTATACATTAATATTACTTGACACATTATAATATGATACAGATACAGTGTGAAACTGCTCTGTGGAACTGAACACAATGTCCTTTGTGGCATAATAATTAGATACACAGAGAGCCCATGTGATAGCCATGACATATGATTTTGTTATGGAGATAAGTCTTTCCATGGTAAAGATGAATTTATAAATTGTACCAATAGTGAGATATTGTAGGGTTATTCTTTGGCATGGCAGGACACTGAGTCAGTGTGGTTTAAATTCTCTGATGCTACTTCGGCTTGAGAAAGATCTCATTATCACATGACTCCCTGTTCTTAAATGTCAAGAAAAGGAGGAGCCGATTGGACTGCTGATAGAACTAAGACACACTCTCTCTTTCACCTTCTTGCTCGTCCATTCCCTCTCTCTTTCTCCTTCCTTACAGTAACCTAATGTGTGGCACCATTATATTTGCTTATCTTGGCTCTAAGCAAAGAAGTTTCTTCCTTGCACTCAACACAACACAAAGTGGGTGTGGATGGGGAAAAGGCCTCTGACTTCTATCAGGCCACCTCAGAGTCTTGGGTTACCTCTTTTCAATCTGGCCTGGATTTTTCCCTCCCTTTTTTCCACATGGTACTGTGGAGACTCCAGCTTCCCTCTGTGAGGTGGCCTGTCCTGTTCAACTTGTCCTTGAGAAAACCACATACTGTCCGCATGCCTTCCATAGACAACAGAATTGATGAACATTCTCATTAGCCAATCCTACCATATTCCACTGACTGTATTCTTACTGTCTGTATCCCTTTATTTATTTTTCACACACTAACACAGATTTTTTTTTCCTTTATTGGCTTTCCTTTGCAAATGTGCAGACATGTCAGAGGTAATTCATAGTGACTGTAGAATTTTATACAAATATTTCCACTGTAATTTTCAACCAAATTGTGAATTCTTTCATGTGTGGTATTTGCTGAGGTAGCCACAACTTCGATTTGTACTTGATCTGGATGCAGTTTATAAGACACACTGTTATTTAGCCTGTAAAGTAAACTAGCTAAAAGCTAAAGAGTCTTTGACTGACAGTTGACATAATGTCTTATACAAAAAATTCCTGGGCAAACATATATAATATATACTTTATTACTGCCCACCAAGAGTGCTGATATTTAATATAACAGCACTCTTCAACAACGTTGAACACTTTACTGTTTATATCATTTCTCTTGTTCACTACGTTCCAGTCTGTGCATTGCTCTGACACACAATTGTTAAGTATTTTCTTCAAAATGTAGAGTCAAAATCGACAAAGTAACTGGGCATATTATGTCTAAAACATAAGCTACTCAATATTAACCTCTTGTTTATAGAATTGTTCGATCTGTAGAACCCACAAGCAACATCGCATTCACAATCACGCTTTTGAACTGAATAGCTGCATGTCTCTGATTCTCAATGAACGAATAACAGTTTTGTTGACATTCAAAACAGCAACTTTTTCTTGTGTAACACTGCTTAATAAAAGGGGTGTATTAAGAAAATGAAGGGATTAAAGCATTGATTGGACAAAGCTACTCTTTGCAGATGTAAGCAGTTTGGGAAAGATGTCTTATGCCTGCCTGTGCATTCAAATGCTGATATCAGGATGTGTGAAAAAGGATCATTCATTTAATTAGTGTGAAGTATCAGATGTTAAACATGTGGAAACACACTGTACATGTTTCCCTTGAGTCACATATGAAAGCAATTACCACTGTGTCTGTATAAACAGTGTTGCTCTTATGAATGAAAATAACCTAAGTGTGACGTGGAAATCAGAAATTGACTGCTCTGACCTACTTGTTGGAACCCGTACATCAAGACGCTCTTCCAGATGTTAGCTCTGCAAACTGTGGACTGCTGTTACTTTACATAAATGCCTCAAACTGAGGTAGCTGCACACCTCATCTCTGTATCTCTGCACTTTGAAAATGTACAGACAATGGCACTTCATCATTCATTATTTGAACGATTTCTATTGCTGTCATATTTTGATTCTAAATTTCAGGCAAACACAGAAATTAGATCCTGTGTATTCATTAGTCTAAACAGTGGAAACGATCAGTCATTAATTTCCCTCTTCATTTAAACTTTATTAAAATACGAAAGGAAAGAAAATGTATTTGACCACAGACCATATAACAGAAAATTGGAAAGTCTTCAAAAGCAAGCCCCTCTGCTGTAATTAAATTTCAACCATGCAGCCACCAAGGCAACAGTGAATGTTTTAACCATGCACTTGGGCCACCTACATACTTAACATTTTATTTTTATTTCATAATTCATTGCATGTTGTGTGAGCTGTAAAGCGAGTCAGGCAGTGGAAGATTTATATCCATTCAGTCTTGGTTTTATTTGCAAAATGTAATGTATCATTACATGTAATGTAATGTGTATATATGATATGCATTGAGTGTTAGACCTTACGCTATTAATTTAGATATAGCATTGATCTCTCTGTATATAAAGGCACTTAAACTGCACCTTAAAAGCATAGTTTAAACTTCAATGATTTAATCCTCAATATATCAAATTGTCAGTAAACGGTTGAGAGCACCAATGAGAGCACACTGTTGATCTAATTCATACATTTATAATTGGTGACCTATGTAAGTATAGTTTAGTTATTGTTGAACATTCATTATAAACATCTTGATTTTACTGAGCACTGTTGCCTTAGGATTAAGAATGTGGATTTATTAAACATTTAATGTAATAAATAACATTACAATCTCTACTGTATAATGAACAACTTATTAGGTGCTGACATGAAGCATTAAGCATGATTTGGGGGTGGGCAGGCACTAAATACTTATTAAGCATATTTTTTTTGGTGTTATGTTACCCTTTTTCAATAAGCATATTGGAAAAAAAATCATCTACTAGAGAGTTAACTAGAGAGCTTATCCTATTTTCATGTTTTTTTTATTATTTTCTTCTTTCATTTGTATTTTTGTACAGGGAAAGAAGCACAATAATTGTAAACAACAGACTGCTCATTGCTGGGTATGTATGGTCTCAGTAACTTGCTTAGGCAATGTAAGCATAAGAGCCTTAACCAAAGAGTGACATCACTACTGCTGGATTGATGACTGTAATTGGTGGAGTCCCATTGATGCGTTTATTCACGATCAGGCATGAGTCCGGCTGCTGGTGCTGTATTACTTTCCCCACCTGACTTCATTCACTTAAAATATGTCTGAGTTCTCTGACTCCTGAAGAAGCCTGGGAGAAAACTGCAGCTGTTGTTTTAGGAGCGAGTTTAGAGTTATGTGTCTGCTTCCTACTCGAATGGAAGCTATGAAATTCAGTAAGGTCAGAAATCAGAATGCAAAGAAGCTTCCTTTAGGTTCTTAGGAGTAATCACATTTATCTAAATGATCCACTGGGCAATTGTTGAAGATGGGATTGTAAATAACCTACTGTTATTTGCCAACTAATGATTGTGGAGGAACTGTAGCCAGACAAGGTCGAGTTAAGCAGGGATGGGTAATTAACTGTAGTACTAGATGTTTATCAAACTGAGTCTGGTTTTCATTCTTTTGCTCGAGTTACATGCAGCAGAAAGAAATCTTTCATTTTGCTGCAGAGGAATGCTAAATTATTCGTTCTGAAAAATCAATTATGTTTATATTCTATTGCTTTCCTGGGATTTTTGGAAACTGTTTTTTCTGCATCTTTGGCAAGATATATCTTTAATAGATTAGACTGTTGTTATAAGCACGAAGAAACCCGAATCTTTAGGCCAGCAAAAGTCATGGGAATGCACGTTACTTATTTCATTGTTTTCTTCAATACTTGATGTGGATTTTAAAAATTGTGAAAAGGTAAATTAGTACAGTCTGTGTAACAGTGCAAATAGTGGCACATAATCTGCTTTATTTAAATGATGCACCTAAAACACGGAAATCAAAATGGGACATTTGATGAACGTTTTTTTAATGTATAGGCTCTAAAACAGACTTGAAACATTAAAACTATGTATTAGATGAAGATCTGTTATGCTGTATTTTGGTTTTTAGGTGTGACTGCACTTTCACCAAGGTATGTGCCAGTAAAACCATTTTCCCCTTTTGTTCATTCAGCACATCTGGGCAACAGCTGAATGTTGTTCAGCGTCTGCAACAGCAGTACACACAGAGATGGATGTGTGTATCCCTGTACCATTAAAAAAGCAGCTAACCCCTTCTTGCATCATACCCCCCACAATTCCTTGAGCTAATATTTTATCAGGTAACCAAACACAACCGAGTCAGCCAGGCCAGACAGACAGCTCACTTTTATTTTTACCAGAGCTGAAAGATGGGTCAGGAGACACAGATGATTATTCAGTGAAACGGGGAAACCTCAGCACTGCTGCGGAGATTCATGAAGACTCAGTGTGTCATAAGATACAAGAGAAAAGTTTGCAGTTTTAGGTTTGTCTGGAGACATGTTCTTCTGGCTCTCCAATGCTATGTGACCAGTGAGAAATACTGCTGGTAAAAATCTTAAATCTTGTTTATTTATTCAGTTAGTTTATGTATACGTCTTATTCTATTCAGAATGTTGGGTTTTGTTTGCAGGCATGTGGTTTATATCTGCAGAGCTATGTGATATCATTATCTTTTTTATGTTAATCTAATTTACCAGAACATCACAGTTAAACAAAGTGCAAGTTTGGAAATTTTTCCTTTTTGGTCAGGAATACAAAACAGTCATTGGAATGACCTAAATTCTCTTAAGTTCACTGAACGACCAATGAAGTCTACTGAATGATTAATTGCTTTTAAATATGCAAGTTGGGGCCGCGGTTTTCCACATCATTAATATGGTGTTCTTTTTATAATTTATTTATTTAGTAAAAAATGTTGACTCTTGTAGAAATGTGTATTTAGGCACTCATCCTCAGATGAAGCATTGGAGAAAAGATCTCTCTGTGTGATTTGCTGAAGATCAATCAAAGTTGTTGGGTTCAACCTTGGCTACCAAAAACCTCAAGATTTCAACACGTTAGATCCTACTTAACCTCTATAACCTTTATACCTTCAATAGTGGGTTTCTTTCCAAATAAATTGGAACAGTAAGTTTGAATTACAATTCTGTGATGTTGGCATCCTACTTTTTGATGGCAGTCAATGTACATAGTGGTGATCATAATGGACCAGTGACACCAAACTGACCTCTGGGACTGTGGAACATAAAACATATTTATGCTTTTTGTTATTAACCAGCCTCATCACATATGAAACTTCAAAAAGCCAGCATACGAGTTTTTTGAGCCACAGTATACTATAGACAACCACACTCCTGAACACAAGAATGGAACATAACAAAACTCAAATGAAAAGTCTACAATATAAATCACTCTGCAGTATAAAGGCCACTGTGATGTCATTCAAAGGGATCATTCTGTTTTTATGGCAGCTTTTTGATGACAGTATGTGGTAACCATGTGAGCAGACATCAAACATGCATGTTGTAGTCCCAGCCTGAGGCCTCTTAAGTCTATCATCACAATCAAGCAATGACCTTTGCTCTGATTTCCTGTGCAAGATGATAGATTTCTGAAGAAAACAATTTATATTTTCAACATATTTGAAGTCAAGTGTTCTGCTGTCTTGCAGTAATTTATTACAAAGTGAGCACTGCAAGGGAAGCGGGGCATTACTATCTCACATGGGCATGTTTGTTACACTGTATATGAAGACAAACGGTACAGTATGAAACTACCATTTTGTTTTGTATCTGACTATATATGTTCATTAAACTAAAAGTATGGGACTCTCCATGTCTTAAAAACAAGGTTATACGACCATAATAAAATATATAATTCTAAGCTTGTCTTTCACATGTGCATTAAAGAAAGATATATATGCATTATTATTATTTCTTATCAAGCCCAAAGTATTCACATGTACCCAGGCCTCTTGTTTGAATGAACACCTTCCTCTGCAGGGCCGATTCAGAATGATTTCCTGAAATTGTCTCCTGGCCCTCTAGGGACAGGAAACAGGAAAAGGAGGTCGGTAGTGTGGTGTTAAAGCATGGTTCTGACAACAACACTTAGTGACACTTGGCAGGGCTTTGACTGCAGACGTTAATGTGTCTCTTCCTCTCTGTATTTGTCTTCTCACAGACAGGCGGTTGGTTTAGCACTCTGAGATGATGACTGATAAGAGCTGGTCAGAGACGGATTGTAAAGTATTCTGCCCCCACAGACTGACCCAGAGGTTTGTTCAACCTCTGTGCACAGTGAAATGTACACTAGTCTCACATGCCCTCAGACTGCTCATATGAAGTCAGCTAAAGGCCTGAGAAAGAATCCCACATGCTCACATATTTTTTATATCATTTTAGGCCTGTTTTTCTGTAGTTTTTGCTGCAAAATCTTTGGCATTGAGCTTAATTACTTTATTTTATTTTCTTAAACTGATACTGGTAATCTTAGTTTAATGACGCATTAAAATGTTTGGTTAGGTGTGTCTGTTTTGCTGTGTTTTTAGAAATAATTCATACAAAACTGAAAATTTAAAAACTGTATGCTGTTATTTTTCTGTGGAACAGGAATAGACAAGTTTAAAAATCATTATGCAGCTCTTGTTGCAGAATGACAGAAGCTCCAAAAAGGAAAGAAAACATCTTGGCATCTTGGTCACATTAAAACGGTAAATTAATTCTTTAAAGAAAAAAGAGAATTTTGTCATGTTACCCAAATATGTTTCCAAACCTGCATGACTTTCCTCTTTCTGTTTTTCATTTGATTAAAAATTCCCTTTTGTTTTCTAAAGACAAAAGTAATGTGGGTTTGGAACAAGAAAGTGGTGTGTAAATAATTATAGAATTTTCATTATTAAATAAACTATCCCTTTAAGGCACAACTTTTAAGATTTTTTCCATGATGCCACAAGTGAAACTGAGACACTAGTTAAACTTATCTGCTAAAGACATAAATGTACTGTAGAGGACATCATTTACTGGCAGAAGCTAGATCTTTCTTGCAAGAATATCATTTGTAGAGCCTGTAGTTGTTCTGCAGGTATTTGCATGTATATCTGTGTGCTATACCAGTGGACCATGGAGTAAAACATTTGGTTACAGCCTGTAGTATTTTAATAGTAACTCCACAATCATAATAGTATCAAAAAAACAATATGTGTGATACTTCTTGCATACAAATGAAGCAGTGTAGTCATATATGCAGGAATTGTTCCCTAAAATCAATAAATCTGCCTTCTCTTTATCCATGTTGACTTTATTAGGTTAAAGCACAAAGACGTGTACTGTTGAGAGCTGGACTCAATATTCTGGCTGTGGACAAGCACAAAGACATGTATTGAAAAAATAAATGAGCTTGTTAGCAGTTATTAGTTAGATGGATAGTTGTATACAAGAGAGGGATGCCAGAGTATGTGTTGTCCATACAAGGTAAATCTTGGTAAACCTCTAAGAAGTGGTCAAATCTAGTTTTAAGTATCTATGACACTGCGGTATATAATAGTATTCTTAAACAGACTGAGCAGAGATATATTCAATAAATATTCAAAATATGTGTGTGAAGTGTGTTTGCGTTTATATGAAGAATTATTGTGTCTGCTTTTATCATAAATAATCTGTTTATTAGCTCTGCAGCTATGGTTATTATCTGTGACATTCCAAAGCATCTTTCCCACATCCTGCCTAATATTTGTAAATGTTTTGTAAAAGCATAGCGTTCAGTGTGGTTCCTTTTTGGAGACATAAAGTTTATCCTATTCCTCAGGCCATCATGAGAGAATGGCCGGAAGACAGTGGCTGGATGAGGAACAGATTTTTGAAGGAGGGGGAATGACATGCAGTAATGCTGAAACTCTATAATTGATGGTGTTTGATTTCCTCTGTAATTAGCATTCCTTTGGATATTTGAATTTCCAACCTGGGCCTATCTCATATCCATGCAGCATTCCAAAAACGGCTGGCTGGCTTACAGATCCTGTAAACTGCCCATGAATTAAATTTTGGGTCCTAAGGCATTTTGTGGGACAGGCCATCTCTCTAACACACAGACATATACTGTATATGTACTTTACACATGTATATCGTAAATCATTTAATACTGTTCAATTAATCACAAAACGTTGCATATATCAATACCTGCTGTGCAAAATACCCCACATTAATTGAATTTAAATACTTAAAAGTAAATATAAAATAAAAGTAAATAAAAAATACATAAGTGTTTTTAGATTTTTTTGTGGCCTGCAGTTGCTTCTCAATCTAAACATGTTACAATAGACATGGAGTCTCTTGCAGTGTGGATAGTTTCGAAAAACTGATTTCAGACTGAAACCAAATCCTTAAACTCTAATAATTGTGTAACTTTTTGGACTCTGCTTTTACTAGCCAAGGCTAAATCCAAGGGATTAAATGATACATAGACTGAACATGACCCGAGTTTAGTGTATATTTCCAGTGTTCACATTTGAACGGGAGCACAAAGACCATGATTTAGCTGCATGGGGTTCAGTAATATTCTAAATTAAGCATATTTTTTCAGTTGTTCAAGGGCATTCTTCCCCTTTCCTTTAGAAACAGCTGAATATTTACATGGATTTCTTTATTCTTTTTCCAGAGGTGGCTAGATAAATATTTAGCATGTGTCCCGTCCAAACTTGTGTCCTATCAAAAGCTTTTTTCCAGAATGTTCACAGGTACTTGTCAAATTTCACAACTTCAGAAATGTTTTATTTTGTGAGGTTCGAAAAAGATATCGAAAGAATAGGAAGTACAATGGATGGCAACCATGGGCAGGGAACCTTTCAGAATTTGGCATCAAAAACTAACAGTTCCAGGGCAAAACACATCTTTGTTTTTCTGCTTTTTGATCATAGCAATGAGAATAGATTTGCCTAAATCAAATGGTATTTTTTTTCTGTTGAGGAAATATGCCACAATAAAATCAAACAAACCAGAATACCAATAAACTGAGCCCGTTGTCATAGAACACACATTATTGTTTTTATTAAGTTATAAATCATAAAGGATGTAGCGATACAAAGTTTGGGTTAGCACTGTTGTGTTAAAATGCAAAACTGAGCTTGTGGAACATTAGAAAACTTTTGTGAACTTTGATGTTACACTCAGTTCTCCACTGCTTTTACTGAGCCAAGTAAAGCATCCTTCATAAGATTTGTGCTCTACTGCACGTGTCATCTGCACAATGTGGTGTAGAGGAAATCTATCCCCCATTATTACAAGAAATGCTGTAAATTTCTTTCAAAAGGGGCTTTTCTTGCCTACACGAACAATGAGGCTAAGCTTAAATTTGTTTATTTAGAACATTCATTAAAACTGAATGTCCACCTTTCATTTTTGTAATAGGTTTGAACTGTCCAAAATTCACGCTACCTCAACTGTGCCATAATACCTACTCTTTTTACAAAAACATATCCCTCTCTGGATTTTATATGACTTCAAACTATTATAAAAATGTGCCTGTCTCTTTCCTTTTCAGGACTTGTGAGACCTAATCCCCTTCTGTGTTATTCATCCTCTGCAAACGCAATGGACTGTGCTGCACGTGTTGACTCCTGTATAAGCATATAAGTCAAATAAATCAGGTCGGGAGACACTGCTACACCATCTGTTAGGAGCGCCTATAAGAAGCTTGTAATAGTTGGCATTGTTGAGAGTGCAGACCCCCAGAATCTATACATGCAGTAAAAAACATTCCAGATTCCCAGCCTGGCACATTTCCTTTCACAAACATCTCTTCTCAAAGCCTCTGTTATGTAGTCGCTGATGATGTCATGGCTTCCATGCTCTCCATGTCATTCAATAGAACCTTTTTTGAGGTTCTCAACCTTTTTATTGTGTATCTTGTGTAGCTCATGTATGAATGTAGCCCATTCTCAAACACAGTCTAACCACCTTTTTTTGAATCACTTTATATTGTGGTATAAGTCACCTTTTTATGAAACAATGTTTAAAACTGATGGCATGCAAGGTAACATGAACTGTAGTCAACATGTTTCAGAAACAAACATCTCAACTCTGTGTTTGTGTATTCTGACAGATGATACAAATGATTGTATGTGTTTTGTGGGTCTCCAAAGCCATTAAACGGCCCTCGTGCTCGTTACTTTGTAAACAAACCAAAGTTCATTGTTGTAAAAAGGTTATTCATAGTTCAGATCAATGGAAAATTGAGAATCTCTCCCTTGGTAAAACTATTAAAACTAAATGACTGATATCATTTATATAAACTACATGTGCATGACAGCTGGTTTGTTGTGTTCATGCGATACTGCATGTTTTCCAAAAGTCGTCTTTGTTGATGAAACTTCCATCAGCACTGGGGCAGTGTTTTGACACAATAACAAACAATATTATAAACTGTCTGGCTTTACATCACTCTGACGAGCATGATGATGTTTTATAATTAGGTATTATATAATGTTTATTTTAGCATTAATCTTTACTAAGAGGACCTTGAAAACATCCTGGGATCTTAAATGTTTTAAAATTCTACAGCCAGATTTTTCATTGCTGTGACTGGGCTCAATCTGAACTCATGTTTTATGCTTAGTTTAGATTAAAACCCTGGAAAGGTTTAACCGATTAATTCAAAATAACTCTTTGATGTATACACTTTTTCTCAATTCTGTAGCCTGTTTTGTCCCAGAATTCTGAAAACTGTAAATATATTCACAACCCACACAAGCAGAATTTTGGCTTCAATGCAAAATTCTTGGATATGACTCTTTTCACCTTCATAAACCCCATATGTGGTTTGTTCTCTGGTGAACTTGCATCAGTTTCTTCCACCGTGTAAAACACTAGTCCAGGGCCATATACCACATTTAAGGTTTGGGTCTGAAACCAAAACCAGTGAGTGTAAATTAAGGTGCCAAATGTTGTTCAACATTGTCTTTGATCAGCCACTTGAATTGTTTTCCACTCCTTTACCTCACTAATTCCCGCTGTTGTAGTGCCATCATTGTCTACTAATATTACAGGAAACACTGTGACACAGGCGGGCACAGCAGCAGACATTTGGAATTATTTATTTCTTGAGCATTTCTCAAGACTCAGGAGATCTCATCTAAGCACTCTTCCTTTTATGTGTTTTCAAGAGTCTGAAGACTATCTGAGCAAGCTGTCCAACATGTTCTTAAATGTATTCCTCATGTACCTTTGTCACACTTTTGATTTGTTGTCTGACTTGCATGGTAAATCTTTTTGAAGTGCTTTTGGTGTCATGCATGTTTTTGAATTTCCAACTATTTTAATAAATGTGACAGTCCTGCTCTGTCAATCATCTTTAAATCATCCCATAGACAGACAGATAGACATCCATTAACCCATCCATCTAAGATCTACAGCACACCTTTTTTGTGTATGTCTTATGTCTGTGTGTGTGTGTGGTCCAGCAAGGCGAAACATGTGGACACAGTTAGAGGTAGATTATTTTCAATTGTTGAATGATCAAAAAATATCTTAGAATTCTCTTTACTACCCTCTTCAGGCACAAATGGATCCTAAAGGCATTCCCAGGATTTTTGGAGAGTGCTGCCATTGTTTCCGTATTTAATGGATCTCAGAGGTGTGACAAACGCAATCTTTGTAGGAATTCCTGGCAGGGAGATCAGAGGATGTGATTTATTGGGATGTTCTTTCTGTATCTTCGAGGGATAGGAGAAGCAGGGGAGATGCCTTCTTTTGATGGAGCATGCAAGGAGCTGGAGTTCTGGTGTGCTCCTCTGCCTTAATTTAGCAAAACTAAAGGCTGGGCAGGCTGAAGCACGTGCCTCATGTCACTGGGGCTAATATATTACCCCTAAGCACTCTGTTTAGCATTAGCATTGTGTTACTGCTACCATACCCTGTGTTTGGCTGTGGTAAACCAGAGAAAATGTTGTATACAAGCCCGTTTCAACCCCTTGTTGTTGTTCGATGGTTTTATTTCTTTCTTGATTTAATATTCTTTCCTTTATGTCTTCCTGTCCAATCCCTGCTTCCATGATGTTCCTTATGCCAACTCAATTTCAGCTACAGTACAAGCTCTTAAAGTTTCCAAGAACACACAGCAAGTCTTTCCTTTTGTGCTTATTGATTTTCATCTGATGTATTATGGGTAGTCAGTCAAATCCAAGCATGTAAGCTTGCTCAAATCATTTTAATTAGTTTCTAGAAAGGAAAGTGTATTGAATGGCTTTAGAAACCCAATTTACAACTGAAACCAACACATGCTGCATTAATCCAACTGGTTTTCCAAAGGTTTTATAAATTTTCAACTTAACAAACTGGGAAAACCAACTGGCAGTCAGGAGAGGCCAGTTAACTAAGCTGGAAAACCAGCTAGCCCAGCTTAAATCTGCTGGATCCACCAAATCATCTGGTGGTTTGAACTTTTTGTCTGGTCTGGTCTTCTTATATTTTCTTCTTTAATTGTCACCATGAAAGACTAAACCAGAAAATGCAAAAAACTTTCACAGCATTTTCTCTTCAGATTTTTGACACTGACAACTAGCTTATGTCTTATGTATGTTCCTAATTTTATAAAATGGCAACATCAGAAGAAGTCTATAGTGTTTTAAGGGCCTCTCACGCACCCATTTTGGAACATGACTACGACTGGTGCTCCTGTTCAGAGCACACTAATGAGAGAACCGTTACAGCCAGCCATTGTGGGCTCTGAATTTGAGTTTGAACTCATGCCGTTCTCACCACAAATGCTTCAGCCAAGTAATTCTGAGATTCATTTTTGGCTGTCCTAATAGCAAAAAAAATCCCTTCTTTTTCCTGGGTCTGGTCTCTTGATTTCAGTGTTCCTCTCCTTTGTTTTGCTAATGTGTATGAGTGCTTTGAGAGACAGCATAGAATCAAAATAGAGATAAAAGAGCAACGTGCACTGAAATGCTAGTTTTTGGTGGATTTTTTTGGAGATCAGTTAGTAGATCAATTAGGTTTCCTAGTATCAGTTGCTTCCACGGTAGCATTTGTGGCCTACAGCATGTTGCGTTTTAGATGCTGGTATACTGGTGTCCCCACCGGAATTCATAACTATTTTAACCAGCTTCACCACAAGACTGTTTTGTTTGTAAAGGGCCACCGACTAAACCAAAACCAGACCAACACTACCCATCAATGAAATTCATTTTGGTCTCAGTTGCTCATTTCAGCAGGAGTGCAGTATGGTCACTTCTGAGATGAGAAGTAGTGACTCATTCTGCACAGCAGAATGTGGACGGGTGGGCGGTTCAAAAGAAAGAGGATCCATCTGTATAAACATTACCTTGTTGAGGGCAGTTATTAATTAACCTAAATCTCTTGCCAAGGTATCGTTTCACCCTCCACCTATCTGACTCCAGCTAACTGGAGGCTTTCAGTGTGGTAAGAACCGCATGGACACATGCCCATCTATAGAGGGCCCTAGACCAAGTTGACCATAAATCTCTCTGACGCCCACTTACAGCACAGACTTCTCGCCACAACCACCAGTTCCCCCCACCCTCGTCTGAGAAGAGAGGGAGCGCCAATGTGGTTACAATTTATTATTTCATCAACATACTGTCAAACAAGAACTTGTGCCTTTTATCCATTCCCTAAAGTTTGGGAAAGAGGGGTCCGTCTTTTTTCCTGCTTTCAAGAATGTCAGCAATGCTTCCCAAGAATCCCATATTGTTGACTTTGGTGTAGGATGAAAGGTCCAGCCTCTCTGTTCTCCTTGTAGATCTTAGATGTGATTAGATGGCCTCAACATGATCAGATGCACAGGGGCTAGGACAGATTATGTGCTTCTATGCTTCTGTTATTTTGAGGACATGCTTTGCAAGAAAAGAAGAGAAAATGTATTGTGAGATGATTTTTTTTGTTAACCCAAGGGTAGCAAGAGTTCAGCCTTTCATTGATCATATCTTTACATGTTTATGAGGTCCATGCTGTTTCAGAGCAAACTCACAGTGGGATAAGACAGGTGACATATGCCACACTTCCCAAGTGTAGTATCTGCTTTTGAAATATGTCAGATAGGAGCTCTGTTCTGGATGTTGTACTTTTGCAAAACTTTTCTAGGGTTTCAAACCATGAAAAGTATACATCCAATGCAAATAGGGGGGGGAAACTGGCTGCTTTTTGCCAGTATTAACATACAAAATGAGGAGAAGAAATTCAAAGCCACTATTGTTATGTACTCCATATTTTTAAAGTCAGAGACTTTACAGTAGAGATGTTACAGTGACGTTTTTCTGAGTGAGGCCAAAATGTTTTTACATGAAAGCTTCTTCCACCAGTAATAAAGACGAATATGTTCAGAAGTATTTAGTTCAACCCACCTGCTCTCACTAAGAAAATAAAGCTTGGCAGAATTTCCTTTACTGTATAAATGAGCCATTGAAGACTGGATGTATTATTTGTGTTTAAAGAAAAAGCTCATTTTTCCCTGTTGTATTCTACTGTAAAATAATAGTGGTGGGCTGTTAGAAAAGCATCCTACTTATGTTGCTAAAACTGTTTATAATCGGAGGTTGATCTGGTTGGCTTAAAGCTGTTATTGTAACAGTGTATCACCACTTGTATCAGTATGTTTTGCTTTAAATGTAGACCATTAGGCATGGGTAGTTTGGTAATTTAGGAATGAGATTACATTATAAGTAATGACTATTGAGAAATGTTATTGTGACCCCCTAATGCTGGCTAAGTTTACAAGTTATTTGAGGATTTTCTGATTAATCAGTTTTTAGTCTCTGCCACTTGTATAATGTCTGATTTTTGGCTGCCGTTCTGACGCTCAGACACACTTTCTGATCAAGGCAACATTCAAATTCTTGTCCCATCTGTTTTTTTTGTTACTAACACAATTTTCACAGATCTGTACTTTGTATGAGAATTTGAATTTTAAATTTCTTGTTGTGAATACCTCTGTCTTAATTGAAAAGTAATTTCTGACAAGTGGGGGCAGTTTTAGCCATTTTAACACCTGATAAAGGATGTTTCATTAGATGTCTTCAGAGATGAAGCAAACCAAGGTGGGTACAAACTGAATGGGGTGTATCAATATGGCTATTGTTGCAGAGGGTGTAACGGCCCAGAGTGGAGCCTGTGACCATAGTGCAGGATTTCACACACCCAGGAGATTGCAAGCATGTTAAATTGATGTCATCAGATGAGAATATCAGAGACAAAACTTGATTGATCTTGCCAAAAAAGCCTCAAATTGTGATTTTCATTAATGTATGCAGTTGATTTTGAGGTCTAACATTTGCAGAATCATCCTAGGTGCTTTTTAAAATGATGCAGAATATACAACTAAGAACAGATAATCCTAGTATGTAGTTGTACTGTTTGTTTTAGAGGCAAAATCTAAAATGGTTTGTGACCCAAACTCTAAATATTCTATTAAATAGAACCGTTTGATTTAGTCTCCAGCATGCTGAATAATTTGAAACTGTTGAGTTCTTGAAATGCACAGTTGCACTTTTTCTACCCTGTTTAAGAAGATAAAAATGGCCTCAGAGATTAGGGTTGGCTGAACTTCTGTGTTTATGCATGCCTACCTCTGTAATTACACCTAATGGCTCTGTCATCCAAGACAAGGACTGTTAATATAAAGTTGGGTTATTGTGCAGTTTCTGTTTTTGGTAACTCAATGTTCATGTATGCTATTCAGTTCAATTTATTTGTATAGCATGTTTTACAATACATTCTACTCTAAAGCAGCTCGCAGAGAATAAAGTCAAGCCAAAGACAACAGTGACATGGTCAAAACTCCCTCTAAGATGGTATGGGAGATGAAGAAACCTTGAGAGGCATCAAATCTCAACAGGAGTTCATCCACCTCTGGCTAGCACATATTTAAATAAACTATAGGCAAAATAAAATATGGCTATAGTATTATTTTATAGTGTGTTAACTTGAATAATTGTCAGTTTAGATTTGGTCGTGTGACAGCTGAATGGATATTGGGAAATATACTTGACTGTTTGGTTGATATATGTTATAACTGACTTTAAACTCACGCAGCTTCAAGTTAAAGAGCATGCCCGGAGTAACTCTTATGTCCCAGCAGAACTGTCTAATGCAGCATAATTAAAAGATTAACTGTAGAGAGTTAGCAGAATACCTGGCTGAAAAGAAGCCATTTTTGCTAATGCAGGTAGTATCAGGAGACTAAGGGGCACTAATAGCCTACTCATTAGGCCCAAACAAGAGGGGTCCCACCCCAAAACTTGAAATACAGCAATGACTAGTGTTGACTTGATCTATTTTTTTCAAGTATTTGCAATTGATAATGTGGTAAGATCTGTGCTTGAAAAAAAGATGACATTGTGCAAAGCACAGATGGTTTTAATATAACACACAAACCACAAACACAGTGACACTCAGCAACTACATATTCAGGAAAAGAGATGACATACCCCATGACACATAACTCAAGGGGGTAACAAACACAACACCACCAGTACAAATAATACAATCAACAGTAAAATATGCAAGATTTATGACCATTCATCTGATTGTTACCAACAAAAACAATTCACATAGTCCTATGTGAATGATGCTTTATTATTTCAAAGACTGACTGTATGTAATGAAGCAAAGTTTTGAGATTTGCAAGACTTGTGATCCATTAGCTCATTTTGAACAAAATGGATGCTAAGAGAACTGAAAAAATGGTTGCCAGGGATGGGAACTGTTATTGGGGCAATTGTGGCCTACTGGTTAGTGAGTCGGCTTGTAATCAGAAGGTTGCTGGTTTGATTCTAACGCTGGCAGGTAAAATCTGAGGTGCCCTTGAGAAAGGCATCTAACTCTCTGATTGCTCCCTGGGTGCAGTAGTGTGCTGCCCACTGCTCTAGCTGTGTATGTGTGTTCACTCCTCACCAGTGATGGGTTAAATGCAGAGGTCACATTTCGGGTATGGGTTACCATATCTGTCAAATATGTCACTTTAATTTTAAAAGATTTGCATTTGTAGCCTAATATTTGAGGAGCAGTATGATATACTTGAAACAAAACAGGTGGTAAGTGTACAGATGGAAAAACTCTTCTGGAAATTGTTTTTCAAAATCGGGAAAAACTCTGGCCCCTGTACCTTGTCTATGTAGACTGCAGGGCATCTGGCCAACAGCATATTACAATAATCTAATCTTAAATTGCGAATGCATGAACTAACCATCTCTGAAGATGGACTCATTCTCGCCAAGATTACATTTTGAGTCAATGGACTAATCTTGGTTGACAATAATGTCACAAATTACAAAGAGGCCATAACGCCTAAAAAATCAGTTCACTACACTTGGTGGTTAAAACTGATGAAATTATTTGAACAGTTTTGAGGCAAGATGTGCCAGTTGACAAGATCATAGCCTTTTCTAGTTGTTCTTAAGATAAATCTCATCCCTTCATTTTAGGAGCTCCCATAACAGGCAAAAATGTAACTGCAGTCTTCTAACAGAACAAGAAAATGTGAACGGTGGACAACGTAAGCTGTGAATGCATAGGGTAATTTTTAGCAGCCCTGTATATTTTCACAGGGCAGTCTAGGTCACGTAATATATCACAGTGCTGTGGATATGAGCACATGAACATTTTTCATCTTCACATTAGCAGGCCAAAGTACACATGAAAATTATGCCTCTGTTGTCTCTTTAGCTGTATACACAAAAAGCAAGAATTTGAATGTTGTCCCCATTTAGAACACTCCCACCTTCCAGTGTCATCTGAATTTTCCCCTTCTTGTAGAAAAAGTGTTTCTTCCACCTTTTTCCTAACAGAATGCAAAAACTCTAGGAAGAGATTAAGGAAAGAGAAATTGACACAGGATGTGATTAGAAAAGACCTCCCATTTATGATTTTGTATTAAAAGTGTGCCAAATAGTTCTTCATGGAAGGAATGTTGTTCTAACCAGTTCCATGTGAATTGTCTGAAGGGAAATGCAGCCCAATGGTTGGGCCACGGCTTGGGATTTAAATGGCTGGGAAATAAATGTATACAATGAAAGAAAACAGGCTTTTTGTCCTATTATCAAGTTTGAGATGTTTAAGTTTAAATGTTTGAAGAATTCCAAAAATACTGCATAGAAAAATCAACAAAGGTGAAGGGAATAACATGGTCAGTTATTCAATCTGAGTTGCTTTAACTGGCTGCTTTATCTAAGATTAAATCCATATATTTATGTATTTATTTGATTGGCGTACTCATAAATTCATAAAACTGTCATTCAAGTTAATTTAAATATGCTGTGTATAGACAAACAAGAGAATGGTTTATGAAGTCATTCTTTCAAGTCAGGATTATTGCTTTCTTTACAAGTTATTTACACACACTCTGCCAGATGAACAGAGTACAGAAAGAAGCAGATGAAAGTGTTTGTTTGTGCTGGCATTTGCCTGTGTTAAATCCCTGTTTCTGGTTATTGTGGCTCTTGACATCAAAAAGTCAGTATCACAAATCTTCAGTATCTCTGCTGCATGCTCTGCACATAAGGTATGATAATAACTAATGTCTGTCAATTGGGCTTTAAGGAATTAATGGTGTTTTCACATAAGGACTTAGAATTAGAGCTGCTGGCACATTTAAGAGAAAGAAAACGAATTCGCCATGTCAGAAAATAATAAAATCAAAAGCCTTTAAGGACCTAAATGTCTTTAGCTTTGCTTAGTTCTCTAGCAAAAGTTTTAACAGTATACTGGGCCTAAATTAAAGTGTGTTGTCAAGCTTTAATTTAGGGTGTTTTTTATGTGCTGGATACAGGATCTTACAGCAGCTTTAGCAACCTTAAACACTTTCTGCATTTTTGGAGTATGACAATATCCCTGTTAAGAGGTTTGTTGTATTTTAGCTCTATTTAAATGTATTGCCTGTGCTGTGTCTTATCTCTGTTGTGGTTTAGGGTTTGGGTTGAAACAACATGGGGGTGAGAAAATAATTACATTTTCATTTTTGGGTAAAATATACCTTTGATTTCATTATGTCTGGATCTACCAGAATAACATCCTATAGTCTACAGCTAATAGGACAGACTTAGAACCCAATAATTACTCTGGATCAATAGATAAGGAAACATTTTCTGAAAACATTTTAAATCTCTACTAGTTGCAATGATCCTTCATTGTTTAATGAGGTCTTAAAGAGAATGAAACATTCTCTTCCAGTATGTTTGTCTGAACATTGGAATGGATAATCTAATAGATCATTTAAGCAAAGGGGAAATCAAAGAATCAGATTGAATGGAGTAGAATCAAAGGAAACTACGTCAGGACTTGTGCCTATTCTGTGTTCATTCTAGTCATTATAGTGCCTCTCCCAAGCTCCACCTTCAATTAAAATGCCTCTGTGAAAACCTCATCTACCAGACAAAAGCCTAATGTTCAGATCTTGAAAGAAGACATCTGTGTTTGTTATTGCTCTTATTGATTCAGTGCTACGAGAACCTTCACAGTCTATCCCCAGCGTATTTACATAAACTTTTGGATGATCAACCTTTGTGACTTGGCATTTCCAATGTCATTTGCATCCAAGAAGTGGACAAGTTTAAATCAACCTTCATAACAACTTGTGTGCAGTGTAAATATTTGAATATTCCATATGAATTTACTAGTGTCCCTTTTGTCTTCCAAGCTTTTTTTAACAAGGGCGTCAGAGTAACAATTAACAATGTAGCAATCGTATATACACTGAGTTCCAAAGTTCCGAGACCACTGGCAAAAATCTTTATTTTGTGTTTCTTTATGTAACTTCTTTAAAATTACAAACTAAATGATCAGCATAACAACTTCAGTTAAAAACTTCATATAGTTTAGATAGCATCATAAAAATTTACATTAATTTGTTAATTTCTTCACTTTGATGGAACCAAGAATATGAATTATGCTATCCCAGATAGATTTCAGAATGTTCCAAAAAGAATCTTTAATATTACTTATTTTGTGTCATAGCATTTCTTTGTTTTAAATTTTCTATAGTCCAAAAACTCTAATTAGATTCTGAATCCCAGATTTTCAATGTGGTCTAAAATTTCTGGACCCCACTTCTGTTCCTATCTGCAACTACAAAACTGACCCTAAGCAGGACAGATGAAAAATGTGAATTTCAGCATAACTCTTAGGGAGTTAAAATGTATGGAAGCCAGTTTCTGCCACAGCTGGTTAAAAAAATTATGATTCTGAATGTCATAATAAAGAGACATAATGTCATTTTGACTTAGTGTATTATATTCCTGAAAGTTTCTCCTTATTGTGAGCTACTAAGTAATTGTTAGAGAAGTTTCACATTATTGTGAGATTGTAAGTCATAAAATATTATGAGATAGGTAAAATAACAAAACTGTAGAATAATGACATTATACCTCATTATTATGACTTAAAGAAACACATTTTCAACAAATTGTGGAAGAAACTGGCTTTTATAAAAACTAATGATGAGATAAACCAGTTCTGAATTGACCAAAGCTCTAAAAATCTGCACCATTCTTTGGTATTCCTAAATGCCAAAGCTACAGGAATAAATACTCTATAACAATTAAATAATTGTCTACCGATGATTATGTTTGTGGCCTCAAAAGCATTTACCAAACATCTTGTAATTAACGTAAGCCACAGATTCATAATGTTGTGTAGTCGAAATTATTACGGTTCATTTGAATTATGCAAATAATAATTAAAAAATGTAGATTTATGTTTTCTGGTTGTTGTTTGATTGCTGTTTGGGGATGTTGTCCACCATCCTTACAAACATTGCCTCATGCATTTCAGATAACCAGATGAGGACTAAAGCTATTGTTCTTGTTTTCAGTGGTTACTAATTTCTTAAGTGCCATGAGTCATGCTCTCCTAATTCAATCTTAAACCTAAACCTCCAAATTAGACAAAATAGACAGCATTGCTACACTGCAGGTGATGTGATGCCTTCATTGTGAAAACCACAGCAAATTTCCATACAGTTCTACTAGTCACAAAAAAGTTTATCACCTTAATGGGTGGTCCTAAGACTTCTTTTTATATTTGGTACTTGTGTGGTGTTGGAAAGCTTTGTTTTTTGGCATTTCTTTCTCTGACTAGCAGACTGCTGGTGTTTTCCTTTGCATGGCTATTTTCTAAAGAGAACAAATCTCTGTTTCAAAAATGTGCTTCTACAATGTTGGTCTCTTTTTCCCCACATAAATTGTAATTTATTCTACTTGTGATTATTTCAAGTATTGCACACATATATATTTCTCTTACAAATTGTTTCCATTTTGTCTGAACTGAAAGAACATTTCAAGAATGTAAGTCCATTTTTGTCTGGGGTATGTTTCAATTGAATTATTTTTGCCTGTTTTATTAACCATAGCACAATATACTGAGATTTGCCTTTATGACACTGCTTTCATATTTTTTAGGACGCATTTACACTTGGTAACTTCATGCAACTTAATTGATTACATTGCTGTCCGATCATGAGAAGTCCTAACCTTAACTGTAACCTCAGGAAGTGGTTTGTGGAACAAACAGGATTCAGTTCGGCCATGTGTAAATGCATCTGGTTGTTCAGGCCCCCATATGTGAACTTTATTGCTTCCAAACTGTGTTACATCAGCACAGGGAAGTTTGGAAGCCTCAAACTCTAACACTAATTGCCATCTGTTCAACAGAAACTCTTATTTATAATTTCAACAGCAAAATCTTGCTGCCCAGCATTAGCGTCAAGAAAGTAAACTTAGGAAATAGCAGACTGAATTTATGTCTGTTTTGTGGAAAATGCATTAATGTGGTCAAGTGTAAATGTGCACACCTAACCAGATAATCCAATCAGTAAAAATGCATGAAGTGAACTTTAATAGAATCTAATGAATTGTGTCTGGATTCAGTGCTTTCACAAACAATACTGATTGACCAATTAGTTTACTTGGTACAGACTTTTCAGTATTATGGCAATTATGTTTCCTAGACAAAACTTTTCATACTGTAGATAAAAAAGTGCCAATATTACTAAAATGACATTAATGGAAGCAGCTGTTTAGGGATGGATTCCTGTTGTCACTGAAACCAAGCCACATTCACATGGTTTCTCAGGAAACCAGGTGGGATGGGCAGCAGCACTTAGATATGTGTTGATGGCTCATCAGGATGATGTGGTCATAGGGTTTTTAATTCAGGACACAAATTTCCCCACAGGTCAGATTGTGTCAGAGTAAGTCAGTCAGTGATTGGTCAAGTGGATGAATGAAGCGGGCTGTATGCAGAAGATTCATGGAATGTTTTTATTTACTAGTCAAACAAAGTGTCTGTGGATTCCACTGAAGGCTTTTACCTCCTGCTATTTCTTAAAGTGTTTGCATGAAATTCAACATAAGCATTTTTTCACATATTATGGTGGATTTCGTCTTCTAGTTAGGCAGGTTTGTTTGAGCATCAGAATTCTTTTCTTAATACCGTGCATTATTCTTGACTGAATTTCAAAAATGTTGCCCCCTTGTGTGCAGAGTTTAAACCACAGTGCTAGAGTTTGAAATTTGCTCTTCTTCTGTCTCCTCCATCCTTGGAAGTTTGATCAGGAGCAGAAAAATAAAACTTTGGCCCTTAAAATCCATCCATGTAAGGAACTTGGAATTCTGCCTGGGATTTTTAACTCACAGAGTTTACGTTATTTATTCTAACATGATTGTTTGGGTTTTTGGATTTAGTTGCCCCTGCTGTGAAGGAAATTGTTCTCTCGCCTGCTGGTTTGGAAATAGAAAATTATTTTTGAAAGAAAAACAAAGTAAACTTTTTTTCAGTTGTTGAACCCTTTCAATCTCAATCATCTCCTAAGTCTGTGGTTCTCATCCTGTCGCACGTGAATAAACATTTTAGGGGTAAGAGAAGGCGAAACGTTCAATGCTCCTAGATAACAATCTGTGAAAGTAGACCTCTTATCAACAGCAACCAGACATTTACAGTTTTGTGTGCATGTCTGCGTGTGAGTGCAGCCATGTCAGCCTCTGCCTGTCAGTCGTTTTCTGTGTGGCAGGCAATTATTAACTTTTTTTCACATTTAAAAAGGGAGATTTTGAAAAGTTCAGTAACTTTCCATTAATTCATTCCTCACTCTCTACATTCTAATATGAATCACGTAATGCGTAACCCTGTTCTGTTTGGGGTCTCGGAGACCAAGTCAATTTTAATAGCTTGAAAAATATACTTAATGTTAAAGTATGAGGTTGATACTTCATCTTTTTTCTAATCTTATGGGAACTTATTATGAACAATTTCAACTTGGAAACACTCTTTAGCTATCCTTCATGAAACATGTTACATTACCACCACATTCCTGAAAAAAAACAGAACTTTTTGGTTAAACAGTGATAAAGCATCAAGTGATATCTGTCCACTAAGATTTGATTATGTCAAAGGAATATATTAAAAGAGGTTTAAATTACTATCAGTACTTTAACTATCACTACTTTATCAATGCACATCATTAGTGTCTCTGGGGCTTGAGCATACAGACAGTAAAGTCCATCTCAACAGATCATAAGGTTTAATTTTATTTGCTTACTGATTTTTTTCTTATGACTAAGTGTCTCACTCAGGCAATATATATAAACAGAGATTAATATTGTGTTGTTAATTTTAAAATTGTTATTTTTAAAAATATAGAGTTTCTAAAAGGTAGGCTTTCAGTACAGTCAGCAATGATGTAAACTCTGCTCTTTCCACCACCCTTGTTAGGAATTCCCTAATGGTTTCTGTCAACTGGCCATAGTGCTTGTTTCCTCTCGTTTCATCCAGCCAGAAGTAAAGTTTACCTACCCAGTCTTCTAATCTCTATCGTGCACTTCTAACCCAGAATAAGAGAACAGTGTTGCCTCTGTCTTCAGTCTCTCTCAACCTCTTTAGTGCTCCTTTTATCAGTGCAAAATAATTACCTTGAGGAAACATGACTGAGGTACAAGATGGGTCAGGCAGAGCATCACTCCTCTCTTCTCCTGTGCCAACATGGGCCCTGGCAGCTCTGCTAACTGTATAGAAAAAAATTCTCTAAGAACGTTCTGTCAGTTTTTGTGACTGGCCGGTGCATGTTGCTCCAACCCTCCTCCTCCCTCCATCCATCTCCACCAGCACAACCAGATACCAGATGCCAGGCATTCCACTTTAAGGTTACAGGAGACAAAGGTTGGGCTGGATCACCCGAATAAAATTGAAATGAGGCCAAGCGCATAGTGAAAGAGATCTGAGGTTCATTTGTTGTAACACATCACCTTGCCTCAAATCATCTTGACCTGGTACCAATGTGTACCATCTTCTACCTTATCTTTGCATTTATAACTTTAAGACTTAATACTCTTTTGTCATTGTTGTTTTGACTTACAAAGTATATTGATTGATATTTTGTTTTGATTCAGTCATTTTTTAGCTAGCATGGAGTTTTACTCCTTGATGGTAGATGCTATAACTACAAAAAGTATTCTCCATTTAATCCTTAGCCCTTCAATAGTATCTCTATAATATGACTATATATACACACACACAGTATTACAGTGTCCTCTGCTTTACGTCATGGGCTGTGGGCATTCCTGTGACATTCCTGTCCACATTCCTCAGCCAAGCAATGTTGCCCTAATATAATTGTCCTAGAACTCCAGAGTAATCAGTCACATTGCATTGTGTAGACCTCCTTGTTCAGTAGTAGATTAGTGCCTCTAGTGGTGTGGAGGTGCCTTGCTTTTCTCCTTTTCTGTCCAGACTCTAATAGCTATGTGTAGAGGTAATGGGCTGTGAAAGTGGTTTGGTTTCGCTCAAAACATATATATATATATATATAAAGTACACAGTAGGGTTCTTCACTGCAACCTACACAGGCTCACACATGATCTCTGACTCACCAAACTGAAGCCCTGGGTGGGGTGTCAACCTTTGCAGGTGCCACTGCTTACTTTTAGCCTCTGGCAGGCGTGTAAAGCAAAACAGCTTTCCTGATGCTGTGGTGTGCCATTCAGATTTGTGACAGCTGTTTATTTTTATATATTTCGCTCACATAACATAACAGGGTGAAAGGAGTTTTCCACGGGTTGGTTTCACCTTGTAAAGGCAGGGTGGAGGTGATGAGGTCAGTGGCCGACTCCAGAGGTAAGGCAGTTTGTGAATGAGCCACAAGCTGCTACCCAAGTGAGTAAAGAAACACCCTGTCACCTGGGTGTAAATGGCAGTACAATGACGCCCAGAAAGTGCATCTGTTTCTCCATAAAGTCTACGAAGGCTGTAAGGGCCTAACTTTTACCTCTTTTTAACTTTTTCAGGCAGCTGTACAGTTGGCTCAGTATCCTGAAAATAGGATAGGGTTTTTCCCAGTATTTTTCATACATCAGTTTGTTGCATCCTGTTAAACAGGAAGATTACCATATTTTCTTGGATCTCAAAATCCACACCTTTCTAAGCCATAGTTAGAACTAGCCATGTCTAGACATTACAGTGAACGTTAAAGTGCTGGGAATCAAGACCAGAATTAGTTTAATGAAGGATCCTTGACTATTTACATGGGCTAATGGCATGATCAGCAGCTGAGATTACTCAGCTTCTCCTCTCTTTTAGGGGCAAAACTGCTGCCCTTGTCTATGTCTGTTTTCTCTTTGCAAGGCACTATTCATTTTCATTTCAATATCTGATAATCTTTGAAAGACTCTCATTGAGAAAATTGCTTGGATAGATCAAACAGGTCAGCAAAGAACATGAAAAGCCATAGCTATTAAAATTTGTGGCTAATGATGGTCTTCAAAGTCCTCGGGCCACTGACGAGAGCGGTCATTACAAAACTATGCTTGTCCTCATAGGAAAACAGTTCACCTGGTCAGGGAAACTATGAGAGCTTAGTTTTGCCCCACTCCTTTTAATCAAGAAAGATATACAGGAAGCCAACAACATAATTCGGGATCATAAGTTATGTTTATACCAGCATTAGTGAAGGTCTGAAGTTGCCCAAGAACATTAAACATTAGGGACCGACAATAAAATCTGTATTTCATAGTTCTGCAAAATTTTACTTCATGACAGTGTTGATTAAGTGATAAAAAGCAGTATTTTACAGTTCTAAATAGCTATATGTTAAATGTAAATAATTGCAATATTATTGTATCATAATCTAGATGTCTAAATAATATCACCAGGTCACTTCTGATTCTCACCCCTACTAAACATACTCTTATAAGACAGATTTAGAATGTATACATTATTATATTGTTTATTTATTTATTTTAAACATCATCCACTCAGATCAGTACAGACACTTAAAATAACTATGAATTGGCGCTGTGTGCCTGCCTTGTTTGACTGCTAGTTTTATAAAGAATCTTTCTCAATTTCTTCATTCTTGCCAGTCACTATCAAGATTTGTTTGCCTTCCAGGTTTTAACAGCCTAATTAATACCCATGAATTGCATAAGCACAAATATGTATTTTTCTAAACTCTGGATCACATTTTTAAAGGCTGTTATGTAAGCATAGTGTATGTAAACAGGACTAATTAGCCGCGTGCTTGTTTATTGCCTGTTCCATTACCAAAGAGACACAAACACAGATTAGTATCTGATAATATGCACCTAATATCCACCCATGTCAGGGCTGCATGGATAGAAGGTATCCAGTGGCTCGTCTTAGCCGTAGCTCCCTGTGAGCACAATGCCTTGCTTGTTGTATAGTCTCCTCTGGCATGATACAAAGCCATATCAGGCCCTTCCCGAGGCTTCAAATCCCTCATTTTTTCATTGTGCACTCAATCTAATTTTGGGGTTTATGATAAGCTGTAATGATAAAGTTGGTGTTGAAAATAGTGGGTTGAGGTCTGTATATGTTGCTCATGGTGCACAGTGGCTAACTGGAACTAAATGAGCTCTTTGTTATCAAATGTCTTGCAAAAAGCTGGTTATTTTGGTAACATCTGTTGGAGAGCAGAGTGTCATAATTTGTTACAAAGGGACGATACATCTTATTATAATAACTGATTATGCTTAACTGATATCCAGATAACAGTACAGGCTATAGAGTTACTCTGTAATACTGCTCGTTTTCACACACCCTTCACATAGTTATTATAGATAATTTCAGATGAATTTGAATTGGGTAATTGTGGGCCATTAAATGCACTAATGTATATCTCTGATCACAGCTTTAAATTGCTGCTTTACACATTTTGAATTGAGCATTTGTGCATGCTGTGATACCAATTCACCTGCGAAAGGTTCTTATTCCTCTTGAGAACTAAATGGTTTCTAAATGGTTTGTGATCTAAATCAGTCAGCCAAGAAATGTAATCTCATCTCATAAAGTGATTGGTTTAATTGACTGAGAGTCTGGCAAGATTACACAAAACAGAGTGTCACTGTACTGTATTTACTCAAGCATACGTGCTTACAGTCTTGTTTTGGAACACTTGGAAAAGAAAATTTGACCAGTTTTGTGAAAGAATACTTTAGTTGAGGTGAAATTGATCCCCTGTGGCTGGGCCAATAATCTCAGAATTTTCCAAAGTTGGTTTCTGGGAAAGATTTTTCTGTTTGTATGAGTGCAAGAGTTTGTTTGCAGATGTTTATGTTGGAGGTGGGAAAACAAGGGTTTAAATAGTTACCAACAAAAAGAGGAGGGTGTCTAATATATGAGAGGGTGCAACAGGATGTTTCAGATCCATCCCTTTACTCCACCTACCCCACCCCATCCTCTGTAGTGTTTCCTTATTCTGCCTGGCCACAGACACTTGCCTTTTGTATGGAGGGAACCAGAGAAACAATAATCTCTCTCTGTTTGGAAAAAAATACTCAGAGAGTGTAGATCAAGAAAAGAGCCAGGGAGACTGGAGCTTCCAGGTGCTTTGCTCCTAGTTAAAAACCCAGGAAAAAGGACCTCTCTCTGCCTGAAGCCAGAAGAGCCACTGCTTAGTGAGGTTGAGTACCCTGCCTCTCTCTCCCTCTCTCCCTCTCCCCCTCTCTCTCCCTCCTACTTTCCACCCTGTGAGTGTGTACAGAGATTCAGAAGGTGCGTCTGAAATCTACTTGTATCCAGCCTGGAGACCAACACCACAAGGACTTTTTCCTTTCACTGAGGAAGCACATGGACTTAATTTTCACGAGAGACAGCAATAAGAGCAAATTCCACACTGGCACCTGCCAATGAGAACTACAACTTTCTATATATGTAGACTCTTTCTTCTGGGTGTATGTAAACATACAAATATTTGACTGTGACTAAGTGCCAAGATATTCCCAAGACTTTCCTGTCTGTTTTACAGACATCTTTATTGTTGCTCAAGAGATGATTGTCTGAAGAAGAGACCCAGATAAGAACCCACCTGCAGAAATTTACCTGCCTGAGAAACTGAGCTTTAAGCTGAGATTCTTCCTCAAGCTGAAGGGTGAGGTAAGTTCAAATCTGAATCTTTTTCTTTTCCTTAGGGTGCAGGCATGTCATTCCCAAAAATGTTTTTCATATTTCATAGCTGTACGCCACAAGAGGAAGCCAAATTCAATACTGAAAGAGAGAGAGAGAGAGAGAGAGAGAGAGAGAGAGAGAGAGAGAGAGAGGAAAAACAGACGAGTTAACATCTCAATCATGAGACCCACATAAGTCTCACTGCACGGCTTCACACAAGAGTAGATTAATACTATGCAGATTAACAAATGGTTTCAGTGTTCTCTCCATTAATCTCTGTGAAATATTCTGCATGAATTTCTAAACACAGCCATGTGGCTACCAAATGCGGCTTGTATTTACGTTGACACTG
The DNA here is from genome assembly GCA_036877525.1 of Chromobotia macracanthus. NCBI lineage: Eukaryota > Metazoa > Chordata > Actinopteri > Cypriniformes > Botiidae > Chromobotia > Chromobotia macracanthus. The sequence goes on from JAZGTH010000084.1 coordinate 4,998,994, forward strand.
CTTGTGTGTTGTGCGTGCTTGAGGCTGTATAGGTTGTGTGGTTCAGGTTCTGTGGTAGGGAAGCCACACAGCTGTATTGGAAACGTGAAATGAGAGAGGGAGAGAGTTATATAACTGTATAGCAGCCCCACTTTCACTGACACCTGGGACTGTTTGGTCCACACTCTGTTTCACTCCAGCACCACTCTTTTAATTAAGCCCCGCCCACTGAATTCTCAAGTTCCCACCTACTGCTCAGTCCCTGAAAATGATGCATTTTGACATTGTACAGCGGGTGCAGTCAAGTCAACATGAAATCAGATTTGACCCTATTTACTTTCCTAATCTGTGGTCCTAGTCATATTGGTCATAATTGTATATGATGTATTGGTGAATATTATTTTAAATTATTGAATTGGTCTTTATAATCTTTCATCAAAATGATGTGATTTTGGGCCCACTCTGAAATGATTATAAATCTGAAACGATAATAAATCTGAAACAATTTTATATTGCTGCTGAAATCATACAATCTCACATTTTAAATCCCTCCCCTCCTTTTCCAAATCCAATTAATTCTGTCGATAAAATAAAGTCTCGTCTTAGATTTTTTCCTCATTGAATATTCTGTTTCCCTCAGAAATATGTCAGCATATGAAATTAAACTGGGTTGTGTTATGTTGACCTTAAGAAAAGACAAATAAATCTTTCATGAGCTACACATTATGTGACTTCCACACTTTTTTTGTCTTACAGTAAAAATGGTCAGCTCTGCATCCCTCCCTCCAAGAAAACTTAAAGTATAAAATAACCTTTTGTGAAGCATAAGCTTTTCTACACATAATCAACTGCGGCACATGGTATGGGCTCCATGCTGCAGTTTTAATTTCAGACAGAGAAAGAGGGAGGGCTGTGAGAGAGAAGGGAATGTGCTTTCATAATACATTCTTCACCAAGAGCACTGGGGAATACTATTCAATAATACTTTTTTCTCGTCTGAGTAGCGAGGCCCAGCTTCTACAGAACTGAAACAGACCTAGTCTGGAAAAGACGGCATGCTCTCCTCTAAAAACAATTGGCGCCTCAACATGATGGTTTTCAAGAGGATAGGTGGTTTCAGTGTGACTGCGAATCTGTGTGTGAATGCAGATAGTGGCTACCGCATTACACAAGCCTAGAGATGTAGTAGATATCTGAACTCCTGAGTGAAACAGAGACGGTAGAAAAAAAGTGTCTGAGAGGCTTCACAGGCAGGGGTCTTCTCATCCCCACAGACTACTGATTCTGAAAGCTGGAAATAATCCAAAGCTTCTTGATTAGCTGTATGTTGTCAGCTCTGAGGATGGAAAAGTCATCTTAAAAGTATGATGTGATTTTGTGATGGATGCGTCTCATCTGGTGTTGTTATCAGGAGGTAGCCGATAGCACCTCACCTTTCAAACTGATTTCAAAATTTACAGTGATAGCATCCATCCTCCCTCTCACACACACTTTGACCCGTTTCCTCACATGCACACTTGAGTTAGAGTTAAGGAGGTTTATGATACCTGGAGATATCTGGAGCCACAGTAAAATTATGTCAGGGTGATGCTGACTGGCTGATGAAAAAATGATGTCAGGATGTTGCTGATTGGCCGATGAAAAATGATGTCAGGATGATGCTGACTGGCTGATGGAAAATTATGTCAGGATGATGCTGATTGAGTGATGGCACTACAAATACAGTCCAGTCTTTCACTAGTGGCTACCATCCTGAGCAGAATAATTCCAAAATCAGTTATGCATTTTTAAAATATCTACTGTAATATATATTATTATATATGGGTGTATATCTTGTTTGCAGAATACATTTTGAATGTCTATCAATGGAGAAAGATGCTTCTGAGAACCAGATGGTGTGAGTTATGGCATCTGTCAGCAGAAGCTAAAAGCACCATACAAACCAGTCAACTTTGACCCCTTGGCCAAAGCACACAAAGCCAAATACTTTGGCAGTGTTGAACCATAATGGCAAGGCCATGCTGTAACCATGGATGCCCACCTTTGGGATGGCCCAATAACTCTGCTGATTGATTTTTATGATGCTGGCTGCCTCTGCCAGGCTGGGCCCGATGAAACGCATTTCTTTCTTTATTGCATTACACAACTCCAACCAGCCTGACGGGGCTTTTATATAGACCATTCATAATCAATGACCAATCACAAGTTGTTGGTGAGAAATCTTTTGTTTCTGTCCAACCATCTGCCTTGTTAATTCCAGGCATTTTTCACTTGCTGAATCCGCCTTATAACCTATTAAACTTTAAAATTTAAAATATATACATTTAGAGAAACCTTTAAAAATCAAATTTTTCTTTGGCTTTAGATCCCTATAATCTCAATAGGTAAAGTAGAGGCACTTTAAAATATTTTATCATTGATGTGTGCCCTGGTGAGCTTGTATAAAAAGACATAAAAAGCAAAGCTTGTATTTTAACCATTATGATGTCTCTTTTCATTCAGCTTGTAAAGGCTCAGTGCAGATTCAATTCCCATTTGAGTTGTTTTTTTTACCATGCAACAGAGGGGAATAATACTAAATCCATTACACATGCTCAATCAGTGGGGGAGTCTCAGCTTGGCACTTTGCAGACTGAGAAGCATATGGTAAATGTTGGACACACCAATGGATTTGAACTTTTGTTTTGGGTTTATGAGAGGGTGATGTCTTGTATTTGTGGCCTCTCACCAAAGGTGAAGAAATAAATGTATGTGTTGAAAAAAATGAACATTTTAATTTTTTTAAAGCCCCATCTCAAAGACAGCCCTGACATGTCCTTGTTTAGCAATGGTTATGTACTGTATGTCTATATCCAATGTACTGTAAGTCTACGGAAGGTCTGAGTTTTTGGATAGCTTTAAATTGAATTTTACAGAAAGTATCCTAAAATATGGCAAAACAAGTTTGCAGGGTACTTATAGTAGGTAGGTGCATTATATATTATATATATTAATATAGACTTATACATGTTTACATATATAGACTTATATAGAGATTTTTAATTGCCTGAGGTATACAACAACAAGGTCTGTATTGCCAGCTCTGTTCTTAGGTAGTATTGAGAGGCCATTTCATCCACATAGGTATATTTATGTAGTGCCACTAGAGGGCAGAGTGTCTGACTTTGACTGTGCAATGAGCAACTCTGTTACATAGGAACATTCAAACACATGTTCTCAGCAAATGCCAGTGGCAATGAATGTGCATGTGAGAGATAATAATCTCTGAATATTTAAATGACAGAGACCTCTTTTCTTTCTGTGTAACTACTGAGGCAGGGATCACAATTACTGTTAATGTTTTATTTATTTATAGTTCAGTTTCTGTCCCCTTTAACATTCTTTCATTTATCGTCACTTAAAAATTGTTCTTTAAGCTCAACTTGACACTACAAAAGTCAAAGTCATGGTTTGATTCCCAGGGAACACACCATAAAATATAAACTGACAGCAACGTAAGTCGCTTTGGACAAAAGCATATCTGCCAAACGTGTAAATGTGAATGTTATTTTGAAACCATCTGTGTTGGTAGAAAGGTTCTTTAACTGTGTGGTAACATTCATACCTCCTTTATTTGGTGCTCACTTTAAACAGGAAATGAAGGAGAATACCTCTCATTCTCCAGGAAAAGCAAACGCCTGACCGTATTACCTTCCAAGAACACACACCCCCATCTCTCACCGTTGCCATTTGTTTCTAAATGTTTCTTGCTCACTGAGAGAGGAAAAACAGCCCAGACATACAGTGCTACAAGGCATGAAGTGCATTCCTTAAAACGAATTGTGCTTTTTCTAAACGTTTTTGTGATGGGGTGCTGGTTTACTTGCTGGTAATTCTGCCCATTCTTCACCTAAGGTATAACAGACAGGAAAAAACAGTGAATGAGAAATTACCCTCAAAGCAGTCGGAAACAGCACTTTGGCAGGCTTTTTCTTCTGCAATCAGCACTGCACTTAGCCTGTGCTGCAGATTAGATGTAGATGTGTGTGCTTGTGTGGACATTTTGAAGGTTAGGCCATAATGCCCACGAATAATGCTGACAATGACTCCGTCAAACATCCTGTTGCATAAGGCTTCTTTCCAGCAGATTGTGGATGAATTATTCTGTAGAGAAAATGTTGATATTTTTACAAAAATATATACTTAGAGTAATTGCTCTGTTGGAAGTAGTAATAAGAAATGCAATATTTTCAGCTATATTTAAACAAGCAAGTTGACAGGTTGGCCCTTAGAGGGATCTTCTTGTAAGGATTTCATCAGCTGAACCTTGTAGTTTGAGTGGAAAGGTGCACTTCCTTTAACAAATGGGTCTGTTTGGTTATTCTCAATAGTACACTAATGAACACATGCTTGCGGAAATGAGCAGCTTTACTGTAAGTCTGATGAATGCAGCACAGATCTGGGCTTAGACTGGGGCAGATTTCTAATATTATAAATCACTTGTTTGTGACAAGTGCAAGTGACAGGAAGCTTAGAAAAATGAGGAAAAGAAAGAAAGATACAATAACCATCATCCCTCACTCCCATCTCCTAACCTTTGAACTTCTCGTCAAAGTTTGGTTTCCCACTAATCTTGCTATTTTACTATATTTCCCCTCAGGGTTCAATAAAGTATCTGTCTTTCTATCAATCTATCTTGTTGTCCTAGTCTTTCGTTTTCACATTCCCTCCTCTTCTCTGCATTCCCTCATTGACTCAGCTCTGGCTCTCAGAAATGCACTGGACGTGGAGGAGTTTTTCCGTTCCGTTGGCAGTGGAGGGAAATGGGGAAGTTTGGCAAGCGGCTGTTATTGTTTTTCCTTTTGCACAGTATCAGCTCTTTCAGCAGCTTCTCTGTCACTTCTAGGCCCCAGCAAACTTCTCCACAATTAAGAGTCTAAAAGGCTCTTTTCAGCATTATGCTTCCAGAGAGAGACTGTACAGATCTGAGGGAGGAACAATAAGTGTGTGCTTTCCTACCTGAGGAGATGCAGGATGTAGGGAACCTTCGGTTGGTATCATTTATCATTATCATTATCATTAATGTGTGATTGTAAATAGGCTATAAAGTCTAAAGGAGATTCATCAAGGAGATCTCTGATATGTTTCATTTAAATATCACCATCACCTGAGACGGTTTGTTATACAATTGCTTAGGAGAAATAGAAATATACTACAAAGAGATTTACTATTGTTGATCTACAGTAAGAGTATAGAGCTATAAAATGAATGTATATAGCATGGCTCATATAATTTGGTATTTGAGAATTTGATAAGAAATGCTTGAGTTCATATTAATCTGTGATGTTTAGTTGCAGACTTGGATATGTTGGTAAATCTGAGCACAGTTTAGGACTTTGTTGAGAAACTCTAGGGAAGACACGTGAGATTACTGGATGTTTGTGTCAGAAGAAACATCTGAGAAGCACAAGACTTTAGCAATATTATCCATTCGCTTTTCATTTAATCTTATTACTGTCTAGGAGAAACAACTGAAATATTAAAAAGATCTCATTTGTTTTCCATCAGATGAATCATTACTCTTTACTACAGTTTATTTGGTCTGGCTGATGTCTGTGATGAAACAGTAATGCATGGTTTGGCATAGTAAAAACAAGAATGCTTTGAGTCAAATTCTGATTCAAAATATTATTTGTGCAAGAGTAGGTATGAAAAAAACATTGTATATAAAGAGGGAACGTTTCCAAAGGTTTCACAGAACACTTAACACAATAATACAGCGTGAATTTAACACTCAACAATATGTTGGAGAACAAAAGAGAAATAAAGGATTGCAGCATCAGAACAAGAGACACCGTGTTTAACCAAACAAGAATTCCTCTGAAGAACTGAAGTTTCTCGTGTTTGAATTTAGGAGCCAGAAGAGTATATCTTTGCTTTGTGTTTCGCATAATAAAATCTTTATTTGCGTGCAAGATGTTCTCAAATCTTGTGCTGCTTTTCCAAGGAAACTGTGGAAAACATTGAAACTGACGACAGAGTATCAAAATAAAAGCTGAACTCCAGATGGAGCCACTTATGAGCTTGTTTGGTTTAGTTTTACCTGCACAACAGAACCCATTTGAATTGTAATGTGTATTTGGTTTAGAGGGTCTTGTTTTTATTATTTCTTTTCTTTATTCATATGCTATTTGATTTAACAGACTTTCTCATTAGTCTCTAGACTGCAGAACGGTGTCAGTTTCACCCTGTCAAATCCTTAACGTAAAACCCTAATTATATCTTCATTGTGGTCTTCTCAAGCCATGATCTTTACCCTATTTTCTCACATTATAGGAAAGGTTGATTGATAGTGTGCAACAACGAGGGGAATAAGGCCGTGAGATTTTTTCTCTCCAGCTTATGTCCTTTATAATATTTCTTTACATGTGTTCCCAGGTTTTCATCCAGCATCTCTGGGGAATTGGGAGCACTACTGACAGCTTACTTGACTGTTACTCTTGAGCTCTTCATTTGCTCCAGAAATACATTACCCATCACCCCTCTGCCTCCACTGGGACATGTTTTGTGGTTCTGTCTATGATTGTGTTGAGGTTGTATATTACAGTGCAGAAATGAAAAGAAAACAAGATAGAATAGAAAGTCATAATCACAACATCAGGAGACATTTATATAACTGTCAAGGACACCCTTAAACAGCATAGGTTAGACACTATTGGATTACTGCACAAACAAACTCGTTATTGTTCATGCTGAGCAAAATTTCTATTGGGTGGGCCCTTCAGTAGATACATACTGTACAGTATATATATGATGATGAGTAGGTAACTGTGTTTTAATAATATATTTTACTATAGGCTATACATTACTGTTATTTCATCTTTAAAATAACATGTAGAAGTAGACACAGATGTAGAATAATGCATGACCAGTGGGATGGAGGGGGTCTCCTGTTTCTGCTGCATTGTCCCAAGTCCCTAATCTTTTTGTATAAAGATACATGAATGCTTCACAAATAAGTTTTTTATGGTTTTGACTTTGCTGGCCCAATAGTGTGGAGCAGATTAAATAGTGTGGAGCAGATAGCAGCTCCCTGTGGTACCCAAACAGCTTAGAGGAAACATTGTCCATGTTTTTCACCTACTTAGAAATCGCTCCTAAATCTGTCTGCATTGTTATGCAGTCAGCAAAGACACAGACCCACCCATCCCCCATAATCTGCTACTTAGCATCTTAGCTTTTTTAGTTGGCGCATACATTTCACTCTTTTCTGTGAATTAAATTTACAGATTAAGCCATAATCATGCAACTGTTTTATTTGTATATCTTTGGGATTAGACAGGCATATGTTTGTTATGAAGCTGATCTGCAATCTCCAAAACAGTGCTGCTGTTATCGTAGAGCTTTTTAGCAATCCAAGCTGGACTCATTCAAGGACCTACAGTAGATGGTTTAAGTCATCACTCAGTTCCTGTAAAGTGTCGCTCCATATCATCCTATCACTTCCTGTTCTGGAAGCTTCACCTTCAAAAGTATCCAAAATGCTGACAATCATCATTTAATCATTATCCTTCCCCCCACCTCCCTCATGCTTTATCGAAGTGCCCAGTAAACCTTTACATCTCAGGTCAGTTTGGTCTGACAGATTGAAGGAGGAGCTTGTTAAGTTGGCCGAAGATGAGAGCTCTTAAATGGGCCGTGCATCATCCGGCTCCCAAACACAACAGATCGTTTGTGTTCTGCTGTAACCACAGCAAGGATGAGATTCATGTTAGCATGGAGAACTGGCTCCTGACAAACACAGTTTGACCTTTTGCATATGCTACCACTTGTTAAAATAGCAGGAAAATATGGAACAAGCTGAGTTGAGCCTAGGTTGTATCTAAAGACCTTCTAAAGATCATTTGCAGACCAATATCTTTTTAATCATTTAGAGGTTCATTAAACAAAACACAGAAACTCATTTATTTATTTGCATTTATTTTCCTGTGATTAGCATGTGCTTGTATATTCTTAAGTGTTCACACTCTGTCCTTGTTCTTCATTTTCAGCATTTTCCATTAAAGTCTTGTAGTTTGCCACTGCACTAATGCAAACCAGAGGATTTCTGAATTCTGATGTGCTGGTAAGCAACACTGTCTTACCTTTTGCTGCCATTTCCTGTCCTATTGTCAATGTTCTGAAATATAAAGGAAAGATTTTTTTCCATGTGTTATGACACACTGTAATATTCATCATCAAGTCGCTTTCTGCCTGTGCATTAATTTTGCTGGAGCAGCTTTGAGTTCTTTGATCTGCAGGTTCCAAAATGCTCCACCAGAATCGTACAGTTATGCAAGTTTTGCCTCTAGCTGGAGATTTTTGCTTGATTAAGAAGACTGTCCCACCTGCAAACTTTGTTTCCTACAATTTGTTTGTCTTATCTCAAATGTCCCATGCCTTGCACCAGTTGTGCAATCAAGGTCAGTGTGCTATTTGTCTAGATCTCCCCTTCTTTCCTTCATGTAATAAGAACAGTGTATCTCACATTATGCTGGACCAAGATGCTGGAACAGTAGAAAGAAAAGGATTTGAGTTTGCTTCTCTATGGGACTTCCCATCCTCATCCACATGCTATACTCACATCCTTCTTGGAAGATCTTGTTTGATCAAAGGGTGATTCACACTAAATAAAGATGTTTGCTTGATTACGGGGTCGATCACTCATGTTTAATTTCAAGTGTTTGTAAAAGGTTTGAATCTGCCAAGTCCAAATAATTACAACACAAGGATTTCTTCTGAACTTTCACATCTGAGCCATACTGTATGTCTGGAAAAGCTGCTAACTCGTGCCTGCTAAGATGAAGGTCATCCTTGGCTTATCCACTGAGTTTGTGATGCCAAGGATTTCCGCTATTTTACATATGATTTTTTTCCTCAAAGCTGAAAGAAATACTTTGTATTATATACATTTACCAAGCATCATTATCTAGCTGGCAAAAAAATCAATGATGCAGTCATGCAAGTCTAAATGAACACATCTAAGATCATTTCTCTTCTGTATCTCTTTAATTAAGTTTAAAAGTACAACCTCAAGCTCGGTGAACCCTCTTGTAATGGGTAGCTGAGTGGACAGGGTGGCCATTTGTTTTGTATTGGGTGTCTCTTTACCTGGCAATTAGGTTAGGTAACTAATCCTGACATCCAGATGTCATCATCATAACCCTGTTCAGTTGATGACCAGAGAAAGGCTTCAGTTCAAAGCAGCCAGTAATACAAACCTATGAAAAGACAAAGACCAAGTTGTTCCTGTCATCCCACACTGAAACATAGTTCATCCAAAGTGGGTGCTTACAGTATGATCATCTCACTTGAATACTGACCTTTTTGAAGATGACCCAGCTCTAAATACAATGCATGATTTCCTTTGGTTCAAACATAGTTACAGTATCACTGTCAGAGATTTATTTTCCTGGCACAGCTCAAAAGAATTGAACTATTAACCTTGTTTGGAGGCAGAGTTGAATCCAACTTTCTGTGAATGCGATCCCTGCCTGCGTAGATTCATTGGTATTGAAGACACTCCCTATGGGGGTCACTGTGCTGATCACCCAGTAAAAACAATACTAGGCTTAACCCCTGCAAAATATTTTCCTGTAGCTCACCTAGAAGAGCACAGAGCTAACAAGGTTGCGGGTTTGATTCCCAGGAAAGGTATGGACTGTTAAAAATGTTTGATTGCACTATAGGTTTTCAAGTTAAGTTTTAAATAAAAGTATATGCAAAATGCATAAATGTAAATGACTAACTCACCTAGGTTAACCAAATTGTCAAATCTAGATCTTTTAACAGCATTAACCCTCAGTCTTAGCTCTCCTGAAATTGTGTTGGGGTCTTGTATTCACAGTGGACCTTGAGCATGAGTAAAGCAGCAACAGCTAATCCGTTTACATTTAGCTGAGACTGAATAAGAGGATATTAAATCTGGAGGGCATTGTGTGGCATTTCTTATGTAACCGAACACAAGTCCTGCATCCCATCATACTTTGCAGGTTTATTCAGAATGTACAGGCAGTAAGCATGACGAGAAGTGCCAACACATGCTTGGGCAACAAACTTGGCAGCTTAAGGGTTGGTAGGCTTAACTGTAATTGAATTAGGAATGGTACTGTTTGCAAATGCTGCATTAGTCACGTCATGCCAGCGTGTCATTTTGCATAAATCTCTCTATTTGTATTTATGAAACCCAGATGAGTCTGAGTAATGAAATTATTTTATTGTTTTTTTATTGGATGTCCCTAAATGACATGCATTTAACATTACCATGTAATTTTACATTTAGCATTTAGCAGGCTTCTTAAAGGCTATCCCAGCTAACAGCTGTAGGTTGTAAGAACCTTTTCCTAGTGTTTCCATTAAATAACAAAATTGTTAAAAAATGTTTTTTTGCATGTTCTAGGAAAGTTCAAAACGTCCAGTCGATGCTATTCAGACATTTTTGAATTCTGTAAGGTTTCATAACATTCCACTAACAATTTAAGAATAACAATTTTGATATGATATATAACATTTAAAAAGTTCTACCAACGTTACTGCAAGAATGTTTTTGATAACTTTGAGAGAACTTTTAGAGAACATTGGCCAATGTTCTGAGAAGGTTCCCTGGGATAATGTCTTAGCAGAGATTGGAATTAAGGTTCAATTAAATAAGTTTGTACCTTGTTGTGACCCTACTCACTAATACATAGACACATACATACATAGAAACATAGACCCATTGAGGCAGTAGGGTGTTGTTGCAGAAGCAGTCCTAAACTGCCAGCATCAGAGCCTTGAATTTAACACTGGCAGGTACAGGGAGCCAGTGGAGAGAGACAGAGTGATGTGGGTCCTCAGACATTCTGCTGCATTCTGGACCATCTCTAGAGCTTTAATCATGCTAGCTGGAAGGCTATTAGAATCGGAATGCTGATTCTGAGCCAGGCCGCATCACCCAGCATAAGTGCCTAACCTCACTGATGCTGTTGTATAAAAATAGAAGCAAAACCCAGTATTTACGCTCCAACATATCATGGAAAGCTACTTTCCACAGCCACCTTATTAAGATGGCCACCTATTTCTGGCCATCTTACAGCTGTGTTTCATAATTAATTATGAAGAGCAGAACTGCAGACATGGAGATCATTTGACAGGGCTAAAATACTTTCCTAAAATCTTCTTTCTTTCATTTCCAAAGTTTGATTCAGATTGTTCATTGAAAAATAAATTGTAGTTAGAATTGGAGCCTTACCCCTGAGGTCCAACTGACTAGATTGTTTTGATTCCCATCAGACATAACAGAACCTCTGCTGTCCTTTATTTGAAATACTGATGCAAGAAAGTGGTATTCATGTGGACTGTAAATGTTATTCTGCAATTTTAATGGCTGTCTTGTATCCTCTTAGGGACTTATTGATGAATAATTTATTAACATGTTCTTCTAATAGAGGATTCTCATGGGTTCAGTAACCCAAACAAAGCCATGTGTTTCTGAAAAATACTGAAATTTAAGTCACCCACCCACAAATTATACACACAAATTCAAGTCACAAATGCAAGAATTTTAGAAGCGGTTTGATTTTCTTAATACAAACACTGAGAACATCAGATTGACAGATTCTCTCAATGTCAATAAATTCTATGATTTGGATCCTGCTAATGTTTTAAGACACCTTTCAGTAATGTTTCACTTCACAGTGATTTCCTTTCATTCGGGGGTGCTGTGGTGATTTAAATGTCTAGATTGGGAGTTAAAATACTTTGAATTATTCATCTTTGAGTGCATATTAAGAATGAAAGTCATTTTGGCATCTAACTTGAAAATAGAGCTTCAACCATGGTGCCAGCCACTAGTGCACTCTTCTCTCTATCTCTTATTTCTCTCTCTCTCCCTCTTTCTTTCTCTTTCTCTCTCTCACTCACTCACTCACTTACTTTCTTTCCCATCACTGACTCTCACACAAATCATTAAAATAGCATTTTAAGCACTAGTTTAGTCATTCCAACAGAAACCACAGTCTCCTTATTAGGCAGCTGAGATTCGGCAAATGGCACCCGACACAGAAAGATTTTGGATCGCAAAGCAGTAGTAAGAGACTATGTTTGTTTTCTTGTCTGCCCTTTGTGTCTAATTCCTGTCAGTTTATGCGAAGAAATTGGATGCTGTCTAGATTTAAAGATTTAGTCTGCAAGGCAGGGTGTGAAAAGTTCATACTTTCACCATTCTTAAAATGGCCATCTTTATTGCTTTTGTCTTCAGGGAACACTAATATTCCAACAGGAGGAACATCTTTTTCCTCTTCCTTTTTTCAATAATTTTTCTTGTAGAGACAATAAGACCATATGGGGGATTTTTGTCTAGACCAGGCAGGTTTCTCAAGTTAAGTTCATCTGTTTAAATCATGGCTTCAAAATCTCATCCAAACCCAGGAACAGCATATATTGTACAGCTGAGTATTCCAACACATTATTTTGGCATTATTTTCCCATTTCTCAATAGACAGAGACAATTATCTGCTCCATTGGCTCTGCATGCCATACAAATCAGCCTACTCTGCTATTCATATTTAGATTTAAACACATTTTAAGCAGGTAACAAATTTTCCATTACCACAACATATGTTCTCTGTGTCGATCATATTTATGAAGAGACCAGTATACACAAGCATACATTTATTATGGAATTATATTACATTATACTGGAGTAAGCTGGTTTACCTTGATTGATATCGGTCTTTCTGATGATAAGCTTGGTAAGGTCTGGTGGAGACAAAAGACATCAGTATCCCATGACCAGAACCAACCAACTATATTCAGGTCTTTTCAGTAGATGAAACACAAGATTAAACCATGGAAATCAATTGCTTTTTTCAAAAGTGTTCAAAATGTGTTACGCTCTGTTGTAGGCATTACCCAGTGAGGTGTCATAATGACATCTATTTGCTCCATGGATTAGAACACACACAGTGGTCTGATTTATTTTGATATATTATGTCTAAGCACCGAGGCTCCTTAGTCTGGGTCTCAATAGTAAGTTTGTCGAGCTCCAGGGCATCTGTGGATACATGGCCCGTCTGCAAAGATCTACAAAGCCAGACAAGAGGACCAAAGAACCCTTGTCTTGTCCAGAAAAAGGCATGAATCCAAGAGGATTAAAATGGCATTCCTTTGCCACCCCACAGAAGCCACAAAATGGTGGTTGCATGGAGAGACTTGGAATGCCTTGTCCATGACTTGACTATTGGCTTTACTTGAAAGGCGGAACATGGCAGTCACTAAGAAATAGTTTATAACCACTGTACTCGCCATGATTGGAGCCATTTTAGTTCATAAGACATTTCATAAGTTTGAGACTTGGGAATGGTGTTATTTAATGTGATATTTTTATCTTCAGGCCACAGATTGTTAAACAGGAAGAGGAATATTATACAGTTGTGCACATGTTGTTTCATGACATTTAGATTTATAATTCATTAGTCTACTGACAACCTTTTTTACCCTTTAAGTGCCAGTTTAAAGTAAAGGTATTTTGAAGTTAAGCAGTCTATTCTGCCATTATGCTTGTTTAAAATAATTTTGAATGTTTCTTGTGATTTGTCAGATGCCGTTTTATTTAATTTATTCCTTTCATTTTTGCGTGCAAAACCAGATTGCACCATATTTGGTGTCAAATGTGTGTTTTTTCTCAAACCTATTTCTCTCTGGCTGAACCTGGGGAAGTACTTTGTCAAAATGCTTGAGTGCATTGATTTTAGCCCCTTTCTCTAAACCTAAATAAACATATTCTTTTCCAAACCAAAGAGCAGAGTTCCTGGTCAGCGACTCATGAATGATTAGAAGGAAAGTTGTTTGGGTAATTTGCATGTGCTTAACTTATTACTGTTGTCACGAAGAGCTCATTTGCAGGCAGGGCCGTTGATGTTAGCCAATTAATTATCCTTAAACCCAATGGAGCTACATGTTCTACCTCTGTGTTTTGAATCCATTTCTGGGCACTCTGTGTGATTACAATTGTTGCCTACAGATGTGAATTTATCTGTTTTTGCTTCTATTTGTTCCTTATTTGTTCCAGCTGTGTCTTCCTGAGAGGGTAATGTATTTTTGTATGTGTCTTTAAAAGATGTTGGCTAAGATTACTCGGTGCCAAAATAATGTATGAATGTCATTGCATTTGATGTAAAATATCACACCAACTTCTTCTGCCAAAAAATTGTTAGACATTATGCATTGAATGTGTGTTGTCTTTAAAATGAATACAGCAAATACTTCTTAAAGACCTGTGTGATTGTTTGCATTTCTCGCTCAACAAATTAACCATTTCATAGTGATCCATATGAATTTTTATGCATACATTTTGTATCTATGAAAGTTTAAATGATGAATTAGAACATGTTTAATTCAGACACTCCCAGAGACTGTTTGGGATTATGTGTGGTCTTGCATGTGTGTTTTAATCCACATCAGGGACTTTTCTATAGCTGTTATGCTTCATTGGTAAACAAAGGGTTGTCTATTTAATATAACCCAGCAGTGCCCACCCCAGTCTTCTAAAGGAATGTGCCACTGTTCAATAACAGATGCCAGAGAACCCAGCAGCAGTGTTCTGCATTCAATATTACAACCCCACAATCCAAGTCCCAATGCAAAAGTGATCCAGAATAGATTTCTAAAGTACATGGCGATACAGTATGGCTTGTGTAATGACATCAACATTGTAACTGCAACATCTGTTTATGGTTCACTAATCAAAGACACAAAGTAAAGCCCTCAATATGGTGTTGACAACAGAATTCCCAGCTGTATTCATTTCAGTAGGCTCCTACTGTTAGGGTGAGCTTGACGGTGACCCCAGTACTGGTCCACAGATAGGGAAAATGGACTGAATGAAAAGAGAGAAAGATGGAGGGAGTGTGTGAAAGGAATTTTAATGGAGTTTCTCCTTTGTTGCACCTCTAAAACTAATGGCCACTCTTTACAAAGCAACCTTGTGAGTAAAGTGTCCAATCAAACGAAAAAGGACAAGTGTGAGTGAGAGAAGGTCTGTACCAAAGCTCATACCAAGACGCCACTGTGTAGTTTGGCAAGTTCCAAGGATTTCCATTAAATGGCAGATTTCAAGAACAAGATGAGTGTTCTAGCAGAACTGACCTCTTCTCACCTATTTCTCCGTTTCATCTCTTTCACTCTCGTTCCCAGCCCATATGTGGTCTAAATCCATGTTCCCAAACCAGAAAGCTGCAGGAGAGAGTCCATGGGTCATTTTCACACCTTAATGAACAAGCACAGTAGACTTTGAGAAATGTAATGCAGCACAAAAGCAACATTCACCATATCTAACAAGCTATCCTTGCATAAACAACAGCATAAACCACACTGAGCTGGTTTGATGGTCATAGCTGGTCTGCCATTCTAGTTTTAGAATGGTTTTTGGTCACCTGCAAAATCAGTTAAGACAAGTTTACCTTAGACATATTTACGAGACTGTCCAGGAGCTACAAGAGTTTGGAACAGAATGTGTTGGCATTTGTCATCAGCATCTGTTTTGTTAGAACGATTGTCTCTGCTATATAATGTATCAACCAGGCTTCTTAACTAGCTTAACCAGCAAGATTTAATTAGTCAAAGTTTTACCTGAAAGACTTGTTTGTTGCTGGTTAAGCAACATATTTTGCTGGTAAATAGTTGGTCCACCAATTAGAATAGCAGCAAACTAGCCAGTATCATCCAGCATTACCTAAACGTTCTATTAGAATAGAATATGCCTTTATTGTCATTGTCACAGGTACAATGAAATTACAAGCTTTCAGTTGCATAGACCTTTCTTTGGATTACACTAAAATGTACCATCCAGGGCAAAAACAGACCATGCCACAGAAATCATTAAGCCAAACTGGTGATTCTAATCTTATTAATAGTGACTGGCCTGCACATTCTAGGGCAGTCTGCCTCCACCCAACTTTTCAAAACAGTCATCATTCATCTCTCCCCAGAGAGGATCACTTTGGCTACAGTCTTTATTTGGGTGGAAACGTGTCAGGCATTTTCTCAGGCATTTTATCTTCAGGCTTATCAATTGTTTCTCCTCAGCGATAGAGCTCAAATTTTTGCTGGGCCGGATTCACAGGCAAAGAGAGAATAGAAGTGCACAAAGGGAGGAAAATGTAAGGAAGAGGACGGAGGTTTTGTAAGACTGAGCTGTTTTTGACATACTGGAATGCTTGATTTGACTTTAATTGGGTGTGCGGTGTCTGCGTTTAGTAATACTGGTAAATTTACAGCCTCATTATATTACAGCTCCTGCATGAGATGAAGTGGAAACCAAATGCCGCCCTCAATGGGTATAAAACAGAGGCTGCCACCACAAGTGCTAAGAGTGTGTGTCATTAAACCATTAGTGTCAGAGAACAGCCAGGCTAAATCTTATAAATTTGTAACCAATGTCTTGATTGCGTAGTCTTTTAAAAGTTTTAAATGCATTACATATCCGTTTGCTGGTTTGTCATATTTAAAAAAAATACCACATATTGTCTTTATAGGAGGTTAGAAATTGTTGCTAATGCTGTTGCTGTTGAAATTGTTGCTAAAACCTCAATGCTGTTGAGGTTTAAAGATTTACTGTTTGAAGATTTACTTGTGTTTGTGTGTGCTTGTGTGTGGTCGTCCTTCATACTGGCACTGAGGTATCGTCCTGTTTTTGTAAGTGTTCATAAGAAGAAAGAGCTCCACAGTGCTACCTGACCTGCTGACCTGTGCAAGTGCTCTGTAATTACTCTCATTTCCCAGGTCGGCTTATGTCAACAAGTGTGTCCGATGAGAGGTGCGACTTTGTGATGGTCTGATGCTCATCTAGAGTGACAGGTGTTTTTTTCCACTGAGGGCTGGGGAGTGGTATGTATGTGTTCAAATAAATAGAAATATATACATATACATATATCTACAGTGAAGACCAGACCCAATAACGTTCATAAAATGAGCTCCTCTCCAACTCTCAAGATGTTACAGGTCACATTCCTCTGACCAACACAAGCTCATAAAACTCAGGGTTCTCAGAATTGTTTCCAGAAAATACAGTAAGGGGAAAAATACACTTGCACAAATAGGCCACATATGTAATATATTTTTGTCTGTCATTACGGTATGTAAACTATATTTCAGCAATGAGCAGCTCTGTTAAGAATTGTCAGGTTTTCATTCTGGTCCTTTACCAGAATACAGTCTTACTTATGTTTATGTACATCCCTGCTGCAATAATAGCCTAAACCAGCCTAAGCTAGTTTGTTGGTCTTGGCAATCTCCCACCCTGCATTGGCTGTCTGGTTTGCTGGTTTTAGAAGGTTTTCGGGACCTTAACAGCTTGACAAACTGCGAGATCAGCTGGTCAAACAGTTCTAATACCAGCTTGGACAGGCCAGGAGACAAGCTAGACCAGCTGAAGACCAGTTCAAACCAGCTTAGGTTGGTTAAAGCTGTTTTTCAGCAAGCCTTCCATCCCACAGAATTATTCCCAGAAGCAAGCAAGAATGTTCTAGAGAAGAACTTTTATATTAAAAAGTACAAATGCCTTAAATAAGAAGTCTAGAAATACAAGATGGAACTTTTACAAATGCAAAGGGTGGGAAAAGTTGTGAGAGGTATTCAGCTGAAAGATCAAACAAAATGTCTTTCATGTGCCTGCCCACATTAAAACCTGTGTTTTTCACAAAGAGCCCTGGACAGTGTCAGCCGTGGTGCAAAGGCTTTCTCTTTTCTTTTCTTCCTTCTGTTTAAAAAACTCTTTATACTCCCACTAAATTGATGACAAATCAGCTAAAACACAAAGCATTTTGAGTTTAAACAGTACACATACTGTCCTGTCTTCTGTCTTTTTTGTCTCATTTTTTTATTCATAACTGGCTACCCCTGCTCAGTCAGGAAAAGGGAGAACTACACACGCAGGTCAACATTTATAACAGACCACATAGTGTGTCTGTGAAATAGCCCCATACTCTTCCCATCACACCCCTTTCTGTCCTGTCATGTAAGATGTCTGTGGTCGTTTTATACAAAACATTCCCTATATCCAGCTCTCAATTTTACAGAAGAGACACAGGCCATCAGCAGAGGTAGACGGTGACATAAGTATTATTTAAAACCATTATAAAGCGTTTGTAGGCCACATTTTTCTCCCCAGGATGTTGACATAGGTGAATCATATTACAGTAGGAGTATGAGCGTCATGCAGTTTACTGCCCTGTGATTTACAGCACAAGGATGGTTGATTTTGTCGTAGGTCACTGACTCTATATCTTTAATTCAGTGCCTGTAGCATTATACTGTTGCAGCTTACACAAACAACCCCTGGACAAACCTGGTACAGAGCAGCAGGACACAGCATTCTGCAGTAAGAGAGCAGTATTTCTGTCAGCCCAGCTCACATTCACTACTGCTTGTTTTTACTAATAACAGGGGTGACGTTCCTTTCATGTTAGAAGTTTGTACTCAACATGAACTGAATGACTTGCTTGTATGACTCCTGTTGCCATGTTGTTGTTTTTCCATTCCAAATGTAAAAAAAAATTGTTTTGTTCTTGCTTTGAGGTCAAAAACGAGTTCCAGAGAGCAGGATACATATCCCAGGTGCACAGCTAGACTTCCAGACTTCTGTTCAAATCAACTGGATGCATTTTATAGCCTTATAATTGAGCCAACAGTCAGAGCTTTTTTGTTAGTAACATGGTATGATACAATCTGTTTCATTGCAAGATTCCTGCTCCAGTGTGCAAACGCCTCCTTGTTTTTCCTCTCATTTTGAATATTATGTGCATGAAAAATCAGACAGCCATTATGTCTAGCAGTCTAGAAGTCAGACTTTTTAGGGGTTTGGCATGATTTCAAGAATGCAATTGAACAGGTGGAATTGGAGTTCTTGAAGGCGCAATTGTCTGCGTTTAGTCAATGTTGTTAAATCAGTTTTTTCACAGAGTTTCTCAGTGTTTCTCGTTCTCAGTGCAGACAGCACTGCTGTTTGGGAGCACCCCAGATCTTTACAGATCTTTTTAACAGCTCATTAGCCATAAATTTGCTTTAATTCTGGTGTGTTTACAGCTGGAACAGCTGGGAAAATCATTCTGTGTCCGCCTTCCTCAAATTAAATTGCATTTATGAGTTTATTTGGCAATTACAACCGAGTAACTATTTCTCACCCTCTCTGGCAGACTACAGCTTCTCTGTTTGCTCTCAAAACAGCAGTGGTCCTGTATTACATCGTAGAGTGGTCATGGAATCAATATTCCAGATATCATTCCATATTCAAGACATCATCAACAGACTTGTGATTCAAATCATTATATCTGCATTCCTGTGACCTATTTCATCCATGGAAATGACACAAATTTCTTGTTACAAGATGAAATGAGTCCCTGCCACTCTTGTTTTCAGGCTAATTTAATCAGGAATTCATTCACTCCCTCATTGGGTGGTGGCACAAGCCCCCCCTCACCATATTAGGTTTGAACGAGAGATAGGAAATGGGAAGATTGTGAGAAAACAAAGACATGACACCAATGAGAAACAGCAGTGACATTCTGGATGTGCTGTAACCCCTAATGGCGGAATTTACCCGTCCTCAAAATGGAAATTCTTCCTCTGTCCGACTTCAGGCTTGGCTTTGATTTATGCCACACCCTTCTTTCTCCCTCCATATTTTCCCATCTTCATGGTTTAGGCACATCTGGACCATCTGGAGCAGAATAATGTATAAAAAGAAACATCCTGCTTCTCCAACTCAATCTCTCCTTTAGGAACAAGGTTTGCTTGTGCATGTGCTTACTGATAGAGACTTTGATTGTCAGTAATAGGGGCCCCCACTCACGGTTCAGTAGCAATGTACAAATTCTTGCTTTGTCATGTTTGTTTTTCCTACTGAATTCTGCAAGGCCTGATTATTCATGTTCAGGGCTGTTGGCTAATCCCACTCATTACCCCATCACTCTCTGTGTGCAAGAAACCCACACACCAATGTATTGTAAATAGCACTGCTGTGATATAAGGTTTAAATGATTGACTTAAATAGGTAAATATTATGTTTGGAGCCAAAATACTCTTTGGTTTGGTCATAGATCCATTAATATACAAGCAGTCCTCTGCTTAACTATATTTAACCACAGTCGTGTCTCTAGATTTCAGAGGCTTTTCATTGAATGTTATTGCTAGCCTATTAGTAACATCTACTCTAACCTTTTTCTACTCACTGTAAACTGCTGTAACCTGAGACATTGAGTTCTGGTTATTCAATGAACATGAGGGGTGTAAACATTACTTGGTGTTGACAGCCCTCCTGGAGAAATACAAAGTAAATTTTCAGTATGTAATTCTGGCGAGCGTGCACGCATGTGTTACACAGGTACCGCCTGTGCAGGGGTATTTTAAAATTAAATGTTAAGTAACAAGTGCTATAGATTTCCAGATGCCTGGAGGGGTCCATCTGACATCTGCAAGCAGCACTGCCAACATTAAGAAGTGCACAGTGCAAACTGAACTTATCCTGTCTCTGATACAAGACCTGCTTATCATCACCCTCAGTGTGAATGTAGCACACCTGCAGAGATTCCTTTTGAAGGCTTGAACAATAGAGTCTTACAGCTAAAAAATGCCACCACCTCAGATAGTATAAGAAAGGAATTAAACAACAAGACAAGTTTAAACATATTGTTTACTGTCCTGTGTACTATTATGCACTCAACTGGTTGGTTTTTAATATAAATATCTATGTAAATATCTATACATGTTAAATTGTTATCTTTGTAAGTATCTTTAGTGGCTAAATATTTCTAAACATCTCAATAGAATAGAATAATTTCTTCTAGGTAATTAGACATGGTGTCACTGGCTGAAACCTGGCTGAAACTAGTTGTCATTTGTGAAAAGAAAAATCTAGTTCTCATAGCAGCTGCCAAATGAAAGTCATTGACTGATTCTGCAGTGAGACACCAAGGCAGCTGCTGTAGGTTTCCCAGTTAAGGTGTTCAGACTAAATTATACACTTCATTGTTTCTTTCCAGAGAGGCAGCACATACTGGCTGGACCACTCTGCCATTAATCATAGTTATTGTCAACATTTGTTGCTGCCTCTCTAGTGCACAATAAAACATAAATATCCCACCAACTTTTCTTTTCCAGCAAAGATGTTTTCACATTTTACATCTCCCCATGGCAACTCTGTTCTGTCTGTCATCATTATAACATTCTGTAAATAACCAAAATGGAGAAGTGCTTTCAGTGATGCATGAATGTGTCTTATTCCCCATCGTCTGCTTCATCTCTCACATTTGGTATGATTTCATTATTTTCGCTGTTTACACTGAGCTTTAATAGGTCTTTAAGCATTAGGGTGAAGATGGGGCTAGGCGTGTTGGCTTACACAACGTGCGTGTCAGACAATGCAGAGCAGTGTGTGCACGGAGGTTTGGAAACACTTGGGGCTTAAGAGAGGAAGGCCTTCACCTGCAACCTTAATCTTCCAAGGGGTGCAGGACTGGAATTGGGAATTTCTTTTGACAGGTATGGTTGGGGTGAATCCCTAGACCTTACCTAAACTGATGTATCGGTGTTGCAATAGGTCAAAACAGCAAAACCTGTGGGACTTGTCATTGGAGGAAATTGCACAATTGCAGACATTAGCCCATGAGGAAGCCTGGCATTGATACACCTAGTTTTTGTAAGCTAAATGGAAGTCAGAACAACAATTAAAGTGCCTGAACAGTAACGTCTGGTGTGGGATACCAGCCTCTTGGGATCTGTATTTGTTCCACATTCAAGGTCCAATTGGCAGGTCGACTTTTGTACTGAACAAACCCACTGTTTTTCAATTGCATCCATTTAATCTCATCTGGAGGTCCTGTGAAAGGGTGCGGTTTAAGAGCAGAGTGGGGAATGAAAACCTCACCTCCAGGAAATGAAGGAGAGAGGGCAGATTCCAGAAGCTGGGGAAATGAGATGTTGATCCCACACTGTGGCTCAAAGTTTCCTCTTACTGCCTGATCCTTACAAAAGTGTCAATGACAGATTCACAAGACAGAATCTTCACTGTTTACACACACGTTTAAATCATGAAACATATGCATAACTGACCTTCTCATGCAAACATTATGAGACACACATCAGATGAAAGATGTCTAACATGGATCTTCTAAGTTCTTTTGATCACTCTTTTGGTCAATAGTGTATGTGTGTATGGAGGTGAGAGCAAACTGTAATTCATACCAAATGCTTACACATTTGGAGTCCCACCCCTAAACCACAACACCCCTTTCATACGCATACACACACAGTTTGAAAAATGGAAATCACAGTCTGGTGCAGTAATCCTTCATACATTCATTTCTGTCACATGGGTGGGGTGGATGGTGTTTGTCAAGTTCTCATACTTACAAACCATTCAAAGAAGGCCTAATGTGAACCTGTAGAGACCCACTTCTCTCTGAGATATTTAGGGACTAAATTGTGGTTTGGAATAGAGAGTGAATAGAATAGAAAGTGTGATTAGTTCAACTAAACCATAATTCAAAGCTTTTTTATATTAACTAAGCAGAATCTAGTAACTATAATGTACATACATGAAAGCACTGCTTCTTTTTTATGCAATATGTAATAGAAAAAGGCATTAGAAACACATTGAAAATCTAATACTCTTTATGACATTGGCAAAGAGTTGTGTAGACCACCAGAAATCTATTTTCTATGTGGTCCTATGATGTCAACAACCTGCAATGTGTTGTTTTCCATGCTTGACTCTCTGGCAGTGATGGAAGATGATTCAGTGTATCTTCAACTGAGACAGAGCCTTTGGCTGTGGTTTGCAACCTGTGATGCTAATATAGCTGCCCTTTTATTCCTGTGTGTCAGAGGAACAGACGTGTCTCACTGCCAAGACCCTTCTGTCTTCCGTAGAACATTAAGGCTTTTATTCCCTCGAGGGGGTTTGACAAAGATTTCCTGGTCCTTATTAAATTATAATCCCCAAACTCTCTCACCATTTACTCTCATCACAGAGCCTGAATCCTTTTCTCTACCATCCAGACTGTGAGAATTTAGTGGAGAATTTCTATGTGTCTTGGATACTCATCAGAAACAGAGTGATACTGTGATTATAAAGAATCATTTATCTGTTTGTTTGTGTGTGTGTGTGTGGTATGGTGTCTGGTATGTCTGGTATATGTCTATGAACTGATATACTATATAAATATACTGTATATAAATAATATATATATATATATATATATATATATATATATATATATATATATATATATAATGATATACATATATACTGATATATAAAGTCATTTTTTGTCGTGCTATCAGCCCGTGAGTGTTGTCATGATGTCATTTTTCTGTGGCTCATGATTGGTCACATGGCATTTATGGCACTGAATTTTGGTTACAAAACCTGGCTGCAGAAGTGAACTTAGAATAAGAATGCTGAAAAATAGTTTAATCCAGTTATTATGGGCCTTTAGGCTTAAGTTAGCAACCTTCAGATTACAAGCCCTAAGTTTTAGCCATTACAGTACACCACATCGTCTTTGATTGGCAGACATCTAAAATGAAGATCCAAAGACTAACAGCCCATGCTATGCCCTTTACAGGCAGACTGTGTTGGCCAGCACCAAGGGCTAAGAGCAACATAAGTTCTTTTAATTTAGCTAGCATTTTAATGGCGTGTTAGCAATGGATCAGAATTTTGCATTAGAAATGGACTCACAGCTTTCCTTGCTCTCCTTCTGGAAGCGATTCTCTTCTGCGACTGAGACACAATTTTTCCAGCCCCAGAGAACAGTGAAACTTTGGATTAAGTGTGATTTCCCCAGTGTAAGCCAATTATTTGGTGCTCATAAGTTCACACCCTACACAGCTCGAACAAGACTAAATCCATGTAGCCACTGGCCTAAGTTCCAGAAACTTCTTGTATATAATTGTGCCTTCAGACTTTAGCAAATGGTGCTGAGGAAAGCATGTCCTTTGCAATTGGATGACCTGGAAGAAAAATATTTGTATGATCTAAAGGAAGGGCAAGATTTAAGAACATTGCTCATTTATCATTATAAATGTATGCTGGACACAAGGTAGACTGTGCCTCGTTCTCTAAGAATCTCAATGTAATTTTAGCCTGACAGAATCCCAGGGCCCCACATCAGACATAGGTATGCACATGCTATGCTCCTTGTGGAAACATCCGAGGAGTTCACCTACACATGTAGGTCCCGCTCCATTGACGAGTGCCACCCACATGGAGGTGGAGAGCGGGCCATTAGTCATCCGGGTTGAATGCATGGCACATGCTGCAGAGACAAAACACAGCCAGCCAATGATTGCTGTTTGAATGCTCTATCCTGTCTGCTACTATACACTTTCACTCCTCCATCCATCCTTTTCTTCCCCTCCATTGCTTCTGTTCAGTCTTTACCACCCAGGGTAAAGGGGCAGCAAGCAGCCAGCACGTGTCATTGTTAAACTGAAGAGACGCGAATAGAATAAACTATTTGCATCGTCAGACCTTGGCAACCACCAATAAGAGCATTCACACAAGAAATGCAAGAAATGGAAGACCATTAGTATTATTTTCCACATTTTGGATTAATTCTAAAGTCATCAAAACTTTAAAATAACACAAATGGAAGTATGGGATTTATGTATTAACAAAAAATGTTAAATCAAAACTACCTTATATTTAGGTTCTTCAAAGATCACAGCTTTGAACTTTGAGAATTCTCTCAACCAACTTTATAAGAAGCCACCAGAGATGCTTTCCCAGAAGTCTTATTGGCAGCTTTTGCTTAACTATCTGCTCCAACTCATCCATTAAAAAATGTAGTCACTATTTATTTGTCTAAAAACGAAATTCTAGCATTTAAGCATGAGCCCTAAGATCAAAAGTGTATAAGATCATGAAACACATACACTCAGTCAATTGTGTCCACAGTTTTGACTGGCAGTGTATGATAGGAAAAAGCAGAGAGAGATAAAAAATTTGAAAAAGAGACCAAAAGGAAAAGTGGTAAGAGGAAAAACAGAGCTTGTTGATGGAACAGGTGAGGAAGGAATCAGATTGTGTCTGAGAAGAGAAGAGCTACAATGAACAGACTCAGACAGCTCAACAGAGATACTGCCAGAGCAGAGGTCATGCATTTCAATCTCTTTTTTATGTAGTCATGAGGAGTTTTTGTTCCTGTACACTAAGCTGATTTTGGATTACATTTGGACCTGTCTTAATTAGACATTTCTCCACAATTAACAAAACATTTGAACATTTGAAGTCTGGGCTTTATTTATATTAAAATTTCTCCCCCACAGTCATTTTTCTGTCTCCTAAAATGTTCAACATGCTAAACACAGATGCTCTGATTTATTTTCCATCATGAGGGTATAAAATAGTTTGCTGATGAAGTCATGAAAATGGAAAAAGAGTAATCTGTGTGACGTACACAGGCCACTGTACAACAGAGAAAGTGAGAGTTGTCTAAACCAAGGCACACATACAGCCTTCACAACAAGACTTTAACTACTTTAGAAATGCCCTCAGCCCAAACTAAAACATGACTGACAAAGTCCTGGGGTTAAAGAAAAACTCAATCAAACCAAATTAAATTATGAAAACACAACATAAAAAAAAACATTTAAACACTGAGCCTGAATTCTAACAAAACAGAATAAAGTGGAATGCTATCTCTCCATAATAATTTAACATGTAACATATCTTACTACTGTGGCTAGTTGTGAGCTATGGAAAGTCCTACAGACATAGTGAACACAGAGCCAACTCTAACATAGAGTTTGGCTCAATATACACTAAACAGGTAAAAACAGGTCATAACCATATGACATAAACACACAAATTAAAGGTACATTAGATGGTGCTGAAGTACTTTTTCAGCTATTTTTCAGTAGTGTCAAAATAGGAGAAAATGTTCCTGTAACACTATTTTTTAACAAGTAGCCAGGTAAATCCATAAATGTTTGTAGTAATAACATGCCATTCAAAGTTAGTTTACATGTGTTGGTGTAACATTAACTAATGCTTTGGCAAAGCAAAATTGTTTATCATTGTAATAAAAAGAGAGAGAGAGAGAGACAGTCTCAGACATATGTTTGAACTGTAACCATGATCTTAAACAAGACCCCACAGGCACTCTGGTGGCCAAGTTCTGACTATACATTGACAGAAAGACATTTCTCCATAATATCCAAAACTATAGGAGCACCTGTGCTAATGGTCCTGCTGGTGAGACCTAAACACTCACTCTATGAGCACACTACATGTGTATGTGTAAAGGCATGCCCAACACTGTGAGAACATTTCCTCATCGGGAAGATAGAGGGGAGCTATTAGCTTCCCATGCTATATATATATATAGAGAGAGAGAGAGAGAGAGAGAAACAGGTTTCCACAGTGTCCACATACATCCCAGCACATATGAAAGAAAAATATTTTCTTTTAATCTTTTCTTTAATAACTAATAATGTCTTGAACTGAAAGCAAATTGAGACTTATTTCTCCTTAAGTCGCCTCCTTGAAATTCCAATAATCTCACATGTATCTTCTAAGATCTCAGCAATGACTGTACTCTTAGTTGCAAAGATACCAAAGTCTACAGTGTAAAAGTTATATATTATGATTAATGTATATATATATACATATATATGTATACATTAAATCCACTCAGCTGTAGTAACCTCTAAGCATCATTTCATTTTCCTTTGGGAACCCATCCGCCCCTGCAGTGTCTCTGAGGAAACCCTGTTTGAAGAAGTTGAAACAGTAGAAGAGCAGCACTTGAGATTCCCATTTATCTGTCATTTAACTTTACAAGAGCTTTAGCTTTAGGACCATTGCATAACTTCTATGTGGCCCTTGGGTAGGCTGGGGGCCCCTTGGATGGAGAGGAAGAAAAAAAGGGAAGGTGAGGAGCAAAATGGCAGTGTCAGCTTTAAGAGCTTAAGTCACGCCTCAGCAGGACCCTGACAGCATTAAATGGATGATTTATAGACTGTTTCTGTTGAATGTTGTCACAGTGGGGGGATGGCTGCATATTACAGCTCCACAGTTCAACATGTCTGAGAAACGCACTCTGAGAACTAATTTAGCAAAACTTTCATTTTAATATCCTCACTGGAAGTGGGTCACCGCGGCCATTAATTCGCCATATGAACGAGAAAGTAAATGTTTAGTGTGTTCAAAATGAGCGTCACACTTGTAATGTTTGCCTAGTACTAAACAGTAACTAAGGTAGTCCATTCATCAGCATAACACAACACAGAAAAAGAAAGAGAGCGATACAGGATATAAGACAGAAAGGCTGTTGCAGGTTAAGCACCATTTGGTTCCTCCTGAGATTTGACACATGCTGAAAAGTTGATTTATGGAATAAAACTCTCAGACCCAATTTCCTTCTTTCTCATTGACTCAGTAAGTATGGTGTCTATCAAACAGACAAGTTCCTGCGCTGTACAAACACATATGCACACATACCACACACAGACATGCTCTCATTTAACTTTACATGACTCCATAAAATATGTTTGCAGTATTTATTTATGTTGGAAGATAAGACAAATAAAATGAGTGTATATGTGTGTGTTTATGGCTATTACATTCATTTAAAAGTCTTTTTGTTTAATCTATGGTGCCTTATAAGGATATTAATATTGTTAAAACTGATATCAATAGTAAACAG
The DNA here is from genome assembly GCA_036877525.1 of Chromobotia macracanthus. Lineage (NCBI taxonomy): Eukaryota > Metazoa > Chordata > Actinopteri > Cypriniformes > Botiidae > Chromobotia > Chromobotia macracanthus. Next base: position 5,026,680 of record JAZGTH010000084.1, read on the forward strand.
TTTTTTTATTTAAAAAAAATTTTTTTAATAAAAAAACACCTTAAACTTTTATATGAAGAGTTACATTAAACAAGATACATTTGTACAATTAAAATAAATCCCTAAAACTGATGAGCTGTTTGTGGGTAACTTACTTTAACATTTTTTAAAAAAGCTATCAAATTGAAGGTGTTGAAAAGTGGGCATAATTTTCTTTTGAACTATTTTTTTTTTTTTTTTTCAGTTAAACATTAATATCAAAGTATAAATTATTCAGTCATTCTTTTACTTTTTTCATAAATTCCACTTTGTTGATTGAGTTTCACAGGTCTGGTTAGAGTGATTTCATTGATATGCTTTTTATTTTTTTTTTGTGAATATTATTTTTCTTTTTTTTCTTTAATTCTTGACTGGGGCATACTTCCCAATTTCCTTTTTATTCTGAAAACCATTTTCTTCATTTAGTTCCTTTTTTTAAATCTGTTTCTGATAAACTATCACCCCATTTGCCAAATTGGTCCTTTTTATTGTTTTTTGGATGGCTTTACCTTCAGTTGTTGTGAATGGCTTTAGTTACGCAGAAGCTCCTAACTTTTTTGCATTACAGAGATTTGGCAATCACCCATCATTGTCTGCATATCTATGTTTTAGACCTCAGCTGTATGCTGTAAACACAGTTTGCGAGTGTGTGTGCGCATGCACGCCTGAGCGCTTGGCCAGACAGATTGCGTGAGACTTTTTTACTGCGTCTGCAGAGCTTTTCAAGAAAAACATTAGATAAACAGATTGTGCAGGCCTGTGGAACAGGGGTAATGTCTGATTTTGATTGTTTTTAAGACGCCTGCTCAGAACAGGGCACATAGTTAAAGACATCTAAATTACCCTTCCCACAATACCACAACCCCCCAAGAATGGCTCTCCCCAACCAATGACAGTGAATTATTCAGCAACTAACCAAGCTGGCCTTACCACTAGTACTTTCTGTTTTTGCTTACGTTTGTCTGTCTGTCTGTCTGTCTGTCTCTCACTTTCTCTCCCTCTGTCTCACTCTCTTGGCCTCCTTGCTGTTTCTCTGACTTTAACTTGTGATTATATTTTTCCTGGAGGGGGAAATGGCTTCATGTGAGAACTAGGAAGAAGCAAGTATTTCTTAGCGAGCGCAAACACAGATGCTCTCACAGACGTGACTAATTAGCGGCTTGCTCATGGTTTTCAGGACTGCACATCCTTACACAACCGTAAAATAAGATGCCAACCACAAAGCTATATGCTCACAGTGGCAAAAAAGAGAGATCACACTATGCTAGGAGGCTTTCCAAAATTCCAACTGAGTCTAAATTCCAGTAATAATAACAATAAAAAATGAAAATGATAAAAGAGTAAAGCAACCAGGCACAGAATGCCCTGCTTGAAGTCCTTCTGATTGGGAAAACACAGCAGGACTGAGGTCTGCTCGATCTGGCTTTTTTCTCCTCTCTCTGGCCAGCTAATGCAAGAACTGCAGTTGGACCAAGTTCACGGCAGATGTGTTTCTACATGGACATGGATGTTTCACAGTCTACCATACTTCTCTTCAAGTCTTCCATTGACACAGACACAGACACAGACACTAACTTAATGTTGTCTAAATGTCTCTGAAAATCATGTATATAGTATGTTCTTACATATATCAAAAATATAATTTGTTTATTAGTTTTTGTTACTTAAAACAAGATTTTTGCTTCATACAAGAAAAACATTTTAAATGTGTTAAATTTATGCTTAAAGCAAGAAAAAAATCAAGATCACGATATATTGTCTAAAAGAAGATATCCAATAAATGTATCTTTATTTAAGAATGTTTAAATATTTAACCTGTGACTTTTAAGTGAAGGGAGCACAATTAACTTTTGGTCCGAGTTTAAAGTCTCTTGTTAATCTGTGCCACTGTGGAGAAAGTTGAGCAGACCTGTGGGTGTCAGGCTTGTGACTAAAGCCAGACTGACTAGCAGGGTTTTGTGTTCAAACCTGTGGTTGTGAGAGAGGAGTTCAGCTGTCACAGCACATTGAAATAGGAAGTGAGGTAGGTTATGAATGTGTTTTGGCTTGGTCGGCTCCACTGAGAGTGGCAAACCAAAGCCTGTGAACTATGAAGGCCACAGATAGGATGTTCATGTGCTTTTGGACGGAATTTAAGACAGGCTTCTCTCAGCAGTATTTAGGCTGTCTCTCGGGCTTCACAGGTTGAGCGCTCTTGGGAGAACACCGCATGCAGAATAGGGAAATATTTCATTCAATAAACTACTTGTCACTTTAAATCAGACGGAAAGACAGCTCATGCGGATGGGAAGTTGGCTGGAGCAGTGATTCTCAACTTGTGGGTCACGACCCAGAAATGGGTTGCAGATCTATTCTAGGGTTCACAGATAGCAGAGATGAAAAATGCTGAATGAAAAGTATAAAACACAACTAACCATATAATTATGCACAATTAGGACAGCAAAATAAACAGGCTCATTGACTTTCCAAAAAGAGGAGACACTTTCTTTCACTTGGCAGAAACTAGCCAGAAACTAGGCAGATGTCTAGGTTGCCATGACATACCTTCATCATCAACAACTTTGCTTTAGTGTCCTGTTTCTCAAAATAAAAGACCCTGTTAATCTCACATGCATCTTCTCTTTTAAGTTTCAGGTGAGATCTTAACAATGTCTCTGTAACTGTGATTTCAATATGAACTCACCTATCTATTGGACATCTCAGACAAAGTTTATGCTTGATATAAAATGACTTCATTAAATCTTGAGAGCAATCCCTGCTAGACAACGTTGCAGACATTTGCACTGTGGATATACATACACTGGTACTGTGTTGGCAGTGGTCTCTCCTGTGCACCTGATCAGATCAATGTAAATATTTGGTGCAAGAAACATGAGGATGAAATTATCATTCCTTTCTGCAGTAAATTAAAGCAAACAGCAACAGCTGTCTCAGGGAATGACTGATTAAACAAATGGCCAAACCTAAGAACACAGAGCTCTGTCTAGGCTTTGGCATTCGTAGTACTTCGCCTAGGCTTGAACCTGAATGGGTTTAGTAACTCTACCCAGTGACCCATCCACCAACCAGCTGTGTAGGAAGAACCTCATGGTTCTTCTTGTAAGCCTCTCTGCAGGCCTCAAAGTGAAACCATGTACCCCTGATAAAGCTGCTTGTCTACACCAAAAAACAACTCTGAAAGATTTTGTGATTTTACATCAAGTACTGAAACAAGGCCTAAAATAATATTTCACTTCTAAAGTTTAGCATAAAGGACTTTGCTTTTGCAGGTTTGAACTGTGCTGAGGGTTATTTTCTCAGTGTTTTGTTGCCCATGTGGTAGCCAAGCAGAGTTTTCACACACTGAATCCCTTGCCAGGCATCTCAGATGAAGCTAGCACAGGGAGAGCCGTTTATGTGACACCTTCATTCAATGCTACATCTACTAGCTGTAATCCTGACCGCCATAGGACTGTAAATACTGACTGAGCACATTGGTAAAGCCAATATAAACAGGGAGGTGAAGATAATTTTAAAACCAAATGCGGGGTTTTCAAAAAAGACTGGGAGAAAAGAACAGTGATGAATGCAATCAAAAGCCTGATTGCAGCGACAATCACGTTTAGTTGTTATACCCAGCAGCCTTTTGTGCTCTTATACCTGGGTGACCCTAATGTGTTAAAGCTGCAATTTGTAACTTTTCCCTCTCTGTCGCCAGGCAAAAATTGCAGGTTATTTTACATACAAGCCAAACTGACATTTCCTGGGAAATTGGACATGACAGCTCAAATGATAAATTAGTATTATATGCTTACTGTTGTGAATGAGGGTAAGATAAGGGGGCCATTTTAAACATTGATCTGTTGCTTAATAACTGTTTTTGTTTATTTGTAACCAAAATAATTATGGATTGCAGTTTAAATACTTTTAGGTAAAAGACTGTTAACTTTGAAAAAAGAAACTTTCAACCAAAAAGACAATCAGTGAATCAATTATGATTCTCCCTCTCTTTGCAGTTTGGAAGCTTGTGACCCCAGGGGACAATGACAATGTTGGCACTGCTCTGTGTCCTGCTAACTCTGGGGAAGCATGCTCTGGGTGGAGGTTACGCCCCTATGCCTCAGATGAAATATGTGCAACCCATGATGAAGGGCCCTGTTGGACCACCCTTCAGAGAAGGAAAGGGCCAGTACCTTGGTAAGTATTGGTAAAGATTTTTGTAAAGACTTTAGACTTTAAAACTTTAATATTAAAAATTTGATTTTTTTAAACACTAATCTATCTGTCACTAATCTGTCTGTCGTTCCATCCAACTTCCTAGTATTTGTCTGTACATTGAAATCATCCATATAAACGTTGTAAACAGTCATTCAAGTCAAAATATTTGTGTGGCATGCTATATGGTCAACATGGGCAGAGATTTCAATTCCTGTGTCTTTGGCTTAAGCAGCTGAGATTCCTAAGGCAGAGGAAGAGAGAGTCAGGGAGACGAGCCAGAAGTTTGTCAGACCGAAAGCTTCAAGATGAACAATGAGAGGACAAGAACGGTTTGCCATTCAGTGTCTCCTCTCCACTCTATGATATATGAGAGGGCATTGTGAGTGTGTCAGAGGAAGAGGAAAGAAAAGACAAGAGAGAAGCATGGTTAGCTGAAGTCACCTCCCTTTGGAGCAGTATATCACAGATCCATATACTCTAAACCTGAGGCTGCCAGGGATCGAATCAAAGAGGGAAAGGTGGGCGTGACTCTGTCAGAAACAAGCAAGAGAAATCAAGAGAGCCTTTTGCTGATGAGAAAGCCAGTGTAGGTGTCAGAAGGAAAGTTCTATTTTCTATTGCACTGAAGCTATAGAGTTTCTATTTCACATGTCGAGTTTAGAGAAAAGAGAGGATTGGAATAAATTGGATGATTGTTGAGGATCTAAAATCTTAAAGGAACAGTTCTCTCCAAAATGAAAATTCTTTTATTTTGTACCCAGCTGCCTTATGTTGTGTTTGGGTCCATGGAGCACAAAAGAACACAACATTTTTTAATAATGTACTCTTTTAATCTGAACTCTTCAGTGCATTACAGTGAATGGGCATGACATCTTTGAAGCTGCAAACAGATTAAAAAGCATCAATAATTATTATAAAAGTAGTCTACACAACTTGTGTTCTCTGTTCAAGTTCTTCTGAAGCCATTTGATAACTGAAAATTCCAAAACTAATTCTGATTAATTCCTTCAATTTAATGACTCCGCAAATGAATTGTTCACAGGTATTTTTGAGTTAATTGAGGGTAAGATTATGAATGTCTACAGAAAACTTAAAATATGTAATCGCAGCTACTTAAATTATTATTTTTTGGTGCATTTGCGTCTTTTTTTAAATTTCCATTGGGCGGATTTCAATCTGGAATGGTGCAAAATTTAAAACCTAGTGTTATAAATTAAGGTCACATGTCTAGTTATGGTATCTGGAAATAAAATGAGATTCTTACTCATCAGGAAAAATGTGATACATGTGCGCAGTTGTGTGTACTTTGCTTTGCTGATGGCCATTGAGATCTTGGCATGTCTGTGGTCTACTGATAAAGATTGCCTGTGATTGGCCTGTTTGGACAGATTGCTCTCAGCATCTGGTAGCTTTTTACATGTGTTCTAGTCAGTGTTTAGTCATCTTTAGTTTGTGTACAAAAGGTTACAATTTTAAACATTTTCTCTTCTGACGTTTTGTCATGCAACAAGTTTCCTCATTTATTAATGAAGGTACTACTAGCTAAAAAGTAAAAACAAAAGAGTACTTTATTATTACTTTTTTAATAAATGTTTTCTATAATGTACATAATGCTCATCTAAATAATTTTATAGAACAAGCTTTTTAATGCTGTATAGTATTTTTATTCTTTTGGGCAATTCTATTTAAAATTGTGTTAAATTGAATAAGTTGGTACTCTGTCAAGAAGGAAAGAAACAGTAATTAATGTAATATGTAAATTTTTAACAACTCGGCGACACACTATACATATAAAATCGTCTAATCTGGAGTAAATCCTCTAAAGAAAATCTGTGTACTCACTACCATCTAGTGGACGCTGGAAGACGCACTGGTAGATACTTGTGAAAATTAACGAATTGGATTGAGATGTGGCTGTCATGTTAGACACTGACATAAAATAGTATCAAAGAATTTTCTGTGAGCATGAAGAAATGAGATGGTAATTTTATTAAAATATATTTAGGGAATTCCCTGTAACAGTCTGTGTGCATTGGTGTCATAAGGTTTACCATGGCACTGAGTGATTACCATTGACTATAGCATTTAAAGTGGTACTTCAAGGAATATCATGGTATTAACATGATACCTTTTGTTTGTAATATACTGTAAAATTAAACTGTAAATGACAGGCAATTGTGATTGGGATATAAATGAATAAAAAACAAAATAAAAAATTAACAAATTAAGTCCTCTGTTTTCAAAGTGATTTATTGGTTGGTTTATAGTGAGAGGTAATTTTATATATTCACAATGTAAAGTATTGATCACAATCTATTCACAAAACATTTCTAAATCTAACGTGTACACGCTGTAAATGATTGTACCACCTGAGGGCGCTTAATACGTAATAGTCAGGAGGACTGTCGAAGTAATATATATTTAATATAATATATATATTACAGATATACACGCAACATATGTACACTATATGTACAAACCTTTCACACAGATATACACACCCACCATATATACACACACTACAGAAACACTTTTATTCACAATCTTAAAAACCATTTGATCAAAAGGCTTTGAAAGACACACGTTTCATGGGAACTCTTTCATTAAAAGTTATGGCTACTTTGAATAGCCTATATGAGATTAATAGTTTTAGAAACTACTTTCTATACTTCAAAATTATTCTATTCCATATTTTTTATTTCTGTACTGTCATTTGATAATGTGAAAAATAGTTAATATGAGAATATGAGAGTGATATGAGAATAATCTGATTTTAAAATGTTAAATGTCTGAATAATCTGATTTTAAAATGTTAAATGTCTGAATAATCTGATTTTAAAATAAAAAAATTAGTTACTGTTATGTCCACTGCATACTGCACAGTTTAATTTATACCTAAATTGGATTAGACTTGTTTATAAAAAAAATACAAACCGTTACAACAGTCACAAACCTGACTTAGGGCTAATTTAGATTGAACTCATCACTTTTCTTCCAAAATATCTATTGTTAAAGTTAAAGAAGTCTAGTGCATGACCAACACAACCTTCAAATGATCAATGAAGATACTATTATAGGATATTCCTAAACATAACACAAGAGCCAATACTATTCTGGAAAAAATATGTGCCAGTTTACAACAAAAAAAAGGTTACAGCAGAATTTTTAATATATATTTCTAATTTTTATGTAAATAATATTGCTTAAAATTACTACTAATTCAACATTTGTGTAGTTTGTTAAGTTAAAAGACTGAAGTATTTATGTTGAGTAGCAGAATGAACCATTTAACAGGGTACATGTCTTATTTATTCTCAACTCATCTCTCAAGATAATTGTTGAGAAATTAAGTTGTCTTTAGAGTTGTCTAATTATGTCTTTAGAGTTTTTCTCCTGACTAATGTTTTTTAGCACAAACATGATAGTCAAATGTCATTGCTGCAGTTTACGCTGAAATTCCACAGAGGTCAAATACTGCTAAAATCTTCTCCTTGTCTTTTGTTTGTGTTTTGTCAATAAACACATTTATTTTGCCCTGCAGGCTTTCATTGCTTACCTGGTTTGCTGCCATTGAGCAATGTCAGTAGCACTTTGAAGTTACCTTATTTGAAATTAAACAACAAATTTGATGATCCCAAAAATAGATGCTTGTGGAGGTTATTAAGGATGCTATTGCCATCTCAGTCACTGACAGTAAAAAATTGCCCTGGTGATTTAGACAAAGATTTTATAACCAGGAAACTTTGTTCATAATGAGCTGATGTTCAAAATTAATAGAATAAAATTTGTTGTGGAGATGATCAACCATGGTCCCTTTATTCTTTTGCAGAGTTTCCACCAATGACAGATATAAAAGGGGAGCCAGGCCTCCAAGGGAAGCCAGGACCTAGGGGACCTCCTGGGCCTCCTGGATTACCAGGGAAACCAGGGATAGGAAAACCCGGTCTCAATGGTCAGCCAGGTCCTCAGGGGCCAGCAGGATTCCCTGGAATTGGAAAGCCTGGCCTACCAGGTTTACCAGGAAAACTGGGGCCTAAAGGACCTCCAGGACTCAATGGTGAGGTTGGTCCTCGTGGAGAACCAGGTCCTAGAGGAATGTCAGGTCAGCCAGGTCCACCTGGGCCATCAGGTCTGTCATTAAATGGTAAACCAGGGTTACCAGGGACTAGAGGCCCACCAGGGTCAAGAGGTGAGCCAGGGCCAAAAGGATTACGTGGTATTCCTGGAGAACCAGGGCTCAAAGGAGAAAATGGAAATGGAAAGCCAGGTCTACCTGGTCCCAGGGGGCCCACTGGCCTTCCAGGACCCCCAGGAGCTTCAGGTGCCCCTGGATTGGGGAAACCAGGGATTGATGGGCTACCTGGATCATTTGGACCAAAGGGAGATAAAGGAGTTCCAGGGGATCAAGGTATCCCTGGAGAAGCTGGTCTCCCTGGGCTACAAGGGCAGCCAGGGCCACCTGGCTTGGGAAAACCTGGGCTTGATGGTGTTCCCGGTAGTCCAGGTCAAATAGGCCCAAAGGGAGAAGCTGGCATTAGAGGAGCACCTGGGTTTCCTGGACCCCCTGGCTATGGTAAACCAGGGCTTGCAGGACAGAAAGGAGACAGAGGTCCTGCTGGATTACAAGGAGCACCTGGTAGCAAAGGAGAATCTGGAATGAACGGCCTACCCGGAGATGTTGGGCCAACTGGACAGCCAGGGCCTCCAGGTCCACATGGCCCTATGGGTCTTCCAGGAAAACATGGTATACCTGGTCTGAAGGGAGAGGTTGGCCCACAAGGGCCCCCAGGCTTGCCAGGACTTAGAGGAGATCAGGGTCCCAGTGGGCTAGCAGGAAAACCTGGTCTTTCAGGGGATAAAGGCCCTCCCGGCCTCAATGGACCCACAGGCAAGCCTGGGCCTAAAGGTGAACCAGGTCACATTGGTTTGCCAGGTAATCCTGGTTTAACTGGAGGGCCAGGTCCAAAAGGTGAGAATGGGTTCCCAGGACCCCCTGGGCCACGTGGTACATCAGGAATTCCTGGACTTCCAGGGCCCACTGGTCATATGGGACCGCAAGGTGTTCCAGGGTTGAAAGGTGAACAAGGTCTTCCAGGGCCACAAGGAATTGGAAAGCCTGGAGACAATGGGATGCCTGGTCCACAAGGACCTCCAGGAAAACCTGGACCTCCTGGACTTAGTGGTATGCAGGGCCCTCCAGGTCCACCTGGACCTCCTGGGCCCCCTGGGCCGTCTAATGGAGATATAAAGCAATTAGCAGTTCAAGGGTCAAGTATTGGAGGTGAATCTATTCCAAAACCAAATGGAGAGAAACCACAGTTTGGTCAGGCTGAGCTCTCTGCCAGTGTGGCTCCTGCTTTTACAGCCATTTTGACTACACCATTTCCACCATCTGGAATGCCAATAAAATTTGACAGGACTCTGTACAATGGGCAAAATGCTTACAACCCTAGCACTGGCATCTTCACAAGCCCACTGCCTGGAATCTACTATTTTGCTTATCATGTACATGTAAAGGGAACCAGCCTGTGGGTGGCACTGTATAAAAACAATGTGCCAGCCACATACACCTATGATGAATACAAGAAGGGCTATATGGACCAGGCATCAGGTAGTGCAGTACTGGAGCTGAAAGAGAATGACCAGGTTTGGGTGCAGATGCCCTCTGACCAAGCAAATGGCCTCTACTCCACTGAGTACATCCATTCATCCTTCTCAGGGTTCCTTCTGTGCCCCACATAACGGTCCATCTTACCTGAAAAATCCTTGCTCAAGTTCCCTTACAGTAACATCTGTAAAACAAAAGCAACTAGATGACAGGAAAGACTTACTGAACAACACAGAGGATGGAGAAAGTTCACAACAGAGGATGGAGAAGAGCAGTGTTTCTGTTATAACTCTCTCTTTCAACTATCTGATTTGATCGTTGTTTTACTTAAGTGCTGTTTTTTTCTGCCAATATTATAATTTTATTATAACTGTTATATTATTTTTGTTGAAGTTGTTATATAATGGTGTTATTTTATTGATGTTGTTGTAGTTGTTTATTGGAATCAGACTATTAAGTAATTTGCAATGTGTAGGTAACCGCAATGTGTAGGTAATAGAGTTCCCATGTGACTGCACACTTACCCAAATGCTTTGACTCCCATTGGGCTCCATCACATTGACTCTGGGGTAATGTGTTCCCCTGGTTGCAGTCATATTTACATCAGATCCTTTTGTCTTTCTTTCATATAACAAAAGTTACTTGATCCATGCCACATTTCATATTTTAGAATGCAAACATTCATTACAAACAGTATGTTTGTAAGGATGTTTTGTAAGTATGTTACAGTATGGTTTGTACTGAGTAAATGCACCAGTAACGTAAAGAGTAATTCTCAGTTCCATTTTGATTTTCTTTTTAATGCCAGGCAAATGAATAACTGTCTGTTTACTTACATATTTTGTTTATAGAGCAAAAAGCTCTATATCCGTGTCAATGACAATTAAATGGAGAACAGTGTGTTTCAGAAAGTTTCAGAAAACTACTTGATTTAAATAATTCATTGCTGAATACAAGACATAATTTAATCAGTAGTGATTATGAAGGTTTCAAGATCATTTCTATTCAACAATATTAACAGAACAAATATGCAATTTCTGTGACTTTTATTTTCATGCTATTAAAATCCTATGTCAAATGATTGCAAAGCGTACCATATGTGGTGAGTAGGGACTACTAATGGATTGCGAGTATTCAAACATTATTCTGATTTCTTGTAACAAATCAATTCTCCACCATAAAATGCAAAGTACTGCATTGTGTACTCAAAACATTTGACATTTTTTCATCATATTTTTCTCTTTGCTGCTTTACAGTGACACACAACACGACTTCCTATTTACATATGATTAATTTTTTACATGTGTCTTAAAAGTACACTGTCACCAACATGACACTGTCTGATCAGCCAAATCGCTTACATCTTGACAAATAATTATACATTTATGAGTTTATGTCATTTGGATACATCATGGTGTGACAGCACCCTTCTAATAGCAGTTAAATGTTAAAATGTAAACCTCTTCAGCCACAAATTGCTTAGCCAACAATTTTAGTTTGTAGGAACGTTTACCTAATGTTTTTAACAACAATGTATTTCTAGTATGTTCAAAATCTCCAGGTTTTTTTTAGATCTGCCTTTAATCCCCATCAGTAAGGCAAAGAAACAAACAAAAGACATTTCATTAACTCCAGCTTGCTCTTTCCATAGACACATATATATGACAATTGTTGCTTCAAATGGATATTCCATTCACTTTTGTATTATGTTTTGTTCTCTCTTAACAACTGTTCTTTCCTATTTCAGTTCTCACTAGACAGTGGGGATTAATGACTTCCTTATTGTATATTAACACTGTGACCGATATTTACTATGATAAGTGGACATTGTTTGTGTGCAATGGATTAAGAATTTTAAAGATTCATTGTGCTGCAGTATCATAAAACTGCTTTGACTATGGTGCTTCCTGTTGTTGTTTAAAAACTTAATAGGATAAAAGCCTTGATTCTGTTCCAAGGGATATTTGTTCATTGTCAATATCAAATTTAAGGAGACAACCAATCCCATTTGCACATGAACTTAATGAAGGCATTCATTAGGAATTATTATTCAGAAGGCATTTATACATTTGTGATAATCCAACAAGAATGTCCAGTCACCGAAATCCTGAACATACAAATCCCTTATATTTAACAATATTGAGGAGTTAGGAGCATTGTATTCAACATGCTACCATTGTTTGTTCTCTTTTTGTAATGTATCTATCAATCTATAGGACATTATGTCTTGTACATGGCTATTGCATTCACTTTATGCAATCCATTTTGGGTATTAAATGCACTCTTGATTGAAAATATTTTGTCAGCTTGTAAAAATCTGCAAGTATCTGACAGTACTGATGCAACATCAATAAAGACTTTCTTGATCAAAAGTCTCTATTTGTTTTGTTTTTTTGTTAATTATAAATGTAGAGTAGTCGAGTTCTCTTCTCATTTGATCTCCTAATGTCAGTTCAGACGCTTGAGGCGTCTTTTATCCTCATTTCGTTCATTTAGAGGATATTCTGTTCAAGATCCTAAAAGAAATGCGACTAACACTAGGGGGAGTGTATCCCCAGCTCAATTTTGCTTGCGTTCAAGATCACGTGAGTTTTGCGCGTTCACCTCAATAGTTTAATAGTTTTATAAGCCTGTGCTGTGATCTTCATTTGCTACTATACAATTATTTATCCTAATTTTTAAATTGGAGTGAAATTATCAGGTGTCATATGCATCAATAAGCCCAATAAATTCTTTGAAGACAGCTGTTTCCTAGAGTCTTCTACCTTTACGTTTTTGTAAGAAATTTAAATCTTACTTGGACACTCTCTTTACCTCTATCAACTTAGAAGTCTATAAAACTACCTCGTTGTGTCATTCCTATGACATGTACTTAATTTTGTAATCTGTATATCAGTTCTCAACTGTGCGTACCCCTGGCATTGACTTTATACTTTTTTATTAATGCTAAGAACATACAAAGGCAACATACCATAAGCATATATACTTTATATATAAAAATGACATATTTAATAGATTAAAATAGATTAAATATTAAATCCTTAACCTCTTGACCAACAATCAGTGATGCTAAATGTCATTATTATTATCATCGAACTCGATTTAATGTTCAGAAAACGTACTGGAACAAAGCCATCATAGTCGTAAAACGTCATCAGGCTCTTGCGCAAAGATGACGCAGTTGCCGGATGGCTCCTCCTCCTTCAGTTCGACTCAATTCAGATTTCACCGAGAGGTCGAAAATACGAGTTCACCCTCAACGTGGTTACGAATCCACTTTCTCTGGGGATTGCTAAGGGATTTCAATGTTTGGCCCGTTCTTTGTAAGTACCGCCTATTTACCTCTCGTTGTCTGAATGTAATATGACAGAAAGACGTTAATAGCGTTTAAAGCTTGTTTCACCGTTTCCAGTGTGGCCGCGCGAAGTCGCGGTTCAGCCGGTGAAGGAGACCGCGAAGCTCGCGAAGGGTGGCAGCCATTTGCCCGTGTACGTTTAAACGGAAACTCCTTACTCTTCTTTTTCACTTGTTTTAACTGTTTGACGGTTTTCATTATGGGGTTGGGAATGGGGTTGCTTATTTGTTATCGATAAACGCAGGATGTGTAGTTGTCTAACTGTCCTGGACCGCGCTGGCTAGCAAATCGCTAACGGTCTCATTCCCAGAGTCAAGAAGTTACTCAGACAGTTAACGTATCTTCACAACTTTATTGATTCTGTTAGCTAATTAGATAGTTATGTGTATTAAGAGTTAAAACGTAATAGATAATGGTCGATCGACACCGTTTGTGGTTTTAATGTCAGAGAGGGTGGGATTGAATTGTTAGCTACTGAGCTAATGTTATTAACTGAATTGAGCCACTTTATCTTCACATTCCAGAATGTTCCCGGTTTCAGTATCTTGGTTGTTGTGCGAAGGGTTGAAGAGTCGAGGGTCGAATAGTAAATTCCTTAGGTACACATTTCGCCACATAATGTGTTTTATTGTACTCGTGATTGTGACATATGGTAACCCTTTGATGTATGGTCGACCCGTGTCTTTGATCGTTTTCCGTATCCAGCACACGGTTAAACTATAAGCTGATAACCCGAACTGCGTAGTAAACGAGGTGGCAAGCAGACATAAGCTAATTGAAATGTAGTGCTTTGAAGAACAGGTAATATGACATGGGGAGAATCTGAAATAGGCCTGTTAGGCAAACGAGGCGTACTTAACAGGAAATATGTTCAGTGGTGATATTGTTCAATAGTGATATGTTAGATCCCAGGAATTTGTATTCTGGTTCCTTGTGTGGTGTTTGATGAGTCACCTGGCGTCATGCTACATGTTCGCGTCCTGCTTCTGTGTAATTAATATACATAAGGAGGTTGTTGTACCGGTGTTGATCGGTGTTCGTGCCTTGAGAACGGACATCCACAAATTCCTGCAATCATCTGATAGTACTTGGAAAAAATAGAAGAACATGTTATGGCATGTTTTGAAGAAGTGTGAACTTTGGCTGGTATGTGTGTATGTATATGTATGGTTGTTAATGTATGCGTCTTGGTTGTTTGGGCCCTTGAAACAGCGACAAGGTTGCTTGTTTTCAGAAACATTGTTCTTCTCATTTATTAAGCAAATTATTGAATGAACCCCTTTTGTGTTGGAGAGATAATTTAAATAGGGATTCAAATCTGATAACATGTACCTATTTATTTCACCATATAATTTTGTATTTTAGACTGTACTGTGCATTTGGGGCCAACTTAGGTGCCAGCTATGTATTTCTGAAGTGACCTCATTTCTTAAATCAAAGCTAAGTGATGCATGAAGTCTGCTTTTCCTGAAAATGGAGCTACTCTGTCTGTGTAATTTAAAATGCTGTCATTGTCAAAATCTCATGGCATTACCTCTAAAGGCTAAACTATACAATACAGACCACACTTGACCTCCAAAAAAATATTAATTTCTAATGTGCTTTTATTTTGGATTTCACCTGTTTTGTAAAGTTGTGTGAATTTGGTCAGTTTAACCTCTTTTTGCTGATTTCAGTCCTGAGTTGTTAATGTGCTATGTAGGTTAACACCTCCTGTCTCATTTAAATCTTTTATCTATTATCTAATTATGACCTTTTGTAGTACATTTCTGCTACTGTCACTAGATGGATAGGATGTAGAGGCACAGGAGGTAATGCAAGGACCTTCTGCATGGTGACACCTTGCTCCGAATGATTCATAGTTAGTTATTTTGGCAGTAACAGAGGTCCACAAAAGTCCTTCCCACAGATAGCTAATATAAAAACTGGTAGATGGGGGGCTGACAGTGTGAGCCAGAATGGTGTTTTCTTTAATCTGTTTAGACCATGTTTGTAGCCACATTAAACAGGATCTTTCAGAAGTGCTCCTGCTTCCTGTATGTTAAATGTCATTGGTAGCAGTGGTTCACAGCTGGTTAATAAACATGGATAGAGTCATGCCTCACAGCAGGCTCTCTAAAAACATCTACACAACTGGCAACAGCATGACTCCCATTCCTTCCACTGTCATTTCAGCTTGTAATGCTGGCGCAAAGGGTACAGAACAGCTCCTTTAATATTTTAGCAGACAAGCCCAGCAGGAAAGCTGCTAGCCCTTGATGACAATAAGCATGGTTCTCACCGCAGTCTCATGATGACTTTACAGACATCTGCTCCCTCTGTTTGGTTTTGATAGAAGCGACATGATGTGGCTTGTCAGAAGACCAGCAATTCTGAAGATGTCTGGGTTAAGTGACATTAACTTTGTGCCTTCCTTGTTTGAGTCACATTATTAGATTTACAGTCACAATGTTGTAAGCTTCAACTTGACAGGAAGTGGGCAAGTTTATGGCAGCATTTACAAGAGTCTCCACCCTCTTAGCGGAGTTTCCACATAGCTACTACTTGTCTTCACTCTTGCTACTTCAGTATACCGATGTGGTTGTTGGTTATGAGAGTTTTTGTCTTGCACTAAATACTACTTTCACCAGACAATGCTGACAGCAAAATTTTCTTGCAATGATCTGTTGAGAATAAATCATTTAGAACTGCATTATATACTTTTAAATCGAAGGCTAGCTTTTTAAAATGGTACCTTTAGACATGTGATTTATTTTACTGTGTTTTTAAGATCTGTCTCTTATCTCTTGATCATTTTATATGTAATTGTTTGACATCTGACTTAAGATAAAAGGAGCAGGTGCATGTAAACACACCAGCCCTTTTATCTTTATTGAATTTGGTCCCATCTAAAATGGCTTCCTGTTTATGAGGAACATTGTGACCATGGCAAAGCACAACACAAGAATGATGATGGTTTCTGGCTCTTATTATTGCCTTGTCTGTAGAGTAAGATTAGCACTTCATTGAGCCCCTGGGCTTGGGAGCAGCACACAGTTTTTTTTATGTATGTTTTCAGAGCACCTGCTATCAGCATGAAAAGAATAGATCACTGCCTCGGCTTGTGTCTGGAACAGTGAGCTGACCTCAAAAAATTATTAGATTTGTGTCAGGATATTATGGCTCACCAAAGCTTTGTTGCAGTCATAAACATTGCAGTGTTTGTTTTTGTTTTTTGTAAACAATTTAACCATTTAAAAACTGCAATTTTGTTGACGGTTATCAGTTTTGCTATGCCTGTGTTGCAGTGTAGTATTTTTTTTATTTTAAACTCCATTTCAATTCTTGATTAACATTCAAAAATGTATACCCAGGCATGTATCTTTGTATTCAAAAACAAATGTATGCACAGACATAAATGTTTTGGTCAATTTTGTCACCTTTTTTGACACCTCTTTTTTATAATCACTTATCACAGACCTGTAAAGCTGTCACTTTTTTTTTATTTGTGGTGTATCAGAAAAACACTTTAAAAGATTGTTTATACACAGAAATTGCATTGTCAGTTCATTTTAACCATCATTTATACATTTAGAGGCATCATTTTAAAGAGAATTCGAGGAAACTGCAGATACAAATCAAAAGATTGGTCTGATAAATTTAGACCAGACTTAACATACTAACCTTTAACATATCGTGAAGACATTAATTTGGTTGTCTGCATTAAATCAACAGCACAACCATGTTTTTCAGTGTCCAGTATGAATAAGTGCTAGTAATGCTTGTTTCTCTCGTCGTGTGCAAACACTGCGTCAGCGCAGCATCATCACAACTACAGTAGCAGGTGTAACTTTCACACAGACAGTGTTTCTTCTGTGGAAACTGCAGTTCTGTACAGATTTAATACGAGATATTCCAGATTGTTGCACTGAGTACTCCCTTTAAAAACACACTTGAATTTACATGTGGTAGTGGCTGACCTTACTATTTATACTAGAAAAGTCAACCTAAACCAATTTTGGGACCTTTGCATTGTTTCTGGAAGTGTTGTGTAGAGCAGCTACCTATAGTCTTTAAACATAGTTTATCAGTCTTTTCTCAGTTGTCAAGTATGTGCATGACAAAGCACAATTCTTCATAAAGGGAGTTAACATGGGCTGGCCAAACGTCACCACTGACACAATCATATGGTACACAAATACAAAGCTTTTATCCATAGTGAATAAATGTCTCTGTGAAGCACACATCCCTTTATCAGTGCTCAGCTGAGAGACTGTTGAGGAATGCAGACAGACAGGCCTCAAGAATGTGTGTGGTATTCAGCTTATACCTCAGGTGGATTTACAGGCAGCTGAGTATACTTTACAGAGGGGTTTATTTGTGGCTTTTTTAAATAAAATTTGCCACATTCTAAATTGGTAGTGCTATTTAAAAAGCGAAATAGTTACTTAAACCTGATGACCGTATGGTCCATTCGTTATTTTCTGTTCTTTGTCTGTTTTGGTACTTTCTATGTGGTGTGGTGACATGCTAACTATGTGTAAAGAACCTCTTAGCAACCAGAAGAAAAACACCTGGTGAGATGGGGCATGTAATCTTTTACTGTCATCCTGTTTTAAAGCAGTGCCCTTATATCCTCAACTTGTCTGAGAATGGCATTAGTATCTTCTCCAGTGTTTCTTAATCCCAAGAATTCACACTCATGGGTGTCTCTGCTGTAGCATGCAAGAGGAGCAAAGTTCATCCTTTGTGTAAGTTTTACTGTTTGTTCATTTTTGTTGTATATGTGTAACATGACTTCACCTTTAGGTGATGTTGCGTGTGTAATCTAGTGATTTTAATCAGTGCTTTGTTAGATATTTCTCAAAGAACTGTTTACTGTTTATGTACATTAAAAGATCATTATTTTCCTTTAAACAGAGCTGAACAGAGTTTTCCTTTCTACCAGTAAAACAACATGAATCTCTTGGGAATTACAGCTTAATGTCAGCTATAAAGTTACGCCTGCACAGCCAAGCCTCTTTCTCTGATCTCAGAGTGTTAATAGACCCACCTTTTTATCTGTAGGGTATCGGAATGCAGCAACCAAAGCTTTAGTGCTCAAGTTTGTTTTTGATTTAGGTACTTTAATGCCAAAGCATTTGTTGCTTATTGTGATAATGAAGGAATGTGTTCCTCTTTCCCCAGGTGAGCTTTGTGATGGCACAACTTGATCCAACTTGCATTTAGCAGCTGTTGTTGTCAGGTTATATGCTTGTGACATAGCCTTTGGAAACCTATGTTACTGCACATTGACTCAATAGAAGGGTGCTTCACAATGCCATAGGAGAACCATTTTGGCTCTAACCTTTGACATCTTGTTTCACAAAGTTTTTGTAGAGGAAAAAGTTTCTTTAGACCATAAAAAGGTAAGAGATTGTTCTTTTAGGTTGTTTGGGGAACCAAAAATGGTTCTTCTATGGCATCGCTGTGAAGAACCTTTTAAGAACCTTTACTTTTAAGAGTATTCACCTTTCTAGAGATGTAAGAAAAGTTTGCTGTTTTCGATATTTGCTTATTGGCCTTGAATTTTTCTCATCCTGTGTCTCGTTCAGTTTAGAACCCCCACTTGTGAACTTTTGAAACAGCCTCTCTTATCAGGATGGAGCATTCAGGTGCTTTTTTTTGTCTTGCAGCCTTCCACCAAGGCAGTATAGCATAACGTGCAGCTGTAGTACATGGTCATGGCAACAGGTCAGGAAGACCTGGGAAGGGACATTCAAACACTTTGCTGCCTTATGCACTGCTTGTAACTGCAAAATTTGCAATGAGAGTAAGTGATGCCAGTGAACATTGGTAAAAAGTGGCAAGTGTGAGTTTGGTTTGCACTAAACACTTTCACACACCGTTTCACAGATTATTTATGCTTTCCCTTACTGTTGAACTGTGCTGAAGCTGCAGTCAATGGCACAAATATCTCTAGGGAAACACCTTGCCTCCTTGACCTGAAGAATGTTTTTGTTCTTTACATGATTACATGCTTTTTTTAGTGCATTTGGGGTGGGAACCTTGTGTGTCAGGGATGTTGGTGGAGTTTGTCTGTGAATTGTCAGTGCATAGTTGCATATTTGCTTTTAGCAGGGTGGAGTACACATGTTTGCAAGTTATGTTAATGTTGTTAATGTTGTGCTTACAGTTACACTGTTGGAGAGATGGATGTGTGTGTGTGTTTAAAGCTCAGTGCAGAGCATAAGCTGGTTGAGTTCTTATCTCTGATTTTCTCTGCATCACTCTCTCCTTCCTTCAGCTCAAGGCTTGTGATCTCACAGTCTTTCCCCAACAGCTGTGAAGGAGAGAGGGAGGCCTTGCAGCTGACTCTCCAACAAGTCTTGTTTTGGTGGCTCAGAGTTGAGACCAAAACTCGCAGGCACCTACTCAGTGGGTCATAAGTACTGTTCAGTTTTCTAATTCAGACAGGAAGTCCATGATTTCATGTACTGATTTAGACCGGCTTAGATATTTTGTAGCTTTTACTAAAATGGGAGTGTCTGTTGTCTGGATGTGGGCGTAAGATAAGGTCATGTGCTCTGGATGTGTGCGTAACAAACCTATTGATGTAAACAAGACTTGAATATATGATTCGTTTTTACAGCATCATGAATATAAACAAGAGGAGGATGAGACTTGATGCTGCTATCACAGTGGCTGTTCTGAGGAGGCTGTGATCAGACTTTCCTTATTGTTTTTTTGTGTTAGATGGGATGCTAGCAGTGCTTAAACCCACCAGCTGATATTTTACCTAGAAGGATAGCAAAAATGTCTAAATCTATAACAAAGGCACAGACGGCAGGGAAACAAAACCATTTGGCTTTAGTTGTGGTGTTTGACAGGTCAAATAGTGTGATAAGTAATAGACTGGAATCTAGACTGGAGTGGATTGGATTTGCGCAATAGATCAATATTTTTGCTCAATATTTTTTTTATCTAAATTATGTGACAAACACATTTGATTTAGGCATTAAATCACAAAGTATATGTTAGATACATTTTTGGCAGATGGCTTTCATTTCTTATGACTGAATGTGTGATGTTTTAATCTTGGCCTAATTTTTTTTATGTAGGTTGTTATCTGCACACACAGACCCTTTGGCCCATATCTACTGTGGGTTTTTGACTGGATTTATTCTGCTGTATGAAGCCACAGCACCTGTGTCTCGACAGGATTTGTTGCTTAAGTTAGAGGGATCTGAAAGGGATCAGTGCTTTCCTTTTGGCATATTAGCCATTCAAAAGCCCTGTATTCTGTTTTACTGGCTGAGGACCGTTTAGATGATGTTGGTAGGTTACATGTTCTCTGATACTGCTGTGGTGTAGGTAGTAGGTAGTATGTAGGTAGTTTCGTTGATGTATATCTAACCCTTTTTTAAATGCACAAATAATTAGGTGTGGTTATATTTACATGTACACATATCAGGCCACCATTACTTTACTGTTTATATAACAACACGGCACATTTTACCTGACAGTTATCTGTTTGCAAATGCCTTGGTCCTAAGTGTGAAACCCTGTTCTTACAGTGTGGGATGTGTTCTGTCATGCTACGTAACAAGTCTGTACCGCTCCATCACCTGTTTGGGCTGCTGGTTTCTGAGATAATCAGCATTCTATCACCATCTACACCATGCTCATAGATTGACGAGCAATGCTACGGCCTTTCAAACTTTCCCAGCTTGACAGAGTTAAGAGGTTGGCTGTGGAAGCCATGGAAGAGAGCAAAAGGACAGATAGACAGACAGAGCTCTGTACCCAGTGACCTCTCCTCTAGATAACAATTACCAGTATTTCACAAAACAGCGGGCAACATGAAACTGTCGTTTCTGAGAAGTCTTCCTTTTTCCAGCCCTCTTTCTGTTGTCTGTTCATTCAAGTACAGGGCAGCTGATGTGTGAGTGTTTGTATAACCAGCAGGGGAACTGAGCAGGGTGTACGTGTGACACAGCCGAGGCTTCACATGGGCTTGCCTCCGGTGTTAAAGAGAAACTGGATTACTCGCCGGACTGTTTGAGTTCTGGCCTAAATTAAAGCTTGAGGTGTGACCTCTAAAGACTGCAAATTTGTTGTGAGAGAAGATTGCATCCGGAATGTGATTACTCAGTACCTCAGTGGATTTGTAGTCATCAAGACAGAAAGCTTATTGTCCTGTTAAAAGTTTTTCATTTTGCCGAAGGTTTTCCTTTAAGCCTTTTGTCTTCCTGTCTCACTGTCTGTTACTTTGCACTCATTTCTTCCCCATCTGTTATGGTAGTAGCAATTACAGGAGTGGTTTGCAAATGTCTAATTTGCATGAGTTTCTGGTAAAAGTAGAGCAGGAGCAAACAGGCCCTGCTGAGGAGCTTTTTCAAACAGCTGCATCTCTCACTGTTGACTTCATGGAGAGCTTGACAAAATCTGATCTTCTGTGATCACAGGAAATGCATGTTAATGCCAGATATAATACATACTATCTGTCTCAGTTGCACAGTTATAACCAGATCACCTAAATGGCTCTTAATACAAGGTGTAAGAAGTGCCATAGTCTCATACCTTAATGTGGTAGCAGTTGCTATTGTTGCTCAATATCCTTTCTGAGCCATCGTTTTACCACCTGGCCCCTAGAGAAGCTTTTAAAAACATGTTCCTGTTCTGCTAGTCCTGACCAAGCTTTTAACTTTGGTCCTCTTTTCATAAGATAATCATTCCTAGTCTTCTTTCCTTTTTCTTTCAAAGAGGCCACTTCCTATTTTGTTGCCATCGATTCAACTGCATCTGTTAGATCTTGTCCGAGACTGCCTCTTTTTTTTTTTTTTTTTTTTTAGAGAATTGCAACTTGTTGTAAGTCCAAGTCCTTTAATGTTTCTTTTTTTTAAAATCTTTGTTTGAAAATGTCAAAATATTGCATCCTGAAGACTTTCATTGTGTGTCCTGTTTTTCTGGTTCTTTTTGTCATTCAGTCAGAGCAGGAAGCCAAGATGACTTGGTTACTTTTGGTGGGTGTCATTTTAATAATCTGTGTGTGGGGAATAAAGGTGGTGTGTTGAGGAGAGAAGCGTGGGACAGAAACAGCTGAGACTGTTTGAAGCCTTGTCTGACTCTAATCGATGTGACTGCCTTTGAGTCTTCAGAAATTCAGGAACAAGCCTTCCCTGTTTTCCATTGTAATGTCTTTCTCACTCTCTTCAGCCTTTCGCTTTGACTGTCTTACTCCCATTTGTACTGTTCTTGATGCAGAAGGACTAAATTTAAAAGGCAAACTTTCCATCTGCATGACACAACATTTTCACCTCAGGGTGTAGGAGTCTTGATGTTCTAGTCCTGCTGTAATCACCTGCCTGTTTCAAATTTCCTTTGTCAATGGGACGAGTCACACTATCTGGTTCACAGTATTCTAGTGTAGTACATCTAGTGTAGTATTCTAAATGTGAAGTTTTTAAAGATTCAGAGGAGATAAACGGTTGCATTAAAATGTTTTGTCCTGATAAACTAAAGACCTTGATGTTCTGTTCTTACTGTGTCTTCTTTCTTCCTTTTAGTGTTTCTGTGTTGATTTGGATCACACATATATGGCGTTTGTGACCATCTACGGAGAGTTCTGCCAGGCTCAGCACCTCACCTTTGTGGACAAGTGAATTGTTAGCCGTTTGCGGGACTACGCTACCCAGAAGCCCCCTTGATAGCCACAACACTGGGTCCTGTTTGTTTCACCTATACCCTGTTGGGATCACTCGTAGTCACCTGCCTCAACACATTGAAGCACACCTGCCACACTTCCTCTGTACAGTTATTTTTCCTTGTAACCAATCAGAAACACTTCTCCTGAATGGGGTAATCTCAATTGTCTCAATTGGATGACTGAAGGATTGTCTCCCATTTTTCTTTAGTTTTCCTTTCAACTTTCTCATCCTTTTAAATACATCCTTTGAACATTTTGGACAAGCTCACAGTCCTTTTTGTTTGTCTTTCTAGTAGTGTAGTGTCCACCCACCATTACACCCATTTTTTTATCTATTTATTTTATCACACTGCTGACATCTGAGCCAAAGATTATTTTAAGAAACAAAAGAACCAGAATCATAAGTACTTCATTGTAATTGTTTTAAAGACGTCTTGCCAACATGAACCGCCCCGCCGCTGTTGAGATTTCCTATGAGTGCATGAAATTTCTCATCACACACAACCCCACCAACTCCACTCTCAACAAGTTCACTGAGGTAAGAGTGGGCTTCTCGGGTGTGTTTGTTTTTTGTGAGCTTGTCAGGAAAGGAAAGCCCAAACATCCCTCACACATTTCTCTCTCCTTTCTCAGGAGCTGAAGAAGTTTGAGGTTAACACACTGGTGAGAGTATGTGAAGCCACCTATGACAAGGCACCAGTGGAGAAGGAGGGCATTCAGGTCCTGGTGAGTGCTATTTGTGCATGGTCCTTAAACTCCCACAACTGATCTTGTATTACCCTGTAGGTGTCACTGTAAATTTGGAAGAAAAGTACTTAACAGTGAAATTTAAAAGCATTGGTTTTTTTGGTTTTTTTTTACTTCTAAGTGATTTGATTGTAGAATTCTGCTTTCAAAAGAGTGCTTTGCTGAAGATCAGCTACTGTCTGTTGATGAAAAGACATGTATTTCTATGTTGGAATGTTACAAACTCTAATGCAAAAAAATGTGCTAATGCTAAATTTCAATCTTTAATGTATGTTTTAATGGATGTTAAAAGTCCTTTTTTGGAAGGTCTCCCCAGTCATACAAGACCTAACCCTTAGTCCTACATTAATGGTAGAAGACTCTAAAATCGCTGACTAAGGTCACAATTAGATTGCCCTAAAAAACATTTTTCCAGGTCGCTCTAGCTGCTGCGCATATGCAAAGACTGGCAAGTAACTCGCACAACACTCTGTACAGAGCCCCTCCCCCGTGAATGTTGGCGTTTAGCAGTCGACGATTGGCTTTTTTTTTTACTGAAAGGCGGGACTTCCTTCACCAGCACAGCCATATCAAGCGGTGCACTTTCCCCCATTCATAGTAATAGAAGTGTGGCGTTGTCTTACATTCAAAAACTATGAAAAATTATCCAACATTACTGGTTGTCAAAAATGTTAGGCCTACGCAACCATTGCTGCTTTTTAAAGTCACCAGCCAGACTGTTGTGAGCATGTTGTTTCTTGTCAATAATCCGTCATGTTCGGTAATTCAGTATTAATTACTGTTCTTTATATATAACTATTAAGTACAGTGAGAGAGTGCATGTGAATGTAGAATGCTGTTCTGCCTTTGTTACAGTGATCTCTACTAAGATAAGTGAATGTGTGAGAGAAACAACATGGACATGCTTCTTTGTCCTCCTGGTCACATAGGTCGTTTCACCAAGAGTTCTACTAATATCACCTATCAGCAACAAGGACTGTGTGAGGGTGTAAGAATCTGTTCCTAGGGAACTTACTTTTGCATGCAGAGTCTTTATTTACACTTGGCATTATCTTGTCCTGACCTGACAGGAAAAGCCTGGATAGCCCAGACACATTTTATTTACCACCTCTGATCATCTGTAGCATTGAGCTTGGTTGGTAAACAAAAGATATTTAGACAGCTACAGATAAAAAGCCACAATCTCTGACTCTGTCTGCATTGTATTTTTTGTGTGACAGATCTGGGGATTAATTCAGTCATACCACACAGGTTTGTTTTCTGATGTAAAAGAGGAAATTTCGGCTCTTTGTTCCTTTTATTTTATAATTTTCCATGACCCACAGAGGATTATTTGGAAATTAAAAGGAAGGAAAGGTGTTAGAAGGGGAACAATATCCTTACTTCCTTAAAGAGAAAGTAGTTTGTGCGCTTCAGTTTCCACAGGGTGGTGAAAATCAACATACTCTGCAGGATATATGCCTGTAGGCATCTGCCTGCTTTTAGCTGTAACTCAGTACATAAGAAAATGGTTATCCTTGTTATTCAGTGTACAGTAGTGCTCCTCATCCTCAGAGGAAAAAGGAAATAGTTGAAGGAGGTTGTTTACAACATGTGCATGAAAGAAGGTGTGAAAAGGAAGGTTTCTGTGTATGGGAAGTACAGAGGTAAAGAGAGAGGGAGAGAAAGAACCTGTTCAAGCCGGCTGTGAACTGAAGCAGTCTACAGGTCAGCGGGAGTGTGTTAGCCCAGACAGCTGCACAGACACAGAGCCAGACAATTTTCATTGTCTTTCTCACACACATACACACACTTAAGTATTACCAAACACAAGTCTTTGGATAATCAAAAAGGGCCTAGGTAACAACATAAGTGCTTAAAAAAAATAATTTTGTGCTGTGTTTAGTAATTCAAATGGATTTACTGGAAAACCATGCTATTCACTTAAGATGACATTAGACTTGTGCGTCATTTCAGTGAACCCGATACCTTCTACCCCTGGAACCTCTATTGCTGCCTTCTCCCTGTTTCACTGCCTCTCCTCACTAGCCAAATTAATCTAATTTTTCAGCTTCACATAATCTCTTAGGTCTGTCCTCTGCTTTATCTCAGTGTATCTCCCATCTTCTCTTCACATACTCTCTCATTAGTTTTTGCATGGTTTTAGCTGGGAGGAGGCCATATCCGTGTGGCCCGCTGCCCAAAAACAGTTCATGAGAACTCTTTGCTCTTCCACAATGCTTTGCTCCTCAGAACTTGCCTGTGGGGCTCGCTGTTCGTTACGCTAACCCAGGCCTAATATGAAACATCTCATGAACCATCAGTCTGGTTCAACAAGTTCCTTAGCTGTTCCTCACTTTCATATGTTCCCACTTTTGGGATATATAATACTCTACAATGCATACAGGCTTTAAAACATTTGCACAAAATCATGTGCAACAAATTGATGGTTCTTTCATTTCTGCAGGACTGGCCCTTTGATGATGGAGCTCCACCCCCTACCCAGATTGTAGATGATTGGTTAAACTTGTTGAAGACTAAGTTCCGAGAGGAGCCGGGTTGCTGCATTGCTGTTCACTGTGTTGCGGGGTTGGGACGGTCAGTCCTAGATTGTCATTGTCATTGTGCTTTCCTCAATCTAAAGATTTTATGTTTTTTAATTAAATCAGCTAGGGAACAAATAGCAATGTAACATGCTATGTTTACCATATTACTTGTAGAAAACTGACAGAAATCCAAGCAGTAACAATCTTAGGCACACAGCCATCAAACATGAGATGTTTTCTCATCTCATGAAACAAACATGTTTGTTTTCTTAAACCTGCCCTTTGAGCATTGTTAGCTCTTGCATGTTTAGCACTTAGCCTCTCTCACCTTTATATAAACCCACAGACATATTCACACTAGCAACCAGTCTCACTCTCAGAATGCAAACATCTGTGACCTGCTGGTGTTAGTATGGTGTAATCAATATGGACCAGCTCTCTATCTGCATTAATTTTCCTGAGCTCAGTCTTTACCAGTTCCTTTGGGGGCAAACAGCAAGACCATTTAAAATGAGCCTGTGGTTATGCTGTTTTCTAAATGAATGTTTTTATTGTTTGTTTGGGGATTTTTTTGGGGGGAGGGTGCGAACGTGAGAACTTAATTGCAGTCTGCTTTCTCAGCTCTGAAGTGAAACCTTGTGTGTTGAAATCTTTTCTCTTGTCTTAACAGAGCACCTGTGCTTGTTGCCTTAGCCTTAATTGAGTGTGGCATGAAGTATGAAGATGCAGTACAGTTTATAAGACAGTAAGTAGCCTGTGTGGTTCATATAAGAATCTAAATTTTGTCAAATTCTGTAATAAGTAGATTTATACTCACATCCTTTGCCTTGTTTCAGGAAGAGACGTGGAGCCTTCAACGCCAAACAGCTTCAATACCTCGAAAAGTACAGACCCAAGATGCGTCTGCGCTTCAAGGATGCCAATGGTCACAACTGCTGTGTCCAGTAGTGCGTCATTCTGTCAGTCATGGAAAAAAAAACTATAGAGGGAAATTTAACCAAGGTAGAGAGGGGACAAAAGTTGTGGGTTATAATTGTGGTGATTTTATACAATCAGACACGGCTAATTGATCACAGAGATGAATGAAAGCTGAAATCTTTTGGATTCACCAGCAGTATCAGTGAGAAGGGTCAAAGCACACAGATAAGCCCGCAACCTGGTTGGTAAACCAGTGTAATCAGTCATGGGCAAGAATATACACAACTTCCCTGAGATTTCCCAAATTTTCAATCATGGGATTATATTGTTAATTTAGAATGAGTGCTTTGAACCATGATGAAATATTTACAGTTGTAAAATGATGTCATTGTTGATTTTTGATTATTATTATGAATTTTACTAACGGGCATGTTTCTTTATTTTTGTTTTTGTTAAACTTTCCTCAGATTATAGCCAATTTTGTTACAGAAACAACTCTAAAGTAGGCATATGATATTTTTGCACAAAACAGTTTTTAAGACGTTTCTCTCCAATGCAACAATTGCCCCCCCTGAAATCACTTTTAATTTTAGGGTTAGCCTAGGTTTTAAATATGTCAGCTGTATTTATTCACTATAATTAGTAAGTCTTGTCAGGAGTGTGGGTTGGGTTACACACTTTTTCATGGAGCCATGTTGTTTTCTCTCATTTTCTTAATCTTTGGGGAGTGCAATATTCAGTCCATCTTAGAAAAGCCCTCACCCTTAGGACCGTCCTACATTCATATTCAAATACAGTACATAGTGTTTGAAATAGAGGAGGATGCTTGGCTTGTTTTAGGTACTCACTTTCTATAGCTGCTCTTTGCTGGCTGATCAGTAAAAAGCTTTACTGTTGGCTTGGCTGTTGACACCCACACATGACATGTGTACACTTTATCACTCTACTGTTCAGCCCACAGATTTACTGAAGGAAGTGAGAGACGGAAGAATGGTCAGTTCTGACTTTATTATTTTTTGTTATCATTGTGCCCCTTTTGAAAACCCACCAAAATAAATGAATTGAAATTGACTCTGGCTTATTTTCACTGTGTTCTTTCCTGTAATATGGGAGCTATTTACTGTTCTTGGTGGATGAGTCACTGTGATGACTGATTTTTATAACCGCCTTCAAGATAACATCCCAAATTATGGAGGATTACAATGTGAAGGGAACAATTTGGTAAAAAAAAGTGGAATGTGTTAACACCTGCCATCCTATGTTGTGATTGCTTTACTTAGAAGTAAAGGTAAAATCTTCTAAGTCAGAATTGCGTCTTTTCAAAAAGTGGACAGCACAGCATGCAGAGGTTTAAAAAGTAATTTAAAGATACACAGTGACTCATCTGCCTCCACGTGACTTTCCACTCCAGAGAGAGGTCTTGACTGGTCACTCATGATTCATGTACATTAAGGAAATAGCTCATCAAATCTAACATTTCTAGTGTGAAGAGTGATAGTGCAGGTGGAAGATGACAACTTTTAAAATATTAAATCGGGCACATGGCAGGAATCCACAGCTGGAAAATGTTTAATACATTGGAGTGTGATAAAGTAAGAAAACATACCAACTGTATGACGCAATATATAATATTAAAATATGTAAGTATATGTTTCTAATGCATAACCAACTACAGCACTGTAGCATGAGTCTTCTTCAAATGTTCATTGTATAAAGGTGGAATTCAGGTCTGGGCTCGTCTGCCTTTATCTGTAGTGCCATCTGCTGGATTGGCTTGTGTTTGGAGATATATCTAAACAAGAAGGTGATAAACTAGAACAAAATAACTCATTTTTATTATATTGTACGGTTTTAATGGTACTATTGTTTAGAGTGTAACGGTCCTCACTGGCGGCCTGGAGGAAGACTTTAACCTAGAAACCTTTTAATTAAGATTTAAAATGTAATTTGCAAGCTTAAATTGAGATTGCTTGGAATGTAAACTTTTTATTTTAAGCATTATAAAAATATCAAATCAATAACACACTACAAATACAGAAAGCATTTTAAAAACATAAATCATATAAATACGAAATAAAAAACAAAAAATAACAAACCTTTAAGGAAGTTGAGTTGTCCCAATTTCCTAAGGAAGTGAGAATGTCATCATTGTCAGCTATTGTTTTTTTTGTGTGTCCATTGACAGCTTGTGTCCCGCTAACCATATACTGCCCTAATAAATAGCTTGCAGCTAAATTACATATTTTAATATAATAATAATAATGAAATGTAATGTAATGTAATAATTTAATGAAAAACCATTTATTGTCAACACTCAGTATAATTTAAGAAGAATGACAACCAATGAATAAAAACGGCCTAAAATGTATTCCTGTTTTCAGACAATTTTCAGACGAACTATTGGATTGGAAGCAAGAACTGCTCGACTTTGTGGAGAATGATGCATGAGTAAGAATGACATTTCATTGTTTACAATGTAAACAGCTTTGTTGATAATGGGAGCGTTCTTGTTTTGTCTCGGGTAGAGGGTGGGTGGGCGTGGCTTTATTAACGGACTGGTCTCTCATTGGTTCAGTGTTTTTGAGTGACGTGCCTGCAACCGTTGGCTAAGGCGAAGTGAGCAAGCGCTAAATTCAAAATTTCCTAGAAGCCGAGAAGCGCGTGCGTGTGGGACTTTTGCTCTCTCGCCAGTCAAAACAGACGAAAAGAGACCAAAGATTGTGCTTTTATTTAGATCGATCAGACTGCGTATAGGGATGGATCCGTTTACCGAAGTAAGTATCACATGTGACATTTTATTAGGGCTGTTAGATGAAGAATTGGCAAGCATTTGCACTAGTCCGTTGTGAACTGCCTTTGACGTTCTTATAAGTCACAAAATGAAATGGTTGCTTCTAAGGTAAATTCTGTCGTTTTGCAGATTTTGCGTATAGTTTGTTTGTTTGTTTACTATATTGGTCTAATGGTTGTTGCTCATTATCTCATCAGAAATGTTTAGCATAATAAAATGCATCATTACTTTTGCTAGCATATTTGTAATGCGCTGTTTTTTCAAATATTGTTATTGACATCTTGTTAGTTTTATTGATCAAATTGTTGTGGAGAATCACTGAAAAATGTCATTTGCCCTTTGTGTGTGACTTGTTTTGACTTGATCCCGTTGTTTTGACTTTTATGTAGCTTATGTCTAAATAGTATTACAACGTCCACAGACCTGACTGTAAATGTCAATAATACGTAATGGCTATTTTTATATATATATTATTTCATAATTTTAAAACATTTAATAGGAAAAAAGGTGAAAGTAGGATTTGGCCTCCATCTATTATATAATACAATCTTTGCAGATCTGCAATTTAAATATGCATTTTTTTAAAAGGTTTTATATAATTTTTAAAGGTTTTCTATAATAAAATGAATGTAATAAAATGAGTAGCTGTAAGGACAGTGCTCATGATTTGTGGCAGATAGACTACAGGAAGCTTGGTTTGACCATAGCCAATAGAATTTATTTACGGGATCATGACCAAATTCCTTGGACATGAAATCCTCACCAACTGAAATTTCCACCCTTTCCCTGGGAGGTGGCCAACTAACTGCAACACACTAGGAATGTATCTGGTCTTGCTAGGAAACTGGGCTGTTAATCATGTCTGTGAGATCTGCTGTAATGAACTGCTGGGTTGCTCACACTTTTGATATTTGAATGCTGTTTAAGCCTCGCTTTTCCTGGCTCTTGTCTTTTACCATTGCATACGTTTATGCACACTGTTGTTATATATATGTTTGAAGTGAGATTTCAGAAATTAAACAGAAATTAACAGATGTCATTACAGCACTGTCATATAGACAATAGTAATGTAATCTCAAATTGATTAGTCATTTTTGTTCACTCAGAAACTGTTAGAGCGCACACGTGCTCGTAGAGAGAATCTCCAAAGAAAGATGGCAGAGAGACCTACAGCGGCAAACCGTCCAATGGCTAAGAGGACAAGGGAGCCACTTGCTGATGCAAACAGTGTCATTAGTGAGCCTGTCATTGAAAAAGGTTACATATTTATTAAAATTAAATTTAATAAATTTTCATATTTTTAGCCATGGGATTTCAACATTGCATTCTCATATGAACAGAGAATATCAGATTGTTTCTTTCCTCAGCTGTATAACCCTAAAAAATGTTTTTTAAAACAGCCCTTCCCTCCTCTAAACCATCCCCATCAAAGCGTCGCTGTTCGGATGAGAATAACCCCACCACTGGGGAAGAAAACAAGAAACCGACGGCCCCACTTTTTACAGCCTCTGAACCCATGACAGACAAGAAGCCCCCAGTAGCACCAAGCAGTGTTCGCCCTCTGCCAGTACAGCAAAGATCTATTCAGGTCCCAGAACCAGAAGTGATCACCACTCACCCACCTGCAGAAACTGAAAAGAGAGTGGGGTACCCTCCACAATCTCCTGTAAAGAGTGCAGATAGGGTGATGAAGCCTTCTGCTCTAGATGGAGCCAGAGAGACTCAGAGTGACATACCAGCTCCAGTCCCTTCCAGCATGAAATCTCGTCTACAGAGACTAGCTGAGCAGAGGCAGTACTGGGAGACTGATGGTAGGTCACACACTGTGGCAAAAGATCTGGTACTTTTTTTTGCTGCAATTTGCATCTAACAGTTAACGAACAAATTGTAGACGTTTCACCTGAAGCTGAGACTAAAAGGTCGACAACAACCTATGACTGTCTATACATTCAGCTTATTTACAGTTTGAAAATAATGGTAATAATTGTATTAGGTTAAGGCTGAATTGTGTTTTTCCAGTTAAAAATAAACCATCGGCCAATATCAAAGTCCCTCAAAGTCAGTCCATTTGGAGACCATCTTGGTAACACCTCTGAGCAGCTATTATCTTTTTGTTAAAAGTATGGATCAGTTGCAATACCGAAATAATGAAATCCAGTCTGATTGGGTGTTTTAAGATTATCAGAGTATTGCATGTGATTTTTTTAAAATACTTAAACATTTATTAAGATTAACACTTTTATATGGTGCAAAGTGTCTACCCATTTATTAATGTCAAATTCTGTTAATTCTGTTTTAGGGACCACAGACACAGTTCCAGATAGTGTAGTTGTGTCTCCTGCTAAGTCCAAGAAAGTAGATCTATCCCCTGCTCCTGTTTCTGCGAACTCTGAGCCCCACATTGGAAGAAAGGGGAGACTTGCAAACCTTGCTGCAACAATTAGCTCCTGGGAAGATGATCTTGGACACCCACCCCCTCCCCAGGACAATGCACAAGCGCAGCCTGGCACAGCCTGTGTACGTCCCTCACCCTGTGCAGCAACAAACAATAGTACAAAGCCAAATCTGGCTGCAGCACAACCTAAGTCAACCACAAAAGCTCCCCAAAAATCTATTGACAGCGGTCAGCAGGTGAGTCACACCAAACAACAGCTCTATGCCTTAATTATTATGTAAGGTTAAATTGTAGGTTGATCAAATGTCTTTTTATGGGGGAAAAAATAGAATCTTGTTAAGGCTTGTAGCGTTTTGGTTGTTTTCTTTGGTGATTTTACAGGGATGAAAAGGTACAATACTGATGGGAGATGTTTGGTTTTACAGCCAGCAGTTTATTCTCCAGTAAAGTCAACCAGAGTGGTTCCCCTAGTCCTCAGAAGACCGAGTTGCCTCAGCCAAGAGCGACTCAAGCAGTTCCATCCCCCATTTCCAGCCCACTGAAAATTTGTTCTTCTACCCAGCTCTCCAGTCCACCCAAATCTTTGACAACTGCTGCTTCTAGTCCTCTTAGGGGTCATATCTCTCAGAGCCCCTTGAAGAATCAGGGCCCTTCAAACAAGTTGAATTCAGGATTGGTACTTAATTCGACTCTTTCGAAACCAGTTTTGACACCAAAACCCTCTTCTGACTCTGCTGATCCTGCTGTAGTCCCTCAAAGTCGTGAGAGGTTTACAAAGGATGCAACACCCTTACAGCACAGAGGCCAGGCTGGAGCTTCTGGTCAGTGGAGTCTCTTCAGCTTATTAATGTTTATTCATGGATGTGCATATATTTATGTTTGTTTGTGCTGACCTTCAGGAGGTGTCAAGTCATTTTTGGAGCGTATCGGGGAAAGGTGCCAAGAACATAATCAGAGTTCTCCCTCCATATTAGGAGGTCAGATTCGCACGCCTGCGGCCTCTGCCACACCCAAGTCCAGGTTGATCCAGGAGAGGCTTGGGGAGGTCCAGACCACCTCCAGTACAGCCATGCTCACTCAGAAGCAAAAAATGGCGTGTAGTCTTAAATGTTTATAGATTTAATGACTCCATGGTAATTCAGTTGTATATGAAACAATACAACAAATACATTTTTATTTACATAGGAGCGAGAGGCAGAACTGGCACAAGTTCGTAATCGATTTCAAAAAGGCAAAATGTGGAGAAGCAAAGAGGATCTCTCTGGTGTTCAAAATGACCCTGAAACCAAGGTTAGCTGTTACTGCATGAAGGCTAAACACTGTTACAAAAAAGAAAATAAATTATGGTCTACATAACTCTTTACTGGACAATAGTTATCAATTTGATGTTTTACAATTACTAACTTGAGCACTTATATGAAGAACAATTAACACTAATATAAGAAGTCTATTGAAGTGGCTTTTTGGCAGGGACAAATAAATACAAAATGTAATTAAACTAATTTTAAAAAAATTAAAAGGAAGCCAAAGAACTTAACGCTACCATTTCCAATCCTCAGGACATTGAACCGTCTGTACAAAGTGAAATTTCAGCACCACTGCTTGATAATGAGTTTTCAGTGTCAGTCCCTGAAATACTCAACAGCCCTTCAAAATCTAGTGAAAAAGGTAATTCATTATTTAAACCTAATAATGTAATTTAACACTGTGTTCTTCTAAAGCATCTGGTCCGCTTCACTCTTTTATTGTTCATTTAATTATGTCTTGACTCCTCTGTTCTCATCAGGCTGTTTTGTTTACCATGAAACTAATAGTTAATGTTATTGGAAAATTAGAAGTTAAAGAGATTCTGTCCTCCCTTAGACATAGAGCGTACAAGTCACGCAAGTCCAGTAAAGCAAGTAGAATTAACAGTAGAGGTGCCTGAAGTGAAAGAGGAAGTGAAAGGTAAGCCTATGTTCTGAAGGTTTGGCTGTGCAATGTTTTCCTTTTGAGATATTATTAACTTAAACATTAAGTGCTTTGTGTTTATCACTTTGTAGTAACAAAAGGCTTCAAGTAAATAAAGACTTTAGTATAATACCCATGTTGCATGATTTTATATCTCCAGTGAAATTATCATGAATATTTGGTATATCTCTTAGCCTAGCATGTTACAGATGAACATTTTTGTCGTGCAGAAGTCGATGAAGAAGTGCATGAGATTGAGATGAACATGGATGGTTCTGTAAACTCTGAGGTGATAAATGAGCTCTTCGATGGAGTTCTTGAGCAGAGTGAGGAGCACAGTGATGAGGATGATGATGAAGATGCTCTGAACATCTCCTCCATGTCTCTCCTTGCTCCGTTTGCAGAGACAGTAGCTTCTGTGGTCAAGAGCCCCGAAAAGAAGCTCATGGTGAGCCATGAAGACCTTCATTAAATTAGCGGCTAAATGGTGATTCCTTCAAATACTCAAAAACTGGGGTTAAATGTCTTTGTCCATTTTGGTCCAGACTTCAACCCCTGCCAGCTCGTTCTGTCAGAAGAGTTCAACCCCTGAGGCTGTTTCCAGGCCCAGCAAGTTTCAAAGGGCACGCATGTTACAAGCTGGATCATCTGACAGCATTGACACCGTAGATGAGGAGTCAAACCAGAACCTTCTCTACAGGTAAGCATTTGTAACTTGTATCTTGTATCTATATAACAATTTCTGTTTAATGAGTGGTTGTATTGGATTTCAGCATTGATGCCTACAGATCCACCAGAGTTAAAACAGAGTCTGAGAGACCACATGTTAAACAGGTGGTTGTGAGAAAAGAGAATGTTACACAGAAGATTGAGACAGTTGGGAGCCCCAGTCACATCAACATTAAGCAGAAAATGAAGGTTTGTTAAAGCCAACATCTCATAGTATTTTTTTTTCACAAGATGTTTTATCTGGGAGGTTAATAATGCTTTGCCTAAATATTGGCTTCTCTCAGATGTTGACCAATGAGATGAACCTTCAGCAGACTGTGATCCATCAGGCTAGTCAGGCTCTCAACTGCTGTACAGATGAGGAACATGGGAAAGGATCTCAAGTAGAGGCTGAGGCTGAGAGACTGCTGCTCATTGCCAGTAAGTGACTCTGCACTTTTGTACTACACAAGTAAATGTGATACACTGTTGTCTATTTGTGTATCTAGGTCAAAGTGACTCAGAATGATGAAGCAGGTCACACATATAGTTTGGGTGTAAACACCTCTTTGTTTGGTCTCAGCTGAAAGGAGAGCTGCCCTCAAGGCCGAGCTTGATCAACTAAAGGCAGAGGGACCAACAGCACAGAAGAAAAGTGCCTGCAGTGCTCAGATGGATTTCGATGTACCTGCTTCTAAAGGCTCAATCTCAGTCCTGGAGGTGCGACTCCCCCTAAAGGCCGATTTTATCTGTTCTGCTGCAAACAAGCCTGGTAAGAAAACTTCTGTATTTACAATTTAATTGGTATTTTTCCAACAAGTCATTTGACTTGTTTTTCAATATTCAACATGATTTGTTTGTTGGTTTCCGGTTAGTTAACACAGTGTTTTGTTGTGTGGCAAGAATGTGGAAACCATTATTTCTTTGCCATGATCCGTGCTGGAGCTGAGAACACAATTGCGACTCCTCTAGCAAACACGCGTAATTCCCTCAGTGAAGACGCTCTGACTTTCAGTACCAAATTCACTTTGTGAGTAATTTCAAATCAGACTAGTCTTTATGTTACCCATTGTGTGGTAATTACATTTAATATTATTTTTCTGATGCAGGTCTGATGTCTCTAATGACTTCGAGATTGATATTGAGGTCTACTATTTGGTAAATATTCCTTCATTTATTTTTAAGCGAAAGGCATGTGTCTTTGATGCAGATTCAGTCTTTATTAGATTGATCTAATAAATGATATGTTTGGGAAACAAACAGGTTCAGAAACGGGAGATGAACCCTGACAAGAGGAAGAAGCCCAGCAAGTCAAAGGTAGATCGCTTGGACTCACTATGTTACAGTAACTTTATGTAAATGGAAGTGTGTATTAGTTTATTAAGATGTATTGAATGGCTGTGCTAGTGCATGGTGAAGGGTTCTTTTGTTAATACTAATAAAGCCTTTTGTTTCAGTAGTAGCTTTTAAATATGTTTGTGCATAACAGATTATTAAAAATGTGTAAATGCTAAATTATAAATATTGTTCTGTGGCTATTGTTTTCATGAAAATTAAATTTTGATTCTTCAGGCTATCACACCAAAGAGGTTCCTCGCTATATCTGTAAGTTACTTAGGTTTACCTCAACCTCAACACATGCCTAAAACGTAAACTGTATCAACTGTATCAGAATAATAATGGAATTTAGTTACAGTACATGAATCTGCAAGGAAACTCTGTCCAAACTATAATTATTGCTCACACAAACATTTGGCTGCTGCCCTAACAAAAAGCCTCCACAAGGTTTATAATCTCATAAATTTGAGAAAATTCTTCCAGCTATATATACATTAATGCTGTACTGGAACATTTGTTAATTATTGAATGTTTGTAAAATTGGAGTGAAATGTTGTTTTCTCTCATACATTACAACCACAGAAGAGCAACCTCCAAACACCTGGTGAGTATTAATTGGCATCTAAAAGCTGCTTAATTCAATTTTGAATTAATTTCAAAGTATTTTAATTTGTTATTGGCATTTGTTATTGGGTTTCAGTTATGGCTAGCCCCGGTGGTCCAAACGCAGTGCGAACCAGTAGCTTTGTCCTGGTTGGATCCCACAAGTTAACCCTAGCCTCTGTTGGGAAAATCAAATTCCCCTTGGAGAAGGTACAAAAGATTGCTTTGTTTCCTCCCACTCTCACTCCTAGTCTATCATTTCAGCTCTTCCACAAATCAAAGAGTTTAACTGAGTGGCTAACACTGAGCTGGTGGAAAGCACTGGAATAAATGCTTGCTGACCTCACAGAGGGAGAGGTTTAACCACATCATTAGTGACCACATGGGTTTAATGCAGTTTAAAAGCTCCTCTTTTGTTTTTCCTACACAATGCTGCTTTTTACATTTGCTGGACACTTTCACATGCCGTCGTTTCTCTCTTTTAGATCAAATATGAAAGGAGTGAGAGAGAGCTGCTCAGTGACATGTTTCACAGCAAGGTTGCTATATTTGCTCTGTGTTTAGTAACACGGGTTGTGTGGCTAACAAGGCTTGGTGTCTGTGGTTATACTAATTGTCACTGAGTCACTATGTAACGTCCTAGGAGCACAGCAATCCCCCTTTGTGTGGGATTGTTTAACTTACTAGTTTTCTTTGGCCAAATGTTTGCTTTGTACCTGCTGCTTTCTCGCTTTCTTTGACATTGTTTCTGTTGAATTCTGTTGAAGTTCATGCATGTTTCAATTTTCAGTGCTCCAAATCTCATGACAGGTTCCATTCCTTTGTCCTTTGGAGGGACACGTTTACCTAAAAACTCAGTGTGAGGTTGGATCTCGGATAGCGGAAAGGGGCTTCCTGGTGAGTTCTAGTTATTTATGAAAGCTTGCAGAATGTTACAGTGTAATAGTTTTCCTGATTACCTGTTAATTATCTAGTCCTTGCTGGAAAACCTGGAGCTAACGTGTTTAAAATCTTGAATATTAATGTTAACAATGGTGACCGGTCATATTAATCATACAATTATGAATTTGTTTTCAGACTATGTTTGAGGATGTCAGTGGTTTTGGAGCGTGGCACAGGAGGTGGTGTGTTCTATCAGGATACTGCATCTCTTATTGGACTTACCCTGATGATGAGAAACGGAAGGTAGGCCTATTATCACAGTTTTGTTTCAAAGTTTTACGATGTGCTTAAATGCAGAGCTTGTCATTAAGAGCTGTTCTTCTCAACATAGAATCCAATTGGTCGTATTAACCTTGCCAGTTGCACCAGTCATAAAGTGGAGCCGGCTAACAGGGAGTTCTGTGCACGGCCTAATACTTTTGAGCTCATCACCGTGAGACCACAAAAGGAGGATGACAGAGAGACACTGGTCAGCCAATGCAAGGACACCCTGTGTGTTACAAAGTAAGACCCAATGAGTGGTAATGTAAACTCTGCTTTGTTGGAGATCAGATTAGGTTTAGATCATATTTCTAAATTCTGAAAAACATCTCTTTGTAATGTGCAGGAACTGGCTGAGTGCTGACACTAAAGATGAGAGGAACCTGTGGATGCAGAAGCTCAATCAGGTCTTGGTGGACCTGCGTATGTGGCAGCCAGATTCGTGCTACAGGCCCATGTGAGCATGTCCCCTGGACATCAAGAATGTCAAAATTATCTTGGTCCTACTTTCACATTGATTCTTTATGTGTTTGATTTGGAAGTGCAATATAATATTGAAGTTACAGAGTGTTTACAGATAGATTTTACAAACTTTAGATTTGACAAGTCATATGTACATGGTATGAGGTAAATTCAATAAAGCCATAAAATACGAGACATTTCAGTACTTAAAATAATTAAATGTTTTGCCTCAAGGGCTTTCGGGAATGTTATGAATAAATTGTTAATTAACATGGCATACTTAAAGACAAAAAACATTTGTTTGCTTTATGGTGTAAATTTTTATATTTATGAATATTGAAATGTCTTATGCATGACTGCTGTCTGCTGACATTATTAGGTACTTCTTCATTTCTCCTCTGAGCAAGCAGAAGACAAAAATTTATCAAACAGAGACAGGAGACAGATCTTTAATCTGTACTATACTATAAATGTCACTTTGTAGACTAATTTAATTCTCAAATTTTGGAAGCTGTTTTATTTGTTGGGTAAACCCATAATCCCTTGGTAAGCAGGTATACTTGCTGTTGTAGGGATGGCTTTTACTTTGCTCTCACTCATCCATCACTGAAATCACAATTTTGTTTTAGTTACTAAAATCTTTAGTTGAATTATAGAAAGATGGATTTATATGCATCTTTTAAGTTACCTTAAGCCTATAGTGGGCTCACTTAAATTGCTTTTTGTTTTTACAGACACTGTTTTAACAGAGACTGACAATTCTTGTTTAATATCACAATGTCAGTAAATGTCTTTTTGGCCCACATTCAGTAATAAGACTCAAAATACAAGTCTACAAAATAAAATTATACAATTCATGTGATTAATTTTATCAGCAGCTCTCTGTAACTGAAACGTGTTGCAGAAACAGATTGTGTGCCAGACGTTTCAATTCAATGGAAAAAATGGCAAGACATCAAAACAAAATCATGGCTTGATCCAGATGACATACGTTGCATTCTGCAAGTTACAATATTTGTGTATAGGCCACGTTATCTAAGCTTTCAGTACACCATGTATTTTTTGTTTTGTGTAACTTTCAAACATTTTATAACTTTTTAAATTGTTATAATTATGGTTATACATTTTAAGTCTGGTAAGAAATTTGAGTGATATTTCTTTTAATTATTGACACGAAATCTGCGACATATCTCTGTACCTTTTGTTACACAATGCTAAAATTCAGTCACTTACTGTAGGAATCTTAAGGCACTTTAGCATCAAGGCATATGTGTGCTGTTTTTGTGTTATGACCTCTGCTAAACACCCCAAATGTTGCTTACATGTATCCAGCAAAGCTAGTTTAAATAAAACAATCATCAAACAACCTGTTTGCCATCAGTTTGTTCCTCATTGCATTTATGTATCAATCTTGCTAATTAAGGTTCTGTTCATGTGTGAGAGAGAATACAGTGCAATACAATGGCTATTAATTACTATTTGTAACACTTGGTCTGTAGTTACTATTAAGCTGGGTATCCAGGCGGAAGTACAAAGCGAAAAGTAACAATTGTCAGTTAAAAATGTGTCTGAATAGATAAGTTTTTTAAGCTTTATCTAAAGTTGCCATTTCAAGCAGCATTCCGGATGTTGGGCAATTTAAGGCATTCGGT
Source organism: Chromobotia macracanthus (assembly GCA_036877525.1). NCBI lineage: Eukaryota > Metazoa > Chordata > Actinopteri > Cypriniformes > Botiidae > Chromobotia > Chromobotia macracanthus. The sequence continues at coordinate 5,066,817 of JAZGTH010000084.1, forward strand.
TTCATTCAATCAGCTTGCGCGGTGAATAAATGGCAGGTCTTTGGCCAATCAAATGCAAGGCTTGGTCGGAGAAGGCGGGCTTTGGTTTCATACTTTGCAAACGGAGGCGTCAACGCTTCCTTTCCTGGCTCAGACGGTGTGCGGACACGTAGTGGAGAGAAGCGTCTGGTTCGTTTACGGCTTGTAACCATGGCTCCCAGCACGCAAACGGATGATGCCGTGTCCGGCGTACGAAAAGGCATCCGAGCCATTCTGCTCGGGCCTCCCGGTGCGGGGAAAGGGACGCAGGTAAGAGTCGGTGCGAGGGGCCGCGTGGCTGGTTCTGTTGAACTGTCGTGCTGCAGCGCGCTGTTGATAGTATGTAACTATAGCTTAACTGCAATGAACCATTTGAACCCTTTAATGTGTTGCAGTCTTTTAACGTCACGTTGCCTAGTTTTTTGTATCATTGATTTCTCATCAATTTAAGTGATTTTTTTTAAAACGTGGAACAGGTTTCAGGAGGATATTGATTAGATGAGAGATTGTTCTGGGACATTGTTTTGCACACCCCTTGGTCGTCACATGCTGAGCATAGGGAAGGTTATAGACTTTTCTGTCCTGTTTAGTAATCATTCTGTTAACTCAGCTGAACATGAAGTGCTAGGTTTCTGATCACCCAACAAAGGATGTTTGATTGACATGGCTGTTCACTTATACTGAAGATTGTATGTTTGTATGTAACATTTAAAAGGTTAATTCAATGTTAAATAGTGAGGCTGTGACCTTTAAAACTTGGCTTAAGAATGTGATTACAACAGAATTGTGACGTGTGATAGATATGGCCTCCAGCACGTCCCATACAGCCAATATCTGATGTGTCTGTTTTAGAGATGAATGAAAATATATTTACACAAAGTATATTTATATACTGTATATTTTATATAAAATATTTTTTCTCATGATACATTTTTAGCTGATCATGTTGCATGAAATGTTATGATGTTGATTGTTTCCTTTGGCCCTCACAGGCACCCAGGCTTGCAGAGAAATACTGCGTGTGCCACTTAGCTACTGGGGATATGCTGAGGGCCATGGTGGCATCTGGCTCGGAGCTCGGTCAGCGTCTTAAGGAAACCATGGATGCAGGCAAACTGGTAAAGCTGATGTAATTGTGCTGTAAACTAACCAATTTATACTTTAAATATCTAACTGTATTAACTAAATATTTACCTACCCCATAAAATTAATTTAAAATGGTTTGATAGCATGTGTGTTTCCTTTAAAGCTATCTTGTATAGTAGTCTACTTGTAAACTTTCACAGTGAAATCACTTTTAGCAGATATATTTACAGTCTCTTTTGAAAAAAAAAGTGCAAAATTACCCTTATTGCAGTACACAGGGATTTGTCTAATCTAGCTGTCTAGTATTAGCGTGTCACTCCTAATGTCATGAGGTGTTTAAGTACTGATATGATATCAAAATGGGCTCCTCCCACCTTTTTGGATTGGGAGAAGGGATACAGGCTTAATCCCTGTTCTTGACTTGCCCATCAGGTGAGTGACACGATGGTGGTGGAGCTTATAGATAACAACCTGGACACACCTGCCTGTAAGAATGGCTTTCTACTGGATGGTTTCCCACGCACGGTCAAACAAGCAGAAATGGTGAGGACCTGTATTGTTGAATTATCTGTAAAGAATGTAGTGAACTGATCTGTTTCTTTAAATGTCTGTTAACTTGTCAAGGGTGTTTGCGCTCTTATAATTGTAGCTAGATGACCTTCTGGAGAAACGTAATGAGAAACTAGACTCTGTGGTTGAATTCTCTGTTGAAGACTCCCTGCTGGTACGCAGGATCTGTGGCAGGTAAGAAGTTGAGGAGTCCTGAGAACCTGCAAAGTATAAATTGTAAGGCATAAAAATAATGCTGTTTTTCCTCAGGCTTATTCACCAGCCTAGTGGCCGATCTTATCATGAAGAATTCAACCCACCTAAAGAACCCATGAAAGATGATGTAATAAAAAAACAATATCTATTCTAGTGTTTTAATTTATGAAAAGCCACGCCAAACTGTTTGATTGTACCTTCATAATCCAGTTTGTACATCCCTGATCCAAACCTTTGAAATCCATACAGGTGACCGGAGAGCCTCTTATCCGCCGTAGTGATGACAATGAGAAAACTCTGCATTCTCGGCTAGAGTCCTACCACAAGCAGACGGCTCCTCTAGTGCAGTATTACAGCGACCGTGGCCTGCACACTGCTGTGGATGCCTCTCAGTCCCCAGACCTTGTCTTTGCCTCCATCCTTGCTGCCTTTTCTGCTGCAACCTGTAAAGATCTAGTTTACTTTATCTAATTTGTCTCTCATGTTTTGTGTTTTCTTCAAGGGCTTGCCTTTGACATGGTTTTTGTCCTCTGCTGCCTGTTTTTTTGACATAAACAGTCTCTAAAATATTAAACAGTGATTGTAGTACTAAAGCTAAATTTAAATGCCACATTACTTAAAATCACATACAAGTGTAGTCACACAAATAAAGTAACTTGGTTATATGTCTTCATATAATGGAAGTTCTGTAGCACTTTTTTGGTATAACCAGACACCTGTAAAATGGTATGGGTATGTTATTTGCTGGTGAGATGTGAGCTTTTTTACACACACAAAATGTTATAAAGAATACTAAAGCCTGTCTTTTAGATTGTCTTCTTGTAGTAATGCATTGTGCCCAGTAGAGGTCATGTGAATATTTAATATATAGTCATTTGGCTTAAAAATGCTTAAAATGCTGAATGAAATAAAACATTTGTATTTATTATGTTTTAGTATTTATTAATTGGTTTCTTTTAATTTGTGTCCTGAGTTGAATCATTAATTCACTCGTCATCCTTTTTCTTTCTTTTTCTGCAGCTGTATGAAATCCAGTTTCTCCCATCCAGTTTGATCCAGATGAGAAAATAAGGGATGGGAAATAGGGGAGCTGGCTGTGAGAGTTTGAGAGTTGATTTGATCATGTAATGAGTGTGTTTTGTGATGAAAACATTGATTTCACTGAAAAACACAAAAGACTTTACCTCAAATAAACTTGGGTGACTGTTTTGTACTGTCTTGAAATAAGTTGTTGCTTTTATGTATTGATGTCAACGTATGATGTGGGCAAGGTTGCGAGGAGATTATGCATTTTAAAGTACAAAAGCTCCCATATAAGGATTTTTTTTAGATGTTTCTTTCATGTGTGAACAATTTGGCACACCAATACCAAGTGTATTTTTTCAGTCGTATGTTGAGGGGGAAAAATTTAGTTTAGGGAACGGAATTATTTTGGGAACAAGTATCTCTATGTGTTAATATGCTACATTTAGTGCCTTAAGTGCGTTTTTTGAAAGTAAAAGCCCTTACATGTAGGGTTTAAAGGAATCTTGTTTAAATTAGCTTTGCTGTTTTTCACCAAGCTGTACCAATGAAAAGTATCATGTTTTGGTATACGCATAAAAGACGCGTCTTATTGAACAGTCAAAATAATTTTCCTGGCTATTTGACACGCATTCACTTCGGTTTCGGACCTGACGTCAGCGGGCGGGGCTTCTGACTCGAGTACGAGTAACGTCACGCGCAGGGGCTTTCCTCTCTGACGTGAATAGAAAAGAGAATCGAGCTGCGGACAAAATCTGAACCAGTATCGTTTCCAGGCGGGGAAAAAGGGCTGACATCCTCTCAGACAACCGACAGTCGGAGAATGCTTTAACAAACACCTTCTGGGTGACATTTATACGGTTTACTTGGCGGTTGATTGAATGTACGTGGTGTACAATAGCGCGGAAGGTGGCTGCGTACCGCCCTATTCTGCTTGAATTGCTTTCAGTGCTATCAGATCAATCTATACGGTAAGTGCTAAACAGATCTGTCGTCATGGTTACGCTTTAGCATAATCACGATCATACTTATATGATTTTATGACACACGGGTGTTGACAAAATGTTTTTTATGATTTGGTGATATATTCCTAAATGATGTTTTGACAGTTTAGGCCTTATGTGTCTTATTGAAAATACAGCAATGTTATTGTTTCTTGCTGTGTATAATTTTAAGATCAATACTGCGGTAAAAATGATCTGGACTTACGATAAATGGCCAGCACCTGTACGCATTAGTGATTTAGTTATGTTTTAGATGGCATGCTTGAGCTAGGCAGGACACAAAAATATACTGAAGTATGTAACATGTACTTTAGTGATGAGTCCCACTAAATACAATATATACTGTCACATTTAGATCCCGGATATTAGGTATTTAGTGAAAGATGTTAGATGTTGTCCCATTTTTTTGAGACTGGATTTTTAAACCTGAACATTTAGTTATAGCTTATCTATCTATCTATCTATCTATCTATCTATCTATCTATCTCTCTCTCTCTCTCTCTCTCTCTCTCTCTCTCTCTCTATCTCAATATATATATATATATATATATATATATATATATATATATATATATAAATTATATCTCAGTTTTGTGAATTAAGGAGTGGTTCTTGTCATTCCTGGATGGCTTTGTTGCCATTGGCTGGGGCTGGGCCTGCTTTTGTGGGGTTGTTACCTTAACACCAGTCTAAATATAGATCTTACTGGTTCATCATATACTTTCCATTGTTTGATGAATTCCTTGTAATTGTACATGTATTGGAGTTTTGGTAAAAAATTTCCCTTGCAGTGTAAACATGGAATGCACAAAACATCCACGTTTGATATGAGTTTCAGTTCTTCTGTTACCCCACGAAGAACATGGTGAATTCCAGTCTTTCAGTCAATCATACGGTTTCCTTTTTCTACCGTAATCAACCATGTGACTGTTAAGAACTGATAAAATCAAAATCTTTGGTTTCGTATGAATCCGGGCTGTTTTTTGTCTGTCATATTATTTTTGTGTCTTTGTTATACCTTGCTTTATTGTTAGTAAACCTTTGCTGTACTGGAACAGAGTATTGGTCATAATGTTAAAAGAGATTTTGACTCAAAGGATAATATGGCCACTTCCATTGTTATAAGACTAAGAAAAGGCGAGCTGGAGAACCCAGCAGAGAACAAGTTTTCCTGTAGTTCAACAGATAGAGCATTGTATTAGCAGTGCAAAAAGTCAAGGGTTTGAATCTCAGGGAACACTAATGGGTAAAATGTATATTTTAAATGCACTGTAAGTTGCTTTGGATAAAATCATCTTCCATAATTGTAATTTGTAATTTAAAGAACAATCTGGTTCTCATCAAGGATGGGATGGGGGCAACACAGCCACCTGCATTACACAGACATTCAGATACACAGTTAAAAGATATCTTATTGAGAATCACAACCCACTGCTGTGATAATTGGCCTATCTGCTAGTACTTCCGTTATAATATTACACAGATGTACATGGAAAACAAGACAGCAGGACCCATGCAGACTTTACTAAGAACAATAAACCCCTGATAAGCTGTAAATGTGATCCAAATGATTATGTAATAGTCAGGGATCCAGTAACCCACCTGTTCACCAACTGGCCCATTTGACTTGTGTATGTGTACATGTGTCTCAGATAGAGGCAGACTGAGAGCCCTGTTACCCAGCTGCTGGTGCGCGGTCTGGGGATGTAGCTTGTGTCTGGGGGACGATATGAAAGTGCTGAGGTGCTGTTTCAGGGTCTGTCGGGGGTGGAAGTACTGATGCCTCATGAAAGTGCCGATTTTATCTCTCATGGTAGAGTAATGAGTTTATCAGCATGGGTTGTAAAGTAACTAAACTATGGGAAGATATTTTCTGGTTTTATTTCTTTGTTCTCATTGGTCTGTTGGATGACAATTGAATTATATTTAGATATTGACAGTTTGTGTGAATTGTGTTGTGTGAATGCTTGATGATTAAGACTGTCTCTTAACTCTGTTGTGCTCTCATAATAGCTGAAGAATTTGCAGACCTATGCTGATTTGAAGATCCTGTTTAATCATTAATTAATTATCCTATGCCTATGATGCATATGATGTTTATTCAGTAGGAAAAACACTATTCATACTGAAACTAAAATTTACAGAGAATAGAGAATCAAGTATCCCTGTCCCTGATCTCACTTACAGTAAGTCTCTGTAGTAGTGGATCTGCTTTCATTCTGACTTCATCTGTAAATGTTTACTGCTTTCAAATGTAAAATCTATACCTAAGAAGAAAACAAAATAAATGCAGCCAGCTAAGAACAATTCTTATGAAACATTATTGATAATAATGCCCACATGGAATCTGTGTCTGTGGAACTCAAAATAGTAAGCAAAATAGTAATGCATGTCACTTTACATTCTTGCCCCCTGTTTAAATACAGTTTGCATAACTTAATATTTTTAACATTTGTTTACTTGATTTAAATCCATTATGCATTCCTTTATTTAAATCCATTTTGTTGCTGCTGTAAAATCATAATTAATCCAGTCTCACACGTTATATTTCTAAACAAACAAACGAAAAACAAATCTCAGACCGGATACAGAATTATTGTCTACTGTGATCTGCTCTGCAGCTAGTTACAAACTGTGATAAAATCTGCAAGAGCTAAGCCAAACATAGTTATTCCTGCAGGAACACAGATCCCTCAGCAAACAAGCACTGGGAGCTTGTGCTGTGGATTGTTCCAACCGCTTTCAGCATTTTAAAATAAACTCTTTCCTAAATGGAAAAACCAGTACCAGGAAAAACCACCTGATAATTTCCTACTATAGCTTCCTTGTAAGCCCCAAAAAACTTCTGGTGAATCTGAACCCCATACATAGGTGATAAATAATAAAGCAACTGCTGTTTTACAACAAACAAAGCCCTGCCCATTACGCACACACAGTGGCTTGTGCTTTGTAAACCTGCATTTAAATGCCATGATGTGACACAGATTTTCCAGAAACAGCTCTTGTTGGGCACCCACGAGCATCCCTCACACACACTAAACCTCAGGGAACACAGATGGTAATTGTGTGTCAACTTCAGCATTAGCAGAGGTTGATACTCCCCTTCAACAGAGCCTGAAGTGCAGTGGAGGTCTATTACTATATATCTAAATAAGGACATTCCATAGACTTCTATTGTTCTTATATACATCTAGTTATAAACAATATAACCTAACCCTAGCCCACACCCTAACTTTAACTTAAAAAAACTTTTTGCATTTTTACAATTTTTAAAACCTTATTTACTATGTTTTGTAGCATTTTTACAAATGAAAAACCCAAAAGCAGGTTTTGCTCAGATTTGTCCGGTTTTACTGACTTTTGATTACCAATTACTCCCCAATATATGGTAAATATAAAAAAAGTAAACCGACACACAGAAGACCGACAGATCTATTCTGTATTTAGGCACTTACTTATTTAACACTTATAATTTAACACCGGTCTTTCAGTGTGACTGCATGGAACAGTTGAATTTGTGATAATAAGATTGGAATTTTCCCTTTGTCTCTTAGGCAGACTTACATTTTTAATGTGTTGATCATGTGTGCACTAAGTCATAGTGGATTTGCCTTTTATAGTGGGTCAAGACATCAGTACTCAGTGGCAAGGCAATAAAAGAGAAAGTGGGTCATCCTTACTTCTGTCACAGCTTGCCTCACGGATCTGTGAAATCCAGCAGAAAACTAGCAGGTGCTTGCTGATTTAGTTCACACTGCTCACTGCTGTGGATTGTCTCAGCCATCCATAAACCAGCCTTTTATTTGTCCTTAAAATGAGGTTATTAATCTTGAGTTCAATCATTAATTAACAGCGTTTCTTAATGATAATATTGAATGCTCTTTAGTACGTGTTCAAAAGGGAAATATTAAAATCTCAAAAAGGTTGATACATTTTTATGTATGTGTGATCATGTTTTACTATTGTTGTATTTTATTTTTAAATATTATGTAAATATCATGGTATATAGTTTTGGTAATCATTCATAGCATGATATGTATCAAAGTGCTGCCACAGTATTTCCTGTATGGGAAGTTTGTTTACTCAGCTTTACATTAGAGCAGTGGTCTATGTTCCCTCCCTGTCGTGCACATGTAAACAGATGAATCTGTGGGTCAGCCCAATGAGAAAATAGGACACGTCTTAAATGAGTAGATCCGTGCAACTACAGTATGAGTTTTTTATTTTAAAGTTGAAATGTGTAGCAAAGAGAATGACACACATTACATTGACTTACACACCCATCCATAATTTTCTCTGTCTGACTCCGCAGTGTTGCAGAGTGACATTTATGAACTTATTGATGTTCCCCTCCCATATAAATAAATTAATAAAGTCCAATGGGAGTATGAGCTCATACGTTGTGTGATGTATGGTGTTAATATTTGCTGTGTGTGTTTATAAGGGCCAGAGTCACTTCTGAGGGTTTTTGTTTGCTGTGTTCATAGTGGGAGTCACCATGGCAACTGCACTAGCAGCACAGTGTGAAGTGGAGCTTGAGTGTGTATGCTTATGTGAGAGCGAAAGGATGAGAGGGTGTCATCAACAGTGAGGCACAAAGAAAACCAGAGATACAAGTCAAATCCGATGCGAGATCAGACACCTGAACATTTTAAAACAGGATTGTGCTCCTGACTGTGCTGTGGAACGTTTCAAGCCATAGTACCAATTCTTCCTGCTGTCATTGTGCCTGTATATTGCATTGTTTTTGGTTTGTAAGTTGTTTATCTGATAAACTACTTAACTGTTAAAACCAAGGAGTGCATAAAGAATTAGGAGTGAAATGAAAAGAGATTGACATAAACAAAAGAAAGAGAGAGGAGTGTGTGTGAGCATGCACTGAGCGTACACTGAGCATGCCGGCTGTCTGCGTGCTGTGCTAACTTCCTGTTCTATTTCTCTTCCTTAACAGACACACCGAATCCGAGCACATGCAACATCTTGGCTTTACATGCAAGAGAATTTAAGGTGGCATAAAGGACAAACGTCAAGCCCTGTGAAAGGATTACAATATTTTGAGCCAGATTGTACAACTCTTTGTGATTCATTTTTTGTACAAAAAACTGTGACGTTAGTTTCCTAATTTTCTTTAAACGCCACATTTTTAATTGACAGTATCTGTCAGAATATAAAGAATTTAGGGTGTAACAATTTATTTTTGTTGATTTCCTGATCTCCTTGAACAAGATTGTAGGAGTGGCTTTTGTTCTTCCATTGTTTTTTCCTTTTCGTTTTACCTTTTGGCAAATTCAGTTGGTTATCTTTCCGTTTATTGTTTAAACTCTGCTCCACTTGCCAGTTAAGAGGAAGAAATGGAATTTTCCAAACGGGCAAACTAAAAGGAATTTGAGTCCTTGACAAACATTTAATTTGTGTACCACGAGTGCGTCTGTATTGTAGAGATTTGGGACTTTTAACAAGCACTTCTTTGACTTAAAAAGTGACGTGTTTAAAGACTCAATTGGGAGACCACTTCAGGGTCGTTTTTAGGAAATGGGATCTGAAAAAGACTCTGAATCGCCCCACTCCTCTGTTAGTGGCATTCCCAATCCCAAATGCCGTGGGCCTGGAAAGAAGCAAGGCAGGATCTCCTTTCACAGTCTGTTTCAGGGTAAACGTGGATCCAGGGGAAACAAGGCTACTGTGGGCACTCCTCTTGTACAACAGCTGCACCAACAAACACAAATACAGCAACAACAGCTCCTCCAGCCCCCCACACCCACCAACGTTTCTTCAGATCCAACAGCGGCAGACACCGCTGAGCCACTGTCTGCCAGTCAGGCCTCTCTAAATGGCCAAGAGTTCCTAGAGTGTCCCCTGTGCTTGGTGCGACAACCTGCGGAGCAACTTCCTGAGCTCCAGGGCTGCAACCACCGGTCCTGCCTATGCTGTCTACGCCAGTACTTGCGTATCGAGATCACGGAGAGTCGAGTGCAGCTCAGCTGCCCAGAATGTGCAGAGCGACTGTCCCCTCGGCAGGTGGCCCTAATTCTGGACGATCCTGTCCTGATGGAGAAGTATGAGGAGTTCCTGCTACGCCGCTGCTTAGCATCAGACCCAGACTGCCGATGGTGCCCAGCCCCCGACTGTGGGTAAGACTGGTTAGATTATCAAGGAACAAGTTTTGTCATGAATCAACTGCAAATCAAATACATGATACTGTGTTTGTTTTGAAAATGAGATGGTTTTACATGGTTAAAAATATATATAGATGCCCAATTCCAATTAATAAATTTGGCTAGGCCCCCTAATTTCAGCGAAAGCAAACCCTCATGCTAGGGCATATGGTAGTTCTAGAGAATTGTGTGCTTCCAACAGTTTAGGGAGGGCCCTTATTTGTTTTTGCGTGACCATGGCTTAAGAAATAGTTTACTGGAAAAACATCACTGGCCTGCACAAAACCATTGACTTGAACTTCATTGTTCACCTTTGGAATGATTGCCAGGCCTATTCCCAACATCAGTGCCTGACCTCACTCATGTTCTTGTAATAGCAAATCCATACAGCCACGTTCCAACATCTCATGAAAAGCTCTTACAGAAAAGTTAAAGCTGTTATAGCAGCAATAGGTGAAGAATAATTCACTAATAAGACCCATTATTTGAAATTAATAGCTAAACATACAAATACTATTGGCTGTAGAGTGTTTTAAACACATTTCTTTGTACTGTCTTTGTACTGCACATCTTTGTGAGAATCAGGGTAAGTAAATGTGCACTGCATGCTTAAGTAAGTGTAGGAGGCTATTGGACAGTTATAGGGAACACTTGCGCTTGTGTGGGAAGCTTTGTTTAGCTGATGTGTCATTCTGAGAGAGTGTGATTACATTAGAAGCCTTTACAACCTGTTAGGGATTTGTCAATCATAATGTTGAGCTAATGACCTATATTTAGGGGACAAGTTTCTGTCTGCATGTTTGACTCACCACCACTTTCTTTTAAAACCACGGCTGATGCTAAGGGATTTTCAGATGTTTGGGGATTTTTCAGAGGGGACATTTTATCCATTAGAGATAACTCTTACCAGGCAGACATACCATTTGTGGCCTTTTGCCTTTATTAATAGTCTTGTTTTAAATTGCCTTACCTGCTGTGTTTAATATTAAGGCAGAATATATAACAAAGGGAATTTTTGAATTACTTATTGCATCCACCGCACTAAACAACCACAATGGGTCACCCTTTAAACATGCCAGCACATACACTAAAGCATGCTCCCTTCTATTTTTTTATAACCTTGAAATGTGTTTTTATATCCTATAGCACCTGTAATCATGTGGCCAACACTTCTATACAAAGTGACCTGTGGCGCATTTAAGGTTCCAATAAACTTAGCTTTTATAGTTGCATGCTCTGCCCGCTGAGCTTCATGAACTCCAGAAACCTCTAAGAGGTATTTTGCTGCCTGATCCATGCCCGTGGTAAAGTTCAATACCCATCAGCTCACCAAGCAGTGTCATTTCAGCTTGATTGAAAGGCCAGGGCTGCCAACTGGAGAAGGAAACAGCTTGTGCCTTTCTCCCTATGCGGTGGGTTGCTATGGAAACTGTGATGCGGCATAGAGGTAGTGTTGCTAAGGGTAACTGAGGCTTGTATTTGATTAAGAAAATCATTGGCTACTCACTTGACCATGTATGCAAACCATGGTGCATTTGTGAGCTGCAGATTAGTCTTGAGTTCATAGACTTTAATTTCTGAGCATTCTGGGATATTGAAATTAAGCATAATGAGGTTGGTGTTGACTTGACTGTACATGTAGGGTGTGAGTGTGTCAGGTTATGAAGTTCTGTGTTTTTGTATGTTACAGTTTCCATTTCAGCTGAGCTGATTAATAAGCTGGAGGTTGGAGGTGGATTGTTTTTATTGAACCAGTCTGTATGTGAACAGGTCAAAACATGCACTTAAAACAAGAATAACTGTTTTTCACACATGATCTAATAATACTAGTCAATGTTTGGGTGAAGTTGTGTTTTAATTAGGTTAATTCAGAGGGGGAAATTAGTCTTTTTTTCATTTAAAATATCTGCCCAAAAAGCTTTGTATGAAGACTCTTCCACTCTTCCAGCAGTGCTGAATATAAATTGGCCTCTATGTATTAAGTTACAAAATCTCAAAATGTTTTTCAAAGAATTAATTATGTTTTGTGGTACATTTTATGAATTTTGTAGAAGTTTTTATGATTATTGTGCCTCTATATATGTAGTTCTGAGATCCGCAGTTGGCAATGAGTAATGTTCATAGGGCAGGAAAGGGAATTGGAATACTTGGAAACTCCTCACAGCAACAGCATATTGATTGGCAATAAACTCCTCTCTATCTCTTTCTCCATGCTGTAGTAGCCTGCACTGTTTTAACTAACAGGTGTTTGACATTACAAAGAAACAAACCAAAATAAAACTCACTTTCATGCATTTTTTGTGTTTCGTTTGGGGAATTTTGTTGTCACGAGAAAAACCTCAAGGCCAGTTCCATGATGGCAATCTTATTAAGAGCTTTTTGTGGTCAGATTTATGATTTTATTGCTCTCAGAGTCTTAGTCCTAAGAATGGAAAAGTATTAATCTTACTTGGTGAGGCTCATACTAGATTTATAAGCATGTACCATGGTATTTTTTTATTTTGGAGTACCATGGTACTGTATATGATAACTATGGTAGTGTTATATTTGAATATGGTAATCATATCCTACCATGGTACTGTATATATCACTACATTTACATTTAATCATTTAGTAGAGTTTTATTTAACGTGACAAACACATAAGGAAGATAAGTTTATCATGCAGGAGCCTATGATTAAGCCTACAGTAGCACAATGCCAAATTTAAAGTTTAGGCGAGTCTAGTACAGACACCTCAGCAAAACTTCAAATGCAGAAAAGTAGAGAACAAGTCAAGAAGATATTTTTTAAAACATATATACAAGCCCTTTGACCATGTTCTGGCTTAAGCACAGGTCAAGAGTCATCTCTTCAGTACTATACTTTTACCATCTGACTCCATCTCTTTATGTGGTACTGCCATAGTACTTCTTTGTAAAGGTAGTTTATACTACATAATTAAGTATAAAGTATAATATTTTCCTGTGACTAAAATGATATTTTCTTGAAGTGTTTCTTGAACTGTGTGCATTGTTCTCCTGCCAGGTTTGCAGTAATTGCATCTGGATGTGCCAGCTGCCCCAGGCTGGTGTGTCAAAGGGAAGGGTGTGGTGCTGAGTTCTGTTACCACTGCAAGCAGGCTTGGCATCCCAACCAGACTTGTGACTCTGCCCGCCAGCAGAGGGCACTGTCCTTAAGAACACATAGTAATCATTCACCCAGTTACACGGCTGAGCAGGGACACAGTAAGTATTCTGCCTGTATTCAATATATCTGCTGTTGTTGTAACGCATGGGCTTCCATCTTTTAGTAGGAAAGCATCACCATTATTATTGTCCCAAACCTCTTACCCCAAGTGTTAAATGACAACATGTAACTTTTCTCACACTGTTTGTGTCACAGACATGAATGATACCTCAAACTGCTGTTATTTTTCTGAGTAATCAGACTTTGAAAAATGAGTGAAAACAAAATCGTAGACTGTGAAGGATTCCCTTAAGCCGAATAGGGACCATAATACCATATAGACTTGTGGTTGGGACTTAGGCCAGAAAACAACTACCCAGATTACACTAGGAACCACACAGAACCACAAAAAACAACTCGGAACACCTTAGCAACCAGATAGAAATGGCCTGGCAACCATCCACAAGATTCTAGCATTGTGGCAATAAGTGTATGCACAGGCACTCACATTTATTCAGAAAATGTAAAAATGTATTTGCTGTGTAATATGTTGTTCTGTGGAGCTTTAGCATACAAGGCCAGTTAGTATTGTATTATAGAATATCACAGTTTTGAAAGACTATAGGTTACTTTATAGCAATAACTCTATTGCATTGTCTGGTTTATTGTGTTGAATAGTGGCACCAGCCAGTTATATAATGTGATTTGCTATGTTCTTCCCCCTTAAGCACCGTCATTTTATCCACTTCAGGGTATACCCAACAAATTACACACTGCACATTTATTGAGGTTTTCTCATCCCTTAAGGACTGTGCTCTGACCTTCTCAGGTTCTCTGTAGCTTTATTTAACCTCCTCTAAGCAAAACAAGTCTACTAACTTCCTGTTTCTCTGACATTCAGGAGGAGCTTGCGTATCACACTGCATTTATAGTATATACTGTCTGATTGTACACATTTTAAATCCAAACCCTTTAACCCCCCTCAGCTGATGACATCAAGCCCTGCCCTCGATGCGGTGCCTACATCATCAAGATGAACGATGGTAGCTGTAATCACATGACCTGTGCTGTGTGCGGCTGTGAGTTTTGCTGGCTCTGTATGAAGGAGATTTCAGATCTGCACTACCTCAGGTATCATCTCTGAGACACCTGCCACCATTGTGCCTTGTTGAAATAGCTCTGGTGGTAAAGCCCAAGAATAATTTTCCTGGACATTGTGTTTTCTCAGTCCATCAGGTTGCACCTTCTGGGGAAAGAAGCCATGGAGTCGTAAGAAGAAGATTCTTTGGCAGCTGGGCACTTTGATTGGTGCACCGGTGGGCATCACTTTGATCGCTGGCATCGCTGTTCCTGCCATGGTTATTGGCATCCCGGTTTACATTGGACGCAAGGTGCAGATTCCCAACATTATTAATACATTGTAAACTTTATCAGTAACAGAAATTACTGACAACAGCTAGGATTTTCTGTTTCCACGTGCTGTGTAGCTTAGCCAGCTTAATTGCTTTTGATCCTGCGTAATTCTGGTACAAAAACTTATTAGTATAAAACTGCTTGGGCAGGACTGGGCATACAGCATTGTTTCTCTGCCTGGGATCTTTGTGCTACAAAGATTTCTTTTTTTGTTTGACAGAATTGCCACTTTCTATTAATGACTTGAATGCTTATTAATGAATGTTTTTGTCAGGTTGTTATAGACACCCTTTGCCAGTTTTTAATCACCTTAGACGTCAATACATAATAAATGGAGTTTTTATTGCCTTTTACAATTTAAAGGGCTGCATACCTGATAGCATACATTGCAATCAACATTCATTCAGATCTTTCAAATTAGCTAATGACACTATATTTGTGACAGTGCTGTAACCTGCTCCTGTTTTTCACAGATCCACTCACACTATGAAGGAAAAAAGACTTCACACCACAAGAGAAATCTGGCTATTACTGGGGGCGTGGCTTTGTCAGTCATCACTGCCCCTGTCATCGCTGCTGTTAGTGTGGGTGAGTATTCCTTACAAATCTGTATTCATGTTTATTTATTATTTTACCAGGTGTTTTTTTTTTCAAAGTGACTTAAAAATGTGCTATAACATAAACTTCCAAAGCTGGTCAGAAAGTCAATTTCACGGTTTGCCAGGCAATTGCCTGTTTAAAATGAAATACTTGAAATTTATATTTAACTGCAGTAAGAAACATTTTTCAATGTATACAGCCAAGTCATCAATGGAGGAAAATGCTTTTGCAACCAGAAGGAAAGTGTAGTTTTGACATCTACCAGCAGGGGCTAACTAAGCTATGCTAACCAGCCAAAGCATGCTAACCAGCCAAAGCACCCATGCAATGCAACCAATGCAATATAAAGAGGTTATACATTGCTTGAACACAAGAGGTCGGTTACATCTCCATATGGAAAGACTATGTCTCTTTCCCACAGGAATTGGTGTGCCCATTATGTTGGCATATGTGTATGGTGTTGTGCCTATCTCTCTGTGCCGCGGTGGGGGCTGTGGTGTGAGCAGGGGCAAAGGACGAGGTGTTAGGATAGATTTTGATGAGGATGATGGACCTATTACAGGTAAATATAAAAGATAAAGACATTACTGCATGATTTGCCATGCTGTCAGAAGACGCTGAGTAGTGCTGATCACATACATTCTGTCTTTGTAGTTGCTGATGCATGGAGAGCACTGAAGTCCCCCAGCCTGGGTGAGAGCAGTTTGGAGGGAGGAGCTAGTGGCCTTAGTACCACATCTCCAAGTGAGGGCCTATCAGTAGCCCCAGGGGGCCTGGGAGACACACCCCACTTTAACACACTAGCAGGAGGAGCCCTTGGTGCTAGGACTGGAAAATACAGCAGGTATGGAGACTGCTGTGATGTACTGCATATATGGGTGGGTGTTTTTGTTTTCATGTAAAGGCATGACCTGTTTGGGTATGTTGCAGGCTGGAGGTGCAGGAAACGGAACTGGGGAAGGAGGGTGCCGGCAGAGAGACGGGCAGTTTGGGAGCGGCCAGTGACTGTGCCAGTACGAGAGGAATGGCAGGATCCATCACTTCCTCTTACACCTTACCTGACAGGTGTGTTCATGTGTCACTTTTCTCAGTTTCTGGTGCATATTGTAATGTTTTGAAGGCTAGAGGTTTTTTTTTTTTTTGTTTATATACATAACAATTTCCGTGAAATAACTGCACACAATTAAGATGCTGTAGTAGCCCAGAATTTTTGTAGAATGATAAATGTGGCGAGCAAATGGGATTGGAGCAGGTCAATCTCACCAGCTTTTACATACAGTATGCACATTATGTTACGTAATACATACGATATGATACATATGTTTCTAATTGCTAATTCTACGTCTTATTTAATCCCACATTTTGTATAAACCTGTTGTATTCCAGAGAGGGCACCAACCTTGAGATCCAGGTGGACATTGAAACTAAACCCAGCCATCTGTGTTTAACCACCGAAGAAGATCTGGCTCCGCCAACTGCTGCTATGGCCCGTGGCTCAGGGGAGGAGCCTCAGGACTGTAGTTCCCGCAGGAGTGGGGTTGTGTTAGATTCCCCTCTTGGGCTTTCGCCAGGGGTGTCACTCAGGGAGGGTCTTCGAGATGTCACCCTCGCTCAGCCGGAAAGCATCCGCAGTGACCTGGAGATGTCGGACACGCAGTCAGATGATATTGCAGAGCTCACTTCTGATGACTGTGACTCACCACACCCCAAGAGTTGCCACGGCGCCCCGCCACAGACAACTTGCAGAGCCTTGAACCCCACCGACAGCTTGCACTGTCCTGACAATGTCATTCTTTATGTGTGAGAGAGACTCTCACAATTGCACAACTGTTTCTGAGCTTCTGACTTGTTAACGCTTTACCTGTTATTTTGCTGCTTTTTGTAATTATTAAAACACCTTACTCGCATCCAGACAACTCATGGAACTGACTGATCATCACTCTGCTCTCCTGTCCATGTGTCTTTAAGACCACGGATGGGTCCTCTACCTCTTCAAAAATTCATACTGTTATTAATTTCATTGGTGTTTACTTCTGGATGCAACAACTATACCTTAAGGAAAAAATGTTAAAGGGACAGTTCACCCACAAAATGAAAATTCTGTCATCATTTGCTTACATGTTTCAAGCCTGTATGATTTTTATTCTTCCGTCATACACAGATGGAAATGTTTTGGTAGAACGTTTATGCTGCTGGGTTTTGTAAACAGTGTTAGTGAATGGTGACCACAGGCTCTCAGGCTATAAAAATAACATAATAGTAGTCCACATAAGTCATGGGCTATATTCCAAGTCTTCTAAATCCATGATAGCTTTAATCAGTTCTTCAGTGAAGTTTGGAGCTTGGCAACCTCTGGTCATTATTCACTGCAACTGCACAGAAAACAGCAACATTCTTCAGAAGATCTGCATTTGTGTTACACGAAAGAAAAACAGGTTTGGAACAGCAGGAAGGTGAGTAAACGATTAAAGATAAATGTATGAATATACAGGATTTTCATTTTTAGGTCAATTATTCCTTTAAATAGGTACTACCATTGCCATAAGAGTTTACTTAGAAAACAAACAAACAAACAAATAATGCTACAAAGTGAAATGTCATAAGCACATGTCACCGAGAGACTTCAGAATGATCTGAGAGACTGATTTCTTTTTATAGATGCTTTTATGAACGACACATTACAGTATTGTTTGTTTGTTTATCTTTTTAAAATATATGACCTGGAAATTGTATGATTTGTCGTATGCATGCAAGTGCATGCCCTGCACTAGTATATGCGAAAAAAAGTAGAGTATTGTTTTGGCCACCCTGGCCCAGTTTGCACAGAAGAATAAACACAGAGTGAGTATTAATCACAGAGTGCGAAATATCAGTATAGACTGAAGTTAGTGCAGTGGGAGACTAATCCAAACTTTATTAGCAGACAGCTTCACTTGAATCACTGACTGCCTGCCTTACAGACAGAGAACATGCACTCAGTTTCCTTACACTGTCTGTGATTCACTGACAACACTGTCTGTGCCCTCTTTAGTTGAGAGAAAGAAATGTGCATTTGCTATGTATGTGTGGATGTTTACCAGTGTTGATTCTATTATCTAGTATCATGGACTGAATGCCATTAACATGCATGTCTGTTATTATAATTATTATTATTGTTTTTATTATTATTTCTTAAGCACAGAGCTTCAAATTGTTTTGCGCAACTGCAGTTTTTTTTTTTGTTTTACCTGCTAGCTGGATGCATGGATGGAAAGAAAGGTTGTATGAATGAAAGAATGAATGAGCACTCCTGCACTTTATCCTTTTATCCTATTTATCATTATTCTACATTGTAGGCTTATATTTATGCACTCTTTTTTGGTTTGCAGCTTCTCTGGGATGACAACATTTCGTTATTTAATTTTGGATGTAATGGAAAACTGAAAGTTTTGTCCTCTCTACATAATACTATGCTTTCTGAATTTCTGGCACAACTATAATAATTATAGTATTTGGCTGCAGAGAGAATCTTTAATTTTTACATAAATGATGGATTAAGCTTTGTCTTGTAATCACAAGAAAGTATTTGTGGTTGACACATTTTGCTTTTTTAATGTTGTGTGAAGATGCTTTTATACTTTGCAGATTTTTGAGGGGATTGTGAGAAGTACTTGATAATTTGAATATTTTGAATGGGTTGTGATGAAATGAGTGTTAACAACTAAATTAAATAAGCAATATGCAGAAAAGACTAAAGGCGTGTTAAATCTGGCATTGTTTTGTACAACCCACAAAGATAACTGCATTGACTGTGAGTGTTTGAAAGAACATGAAAATAAACATTTCCTCCTTTGTGGCAAAGTTTGTCTCTTTTATTAAATTTATCTCTGCATTTTATACGGCTGTTTACAACAGTAAACATTTACAACAGTACTGGATAATATACGAATGTCCCAAAATGTGTATATGGACACTTGAGCAGCAATTAAAATTCCCTCTACACTTTTTTGGATAGTCAGATTTCTTTAGAATATATGCCAGTTTGATTAATGTTTTCTTATCTAATGCAATTAAATACAAAAGTTTATATGCCCAGATACTTTTTGGTGTATGTTGAAACTTTTCTGGTACACTGAAAACGCTACAAAAGCATGCAGAGCTTCAGATAAAAGCTCTGTCAAACTCTTGGACTCAAAAAACTTCAATTTATAATGACAGAACAGGGGTTGTAAATTAACTTTACTATGTACTGCTTAAGTCATCTAAAATTATGAGTTAAAGTTAAATACTTGTTAAATACACTGATAACATTTTACATAAATGAATACAAAAATGCTGAAACTAAAATAGTTAGTAGTCAATTCAAACACAAATTTTAATTCACCAACACTTCCCCCTGCCGTCACTGTGCAATATCAATATCAAACCTTTTTACAGCAGTGTCGTAAACAGCACTAGCCGACTGAAACAGCGCCTGGTTTACGGCAGCTGAGAGGTCGTAAGTGAACTGTGGGCCTGAAGAAGGTTAAAGTGACTCTGATCCGAACGGTCAGTGCTTATATTTACAGTTTGAGTGATTTTGTATTTTACATATAACAACACTAATGTATACCGTTCACTGTATCGTTCATATACATTACAACAGAATAAATATTACTCTGCTCCGCACGTACTAGGCCTCCCGTTTGGCTATGATGCTAGCAAACAGTAGTGCTACAATTAACAGCAAAAAAAACCCTGTTTCATTCTTCACTGATATAATAAATTAATGTTCATGTGAACAAACACGCATGTAGATATTAGACATGCCGTTTATCGTGTGTGTGTGTGTGTGTGTGTGTGTGTGTGTGTGTGTGTGTGTGTGTACATATTATGTATATATGTGATTTGTGTATGTATGTACGTAGCTCTGACATAGGGTAATGATATTTACACCTCGTAAGTACCTCGTATAGTGCCATATCTAAACCTTGTGGTGTAATCTCAAAGAGAAAATAAATGACTGTTTCATGCATTATTTTAAGGCTAAATTGTATAATAATTAACTTTTCAAATTTATGTACAATGCCTAGAACCATGCCATTCATTGACCTCCAGACAAAGCTGGGTATTAATCTAGACCAGTGGCTGTTGGCCCAGAGTGGGGAGCAGCCTCAGAAGCGGGTCGCTCGCTGTCATGCTTTTGAGAAGGAGTGGATAGAGTGCGCTCATGGTATCGGCCAGACTCGTGCCAAAAAAGAATGCAAACTAGAGTTTGAAGACTTCTATGAGTGCATGCACCGCCAAAAGACAGTGAGTCAATTCTGAGATGAAGCTTGTTACCAAGCTATTCAACCCCTGTATTTGAGATGGACTTGATAATATTACTAACATTGTTATTGCTCCTTACAGCAACAACGTTTGTATGAGATTCGTAAGCAGAGGGACAAGATGATTAAGGAGGGATCCTACACACCACCTTCACACCACACAGGCAACGAGGAGGCCCGGGTGTGAATCCAGAACATACCTCCACTCTTAGTCCAGTCATACTGTTGTACAGTTGCTTCCTCACTTATATATTATAAATATTATTGCTTTATTAACATTGTTCAATGTTTAAGAAATAAATTTTTGCGATTCCATGTTGTTTTTGTTGTTATAATTCCCATCAGATCTGGCAGTATTATTGCTTCATTACAACTAAAGTGTGTAATTTCTGCATCACCAAATGAAATTGGAAAAATATTGATTGTTTTAAAATACCCTGTCTTCTATTGGTTGGACAAAGAGAAAGACCCGCAGAGAAATGTTTCAATAGTGCCACATTGTTTACACTTGTCTGTAAAACCAACCTAGGATTGGATTACATGAATTTGTCTCAATGAATACCTATTATGCTGGTAGAGGATTTACTTAATACATCCAAAAGTCCAGGTTTAGATATCCAGTACAACTTCTCGTGCTTGTCTATTAAACTCAGTTCCCTAAAGGGCATTTGTTTAAACACATTTACATCTGGGTATGAGCTTGACATCATTTCTGCAGTCTTGAGACCATATCCTCAATTTCTGGTTTAGCATGTTCTGTTAAGTGTTTTGCTGTATACCTTTGACCCTGAATTTAATTTAACTGGCTCTGAATGGTATGGTTAAACATACCCATGGGAGAGTTTCCAGATTATAGTTTGATATGAATGCATCAATTCTTTCGACATCCCAGTTACGCTTTTAAAGCCTGCCACCATAACAAGCAAAGTTATGTGTTATCTTGGTCAGAGGGTGGCGGTAACAGACCACTATCTTTACGATTCAATGGATTGAGTCGCCTGAATTAAAACAGGTAAAAGTTATTCAACTAAACATTAATACAGCAACAATACACTAGAGATTTGGCGTGCACACTGCAAAGACGGAGTACGGTTCAGGAAATGCCAGACATTTCTGTTGACGCACTTGGAAAAACTGCTTAATTCAAATGTAAAGGCAACTTCAAGCGTAATGAAGACACACCATCCATCACAAGGGTTCAATCAAACCTTTAATTTTATAAACTGGTCCTTTCACTAGACAATTAGATATTTTAAAGATCTAGTGCACATAAAATTTGATATCATTTGCCTTTATATAATAATAATAACCTCATTAGAGCACAAACTGAAAGAATGTCCACTGGTATTTTTGGCTGGCTTGGCACTGGGATGGCTTTTGTTTGATTTGCGCACTAGCAGCGTTAATCCTCGCTCAGAATTCCACTGCAGCTCCATGATGACTGACGTTTGTCATACAATGTGACCAATTCTTTATGAATTATATTTCAGGACTTTTATGTGAGGGTGTGACGAAAAACATATGCCAACTAATTATTTTAATCTAAAACTGCAGTTTGTTTGGGAGGGAAAATTGGAACATATTGTCGCATTTGATTTATCATGGGGAAGTCTTTTCACATAGCTGTTTATTTAAGCTTTGTCTGACCTCAAAGCTTTTGAACCTTGGCTTAGATTAACATCTGTACCAATGATTTAGTTTTACGTTGAGACCAGATGATTAAATTATGCTGGCAGATTTATATTTAAGTTATTAAATCGAGTCTTGTGATTTTTCATACAAAGCTCATGGTGAAGCATAATCATTAAAACCATCATCATCATTAAAGAGGGCTGGGCCAAGAGAGAGGATGAGAAAGGAGAGAGTGAGGAAGAGGAGGAGGGGGGCTGAAGAAAGAGAGCGGGAGAGAAGGAGGGATATGAAAGGAGGGGAATAGACAGCCATTACCGAATCACAGTCTCCATACTGCTCCTCTTTCTACCGGGTTGGTGTGAACCGAGAGCATCTGTGTTGTTCTGGCCGGCTGCGAGGCGTGTTTGTCCGTATTAAGAGGCAGCGCATCTCCACCTCTGTCACCCTGCGGGCGTTAACGGACACTGCCGTTATACGGTAAGAAGGTCCAAATGTCTGTCATTATTATGTCCGACGGGTTCGTCGTGTCTTACAATGATCTCCTTTTTACTCATGTGGTTTACCATATTCCTTGCTTTCGGTCTGTGTTATAATGCAAAATTGTAATGTTAAGTATAATGTAAAATCTTTTAAATCTCTTTTTTTCTAAGCATCCCCATTTCAATTAATAAGCGGTCACCGGGGCTATATTGTACCTATACAGAGCGAGGTGTTAATTTCTCACGTTAATTAATTACAGATAACGGGGATTTACAATTTATTTATTTCACACCGGCACACGAACGGGTTTTCTCAAGAAAACGTTTATTCGAAAAGTATTTGGACAAAGACGTGCTTTATGGTCACTGTCATCGGTTTCCGCCACATTACGGCCAGGCTTTGCGTTAAACGGAACTCATATTTATTCGCCGCTTGAGGTTTGACACCGTGCGATCCGGTACTGTTGCGTTAGTTGCGGTGCGTGTTTGAAGGAAGGGGCTAGACAAATATTTATCGATCTGCGCATACGTTTTTGCCTTCAGGAATGATGAATGTTCATTCATATTCTCCAGAGAAGAGAGGATGAAGCGAACAAAAGCAGTGTGCTTTTACGGTCACGAGCATTCCTGGTCTAAAATATGAAATTGCAGAGTTTGTAAAATCGATATTTCAAAAACCATCCACAGATGGTTGCCTCTCTGGCCCTGCTGAGATGGCCCTGCTCCACACCTACTGCTATGTGTGTGTGTTTGTGACGATGCTGATCATTTCAGATTCATTCACAAGGATTCCTCTTTCTGTTTGAGTACTTACTGAAAATGTGACATTTAATATCATCTGGTATTACACCCTTGTGCCCATATCATATATGTATATCTGTCTGTCTGTCCATCCATCCATTCATCAGTAAATGAAACACCACCAGTCCCTGTTCCACAAACGTATCATTTCTGTCTAAGGGAAATGGAGCAGGGCTGCAGTATTAAGGCCGTTCTGGGACGTGCTTGGAGAACGTTGTGGGAAATCTGGCTCTTTGTGCAAACGCTGAGCCAGTTGTAGAGGGACTTTAAATCAACAGCTCGCTGTTCATTGTGTGCATTCATCTGCCATGAACTGACTTAGTGCGCTGGTGGGAAAGAAATTAGCAATGAAATGTTTGAAGATTTTAACAGAGAGCTGTTTTGCTCTCTTTTCCTTCACTGGCATTATGGCATAGTGAGGTTTTGAATCCAACATTGCCTCTATTTATATCTGTTGGCTGCCACAGAACCACCATGCTGTCAGACAACAGCAGGATGGCGAGATCTAGCTTCAGCAACGCATGGTTACGCTGAACTTCCGCTTTTAAGAAACAATAAAGACAGCGCTGGGTACATGGACATTTTTTAAAATGATTGTAAAAAGATTGTAAAAGTATTTTTTTAAACAACATTCGAGTTAATGGCAGATATTGTAAAGTTAGAAAATTATAAAAAAAAACATGGTGAAAAGGAGTTACAATTAAAACAAATCTGGAATAATCTGAAAGTAGCCATAGTTTTTTTTTTGGTAAGCATTTCATGATGTGAGTAGAGTGGACAAGGAGAGCATGTCCAGAAGCTTTCAATGAGTTCACTTATATTGATGAGTTCAGCTTGTGTGAAGTAATGTGATGGACAGGAGCCTATTCTGGCCCCCATGGGCTCCATTCCTTCCAGCTGATCACATCACAGAGCTCTGGCAAAGGTAAATGGAATGTCCAATACTGATCAAGACCTGTTTTAATAGTACTGTAACAGAAGGGAAATCAACCCTCTGCTTTCTACACTCTTCTTTCTCATCATCATGGTTGGAGTGAGTCATCTATGTTTACCTGATCACCCAATTAAATCCTAAGTTTCGTTTCCATTATGCATTTTAGAGGCTTCATTTATTTTATTCAGCTTTATTCAGTTATGTTATTTATTATTATTTTTATGTGAATTTATGTTACACTTAATAGCCCCATGAGTGTACATATTTTTGTTTTTGTACTGACCTTCTTTCTGTTTCCCTGTTTACCCTCCCACCCCTCATATCTCTCCTTCCAGCCCCCAGACGTAATGTCTTCCTCGGACGAGGAGAGCCTGAGCGAGCGCTCGTGTGTTAGCGAGCGTTCGTTCCGCAGCGAGAGGTCAGGGGGCTCTCTCTCGCCCTGTGCGCACAGCACAGCCGGGCCCAAAGGGGACACTTTACCATGGAACCTCTCCAAACATGAGAGACGAAAGCGCAAGAGCCAGGACTCAGTGCTGGACCCCGCAGAGAGGGCGGTTGTGCGAGTGGCAGGTAAGAGATTTGACAGGAAATGGAAATGTGAGAACTACAGTGAGATCCAAAATGTCTGAGACCACATTGGAAAATGGGGATTTTAGAACACGTATGATGTAGAATATTAAATAAAAAAGATAACACTATTTAAGATTGCACTCTCTTAGTCACTAACCATGTTAGACATTGACTTTTTAAGAAAAGGTCAGATTAACTTGTTCTATTGAAGCTCACAGGATGCTTTTGGAATATTCTCAGATTTTCTTGGGATAACATGGGTCATTAGGTTTTGCACAAACATGTGGAATCTTTTCCATCTCCAAGTGCATGCTGTCATTAAAGGAAAAGGGGGACATAACAAATGCTAATAAATTCTAACATTTATTTGCATTTATAAGTTCAATTTGTAATTTAAATAACTATGGTAACAACAAAATTCATAATGAAAAATTTTGTACTAAATTCCAGAAAGGGAAAATAGAAGCATTTTCTGTAATGGTCTCAGTCTTTAGGCCTCACACTGTATGTGTTCTAAAAGAATTAAAACTTGAACCTAAATTAAAAAAAATGGTTTGTGTTTACAGTGTCTTTAGTACCACACGGTTTGATTAAAAGTTATCTGGCAATTGACTAAAGTTGGCAGGAAACACATCCATTGTTTTGTGGACTGTCAAATTCTGTGACTCAGTATTGTTTACATGCAGCTGTGCATGAAGATCAAGTTATGTGATCCCAAAAACAGGGATCGGAATAGAGAGGCTGAGTGTTGGGAGCCAAACTGTTTCAAGACACTTTTTTGAGACTTGCTGGCAGTTTGTCTGGCTTTTCCTGCTGATTTTATTACTCCAGACAGACAGTGTCTGTGTTTCAAAACAGTGAAAAAGAGCGAGTTGGTTAAAGAGAAGAAAATGAAGTTATATTTTTGTGCCCAGGTGTAAAAAAAGGTCACTTTTTTACTAGGTTACTCAAGGCAGATTGCAAATGCTGTGCAAACTGTCGCTCTGTGGCCTAAACAAGTTTTCCCTGCTGATCCTAACCTCACAGCTTTATAGCCTGTGTTTAACTTGTATCTTTATTGTCTGTGATGTTAGTTTATTGACATAGAAAAGAGTTTAAAATCTTTTAAGATGTACACATTTGTACATAACCATATACCTTTTAAAGATTTGACCGAAATAACCTTTATTTTTAGTCATGTAAGTTTAAATATGGAATATAAGGAAGTTTGAAAATCTTTCCTAAATTATTGTATGTGCAGTAAAGGATTGTGAATGTATTTGATGTTGAAAAAACTGACTGCTAAGTGCTATTTTGATTCTGAGCTGTCTAATGAGCTGCCTATATTCGTAATAATTGCTACTTTTTCTCAGGCAGCTCAAAGGGCGAATCAGCCTGGCTCCCTCAATTCCCTTGTTGCCATGGGTTACCTGTTTGCTTTTCTAGCCCCCATAGTTTCCATGGCTATGAAGAAGCAGGGAAGGGGAATTAAAAAGAGCAAAAGCCCGATAAACAAATAGTGAAGTACAGTTAGCAAGATGGTTTGAATTTCAATTTGAGCTTGAGGAAAGAAGCAGTGGTTACTTAGAGGTTGTTTAAAAAAAGATAGGGCAGAATTAAATGAGAAGAGAAAATAAACAGATCACAATGGAGCATAGAAAGAATGGGGTATGGAAAGAACAAACTTTAAAACAGGAGAGGTCAAAGGGAAGATGGTATATCAAATGTGGTTAGCGGTTAGCATGCATGGAAGAATAGGGAGGAAGGGGGGATGTGTGATTTAAAACACTTCTGTCTTGGAATGCCATGTTGCAAATCAAATATGACAGTTGCCTAGAACACACAGTGAGCGTCCAAACACAAACAGCTTTATATACACAGATGTGCATAAACTGTGCATGCAGGTGAAATGGTTCAATTGCAGGCTGCAACACCAGAGCAACAAATTAGCTGAATCACTGGAATGACAGAAAGTTTACAGACTGGGTGGCCGTTTACCTTCGTGAGCGGTTTGTAAATCACTGCAAACGCTAAAGAAAGAGGCTAAGAGACTGATAAAGCAATAATTTCACACACTTTAAATCTGTTTTGACAGGCAGGGTCACAATGGAAAAATACTTTCATAGAACTTCCATTTGACATCAACAGTATTGTGCCTTTTTAAGTCATGGTTTATTGTTGTTGCCCACCTACAGAGTAACAAAAAAGAAAGCAAGCAAATGTGTCTTTTTTAAACATCTTAGTGCAGACAATGAGGAACCTTTGTGCAAGTGCTTTAAATGTAGAATATGATTTTATTTCTTATACAGAACAAGTTAAGATAAGAAAAATGTATATGTAAACCAGTCTTTAAACTGATCCTCTGCCACTAACAGGAATTCTTGAGCCATAATTTATAATAACAACACCATGCTTTTAACAATGAATCATTCTGTTGTAATACATCTTAGATGAAAGGAAAATGACATGACAGCTTTTATAAAAGCAATAAAAAATATCAAAGACTTTTTGATATTTTTTAATGGCAAAACTGAATTTGTGTCTTTGTTATTAGTTCTTGTTCTAATAACTATATATATATATATATGTTTAGTTCCCTCACACTAAACGTGCATGTGTAATGTCTCTCAGAAGTATCTGTTTATGGACACATGGAGCCAACAGCAATATCTGCTGTCACTTATTGGATTCTTTGTAGGATCATGTGTGCCTTCAGGTCACAGAGGACACTTCGTTTGTGTGTGCATATCTTTGCTGTATCCTGTGGTATGTGGGAATGGAAGGGTTTTAATGAGAATTTGAAGGTGGTTGAAAATTGCTCTGAATGAATATGGCTCCTTTGTTTCCCCTAAAAGCATTTAGACAAACTGGTATTTTCTGATGTCTGACTTTTACTTCCTAACATTTTCACTGGTCAAAAACAAGAATGTATTTTATGAAAAATTTGGCAATTATATTAATGTAAAAATTAGCAATTTATTTTATTATTAGAAGAAGAACATAGTTGTACTTTTTTTATTAAACATTTAGTTTCAAACAAACAAACATAAAATGTTTTCATTTGCAATATTATAGCTGGAAAGTTCCAATGCAGCAAACATATTTAACTTCATAAAAAACTTCTTGCTGGAAATTTTTGATGGATATTACGAAAAACATATTTAGTAGATTAAATATGACACGGCAAAAGCTTTTAGGGAAGAAAGAGTGTTTTTCACCTGATGGCCAGTTCACCACAAACATGATGAGTAGAGATGACACCAGCTAGATGATACCCTCTGCTCATTATCAGCTCTAAATGCAGGGACAACATCTCTCTGTATATGGGATGCTTGTCTCAGCTCATGTAGAGAAAATGGGCCAGACAGTGTTTATAACATTAGCTTGAGATGTAAGCAAACTATCAGTGTTTTATGAGGGTCTCTGTGTCTGAGTGGGTTGTGTCACATAAATGTCCTAAACAATTAGATTTGTTCAGTGACAAGACTTTGTGTTTGAAGCACATAGTAAAAGTAAATGTAGTAAATGTTCATGATTGGTCAACAATTTATGAAGGTTTTCCCTGAGCAACACATAGTAAAGATATAATTTGCCACAAGCTACATAATTACAGAGTTGGAAGGCTAATTTCCTAATACTTCCGGAGATCAAATAAATGTGACATTTATATACATCCTTGTCCATATACACATACTTAATGTAGATATTTTGCTGTCCGTCTGGGTCTTAGAGGAGTCTGTTCTTGACTATTATTACTATTGTTATGTAACTAAAATGTTAGTAGTTTAGGGGGCTGGATCTGCTTTAACCACTTAGGGTTGTAACTTTCCGTTAGGATTGACAGATGAGAAGAAATACACTGTAAATCAAATCAAATCAAGACTTTGCTGTTTAGTCGTTAGATGGCAGCTTACCAGAGGATCATTTGGGACAAAGCTACAAAGTGGGAACATTTGGGTCTTGTACCTCTTCTCTTTGACCGATGGGGGGAGACAAAACCCTAGAATCAGTACCCAGTACTGTCAGCCATTGTTATTATAAATTTCCGTCGCTGGAAGTGGCTGGCGTGGCTGGAAGGAAGGGAGGGATAGAGGAGGAAGAGGAGGGATAGAGGAGGAAGAGGAGGGCGCAGGCACTGCGGGAAGAATAGAGAAACCCGAACCCCATTCGCGCTTGGGAAAGAGAGGGAGGAGAGAAAGAATCGCACACACGCCGTGCGATTATTACACAATCGGCCATTGCATTGAGCTGCATGGATGAGTAAAGAAAGCAGCCGATAATGATTATACAGGGGCAGCTTGCGACTCAAGACAGCACCGACAAAGGACTATAAGAACCGCTGTCTGAATAGCGTTTCATCGGGGCCTCCCGCATCTGTTTTTAGAAGGAGCCGGTGGACGGACGGACCGCCCACCACACACACACACACACACACACACACACACACACACACACACACACACACACACACACACACACACACACACACACACACACACACACACACACACACACACACACACTGGAGAAGCGCACACATATAAACCCAATCACCGTCCCGGACGCGGTACAATGGATTTCAAATACGACATCCGTCCGGATTCTTAAATAAACCAATGAAAGATGGGTTTATATTGTCATACGTCTGGATCTAAACCGTTTGATACATTTAATTGTCATGCATAATTACGAACAGTTATACTAAGAATAGATAAATACGTTTTTATTTATCTAATCTTGTTTTGTCGGCACGTTTTAGGAACTGTAAGTCAAAAGTAGCGTTTTTCACGAGATTTATGCCATTTACTGTCAAATACAACCTACTGCGTGAGAGGAAGATATTGAAACGTGGATAAGTCGCTATCCACTGTGGATTTTTAACACGCGGGATTTGACAGCTGGTGTCGGCGGTCCGAGATCCACCGTCCTGGATTACTCTGTCAGCGGGCCGCTCTGAGTCGGCGAGCAGGAGCGAGAGATACTATGGCCGGCTACATCCCGGGCTTACTGCCGGCGAATCACTCCCAGGAGAAGCAGTTCGCACAGGCGTACGAGGATGTGCTGGAAAGATATAAAGGTGAGAGACTCAATAACGCTCCGGACTTTTTTATTGACATTTGGAAACGTCTGAACGCGATTGTTGATTTTTGTCGTCACATGAGGCACTGAAGGTATATCGGTGGTACTCTTGGGCAATGTTATACACCGGCAATGCTTTTAATTATGAATACGTTACGTTACTAGAGGTCCCGCTAAATAGATAAGCAATGACCAGCAAGATTGTCCAGTATCACACGGGTGTCTGATCATGTCCACTCCGCCTGACATCCGTGAAGGGTTGTGCTCAGATGAACAGCAGTGGCCCCTGAGGGCCTGAGAGGGGCTGTTGTACTTCTAATGTCAGTGGCTCTCAGACATATGAATGCCTCATATGAAATTGATCATGATGGGAAAATAAAAGAGTAAGTGAGGTCATTTGACTCTGGGAGCATCTGTGATGCAGCCGTGATGAAAGGGGGGCATTTTAATTATTGATTATGTAATGAAATGTGATTCTGACAGGGACAGGGGCTTGGGGTCAGGGACAGAGGCTTATTGCTTATTTTGTGGACAGTGTTCATAATGAAACATCTGTGTATTAAGTGATCCTTTACAGGTATGCATTTCATCCCCTTATGATTAAGATCTATCAGTATCAAAGTATCAGTATGAAAGCAAGAATTATATTATTCTTATAACAATTATTGTACTCTTATAACAATTATGTAACTCTATAGAAGATAGAGACATCTCTTATATATATTTAATCTCTTATAAGGCCCACAGCAATACAAATTCATTTGTTTATGTACTGATGCATGCCAGTCCCCGTTCTCAAGAACACTGCATGTCCATTCAAATGAATGTTTACACATATTTCCCTCGACTGACATGTTGCCAATAAAACACTTTTGAAATGACAAAACTAATATGAGCAGGAGTGATCTCTCTCCCTGCTGTCCTCACATAGCATGGTAAATCAAGCATAATTAATTGTATGCCATTACACCCACATTAGCCAACAGAAATTTCAAAGTGTTTGCCAAGGAGTTGTTTTATTTTGACGAATGAGCCCTATAAAGGGCAGGAAGATTAGAATTCATGCAACTTGCTTTATTCTAAACATGTATTCTTCTTCAAACATTTATTCATGTATTGACGCAGACAGCCTCTGCTTTTCCCCCACCCAGCCTTGTCAAAGGTCAGTAATAAGATTTAGTTTAATACACAGTGACTCTCAATTTGGTATTTATGTTGCCATATTTATTGTGACATTTTGTTTCTAAGTATTGTTTAAATATGTGACTATTTTATATTGTCAGAACATAGATGTTTTTTGTGTGGGCTGTTGTTATATAACCTTGTTTTTAAAGCATGGGGTCAACAGTGGACAAACTGTTGTCAGATGGATGAATGGATGAATAGATTGCAGTGATACACAAGCAGCTATACTTGGAAAAATATGTGTGTTCCTCAGTGTTTATGTAAGAAATTCAGCTGTGTCACTTGTGGCCATTCTGTTAAGACTAGCAGGAGAAATATGAGAAAAGTTGATTTGGTGGCTTGTTGAAGGTGTCACCTAGCTGAAATCTGAGTTAGACATATGATATAGGGATTGAATAATTCAGGAGATAGTGCGTGTGAGTGCATGTTTAGGAAAAGGTTGGTGACTGTAGACTGTGTTTGTATGTTTTCTTGAGTCTTGGTTGTATATTCATATGCATAGAGTGAAGCTCAGAGACAACCACAGGATATCTAGGTTCAGCCGGTGCTTTAAAAGAGAATGTAACAGAAACATGAGTCAGAACAACACTGTTCAGGGAGTCAGGTATTTCTAACCATGAACATTATAAAGACAGGCACTTTTTAATTTTATTAATGTGTGCATGTGTGTTCTACAGTTTTCATGTTATTACTTTTATTTATTGTCTGAATGCAATCTTGTATGTACATTATATGTTTTGCTTAATAAAAATGCAGGACAAGTGCATATTTCAAAATACTTGCTACCTGCTATTTTGGTTTGTGACCTTGTAATCGTGTCACAAGTAATTGAGTCATCAGTGCTTGGTGTTGAATGGCCCTTGTAAGTGGCACAGGCAAACCCTTTATAAAATGTTTAGGGTCTGGGTATATTTACGTCTTGTATATATTTGAATCACCAGTCCATAGCATTGCTGTATGTCCATGTGGATGCTCACTAAAGGTTTTCTGCAATCCAATCTTAACCCTCCCATGCTGTTTGCCTCGCTCAGCTTTATTGGCCTTTGGCCTAATCACCCTGTGCTGCCTGATCCCAGTGACCCTTCAACATAGACAAACACTGATTCACAAAGTGTGTTTGTGTGTGTCCGTTTCCTTTAGTGAACCAGAGGAAGTGACAGTTTGGGAGGAAGCATCCTCTGTCTCATCAGTTTTTAGGTTTGTTCTGTAAGCACCATAAAGTTGTGCCTGCCGTTCTCATATTGTCAGTTCTGTAGTCTAGTTAGCATACTGTATGGATTTTGCCAGTCTCAGGTGTTGCATTTGAGATGGGCTGTTATATAATTTTATAAAAAGTATGTTTTTATAAACATAAAGAATGCCAAACTATGACATTTAAGGATGGAACCTGGGCCATATCTTAGAACCAGTATAAGGAACGTTTTGCTTTTTACTCTGAGCAACAGTTCAGAATGCCCCAGCAACCAATAACAACCACCCACACCACCATAGCATTAACGTTAATGACTTTTGCATAGAACCACTTACATCTCCTTTAGAAATTGTACAGATCTACTTCTGGTTAGAATTAGCATACTTTGATTCAGTGATTGGGTTCTCTCATTCTCTGATAGGGACTCACTGTAGTCTGAGTCTTTCAGACAGAAAGTACCAAAATCATTCTGCAATGCTTGTCTATTGAACCTTTGGCTGGTTTAGGGGGAATATGAGCTGGAGGCAGAGCACAGAGGCAGATAAACGATCAAGACATGGGTTGATACAACTGTATTTTTCCACATGGCCTAGTTTCCTCTGAATCCTTGTCATCTTCTCTCTCACGGTAGACTGCAGTGACCATGGGTACATACACTCTCAGCTTTGGCCTCTCTCTTCCCCCTTCTCTCTCCCCAGCGTTTCTTCTCTCTCTCTTCCACCCCTACTGCAACACTGCAGGATTTCCCTCCTTGCACTTCCTGTTTGGCCGCATTCTGCGGCGGCACCTATCTGTGTCAGTGGAAGATAAAACTCTCCTTTCTTTGGTCATTCAAACAAGGATTGTATTTCATGGTTTATATCCCTTTGTGCATTTGTCATATTGGAATGCAAGGTAATGTTGGCTGCCAAGGACTTCCTTGTTCTGCAGTTGCTGAACCTCTGAAGAGCTCTTATGTAATGAATGATTCCTTCAGTTTATTTCCCACTGTAGTCTCATAAACTTTCTGCTAAACTGTGTTTGACATGATTCCATTTGACAAAATATCTCTAGCTCTTCTTACACTGTTTCCTCGGGTTTAATGAATGCTAGACTTCCTGCAGGGTGTGAGTTAGCTGTGTTGAATGGTGCTGGTGGGCACTGGATGGTGAGTTCTGAAGACAGTCACGCATAATGGCAAAATGTTCTGATTTGAGAGTGCAGCTGCTGTGCTTTAGTACCAGGCCCCATCAGACACACACACACACACACACACACACACACACACACACACACACACACACACACACACACACACACACAGAGGAACGTTCTACCTCAAACTGTTGCCAAAACAGAAAAACAGGGCAAGAAACTAAATAAAAGGCTGCAATGAGATTTGGAGCTATAATGTGACACCTCTGTGGAAGATGAGCATATAGTAAAAAGACTGTGATTGTGAATTAATCATGAGGATTATGTTAAAAGCATGAGGCCATCGTGGCTTGGAGAAATATTGATTTATGATTCACAGAAACGCCCTGGTCTTCTTTTCTTTAGCTCATCACAAAACACAGATACTCACAATATACAAATATTCTGCAACCCACAGCATTCGTAAAATGACACACTGCATGAAGTCATCCTACCCAGAATATTGTCTGTGATGGTGCACTTTTCTTTTTCAGCTTCTAATCCTCTCATTCTGTATGCTTCCTTTCTCCTGTATTGCCCATAAAAAATAAATAATGTTGTTGCTGTAAGTGCTCTGCAAGGACCCCTCAACGAGTATGGTCACAGGATGTGATGTCAGGCTTTTCTGTTATAAATAAATGGTCAAATTTATACGTGATAAAACAATACTTCAGTTTCCCATGGCACTGGAAACCATGCAACCTGTCAAAGTTTATATTCTGTTAAAGTTGTATGAATGCAATGCAATTCGATATACAGATTTGTATAATTCACACAAAAATAAACTTCCTGAAATTATTTGCCATTGTGCTATTTTAAAGCTGTTGTATGGATGGAGTCATTTTTGCTTTGTAGTTTTTGCTTTGTAGTTTTTTGTTTTTTGAGGTTGTCAGACATGTTGTTGTATGAAGAAATTGTGTAAAGAGTTCAAAAAAAGTCTACTTATGTGTTCTTAGGTATATAACAGCATACTGGTTTGGAGCAGCATGAGATTAAGTAAATTGCAGAGTTCTTGCATTTAATTGTACTGTACCTTTAAGATGTAAAACATGTACATGACATTTCCTTATCCACTTTAGTGGTGGGAAGTACCTGTGTGTGTTTTTAACAGGGTCGTCCACTTCACACATCCTCCCCTGCTTTTAAAAACAGAATGTGTGTGTTTGTAGGAATACACTATCTGTACAGATTTAGCCAGTCCTTTTAGGTCTGTCTGTCATCTTGCAGGTTCATCTACAGACAGGCGTTCAGAAAGGCTGAAGTAGGCTCCATCCTTCTCTTAAGACATGCTAGTGCTAGTAACTAGTTGCCTAGGACCTAAAACCTTCCACAATTCTGTTGATCATCATCCTTCCTGTCAGAATCTTGAATCATAGCAATGTTGAGGTCTTTAAAAAGTTTTTAATTAGATGAAGAACACAGTTGCGAAAGGTGGTTAAAAATGATTCATACTCCAATATCTTGTGGAGAAATAGGCCTGCGTTTGGTTGTGTAGTTCTGTCTGGTGTCTATGATGTGTTTGGAAGCTTTGGGAACAGTTAGGCGCATGACTGTCAGCTGAGACCTGCGGTGGGATGCTGCCCACTGATTGTGCTGGCATCTGATCCTTCAGTCACGCCAATGAATGCTAGGACTGTCTCACTCAGGGTGTGGATCTAAAGGAGCTTTATACTCTTATTACATTACACATAGTTTCCACATAGGTGAGCATTTTAACTGCAAAATGACCTAATTAAGCTCTAAACAAATTGAATACCAAATTAAACTGAAAAGGAAATGCCAAGAGCGGTTTTATATAATACAAAGGCTGGTAAAGTTTCCTCCAAGTAACATTTGCATAAAATATTTGCATTTGCAATGCCATTGTATGTTGTTTTGTGAAGTACTAACCTCAAATTTGTGTGTTTAATGAAGTATTCATGATTACATTTTCATCATACTGTCTCTTGTGATGCTGTGAAGGAACTGTCCAGAGAATAAATGAGAAGATCATTTGCGTGACAGCTTAGAGATTTGATATTCAAATCGATCCTGTTGATCAGCCCTCTTCCCCGTTGTGTGTCAGGCCATAATCATTCACCCAAATAATTATCACCATATTTAATAGATAATGCTCCCATAGATGAGTATACACAGTGGCTGGGCCACACTGCACTGTACTTATTGTAGTTTCAGACTGGAATGCTCTGGTGAAGAGGTACACTGAGTGCTTCCTGATTTTTATGTTTTTTTGTGAGCTTTTCTCTGTGTAGATAAGTGCTTCCAGACTACAGGTCTTCTGGCAGGGAACCAACACTGTCACTCACACATGTGAAATGTGACAGTGAATCTCATTAAACCTGTCTGAGTCAGTTTTTGCCCTGAAAACAATAAAAATGAAGATGATTTTTATTAATAAACTTTTTTCACAATGGCCCCAAAAATGTTTTGCGTTGTAATATTTTATTGCTTAAGCACATAATGTAGCCTATAAATACTTTTATAATTTAAATGTTATAAGTGTAATAATTTCATTATTATAAGTGTAGTTTAACAAGTAATCTATATGACTGTTTTGTTAGTAAATACCTTCTGAAGCTAAGTGATATGTTTCTGAAAGAAAAATATTATTTTGAGTTATTTGTGTTGGCGTATGGATTACTTTTATGATGGATGCCCTTTTTGAACTTAAAAATCTCAGGCACTATTCACTGCCATTTTGAAGTTGGGGAGAGGCAAGATATTATTTAATATAACTTAAATTCTTTTTGGCTGAAAGAAGAAAGCCATATACACCTAGGATGCTGTGTATCTGGCTCTGTGTGTGGTTCACTGGCCTGGATCATGTCAGGACATGGGGTGAGATGGAAACCCAGTGATTTCTGTTTTCTCTCATCCTCCACACTTTTGCTGCGACTGGAATTAGCAGCTCAGCAGTTACTGACAGTGATAATCTGTTCTTGGCTAAAGCTGTGTTAACAAGCTTTACTCCTAATTGACGGGGCTAAACTTATCAGTTCAAGAGACAAACACGGCTTTGATAGAAGGCAACATTCATTTGATTTTTCTTTCAGTGTTTTGTGTTTCATTCTTAACCTCAGTTTTCTGTTTTAGAGTTTCAGACTTTAGATGTTCCGTTTCAGTACTAATAGAATTTCTTAAATTCCTTAGTTTATAATATTATGTGTTCCAGAAGTCTTAGGCCGTCTTTGCATGTGCCTCTGTTTAAATAATAGGTGGCAGATGGTGTGGACGCTTGATGAAATGAACAGAATAATACATTAAGATTCCCACGTCTGTTCAGCATCCAGCTGTTCACTTCAGATACTTCTGTCAAGTATTCAGCCTTTCTAAGTGAACGTTAATGAATATCGGCACCACTCAGATCAATGCAAACCTATATGAGGCAGTATTACATTAGATTTTCCTAGTATCCTACATGAGTCCTAGTAAAATAAAAAGAGAGAGGGAAATTTTGTTACAAAGGCTGTAATATTTGATTGTATTCTCAGACAATGGAAAATACATGTCAGCAAAGAGGAAAGTGGAAATGTACTCTCAGCAGTATTGCTCTGAACAGTACACCAGTTATGTAATGTAGCAGTTATGTAGCTGATGTGATTAACACATTAATGTCGAATGTAGTTATATCTGATCTCTTGACAAATTCTACAGGAAGATTAATGACTCTTGCTCAGATGTCAACAGCTAATGTAGTCTTGACTTGACTTGGCTTGTGTTTTGCATGTATAGACCTGTCAGTGGAGAAGTCCTGCTGAAGGATGACCCACTCCATCTGTCTGGGGTTAGGTGGGTGTTTATGATAATCACTCAACCGTTGAGTTTTGTGAATGCTGATGTTCTGGTTTCTTGAGAAAAAACCTAGGTCAACCAAACTGAACCTTCATCTTATTTTGCTCTTTCTTACTTCTTACTAGAAGTATAAAATAACAGTGAACAAAGGAATGAGAAATGTGAAATGGAGCAAGGAATAATGGCCAAAGCCATGAGAAGGTTAAAAGAAGAACCATCTCAGTTCTCCTGTAATGTGTCAGTGTGCATATGGCACAGTGAGAGAGTTAGTGGGCTGCTAATGATATGGGATGTGTAGAAGAGGGATGGGAATGGAGGTGTCTGTCTAAAAACAGCTCTGCACATTGTATATTTGTCCTCAAGCAGGGGCAGGAGAAGAGGAGTGGTAAGTGTGACACAGCAGAAGGCAGCTGGAAACAGAATTGAGGCCAGAGCTGCGTTCCTGAAATACCAGTAAGAGTTCTGGGAGGTGACGGGAAAAAGGAAGTCGCCACATGTTCTTGCTTTTAAAGACACAAATGCTGTTTTGGGAAACATGAAACTAAGGCATTTATACTCAAGTGTTGGTGCACAAAGTTTATTTTGTAATAAGGTCTTTTGGAATAAAATGCACAAGATTGTTCTCCTTGTTATCCCTTAGTTGTTTATCTCTGTGGTGTATCTAGGTTGTCTAGCTAAAGATATTAACCAGCATCTCTTCACTTGTGAGTTGTTTTGACCAATTCAAGAAAGAACTGGCTCATATGAGGCATTGATTCATAAATTGAACTACCCTGGCTGTGCTGTATGTTTGCCAAATTTATTCTGGTATTTGTTTTAAATGGAGTGGAGCTGTAGCAGCCTTGGCTACATGTGGACAGACTGTGGGCTGTTTTTGATTTCCATTTTCTGCCTCTGATTCCCTACTGGCCTCCAACTGCATGCATTTTTTTCTTGATTTGTTTATAACTTCTCTTGCGTTTCTCCCTTATTATTTTAGGCCAGCAACAAATAAACCACTAGTAGTCTTCAGAAGTCTTGGTTTATCCAGGAACAGAGCTTTGTAAGCACCTCAGGTCCTGCTAATATAATCCCTCTTGATAAAACTGTTTTATGGAGTCCATCCGATTCGGCATCTTCACCATCGCTCTGTCCCTCTTTTAGCCCACAACCTTTTCCTGCTGCTCTATCAGAGGCAGTTCTGTTCCACTGCCCCTCCAATAAACATCAAATATCACTCTCAGACAGACCTCATTCAGCAGTTTGCATGAGGTCTATGGACAGAAATTTATGGTAATGCTTTATGATGTGACTGTTTGTTTTAAAAAGCTAAATGTCTTTGGATTATAACTGATCTCAATTTCTCATTTTTGGATGATGTGTTGCAGATAAGACCCGCTTTAAGTCTTTTTGTTATTTCAATTATTGACGTTGTCCTCCTTACAGTCGAAACACAGGCCCAAACCCACATGATGCACCTCAGGTGCATCTGTGTCTGCAGTCTATTTTTATAAAGGGGTTTTGAAATATTTAGAAACTCTTGAGTCTGTAGCCACTGGATTGTCTGACTCTTTATGTGTTCCTAATTAAGGCATTCTTACCTGTTGTAGTGTTATTTATTTTGATAACAGTGTGCTGCAGGCATTGGAAAAATCCTGCAACTTATTATTTATTATTAATTAAATGTTAGGTACAATAATTATGTGTACCAAAAGTCTTCAGATTCTCCCACTCTGGTGTAATCTTGTGATAGTTTCAGTTTTGGGATGTGCGTGTTTGGTGTTGGATGTCTATTTTAGTGTCTTGACCAGCAACATCATGGGTTTCTCTTATTAGTACATCACAATAGTTCAACTTAACGATTAACTATTCATCTAACATCTGACTAATCAGTCAGTGAGCTCTTATTCTCTTGCATTCTGTTCCATTCTGATGCTTTCTGCCCTCTTATTTAAACTCCCAATGAGAAAATACTCTGACTGGGGTCAGGTGATCCTACAACCAGCTTGTTTATACAGGGCTTCCTTAAAGCTGATAGGTCGATTAGTCATTCAGGTAACCACCAGCCTAATCAATCTTAAAAATACAGTTTTGCACATAAATAGTTATTTAATAACACTTTCTCTGTCGCACCTTCCACGAGTTTTTAGTAAGGCTATCTTCTGTAGACAGTTTTTTTTTTTTAGTATTTACTATTAAAATTTGCATATACACACAGAGGAAATGAATTACTTAAAAATACATTTTGCTGTGAAATTACTATCTTGTGTTCCACTTAACAGTTAAACCTGTTTAACGATTACATTAACATAGATAAATTAGGTTTAATTTTATATTGATTTGTGCTTGCATGTCAGTTAGGAAGATGGATGGTGCAATCTGGAGAGGAATATCAGAGGTTTGACCTTTGACCTCTCACATGTTGATGTTGGAGACTTGTGTACATGGTTTACCAGGGTCAGCTCAACACTTTCAGAGCTATGCAGTGCTATCTAATAACCATCCTCTGCATAGTGATACCATCCCTCTTTAATTCTGTCTCTCCCTGCTGTCCATGTCTCACAAATGGAGTGTTCTCAGATTTACACTGTTTCCTGTTACTCCACATCTCTATCAAATTATCTCCATGTGTGTCTTCATTGCAAGATGCTTTACCACAGTACATTCAGTAAGTTCCTTACTCAGTCTTTGCCATCCGTTGTTGGATCTCAAAGCTTATATTTGGATCGTATCCCATTCTTTTTTGTGTTTTTTATAATTTCCCAATTGTGCTGCTGCCTGCACATGCCTTTATTAAAACTCATCTGTTACTTGCTGTTGCCAAAAACTCATTCTGCCATTTGCCAGTTCTGAGCCCATTATAAGCCAATTTTCCTTTACTAGGGTAATTTATGTTGACAATAGACTAAGGTGCAAAAACAGGCCGATGGTAATTATAAATGGAAGGTGGTGTGAAATCTGTTCTTTTTCTAAAGTGATGTGAGTTGTGTCTTTTATCTCTATGAGGCACATGCTGTGTTTATGAACAGGCCGCTATAAACCCCTGACCTCAGGTATATAAACACCAATGTGTAACTCATACGCACTGTGAAGTGAAGTCTGCTGTTACTTTATCATTGGACTTAAATTTCTTTTAGACATTGAATGAGGTACCCAATGAATGTTTAGGAACCAGGGACTGCATCGCAAAAGCATCCCAACTTTTGCATGATAGATAGGCCAGGACTTGGGGGTAGGCTCTTTTGACTTGGGCCAATAAGCTACAACACCCAGGCAATTGCTTAGCAATGTTCTCAAAACTATTAAGAACACCGTAGCGACCATATAACAACGTGGCAACTATCCAAAGCCTTCTGGCATTGTGGTGACAAGTAATTTAGTTAATCTATCATAATATTATTTTCTTCCCTATTTGTTTTTATAATAATGTTGCAGTGCTGAATTGTCTATATCTGAAGACCAGATATATATTAAGAAAATAAATAGGGTCAGTTGAGATTTTATGTATTCCTTAAGTACTTGAAGTGTTAATAGTTTTATAGGAATAACAGTACCCTTTCATTACTGTCAGACAAGCAGGCTAATGGTGGTTTTCATTTCGGAGTTGATTGAAGTGTTGTTTTGTTGCCAGGTTGTGTATTTCATTGGACAGACACCACTGGATTCTTGCATGCTTTGTTTCTGTTTAAGTCTCCTGTGGTTCAACAAACAGCAAACCACATTAAGACGATCCAGTTCTCTATGGCTGGTGTGCAGTGATTAATGCTGAATGTCAAAATCTGGCGTCCTGATGCAGTAATTTATGAGACAGAAGAGCAGGTCAACCACACTGTGTTACAGTACAGCACTGCAGATCACCTGAAACCACCATCAAATCAAGAAATGGGTGTAAGTGGTAGAGGAAGGAACAAAGGCAGTGAAGGGAAAGAGGGAAGAAAAAATGAAAGAGTTGCTGTGTTTGTCAGAGGCAAATGAATAAAACCTTTCTCTAGATGGAAAGTTCTTGTTATTTCTCTCTCTCTCTCTATGTCTCTCTCACACAAACACAAACACACTTAACAGGTCTTCTGTGCACTGCTCTCTCTTTAGTCTTCTATCACATACAGGCTTTTCTTAACCATTTCCCTTTCCATAGTTTCTTGGTCTGGATTATGTACTCAAAGATCATACAATGCTTTTGTGTTTTTCTAAACAAATGTGTCTATTTTTACTTTGCTGTAGTGAACTGTATGAAAATTAGTAAGAGAAAGGTCTGGTTGTTCTTTGAGCAATAGTAATAGAGATGCTTTGCCATAGCAAAGCCTGGTTTCATTACATGATGGTGAAACTTAATGGAGTTTTTAAACAATGATAGAGAAGTGCAAGCTTGTTCAAAATGGCAATGATCTTGTTAATTTGTTTGCTGTCCACCTGCCGTTTCAAGTGGTTGTTTTAAACTACTTTCTCTAGGTTCTTCCTGTGTAATGAGAGAGCTATAGACACTCATCACTAAACTCTAGAGGCAGGTGATCAACAACCTCTGACACATGCACATCTTCATAACAATGTTTCTATGAAAGCCTTTCAGTATGTGAGCACTTTAACCCTAATGTATTCATTCATAAATAGATCCAATGAGTATTAATAGATAGAATAGTGAGGCAGGACTATAAAGGAGGGAGCAGGAGAATTAAAAGAAGATCTGAGTCTTAAATGACAAGTGTGTGTGAATGAGAGAGATTCAATACACCAAGTATTTAAATACAGCTGTCACCCAGGTCATCTCTTACAGACAGCTGCCTCATAAAATGCATTAAAGCATTTTAAGGATGCCATTGGCTTGACATTCACAGTACTGTTTCGTATAGACTTTCTTTAATATGGGGTGTGGACCTTGCCAGCATGGTGTCGTCTTATAGAAGAATGACAGCTGCTGAAGAGAGGAGAACGAGAGATGGATTGGTGGAGGGGAAATTTAGAGGTGAACAGCTATTAAAAATCTGCTGATCTTCAGGGTTATGTTCCAGTGTCCCACTGTTAATCAAACCAGTATTCTAAACTACTATTCAGTTAATTGTCTGAATGAAGCAAAGCTATGTGAATTTGTGTGAACGTGGGCTATATTTATGGTTAAAGTTAGAGACAAATAATAATTTATCATTTTGATATTGCCCCTCAACGTTACAGTATTAGCCTGTTTGTGATTTGTCAGTTTCTTTAGTTGTTCAGAAGAAGTGAATTTGTGGAACAGGTGTCACCTGTCCGTTTTCTAAGCAGACAGCTGTGCAGCTGAACTCCACACATGACTATGAAATATGATGAGATTGCTGGTGTGAATGCACAGAGGAGGCATCCATGCATTCCTTTAGACAATTCCGTTAATACACTAGTGTCTCATCTAGATTTTCACCATAGTAATGTCACTCAGCTGCTAGTCTAGCTGTCATTTTCTATGTATAAATCAACATCACTCCGACTTTTATTTCTGTTTCTAGCTTATCAGCAGTCTTGCCTTCTCGGGATCTCACCATTCTTTCTTTTTTCATCTGTCTGTCTGTCTGTCCGTCCATCCATCCATTTATCGATTTTTCATTTTTTATAGTATGTATGTATGTATGTATGTATGTATGTATGTATGTATGTATGTATGTATGTATGTATGTGTGTATGTATGTATGTATGTGTGTAT
The DNA here is from genome assembly GCA_036877525.1 of Chromobotia macracanthus. Lineage (NCBI taxonomy): Eukaryota > Metazoa > Chordata > Actinopteri > Cypriniformes > Botiidae > Chromobotia > Chromobotia macracanthus. Next base: position 5,109,799 of record JAZGTH010000084.1, read on the forward strand.
GTATGTGTGTGTGTATGTGTGTATGTATGTGTGTGTGTATGTGTGTATGTATGTATGTGTGTATGTATGTATGTGTGTATGTATGTGTGTATGTATGTATGTGTGTATGTATGTATGTGTGTATGTATGTGTGTATGTGTGTATGTGTGTATGTGTGTGTGTATGTGTGTGTGTGTGTGTGTGTGTGTGTGTGTGTGTGTGTGTGTGTGTGTGTGTGTGTGTGTGTGTGTGTGTGTGTGTATGTGTGTGTGTGTGTGTGTATGTGTGTATGTGTGTATGTGTGTATGTATGATAATCATTTTTCATACATCTTTTATGTCTCAGGTCTATTATGGCTGCTCACTCTTAACATCATACAGCAGTCTCTTAGGTTGGCTACTGGCATTTCTCCCCATCCCCAAGTGTCACATACATCTGTTGTTTTGTGGGGGCTTGACCAGACCTGTTGTCGAGTATTTGGTCTGTACTGTCCCGTCAGTGCTTTGTTCTACCCCCTGCTGTCAGCAAAAATGGGTCAGTGTCTCCAGTGTGACTCAGACATGTGTGCGAGTGTTAGCCTTTGAATGGGTTATTACAGAGGAAAATGCATATTATGTTACAGAGATTCTAAACAGAACCAACAGCAGCCTAGACAAAGTGTGGTATGAATGAATGTTGTATTTCATAGTTTACTCTAATTGGTTTTCATCATTGGGGGGCAGCTGTTCACAGTACATAATTTGTATAGTCTGCTGCTGGTCCACATTTGCTCTTGTACTGATAATATTGTTGGTAAGATTCTTGTTATGAAATTTCTTGTCTGCGTATTTCAGTGTTGCCCTTCCATTTATTTATTTATTTTTCTGGATGTTTGCAGAGCTATTATGAGCGCAGACTGTAATCCAATTCACATACTTCTAATAATGACAGAAAAGCTCCTACTTCATCGACATTGGTAAAGTGCTTACATTTTAAGTATGAAGTAATCCAGTGTGCCATTATTGGTACATATTACATTATTCAGCCATAGTACATACATATTTTTTTTGTTTTACCCGTAAACCCCTTGGGTCTCTTATCTGTTGTTCTGAACCTGCCTAGCAGCCCTTTTTTCAGACTGGTGAAATGAATCCCTTCCAATATCCCTCATAGCTGTAAAGCTTAATACCATACTGCTGCTGTGTATGTGGGTGTTTTTATACATGCACATTATAAACTAGACGGGTACTGCTTGCATTAGTGCTGGTAAGCAGAATAAATTCTGAACTGGTAGTTTTGTGGAGTAATGGTTTCAATGCCTCTGTGATTAGCCAAAGTTAACCCACTAAACCTGAATCAGCACTGAACTGAACTGCAGAATGCTGCTTTAAGAACTTTTTTAAATGGGCTCACTCCTCACTAGACCTTGTTGTTTGTATGCTACATTCCCTCCAACCAGATGAGCATGACCTATATGTTTATGAAATATCAGATCATCTGGATTGAAGACAGCAAGAATGTACCCTCTCTGAAGGTTCATGCAGGGCCTCTAATCCACAGCAATCTGCTGTTGGGGGGATTTGAGAGGGGATCCGGCTGCTTGCTCAAAGGAGATTTCCTCCAAAAAATCTCTGAACATAAGCCCACCCTGACAGAAGTTAGCCACTTAAAGAAATGCTCATTCTGCCATGCCTAGAAAGCGTTTTTCATGCCAAGATCTTTCCTTGAGCTCCTTTTCATTTCTTGTTAAGGATTTAGGCTTTTTTGTGCTGTTGCTTTTATAAATGATTTAACAATAAAAACGGGTGAAACGTTTTTCCATTGAAATCTCTATTTCAAAATTCTCAACTTCTCCATTGCAGAAAGTACCAGTGCCCTGTCTGTATCTGAATATTATAGATATCAATAGCTCCTTTGAATTTGGCCTGTAAACAATCACCCAGACCCCTAGTATCACCCTGGTATCCCTAGTATCCACTTAGAGCACCTTAGCAACCACATAGCAATGCCTTGACAACACCCTAGAAGCATGGTGGCAAGCTTTACATCTTCCTGCTGAAGTATATTTCATTCTGTTCTCTTTCATACCTGTTTATCACTGCCTGTCCTAATCAGCTGGATCTCATTGACTTTATCACTGCATGTGCATGACCTACATTTAGGTGTGTTCTCTCCATCTCGTTATCTATCCTCCAGTATTCAGCCCATCCCCCTCCACTCTCACTGGCCATGTGAGACCTCAGCTTTGCCTCTTAGGCTTCTTTTCTTACCAAGATTGAAGTGCACTGAGGTTTAATCATCTGTCTTTCAATCTGCTTCTCTGTTCCTTTTCAGTCTGTCGTTTTTGGCTTTTCCTGTGATTGTTTGCACCAGACCAACCCTGCTTCCTTTTGATTTATTGTCTTTCTAGACATCTGAGCATGTGTGGATATACATTTAATGTATGAAATAATTACTATCCTAACCCCAGTGATCTGGGCATGTTTGCATTTGTCTCAAAGACCATTATCACTTTATTCTTTGAATCGCACCTCCTGTCAGATTGTTCCTGATAAACTTGCCTGTATGTGTAAACACGTGTATAATGTCAGCTACTACTTAAAATTGGTTTTGATGCAACTAGTACAGCTTTTATATAAATTGCACTGGAGTGTGTATAGATCTGCATTGGGGAAGGCTGTTGGGGGAGGGGAACGTTTCCCTGCGTCAGCAATGATGCATAGTGGGAGATTCAGTATAGCTGTAGAAGAGAATATTAAAGCAGAATCCAGTGTCATACACCATTGCACTTTACAATAAGGTCTGATACCCTTCACTTACTGACCTTTTTGTAGGTACCAAGCAGAAAAATCAGATTGGATGGGTTCCATGGTATAGAGACTACCCATAATAGTGTTAGAGATTTAATTTGTCTGAATTGTTTAAATTTTAGGTTGGTCAGCATCTAGACAACATTTTTGCAACATGCAGTTTGGGAAACCACCCCACATACACACTTGGTGCAAGAGAGCAAGTGTTTCTGCATGTGTCTGTGTCCTTGTACAACCTCTAGGAAACATTTTCATGCATTTATAATTTATTGCTTTAAAATTATGTTCCTTTAATTCATAACTCTAACCTCACTGTTTCTCTGTTTTTCTTTCATGTCATTGCTGCGCCATTGCATTAAAACAGGTAAGATGTTGCTCAGACAACTCATCCTACACAACAAACAGGCTTCCATGTTTAAGCCCTAAATGGTTTTTGTGAAATAATGTTACAACGTGGGTGATTTGGTTCCTGCTGTTTATGTTTATGCTTGAACAATCCATCAGATTTACGTTGCTGGCTCATCTGTTAAAAGCATAAGTTAAACTGAGCGAAAACAAAATGATGCTTTGTAATTAAAAAGTTTGGCAGTCTGGCTGTTGCAGTTAGTAAATAAACAGTTCTTAAGATTTCTGTCAGGAATGTTGCAATGTAAGATTTGCAGATAGTTTCTCTGCTGGTGCAGCTAAGAAATGGTTTTCCAGAGGTCTAACTATAATATAAGTTGTGTAATATGTCATTTTAGTGGAGGGACAACTATTCTCGGCAAATGAAGTTCTAGATATGCATTCTGAGCATGTTAATGTTTATTTTGGTGAGACACTTTTTCTCGGACATTACTGTAAACAGTATTTTTTTTGTTTTTTATAAGCTAGGGAGATACACATGCTTCACGGCTGCTGTTGGTTTACATTACATGGTTTAACATACCATTAAAGAACCTATATAAAACGTAACCTGTTAGAGCCAGTACTGTCCTAGAATGTGTTTATAATACAAGTAGTTCCACTTCATATTCCTTACTTCCCCACATCTCCAGTTTACTTGAATTTTTGATTTGCACTTGTTGTTGATGAATGAAAAAGAAAAGTTAATGCTTTTATAAGTCCTTTTCACTAATCACTATTAATTGCAGTCATCCAAGTAAATACTACACAGAATGTTTATTCTCACGGGCATTAGTGACTGTTGGGTGTGATTGTGTAAGTGTCTTTTAAACTGTGTGTATTGTGAGAATGTTGAGAAAGGTTTGGGCTGTTAAGTTGTTTTTTGTGTCCTTACAATTTGTTGTGTCTGAAAGAACATTGCCTTCTTTTGTGTAAAGCTGAATGTACAAACCCTTCACCTTCAAAGGCCATACAGGAGATTTGTTAGGTCTCAAGTAAAAGTGTGCTATTGTTTCGTAGTGTCACTTGTCAAAAGTGGGCGTAATCTCCACTTTCACTTTCAACAAAGATAAAAATGAATTGGTATTTTATATAGCAATGTAACTTAATTGAGAGGTAAAAATAATCATGTATACTGTATATTATATTTGATTCTTCAATATGGGTGCTATCTTCTGTACTCCCTCATGTATTGATAAAGGCAAAGGAGATGATAATGGCTACCACAATGTAGAGATAGGATTTGTTTGTGTAAGCTGAATATACAACCCAGCTTATTAATGCAAAAATTTCTTTTGTGATTTGTACACACACGCACATGTAGACCCTTAGTCACACAGCGAGTGCAGCACATGCTCAGGCTCTGGCAGTGACATCACCTGTCTTGTGGTCAAAGTACAGTTCCTCTATCCGGCTGTGAAACATGCTGCTTGCTAAGAGCTACCAGGCAGCCGGCTGGTACACACATGCGCTCAGTCCAGTGCAAACTACAGAGGTGAACTACAAAGAACTACGCAGTACAGACAGAAACAGAGAAGTGGCCGACTGGATTTCCCTGCTGGCTTAGGATTGGTGGCTTTTGGGTTCTGTCAAGCTTTTGACTGTGGCCTCTCCCACTTCTTTGCCTTTTAAACAAACAAAGTTCGACCTCTCAGTTGCTTTCAGTTTCCATCCGTCGAGTCCCCCTGTCTTCATTCCTTTATTGTATTCCGTTAGTTTTGATTGAATCTGTTTATGCCGTGGTGAAATGAGCGGCGTGGCCTCATACAGACAGTACCTTCAGGACCTTGAGGAAAAGAAAGGTTGGTTTCATTCAATATCTTTTGTCAACATGTGTTGCTGGTTATTTGCTAGCTTTACATAAATTATATTCCTTGCGGTTTATGCTTTGACTTTGAGTCTTTTGTTCAGTTGTTTGTAAAGTTTAGTAGAATAAGAATGATATCAATGGCAGACTGCAGTCAGGATTCAAATGAAGAGGTCATATGTGCCGTGTGACTGCTGAAAACTAGCAAGTTAACTCTGTAGTAACCGTGGATGCATGTAGATGCTTAGAGAGCATACTTACTCCTGTTGTGAGCATGTTCCTTATATGTGACTTCAGGTTATTGGGCTTCATAACCCAGCATGCCCACCTTTTCACCTTCCCTTAGGCGCTACAAAGCAATAAAATACACTGCTATGGAAGAGTTAGGTCAATCACTAGTTATTAGTTCCTAAGTTAAGACATGTCTATTGGGGTTTGTGTGGTAATTGAGGCTGCGTGTTTGCGCGTGTCATCTGTTTCGCCTGTCAAATAACCCTGCCCAAGATAATGGCTTTGTGACTGATTTTTTTTTTGCACGTGTAGGGCGTCTGTGTTAAACAGGGAGGGTGTGTTCTTTGGAAGCTGTTGTGAATGGTCATAATTTGCTTAAAGGGAGTAGTTTACCTTATCTGCTTTAAGACTGTCTTTGTCTTTTTCTGGCTGTGACCGCATGACAACTGTTCTCCTTAGAGTTGCGCAGACATCAGAACAAAAGATAGAATGACATCAGGCATTCTATCTTTTTGTAAATGTTGTCAAAGTATCACCTTCCATTTGCTACTTTGGTAATTGAAGATGCTGTACTTATTTCCTTTGTAATTTAATCCCAGATCATGGGTCCGACATTTGCATAGGCTTTAAGTGTATGTAGCCAAACACAAGTGTGTTGACCAGATGGAGAACTAGGGTGGGTGTGGATGGGTAGACTTTACCAAAATAATACCCAGACAGTAATTCTGTTGTTTGTGCCAGGCCAGGTCCCTTACAGGACAAATCCAACATGTAAGGTTGGGAAAGGGAATTTTCTTAAAATAGGGAAAATTAAAAGCCAAAATAATAGATGATAAAGTTTAGACATCAGGTTAGTCTTTAATTTGGTGTTTGTATACTGTTGACTGTTAAGCAGTATTGTATGTGTGTTTGTGTCTGATGTTGCACAGTACAGCACCTGGACAGTGTTTGGAGACAGATGGTAGATGAATAGGTAAAAACACGGGTTTAGAACAGCGGGTTTATGTTTCTTGCGTGCATGTCACTTGAATCTGGTCACTGTGGCTTGACTTGTTGTGCTGTCTCCACCCAGAACTGTAATCCAGCTAACCTTGATTCGACTCAGTCCCCCTCAACACTGGCTCAGATGTTCAGCTCACCACCACATCACAGACAGTGGTACTTCTTAACCATCACACACATGCACACATTCCTCACAGAGGTCTTTGCTGTTTTGTCTTTGGACTTTTCCAAGGTCTGTTACAGCAGCCTTGAAACAAACAGTGTTCTGCAACTGAGATTCAGGCAGTACACAATTTGTCTAATTCAGTACTCGGCAACTACTCATGGCAAATAGAAGTCTCACCTGTTGCATGTACAATATCAGAATACCAGCTTTGTACTCTCTCACCTTCCATCTCTGCAAATACTTGCTTCCTTGCATACTGCAAAGTTTTGTAAAGATGTTTCAAAAACAGGGCCATGGTGTGCTTACATTGTAGAGACATTCAGATTTAAATGTGATTAGAATGTGGAAAGGAAACATTTTGAGGGTGTGGAAGGGGCTGGCTTAGTTTAAACTTGAGTGGTAATACAGTGAATTTGATTTTTTTAAAGCACAATTGTGAACTACCACAACTGTCTAAAATTCTCATTCCTCAACAGGTGCCTACATCAAAGCCTGCTACAAGTTAAACATTTCTTAACTTTTAATCGCATGACTAAGCGTCATTTTAACATTGTCTTGCCTCTGTGTTTGCAAAGCAGGAAGAAGTGGTCCACTGGTATGCCTTTTTACAGTGGCCAGTTCTGATATCTAAATTTGGTAACGAACAATGCGCTTTGTTTTGGCTTCTGTTACTGCCACGGTTATAGACTTATTCAGACGGTCTCAGAATTGCAAATATAAGGCAATAACTCAGTGTACTATTGATGAGCAGCTGGTTACCAAAGACTATCAATTGGGGTTAATGACACAGAGTTGATTTGATTAGTATGACCTTATGTGATGTCATTCTCCAAACCCCTTAGTATTCAATAGAACTGTGAGCACACAAGCTCATCACACGTGAAACTACAACGCTGCCTCTAATTGTAGGTTTCCTGGTCATTTCAAGTAACCCCCTTGTCCCAGAGTGTGCTCTGGTGTTCCTGATTAGTGCCAAGTGTAGGCTAACTATCAGCTTTAATGTGTTTCCTACTTTTGATTATCATCAAATACCATAACAAGCCTTTGATCTGCTGCCAGACCTCACAGCCAAACCTGCACTGAGGCCAGTCACATTTACCCACCTGATCTCTCTGCCACTGTTGCTGTATCTGTGCCAGAGTGTCTGTCCTGGATTATGTTGGTTACATTAACAGTCATCAAATATGAGAAAATTTGTTTTTTTTCGTTCTTGCAGCTTGTGAATCATAAATGGTTGTTATTATAAATGATTATAAAATAAACACTGTTTAAAATTATGGCAATATCATATTTGGACATTTTCACTTTGTGAAACACACAAATTTTGTTTTTCTACTATAGTGCAAAATTCAGACCAGTGATCCAGTGTGCATGTTTGTTTGTCTACATATCTATGAAATTTAGTATGTTAAACGTGTAAAAGGATTTTGTGACAGGTTTTAGATTTAGTTTATGCTAAGACAGTGAAGGTGAGAGATGTAATTATGTAGTGATGCACAGGGGGAGTGAGAGAGTTCTCTAGCGTGCTGGCGTGGACAGGCTGAGGCAGTGACCGAGATAAGCACTCAGGCCTGCATATCTCCTGTGTGCCAGCTGGGTGTGGCAGGCCTAGATGAACCCATCTCCAAAACAGCAAAAATACTGTTGAACGACATCGCGCTGGAGTTTGATATTTATTGGTGCTGTTGTGCCCTCTGCGGTCCCTCCTAAATATGTGCTGCTTTGGGTCAACTGTACAGTTCAGGGTTGTTTCTGTGGCCCTGTCTGATTTCTGAATTCAGATATGTGAGAGTGCCACTAATGGTGGACCAACAACTGGTCTTGTAACAGTTGCAAGGGTGGAGGTCTGGGGATTTTAGAATGATGGGTTTTGTTCCTTAAATTTTCAATAATAGCAATATTGTGTTTCATTGCACCAAGAAGTGCAATTACCATGAATAGTTTCTCCTGTTTTCTCCCCAGACTTCTATCATTTCTTTAGGGGCAAAAAACAACGAAAATAATTACTTCAGTACCGTCCTCTTGTATCTGTTCAGTGAGTAATATTCTCATGTATATGATGGCAAGTTGTTTTATTCCAAGGTTCTACAAGCACTACTTTAAAGTTATTGTCATAACTGGTTGCTGTCTCCATAATCACAGGGGATAGTCAGAGGGTAATTACGGCAGTAGAGATTGTGGTGGGAAAATCTATTGTTCCAATCCCGATGTGCATATGGGTGTGTTTGTGTAGGAGGTTCCTGCAGTCCCAGTTCTTAGTTTGTCTTTATAGTACAACTTTATTTCTCCCCTGCTGACTCAAACGAGACATTAGTAATGTCAAATGTCACTAGCAGTTCCTCACGCAAACATTTTGTTCTGAGTCATTTTTTTCAAAAACATCTCAGGGACTTTTGTTTCAAAATATGTCATTCTCTTTTGGACAGATCTATTCAGATTCATTTTTGTTAATTATATCTCACATCTGCTCTGTTGGTTTTGAGAAGGGATGTTTTTGATGCTGTGGTCTTTCAAATTCATACAGTAGTTCATGTTATGTTCCTGCATAGCTTATCATAATTTAGTTTTAGTTGTCACTTGTACATTATCTTAAATGTTGTGGCTGATATGTTTAATAAACTTTTAGGGCAGCTACTTTCATATCAGTTGTTAACAATAAAAACTGGTTTACAACAACAAATCAAATCTTAGACCTTTTAGCTTATACAATCTTATCCTGTCGCTGCATGTTGATTCTCCACCTCGGGATCAGTACTTTAAGACTATATTAAAAGGAACCACTTAAACAACAACAAATCGATTTATTGCTGATCACTCATATATTAAATTTTCTTGATAGTTGATCTCTCCTCAGATTATCCAGGTAGCATAAGATACAAATAATAGATCAAAGTGAAGACCTAGAGTATAAATAAAAATAAAATAATATTATACAAATTTGTATTAAATTATAATAATGAATAATAAAAATATAAATGAAAAAAGACCGAAAGTGAACATTATACCAAAAATTAAATATTGTTATTTTCTTACAGTGTAAACAGATGGCTCTTATCTTGGCTTCCTAAAGGTATTCCCTGTAAACGTGTTTGTCTGGATCTTCTTTACTGGTTGTGTCCTGTCCTGTTGATCCAGATGAATGGATGCTGGGGCCCATGCTTCCCTCATTCAGTTTTCCCTTCTCTGGCCCCAAAATTTTACTAATTCCCTTTTTCATCCTCCATCTCTCTTCCATTCATTCCTCCTCCCATTTAAACTTCTGCAAAGATCAAGATGAGTGATTTCATTTTGATACTGAAAAACACATACAAACAAAACCCTCTAGGTCCCCTTTTCATGTTCTTAGCTTTGATAATCTTCATCTTTTCCTCTTTACTCCCTCCTGTCCTTTGTAGTTAAGCTTCACCTTCAGTGTTCTACACTTTAAACAAGCCGAGAAACTCAAGGGTCCAGTTCTTCTCAGTGAGACTGAGCTTCAGGCTTAGAGTGGCTTGTTAAAAACAGATAAGATTACCTTTCCATAATAAGCCAGCTGTGGTAGGACTCATTACAAGACGACTGGTCATTTTATGCATTACCAGGTCAATTAAGGAAATGTGCATTTCTTCTGTTGGACAACATTTAGACCACCCTACCATTTAGGATTTTTGGGTCTCATCCAAATGGAGCCCCATGAGCATTACACACATAATACACATGCACACACTGGTAGACACAAGGCTTTTCTTTTTGGTCAAGTGCTTCCTATTGGTGGCTCTTTCCCATGGTACAGTGCATGACTGGCACACACAAAGCCATTGTGTTGGATGGTAAACCTCATTCATTTTCCACTATCAATGTGCTTTGACCTTCAGTCGTCTTTATGGCTGTTACAAATAACAGTTTTCACCTCTTTCCACTTTGGAAAACACTATAGCTAAGATGAGGAGATTAATAGTCAATGTTCATAAGTTGTCACCACTGGAGCGGAATGTGGGAGACGCATCAACTGGACTTTGTAGTAGACGTCTCCTTTGGTCTCTCAGAGGGAAATGAAGGTCTTTTATGAAGGGTCAAGTGGCTGACAGAGGGCAAGGCTGGTACCTAATTTACAGGTTGCTATGGTGATGACAGGAGCCTGGGGAAAAATGGGAGGTGATGATAAAGTTCTTTCACTCTTTTGCCTTGTATTTGTGTATCCTCACTACATTTCACTCCTTTTTATTTTTTTCTTCCTTTCTTTACCCAGTCTCCGTCCTTTCCCATCCCTGACCTCTGTGGAAATTTGTCTCTCTCACGACCTTCTCTCTTCATTTCCCCTCTCCCACCCCCCTGCCTTTATTTTCCCACTGTTAACCTGCGATTAAGTAAGCTTGTCGTCAGCTCTGGAGATTTGGCTCTCGGCTTAAAGAGAGGGACAGTTCCTAAGGTGTGAGAGTAAATCTCTTTTTCATTCCTGCCGTAAGAAGCATCTCTCTTTACTTGCCTAATGTGCTTTGCTTCCTGGCTACAGTGGTTAAGTGTCTCAATAAAAAAGACCTTTTTAAATCTGCATTGAACCGAGTCCAGGCATATCAGTCACTGGTTGTGACGCAGCCATGGTGTCACACACCAACACAAACATTGCTCGTCCCTTTAGGTTCACTGACTTCACGTCAGATGAACTTTAAAGGTGAATGCTATGTTGACAGTTAATGAAAGGGTGAACCTTCAGACTGATGCTGGTATAGTTAGTCAGGTTTATTTATGCAGGTCTGTTCACATTTGTCTAAGAGGCCCTTATCTGGCATGGGATCAGTTTGTATCTGTCATTACCGGTAGTACCAGTACAGCCCACCGGGTGGCCACACTGGGATTTTCTCTCTATTTCAAGATTTCACATTCTTTTATATTTATGCATTATGTATCTTTTATGTCATGGTTGTCATGAATGGTATGCTTGACTGCGTTTGACTATGACAACCCTATGATATGAGGACATGGGGGGAAAAACTTGAACTTTGATTATGAACGTTCTGTAAAGTGAGTATTTGTCAGGTATGGTAACTCATACCTGAAATGTGACCTCAGCATTTAACACATTCCAGTTAGAAGTGAACCGGCAACCTTCCGGTTATTCGGGTTTACTGCTTTTTAAGTATGTATAAAGTATGCCATGTTAGCACCTCATATTTGTCCTTGCAAGATTCCACATGGCTGATTCATTCATGAAATATTCAGCATATATTTGAACTGTCTGCACAAAATGTTTGTGTACAGTCTCAAGGCATTGAGATTAAAGTCTGTGAAGCTTTGCCTCTTCACAGTGTTATATTTGTTTGTGCTCCGGCATGTGTGTGTTTCTCATAGCATCTGTAGTGCTGTCTGCTCTGTATGCTTTACTCAAGTCAATCTGCAGCTCAGTTTTATATTATTCTTTTTATGCCACCTTATTTAAATAGGACTGGGCAACACGTGCTGACCACTCACCTTGTCAAAACAACATATGTACATTAACCCATTTTGCATTGCAGCATGACAGTCAGTACAAATAACTTCAATAATGATAATACAAAATTCTGTATGATGTTTATCTTGTATTTAAATTGGCTTATCTCTTTAGATTCCTGCTGAATAGTTGCATTGTGGTTTCTCCTGTTCTTTCAAAGTTTTGTGATACCTGCCTCTCCTAACATTAGTTTCTGTTTCTGTGTTGCTTCACCTGTGCCATTACTAGAGATTCCTGAATGACTGTCGTTATTATCAAGCAGGTGAAAAGTAAATGATCTGACATCAGCTGGGAGGCGGTGATGTCAGTTCTTCTGTGAATCTTCAGTGCTATGACTGTTATTACACTGCCCCCTATCTTATTTTCTTTGTATTACAGGGAAGTGCTGGTTCTATTATAAGGACGTTGCTCCTTAGTCTGCTGCTTATTTGGAGGGTTTTTGTGTTCAGTCATTCTGCACAAGCAAGACTGCTTTCTTGTTTGGACCCCTTTCAGAGAGAATTCTGGGAAATTACTTGGACAGATTTAAAGGAATAGTTTGTCCAAAAACAAAAGTTCTGATTGTTTACTACCATTTCATTTTAAACCTGCTGTTATTGTTGAACCTTTGTGGAATCTTTATGCAGCTCCTGCCACACAACAACATAGTGACAGCAGCTGTTTAAAGGATTCCATAAAATCACCATAAGAGTGTGTAAAAATTTGCAATAACCCACATGGCTGCTGCACTGTTTTCCAAGCCTTTGGAACCATACAGCATGATAGTTTGAGGGGCAGACGAATAATTGTTTTTCAACTTCACCTCTGCCTAAGCTTGTGTACAGTATTTAACACAGTGTAATATTTTGACTTGTGATTTCTTTTCACACTTTAGCTGAAACGCACCACTTTCAAAGATTCTTAATGTGTTGTAGATACAGGCGGAGGAATGATAAACTAGTGATTGTACAGAAAAACCATACTGCTTGTGATGATAGAACTTTTTTGGTATTGTTTTTTATATTTATATTGTCATATTGCTATGTAGCTCCCTACAGTCTTTGTTTGCACTCAGCATATTTCCTTTGACTTGGAGGAGGAACATATGAACTAGACAGAAATAGTGGTGACATGATAGTGTAAGTGCATTACGTATATGTGTGTGTGAAAGTGAGAAAGAGAACATTAGGGTGACCTTGTCAGCCAGCCTGCTGAATTTCATATTTGAAATTTGCAAGTGGCTGAGACAGATGCATCTGTGTGTGTGTGCATTTGTGTGTGTGGTGTGGAGGTGGTGGGGGTTTGAGAGAGAGAGAGAAACTAAATATAAAGGATTAGTCAGATTTTGGCTTAGATCCTGAGATCTAATATAATTGTTGCTTTGATTAATTATAGAAAAGGTGACACCCATCACAGTATTTATTCTTATGGATTTAAAATAAATTATTTTACTACACACACAGTACAGTGCATTCAAATATTGTATTGTATTCTAGTCATTGACTGTCCATTGATCTCTCCATCTGTGTTTCTACTGTATGTTTACTCTCTCTGTCCTTTAGGGCAAATGTCTTTTCCTACATACTATACCTCTGAGACGCATACATCAAAAACTGCTTTCCCAGTAGATGTGCAGTTCTTCTGGCAAACAAACCTTATTGTGTGTTCTTGTCCTTGCCAGCAGCATTTAAAGAGTCTTTTAAGAGCCCTGCTGATCTTAAACTCCATGATCAGGGCTTTCAGTGCCTGTTGTACATGTGTTGTTAGGCAGTTAAGCTATAATTCTGCACAGAGAGATGGTGTCAGTGTGTGAGTGTTCAGTGATCTCCAGGGGTCTTTGGTTTTTTTTGGAGAGAAAGAAATAAAAGTAGAGAGGATACACGGTTACCTTTTGTGTTTTTATTTTAGAATGAAAAATAACCCAGGCATAATCTTCAGCCTAATAACTTCTGATATCTGCAGCTGTGTGCAAAAATCCTTAGTGACGATACACTTACATTTACAGCTACATTTTATTATATTTATAAAAATATTTTTCAATATTTTTATACATTGAGTTGTTTCTTGCAGCTGGACCTGAACTTTACCCTTTCTTTCTGGTATTTCCCCTTTTTTCACCTTTTAGGATAATACCACAAGAGAGAATTTGAAAATTATGTGTGGCAAATGGTTATCTGTGATTGTACAGAGATATGACATCAGTAACGGATGATTGGATGTCCTTCCCTGGGGCACATGACATTGTATGGCACCTCCAAATGAGTCAGGGGGCTCATGTTCCCACCTGTTACTGCAAAACACCAAATACTCAGCCAGTAACTTCATGTCATTGCATACAGCCTTGGTTACACCCATAAAGACAAGCTATAGAAAACTGATCATAGCACCAGTACAAGTAACAGCACAATCTGTTCTCAGTGAAAGTTCAGCTTTAAATACAGTAATTACTAGTAGTTTTGTAGTTACTTAATTTCACTGTTTCTCCTGTTTCTCTCTATCACACACACATGCTTACAGTAAGACCCTCCCGGTGCTTTGACTATGTAGTTAGTCATGCTGAATCACTGTGCTATGACCCCATACAGTGCCTCTAGTGTTTCCCAAGCAAACAAGACTGTTGATGTCAGAATGGCTCTATAACACCAAACAAAGTTAGCTCTAATGTCATTCATGCATTCAGTGAATGTAACACAGATGAGACCACTGGAACGGACATCACACTCCCATCAACACTATTTGCCTCTTTGGTTCCAGACAAATGCAACGCTCACAGACGATGCTGTCTGTAGAAGGTCTCATGTAAATATGGAAGAGATGTGGCAGTGCTTACTCATAGCAACAGAGATACACACACATAAACAGATGACTTTGACATCCACTGCGCATGAATGTACTGTGCAGAACCACAGTCTAGTACAGGAAGGATACAGTGCCATGTGGTCTGACAGAGAGAGGAAAAACTTTGCTGCTCGCTTTAGTTTTGTGTTTTTTTATGTGTATGTTCAGTTTGTTCTTATGACAGCGTTTGCAACGATAGCTAAAAGCATGCCACTTGTTTCAGAGGAAAGGAATTCGGTGTAAGAGTGTCAGATACAGAGATGAGGAGGAGGGAGTGGAGAGAGAGACTAAGTTAGGTTATTAGTCTCCGCAGTTACTTTTTCTAAGTGAAGTAAGAGAATAAGGGAAAACGTGTGGAGTTTGATAGACGTTTTTTTTAAATGCAAAGTTTGACTAGATTTTTCTGTTTTAGAGATGGAAAAATGAATAGCTAGTTTGTGATTGAGGACAGACAGACAGACAGTTTATGATTGAGGACAGACAGACAGTTTGTGACTAAGAACAGACAGACACAAATAGATAGAGATCAAGCAATGGACTCGTTTGATCCAGCGGTCATCACATCAGTGCTGTTTGTGATCGCTCACATACTGACGGCTACTGGAGTATGGCTGTATTGTAAACGCCGGAATGCCAGACGTGCTATACATCTTTCTGGTAATGCACATCTCAATGGTCTGTTCAACTTTCCCTCTTTTTCCCTTTCCTCATTCACTCTAGCTGTCTGTCACTCAGTCTAGGGGGCATTCCACTGGCTGGCTTCTCTCCTCTTTGGGCTCCACCTCTTTGGGCTCCTTTAATGCTATGTCGATTAGTATCTTTGCTGTACTGTTGCTTGTATGAAGGTTATGTATGGTCTGTTCATTCAGATGACAATTCATGCTAACAATTCTAACTGGGTAGTTTTATATTCATGTTGACTGTTAATCTACTGTGAATGTTTCAGTGCATCATAATACAGACTATAACTGTACAATGTCACAAAGTACTGTTTATATTTGGCCTCACTCAGAGTATTAAATCGTCATTTCAGTGTTTGTTTTTGACATTTAAACATGATTTGCAGCTTTGTCATAATTTACACATCAGCCCAATGATAATGCCAGATTAGGTACAGTAATACTAATAGTTAGTAATATAATTAGTTAGTAATATATGTAATATAGCTAGTTTTTGACCTAGATTTTGACTGCAGAGCTGAAGGCTCTGAATGTTAATTGTCCTCAATCACAAACGTGTGGGAGTCAATGGGACGATGGGGAATAGCAGGACAGAGTTGAAGTGGCCTGATTCGACTGTCTGTCAGTGCTTATGTAACTCTCATGTGGATTGGTCTGTAGAAAAGTCTGTGAGTGGAGCAAACAGCTTGGGGTGCTGTTCCTTTGGATCATTTGCAGCCATGCATATGCATGTTAGGGTGCGAGTGATAGGTCCTTTTAATAGCTGTTTTTCTACTGTCTAATGTCTAATGTAGCTGTCATAGGCTGAGGTTTAAGAAAGTAAAAAAGGGAAAAAAGGAACAACGTAGCTCTTTGGAAGTTATTATTAGCTAGAGCAGGAAGTGTAGCGGAACATGGGTGTGGGTAACACAGCAGGGTTGGACATATTCCATTAATAGTCTATTTGTATGTGTCTGTCTGTGTGTGGTTTGTGCTGGTAATAACCTTTGTTCTTGGTGTTGTACTCAAATGCATGGTAATACAAGTGTGGTAAACCTCAAGGCTTAATGGTTTATTTGGTACACAAATCCAAAACAAACTTCTGCCAAGTGTTATCCATCAATCTTAGTGATTGTTCAGGCCAGTTCTTCTCACCACAACACCTCTAATACACTTTGTTTTTAATGGATTTTAATACTTTGCCTCGGCCTACAGAGACTTACTGCTGTAGTCCTAATAGCCCTTTATCTCAGAGAATTAGTCTGGAGTGAAATATTTGTCTTGACTTTTATACAGTATGCAGTACATACAGCATATGTTTGTAATGTTTTTCAGGATTTAAAGGGTCCTTAGAAGAATAAACAAATCTTCCATACGAGCCCCCATGTTTTAAAATTGTATTTTTTCTGTTAGTCAGACAAGCTTGACAAGTTTTCTAAGCAGTTACTGTAGATAACGTGGGGTCCTGACTCATTAATTGTGACAACCATGACAAGACTGCACTCCAGATGTTACTGTGCTAGTAGGTTTAGCTTTGGCTTTACTCATTAGAGAACCAAGGTCACAAGGATCCCAAATTTAATATGGACTAATAAGATAAAGCAGCCTGGCGGTTGGGAGATCTGGTAATTGTATGGATTATACACTGACAGAATATGAACATCCTGGGTCTCATCTATTTTGATTTCCTTGTTTAGCTTGAGATGAAAGGATACCATTAGATTTCCTCTGTCAAGGTTCCCCTGGACTGGGCTTGTTCACGTGGAAAGGCCAGTGCAAGTGAAAGGGAATAGCGTGTGAGGAGGGAGGGAGTGGGATGAGATGACACAGACTGTGCCAGCCTCTCACTGCCACCATGAAGAGAGAGAGAGAGAGCTTGTGAAACAAAAGTCAGAAAAATGTGAAACGTGTAAGAAAACTGCAAAACCAGAGGAGGGAGCTCTGTCCAGCTGGACCTGATGAGAGATTAGACGTGATAACCACAGAGAAAAAGAGGGTGAGAGTGAGAGAGGGACAGGAGGGATAAGCACTCTGTGTGGCATTAGGAGCATAAGCTCTCTCTGGTATTTATAGTTCAGAGGGCTGCAGGAGGAGTGAGCAACGGAAAAACAGACTCTCCAAAAAATCAGATGAGGAACCAGGAGAATGGAATAATGGAGTGAACATGATTCAGAACTACTAAGGGAAGAGAGAAGGACAAATACCATGAGTGGAAATTACAAGCTTCATCATTCTGCCTGCCTTCTGTTTTTTCTAAAGGATGAGGAATCAGGAACAGAAAAAGTCTTGTAGTGGCATTGATCGTGTGTGTGAGGGAACACTGGTGATAAAGTAGGTGTCTGTGTCCTACTCTCTGAGGATAATCAGGGTCTTTACTCATCAGCATCACGGTAGAGATTTAAAGACCTGTTTAACCAGGACACTGTAATCAAATGTCAGGTCAGTTTGCAAGATCATTTCTGACAGCTGATTGGCTCTGGCTTTGTTTTTGGTCGCAGTTTTATGAGATCATCCAGGCATCACCATGGTTACTGTAGATACCGCACGATTTCAGCACAAGAGTCTGATTCTGCAGTCTATGATGATGTGACATGGAAATTTTTACTACAAGGGTAAAAAAGATTTCTGCTTCTCCTCCTGTTTCTTCTTCTGCTGCTGTACTTTGCTTTTCCAGTGAATTAATTCATCTCTGAAAAGCCCCTGGTTATCTCATTGTCATTCTCTCTCATTTCTCCTGCACAGACATTCTTACTTTCACTTTCACTCTGGTTCTGGTTCTCTTACCTCAGTTCAGTTATGCATCACTCTAGTTATGCATGAGCTCTACTGAGGAGTGATGGAGGCATAACAGCTTGACGACATGCCCAGCCATATGCTCTCTCTCTCTCAGCTCTGTCATTTACTTATTTATTGGATCATTGATTGGACCAAGTCACCCTTCATCACAAGAATCTTTATGATTTGGACCTTTTGATTAACTTGCGTAACATTGTCTTACATAACAGTGTTTCAGTGTTGCAGTTTAATGCTTTAGACGGCTGCTTTGTGCTGGACAACTGCATGACAACAGAGTGGAATAAGAATATTGAAGCGCAGTCACCGAGCTGCAGATCTGATGGCATCATCATGCAGGGATGCTCTCTAATCTCACCATGCTGCTAAAAGGACTTCCTGACAACAGATCAGAGGAGCACGATCATATCTGATTTGTGGGTTGCTAATTTCTTCTGGTTCACTGCTGATTAGTTCTAAAGAGACTCTTGAGGAAAGCTTCAACAGTAAGGGTTTCTACTATTCAAACACAGGATCTGACTAACCATCAATTGCAAGAGATTAAAAGTACGAGGTGAAGAGAAGATCACTCTTCATTGCATTTACAACCCAATCTTAACACAGAGCAAGAGTGGAAGAGAGAAGGGGAGTGTTGTTCCTTAGCTAGAGGGAGGAGCTCTCTCAGAGTTTGACAAGCACGTGTGAGTCAAGCTGCTCCGCTGAGCTGAACATTGATATGGCAACCACGGCAAGACCAGCAACTGCAGAGGTAGAACGTGGTAGCTGTAAATACAAAAACAAGAAGGAAGTCTGTACTTGTTCCTAAGGAGCATGGACTTGCTTTTTCAATGCTGTGACTGAGAGATTCTGTCAGGTTCTCATCTGAGTGTGTTTGGACTAAAGGAGCAAAAGCAACATTCTGGGAATGTCAGGAAAACTGAGGGAAAGGTAGATTGTTCTGGAAATCAAAAGGAATAAGTCACCAAAGGACAACAAAATAGAATGCGGCCTGAATATTGCACTGAACGCAGCCTGAATGCTCATCTGCACATGCTCATGTGCTGCGCAGGTCAGTTTCTATTTGTATGCCTGTACGTATGTCGTCACCTGGTCACATGGACGCTGTGATTTGTGTGTTAGCGTGTTTATTCTCCAGCAGATGTGTACACTGTTGCTGTGTGATGCTGTGTCACCATGTGAGCCCACGTGTCTGAACATGGACATGACAGTGTGAGCTTCTATACTGTGTTTGCACAGGAAGGGGTGTGTACGGCAACACACAATGCCTCACTGTAGTGTCTGTGTAAAATGACAGCATGTACCTCGCAGTGACAGTCACAGACACGTGGTTATAGGTCGCCAGCAAAAGAGTTCCTGCTGAGTCTAAAGTGATCACTTCCTTTTAAAATGCTGTTAGATAAAGTTTTACGTTTTGCTGTGTGTGCTTGCGTTAAATCCAGAAACAAGAGAAACCTGACAAGGTGTGTGCTTGCCTTGATCAAACAAGCTGTGCTGATTATTAAACTATTAGGACGTTCTTGTAAATCCTGTTGTACAGAATTCAGCTTGAAACAACATGGTAGTAAAGAAAGACTTGAGAGAACAAGAGAGAACAGGTCTTAAAATTAACACACAAAAAAATCAGTGGCCTAACTGTACAGTATTAGGGTATGTGAGTGTGTGCATGTATATTGTCTTTTGGGAGTAGGATGCTCGGTGTATGCTAATCAGAAGAAGTGGGATGTCTATATCACATGTTGCTGTAACATGTTGCTTAGTGTTGCTGTGTCTCTATAGCAACCAAACCAACTGTAGCCTCACAGTTGGTGGCTAAAGGAAAGAGTGAGAAAAGGAACAGTTTCATAAACTCAGAACGTCAGGACTGTGTCATCACGTTCTATTCTGTGCTTGACTGCATCACTGCTCAGGCATGTTTACAGTAAGAGTCAAACAAAGCCTTTTCAAAGCATTATAGACTTGACATTTATGTTTCTATTCAGACTAGAAGAAATATCATATTTAACTTCCTTCCACTAATTCCTTGTTTGCACTGTATTTAAAACCATATGAATACATCAGGAGTCAGATCAAGGCTTTTATCTTTGCTTTGTTCCCACGGTATGTATTGTAATACGACAGAAAAAAAAACATCATGTTTGTACAGCTCTGTGTATATACTATATGCTGAAACATCACAAAGTCTAATATCAAGCTGTCATTCATTTACCATGGCTGTCTAAAGGTGTTCATTTTTGTATGACTTTGTCAACTTCTAGCATATTATAGTAAGTTGTAAGAATGTAGGTCAGGTGAGAACTGTAATTAACCTATTAAACTGTTTTTTTTAACTTTCAGCCTAGTTTCCAGTTTTATCAAATTGCAAATGTGCTAATAATAATGTACCACAGCAACACTATTGTTAGAATCTCAAATGAATCTATCATGTTATGGATTTAATATGCATTTTAAATGATGTGACAAAAGGTCAAGGCTTTGTTTATCCCTTTGTTTTCTTAATTCAGGCTATTTAAAGCAAAACTAGAGGAAATGCTAGTAAATAATGCACTGCAATATTATGATGATGTAGACTTCCTGTTGTGTTACATAATTAACCCAATCTCTCTTCCTCCCCCATTCTCCTCTTCCTCTGTCTTTTTCCACTATTTCCTCCTCTGTTTTCACAGATGAACGAGACAGGGTGCAGAAGAAAACTTTCACAAAATGGGTCAACAAACACCTCATAAAGGTAAAGTCTTATTTTTATAAGGTTATTTTTGTCATTTCTGCTGCTGTTCTTCTCGAAGATAAGATATTGTCCTAGTGCTCTAGGACTATGTTTGCATCTTTGTTAATTTTGTGTATCTGCTTCGCTGGCTACAGATCATGGGGGCAAGGAATGCTGGGTATTCCAAGGGCAAGGCAGGTGACCAATCACAAAATGGCCAGAGTTATGAGGTTACAGATAGTGACCTTATAACTCTGACAGTATATCTGTAATGTAGGTCAGATCGTGGGGAATGAAATACTGTTGCCCAGCAGAGCTGTAACCTTAAACCCTGGAAGTAGTGAGTCATATATGTTTGAAGTGTATGAACCTTGTGATTCAAGATTTTTATAATATACATAGAGTCATGTGAAAAAATTAGGACACCCAGTGAAAGTATGTATATATTGTAACATTTTTTTAATATATGGTTATTTAGTCTCAGTTTTAACAATACAGAGAGATTAAAGCAATATAACTAAACGATTAAAACTGAAGAAGTCTTTTCAAGATCTTATGTAAATGTAATTCTACAAGAATGCCTATTTTAACTGAGGAAAAAGATAGGACACCCTAACCCCCAATAGCTAGTGTTACCTCCTTTGGCTGAAATAACTGCAGTGAGACGCTTCTTGTAGCCATCTACCAGTCCCTGACATCGGTCTGAGGAAATTTTACCCCAGCTGTGAGATGTTTAAGGGGTTTCTTGCATGTACAGCCTTTTTCAAGTCACCCCACAGCATCTCAATGGGATTCAGATCTGGACTTTTACTCAACCATTTCAGGACTCTCCATTTCTGCCTTTTCAGCCAGTCTTTGTTTGATTTACTAGTATGTTTCGGGTCATGGGAGGTGTGCACATCTTGCACACCTTCCATGCAAGTTAAACTTGTGCAGTCTCTACATCAACAGTAGCCAGAGCCTGCTGTAGGTCCCGAGATGACATTTTAGGGTTTTTGGAGACCCCTTTTAGCATCTTGCGGTCTGCTCTTGGGGTGAACTTGCTGGGGCGACCAGACCTGGGCATGTTGGCAGTTGTTTTGAAAGCCCTCCACTTGTAGACATTCTTCCAGACAGTGGAATGGCTGATTACAAAATCTTTTGAGATCTTTTTAAATCCCTTACCAGAGTCATAGGATGCTACAATTTTTTTTTCTGAAGGCCTCTGACAGCTCTTTTGCTCTCACCATGGTGCTCACTCTCACTTCAACAGTCAGGAGCACACCAAACTAAATGTCTGCGGTTTAGATGGGGCAAGCCTCATTCATAATGATCTACTATTATGTGAACCTGGTGTGATACACCTGTGTGTGATTTGACCCATTTTAAGAGGGAATATATGTGAGGGTGTCCTAACTTTTGCCTCAGAATTTGCATTTTGTGGAATTACATTTTACAGAAAATCCCCTCTTCAGTTTTAATTGCTTAGATATATTACTTTAATCTCTCTGTATTGTTAATTGAGATTAAATATCCATATATCCAAAATGTTGCAAAAATGTTACAAAAATACACAGGCTTTCATAGGGTGTCCTAATTTTTTTTTACATGACTGTAGTTATATACAACAAACAAACAACATAAAAATGTAAAATGCTGCCCTCTGCACGTCATACTTAAACAGTGTCTAGTGTTAAGTTTTGACAGCTTTGTGATATTCTCTGATTGTTTCTAGAAATCTAGAATTATGTAAACTGATCTCTTGTGACTGTTGTAGCATACATCACACAGCTTGTCATGAGGATCATTAGTAGGTACTAAGTAGGTGATAATTCCTTGTTAGCTGTTGTTTACACCTTTTTCATCTCTGGCAGGTGAACAGGTGTGTGTGTGTTATTAGCCTTAGGCAGTGTTAAACTGAGTATATTTTGTGTGTTTGTTCTTTACACTTCTAACATAAACAATGACTTAATTGCAAAAATGGTGAACAGGTTTGTACAACATACCTACGCACATGACTGTAGGCTATAGCACAGGAAACACAAGGGGGACACGTTTTATTATTTAGTACCTGACCACATGGGGATTAGCACAGTGCCCAAGATTAGCTTGTTGTTCTCTGTGGCTATGGAAATGGGACATCTCATGATAATACACCCAAGAAAAACAGCAAAATGAAATGAGAAAACAGATATGGAGAGAAATTAATAATTACATTGCAAATTACAATGTAATTACATTACATTATACACACACACCCCTCCATTTTTTTCTGCCTTTGTAGCTTGTCACAGTCTTGTGTCTGGTGCCCTCTGCTGGTTGGTGTTAGTCCTCAGCTAATTCTTATCAAAACTTTTTTTTATTTTAGAGAAATGAGAGTTAGTTTGTTCTGGGTCAGTTATTTTAATTAAACAAAAGTCCATTACAATAATTACTCTGGTGCTACCTCAAATGAAGTACTTAAAACACTACAGTACATTTACATTTATGCAATTTCCAGATGCCTTAATCCAAATAAACCAGTCTACCACTTCACAATCTATATATTTTATACATTAACACTGTTTATACATTTCTTGGGAATCCAGCCCATGACCTTGTCTTTGCTAGTGCTTTACCACTAAAAAAACATTTAATGTATCTACATTGTGATGGCAACTGTAGCACAAACTCTGATTTACCAATACTCATTGTACTAGTTGTAAAACAATTATGTTCTCTTTGGTAAACTATCTTCGTCTATTCCTGTCTGTCCAGGTACGGAAGCACATCACAGACCTGTACGAGGATCTGAGGGATGGGCACAATCTCATCTCCCTGCTCGAAGTGCTGTCTGGTGTCACACTGGTAAGTCAACACGCCATTATTTTAAACACAAAGATGTACTCAGAGATGCCTTTAAACTGCAACACACACAGGTCTTGTCCAGGTGTCAGCTTTGTATTATACACAAGTCAAATCCAAAGCTTTGAGTAAGTCTCCCATTTCATGTGGTACAGATCAGCTTTATCCTGCATAATGCAATTCAGAGTCATTATGACACATGCTTTGGCACTTGAACTACAACACCTGGGCGGTTGTGCTGCCTGAATTGACCTGATGTAAGGGGTTGGGCTTATGTCATGAAACGTCCTGGCATGTTACTGATGTCTGTGACTGCGGATTCAGGTCTGGCAGCACAGGAACAGCTGCATCTGCATTAAAAGCATGTGCTATGCACTGCAGTGTGCAGTAATGATGTTAGTACATTATTTCTACACTCAATCCTTCCAACTGTTATGACTGAGGACCATGATTGCACTGGGGCACAGGGACTGACAGGTGGATTAATGGACACACCACCTACCCACTGCCATCTCTCTCTCTCTCTGTCTCTCTCTCTTGCTCTGTCTTTCTGTCTCTCTCTCTCTTTCTGTTTTATTGTCATGACTATTTCATTTTTTTTGTTTTTGTTTTTATTAGTTTTGGTTTTGCTTCCCCCCATCTTGTTTATAATGTTTTAAGCATTCTCGTCTCTGCCCTTCAACATTGTTTCTGTCTTCGCCCTTTTTCTCCACATCCCTTTCTATGATGTCATCAGCACAAGGGTGGGTCAACCCTGCGGAGAGCATGTGTATCACGCGCCCCCCCACTCATTTTGCTGTGTGGGGAGGATGAAGAGGCTGGAGCTCAGGGAGTATGTGTGACCCCCTCCCCCCACTCAAACACACACATATTCTGCTTTCACACCACAGGGTGTGCACTCAATTCAAAGAACAGGTCAATTTTGTGTAGATTAGGAGGGGTATACCTAATAAACTCATCCATAATTCATGTAGCGGGTCATAAAAATATGCGTAATCTGATTGATTAAATGTAGATGTTGGACAGACCTTGCCTTGCAACATGTATACACACATTTTAGCTGGAGGGCTGCCCATACCCATTAACATACTCTCACACTGATACAATTTCACGTGTTCCCTATGTGGGGGTCCTCTGGTCACCTGATGATTAACTTAAACTGATGGTTTTACGCTGTACACACTACTACTTATGTGATCGTGAGCATGCATTTGCTTGTGTGTTTGTGTATGTCTGCTACTTCACCTCAAATCGTGAGATGTTTGAGAACGACACAGAAGATGCATTTCGAAACCTAGTGAGCTATATTCTTGCTTACTGGTTATATAGGCAGCTGCTTTCCAAGGCAGCACCTTAACTGTTAGTGATTACCATACAAATAGCTTGCAGGTGATTTCAATAAAATGTGATGTTAGCATGTTGCTAAGCATGCTAACTACTACATGCTAAGTGTAGTTAAAAATACATAGCACATGCAATTGAAACTTAATTACGTGAACATTTTTTTAGTGATACTTGTAGGATTTAATGAAATGTACATTTATTTATAATCAGGATTTCATGTGCCACATTCACCATCTAGGGTTTATAGTTTTAAAAGTGTTTGCTTTTTGGGATTGCCTGAAACGTCTTAAGGCAGAATTGGCTGAAATCTGCAACAGAAAATCTGCCTTCTGCAACAGCCTTCACGTGAGAAGCATGCCTATGATGTCTTAAAATGCTGCCTCATCAGCTCACTAGGTTTTGAAATAACTTAAGATGGTGTACGATGCAATAATTAGTTTAGCTTTGGTGTTCATATGATTAGCAAATGCCGAAAGTTTCGTGGTCTGTTAACTGTTCTTATTACCATTATTTTAAATTACTGACTGATAGAGGCTTGTCTTTTTACAGTGTGCTGCTTGTACTGCTTTCAGCATGCTCCTAATTTAACATTGGTGTATTATTGCAGACCTCTAATGTACACAGATTATTAGTGTACTCATCTGCATCTCTCTCTTACCTGTTTTTATTAGCCCAGGGAAAAGGGTCGCATGCGTTTTCACAGACTGCAGAATGTGCAGATTGCCTTAGACTTCCTCAAGCAGAGACAGGTATGTACACCTATGTGCTAAATATATACACACACAGAATTACAGAAAAACTTGTCACTAGTTATGACCCTGGACTAAAGCAATGCAAAAATTCAGAAGGAAAATAAAAGTGATTGCTAGAGATGCCTGTGTCCTCAGTATCATTTTGTGTCAGTCTCCAACATAGCAGAGGCTTGAGTTGACATGACCTCCAGTGACGTTTTCTACCCCATACAAGCCCATGTAATATCTTCTTTCCCATCACCCCAGCCCAGGGCCCTTAAACCAGACAGACTGGCAAACAGCAGCCTTCTCCCACAACACAGCACATAGCTTTTGACAACTGCTGCATAAGAGAACAACACTTTATTACTTTATTGCTTTATTATAGGTCAAATTGGTGAATATACGTAATGATGACATCACAGATGGGAACCCAAAACTGACATTGGGTCTGATCTGGACCATCATTCTTCACTTCCAGGTAAGTTCACCTTAAGTTCAGTCACAGAGCTAATAGGCACCTGCTGTGGCCTGTTTCAATATGTAGAGCTCAGCACATAAGACAGAGGTGGCTATTTTGAGCACAGGGGTTTGTTAATGGCAGAATAAGAGGGAAAAGCTCAAGAGTGAAGGTGAAAAAAATAAAAACTCTAACACCAGACCTTCTTAATATGCTCAGGGACCAGTTTATATGTGTTTCATAAGAAAATGTCTGCCAGTCTGCTCGTACCATAGGTGCTAAGGGCAGTGGTTAGCACTAGAGGGACACATTAAAGTAGCATGCCATTCTGCACGTTTTAGTCACCTTTATATATGTGGAAATGAGTTATATTGCCAGGGTTGTTTTAATAGCGTAAATAATGCAAAGACTAGATCTTACCAGAATAAGAGTTTAAATTTATATTTATGGAGTAATCAATAAAATAATGTATTCTTAACAAATCATTATTAACCCCTTTATTAAAAATTAATAGTTAAAATAGTTATGTACTGCTCTCTACAATTATTTGAACACTTCCCAGAATTGTCCAGCAGGGGGCACAGTGACTATCAACAGGACAGTGACATCACAAGGTGACTTAGGGAGCTGGTTGCCAAGGAGATTGTATTGTCATGACCCCAAAGCCTCTTCAATCAGCATGATTCAGCAAAAAAGAATGGAGGAGGCAAAGAGCTCATAAAGACAGGAAATGAGATCAGAAACCACTTCTGTTTTCTTGCACAGAATCTGATGTTTTACCCATCAATTTCAAACAGTGATTAGAGAAGAGATATTTAAAACAAACTCTCAATTATATTGACAAATGAGTGCTATTGGATTAGACCAGAGCAGAGCACTGATGTGAAAATGAGTATGTACTGTAACCACATGTTGCATCTTTGAAAAGAATACTGAAAATGTGCACAGTCATGGACAGGCGAAAGAAAACATGGGTAAACATTGGTTTAAGTGACTACCTATTTACCTCTATCACCAAGCTATGAGCTTGATTTGTAGAAAGAAATCTTTTCATGGCATGATAGATATAGTATTTATAAATCAGATAACTGGTAGTTCTGGTTCTGAACATTGGTCAATAAAGAATTCCATCCATGCTAATGCATATTGAACATTTTCAGTATTTTATTACATACTAAACCTTTACTGAGGCAAGGAGACGTCTTGACTTATACATTATTACTTGAGAAACAATGTAAGTGAAACCCTAGTAGTCATAGCATTTCTGTTATGTGCAAAGTATGGAGAATTCATTGCAGCTAGACAATGTTAGATTAGCTAAAGATTAGGTAAACATCATTTGATATAATCATCTCTGCACAGCTAGTTGAGTGGAGGAGTTGGTGGTTGCTGTTTTTCTGTCAGAGAAGTAAAACCTTTGAAGCAATCCCCATGTGCCATTTTAACGCTTCATTTTACACAGCCAAGAGAGGCTAGCAGTCTAACCTCCCCCACACTCAATCTGGGACACGTCCCACAGTTTTCAAACCACAGCTGTAATTTAGGCTAACTGCAGCCTTTCTGAATTGTTTCGGATATCCTCATATTGACCTCATAAATTTTTGTCTAAGATCAGGATCCTGAGGGAGAACACTAATCAGACTCTAGCATGTTAGCCCAAGCTGTGTTTGTGTCAGCTGTTTCTGTCACACAATGAACTGATCTGATTGGCTATTGCTGATATGAGTCAGAAGGAAGGTGTGGCTTTGGGTTGTGGCAGGATTGTTTGGCATGGGTTGTAGTGTCCTGAAATCTTATTCTGTCCTTCTACAGAAAAAGCTGATTCCTGTGTTCTGGTCCCTCTCTGTCAGTAAACAGAAGACTATCTCAGTTACAGTATAGTAAAGGGTCTGTGTTAGCAGGCTGTGTCATATTACAGTTACAATGATCTATTTCTTGTTAACTCATCAGTAGCCCATGCAGTCACATTTATGTATTATATGTCCGGATCACATGATGAAATTCCATCTTGTTGTGTAGGGGTTTTAATAGTTGAGGTAGCCTTGTGTTGCCTTTATCAGTTAATAAGGTCTTTCATTTTTAACCACCTTACTCTTTATACAAAAAAATCTATTCACATCGTAGTAAATCTATTCATTGATCTTTTGCTGACAATACAACCATACAAAACAATACTGATGGATACTGATGCATTACAGGTGCAGCAATTGAAATTTCAAATGTACTTTTCTTAGGCTATGAGTTAAGGGCTGTTGGATTGGTGTGCTTGCATGTGTGCATGTGTGTTGAGCTCTGAGCTCACCAGGCATCAGAGCTAGCAAAAGCGGGAGAGCACATGGATAGGAGGAGAGAGAAGGAGAGTGAGGAAAAAAAGGAGGAGGGAGAGAGGGAGGAGGAAGCTAAAGCAGCAGTAGAGTATTCTGTGAGGCTGCAGCAGGCTAGAGATAAAGCTCTTTTTGCACCAGTGCCTGCCAGCGAGAGCAGAGGAGCGACCCAGTAACTGCGAGAGAACACAGGCAACCTGTTATTACTGGAGCACCCGGCTTCCTCTGTCACCTGCAGGCCTCTGGAGCCACAGCACATATGCGGAGACATATGCTTTCAGTCAGGATCAAAATTGCTGAACCCTGTAGACACATTCTAACACATGTAAGTCACACGGTTTTATTCACACCCAGTGGTTGTGCACAGGAGAGCACCATATTAATCGGATCAATCTCGTCACGCCTGACTGGTGGAGCTGCGCCTTTTCCAACACCAGGGCGAACAGTTTGAAGAAAGCAGTGCAGCTTCGGTTGGGGGAGGACTCTTGGATTTCCCTCTTTTTTTTCTCATGCATCTACAGTTCAGTCGCCCAGCACTATCCTGGCAGCTGTCTATTTATATTACATAGCAATAGAAACCGGCAGCATCAGGGAACGGCACCTTGTCAACTATTGCTCATTTTCATTTCTGCACATCAGTCCAAGGACATGAGCTGTTCATGAGCAGATAGGAAACAGGATGGCCTCAAACCATGACCATCAGATATATGTGATTGGACCGTGTGCTTAACAGCATCCATAACCAACACTGTCAGCAGGGGGAAAGTGGTTATTGAATTTTGCTGGCTGAAGGTGAGGTCCTCAGTCACATTCTCAGTTCCTGTAGTTCCTGTCCTATTTGTTGATTCATATGTGCTGGCGCCAGGGCATGGTTTGCCAGTTACTGTAGCAGCAGAGACGAGACGCTGAGTACCTTGGCCCTC
Organism: Chromobotia macracanthus; assembly: GCA_036877525.1. NCBI lineage: Eukaryota > Metazoa > Chordata > Actinopteri > Cypriniformes > Botiidae > Chromobotia > Chromobotia macracanthus. The sequence continues at coordinate 5,139,202 of JAZGTH010000084.1, forward strand.
CCCTCCTTTCTCCTCAATGTCTGGAAACTTGTTTTAACGGAACTTGCATACACAGGAGCTGCATGCACAGGTGTGATGCCAAGACTAAACATCACCTGACTCAGGCTGTCTATGATCAGGTGACGATGGAACAAAAGATGTGTTTGGCTGTGACTAAATTGCGGATGAGCTGGAGGATTGCCTGACTCTGCACATTTGATCTGATCTGAGACCTTATATACAGCTGGACCATAAGCAAATTCCCACAGGATGGGAACTACCACTACAACCTTACTGCCCTAACTGAGGTTAGCACTATGGAGTGCATTCATCAATAATGTATACTAAAGAAATTTGGAGAGGTATGTGTTTCTGGGCATATTATGATAAACACAGAGGAATACACATTCAGACAGTCTTTACCAGTTTGTGTGCAAGCCGAGGATTACCTGGTCTCTTTTGGTAAATTGCCAGGGATGTGTTCGGACTCTGAGATATTGAGTGTGCACGTGTGCACTCCCAGAACAGTGTCTGTCTGCATTGCAGTTCTGTCTTGATTCTCACTGTGAGGAATATCGGCAGTAGGATGGTAAGTGTTTGAGTATCATGACAAATGGTTTGCTGTTTAACTGCCTGTAAAATGGGCTAAGTGAGTCCAGGTCCTCTACTCTTTATTGTAAATCAGCACTGCACCATCTCTGCATGATCAGAATGACAGTCAAAAGCTTTGCTGTAGGGTTTTTGAATATTTCATAAAGGACAGTGAACTATATGCAGCATCATGCCTAAAGGCATGCTGTGACCCTTCAGGTTAAGGGCTGCTGACTGCAAATTTGACTAAGAAACGCAATAAAGAAGAGCAAGCAACAAGGCAGGAGGAGGAAAAACTGATAAGGACCAAAACATGCAGTCCTGGAAGAACCTGAACCAAACCCTCTCTCCACCCCACTGCATGCACTGTCATAGTTATATCTTATTGTCTACAATTTAATTACAGATGAATCATTGACTTTAAATTTTAAAAACCTCAGGTTCACTTTTGCTGAACTGCTCTCATCGTGGGTTCCTTTCTTCCCTTGCCTTGCGTTGCTTTTTATGTTTTTGTTTCTCAGTCTTTGTGAGATATGGGGAGCTCTTTTGGTTGTGTAAAACAACCCAAGGATGCTGGACCAGGTGGTCCTGCACCACTGTCACCTAAAAACAGACTTCGATTTAGGCAAAAACGGAAGGCCAAACACAAGTTAAAAGGTGTTGAAGGGAAGGACATGAGTAGACGTGCCTTTGAAGAAGGTGTTGAACTTACAGAGCAGTCTATGGCAAGAGACCCCAAATTGGTTTCTGGCCAACAAGTTACTGAAACACCCACCAATGTAGTTCTGGTTCCTGGTATGGCCCCTATATTTGGAAGCACCGGGACATTGCGGGGCAGCAAGATGGCCATTTTATCCCCAGATCCCAGTCCAGCGTGGATGGGGTCTCTTCATCAGTTTGAGGTTGAAGTGCTCAGTGAAGGGCCTTCAGCTCAGTCAGAGCAAGTTAAGACAACACCTGGAGGAGGCAAAGTCTGCAAGGTACGGGAGCGAGTGCAGGGGGTATTAGAGAGACCACGCCTTTTGCGCTCCAAATATGATGACCTGAAAATAGAGGAAAGGGAAAAAATGTATGGACAAAGTGATATGATGTTTGACAATCCCTTGAAAACAGAGCAGAAGGGAGTGGTGCACATACGTGAAGTTGGAGGACAACTTTGTGTGGTCCGCACTGTCTATCCAAAAGACAATGGGTTGCCTGTCTGGCACAACAATGAACTTGAGGTCCATTTTGAACCTCCAGCTGCATCTCTTGTTACAGAGGGTGCTAAGAAAGTACAAGTGTCCCCAAATCAAGAACGACCACCTAGGAAAAGAGACACTGCTAAAATAGCAACAGCTGCAGTACCAGTAAAAAAAGGGAAATATTTCCCTTTGGACAACTCCGCTCAAGTGGCTGAGGGTTTTGGCCCTCTACTGCAGGACCCTCAGTCTTCAGGTTATGCTAGTGATGTGCCTCTTACCTCACCCGAGGCAGGAGAAGCAGTTCAGACTGACTGGGGGAGCTCCTCTGATGTGCTTGATTCTTCTGTACTTGAGAGTCCCATTTCCCCGCAAGAGAAACCAGCTCAGCCTCCCACCCAGGTCAGACCTTTTCTCTTTGTTTGTCAGTATCTTTGTAAAACATAAAGGGGGGGGAGATAAAAGCAGACTGGGCTTATGTATGGGTAGGGGTATGTGAGTTTTTACTTCATTCTATTTCCTTTAATATTTGTTCAGATCTAACTATTTCTATTGTGTAACCTTCTTCCCAGCCAGTCAGTTAATGTTCTACTGAGTGTAGAACACAGTATTTCCTGCTCTTTCCTGACCCTGTCCAAGAAGTCTAATCAGTACTGCCCAGACCATCTCTCTCTGTCTCCTTCCTTCTTCTCGTACCTCCCTCTTCCTCCCCATTCTCCACTCATTTTATTCTCTCACACCACCTTTCTTACCTATCAGTCTTGTTGCTCTGTACTAGAGTGGAGCTGCTTGGTGCTGCTGAAGATGTGATCACTTGTGGGAGACGTATTTCAAGGCTGTGAAGGAATTTTCTTGTTTCAGCAGAGTGCTAATAGCATTGCTTAGTAGGCGATTAATCCTATATGTTCTCATGTCAGAACCGTGTTCTTGCTGTTTCAGTGATGTCTACCTGACCGGCCAGTTATTATGCTGCCAATGTACCAGAAATAGGTCTTTAGAAATGTAGTGTCAATGTGGAAACAGAAGGCAGCATGTACACACCCAGAAATACACATTAAAGAGTCAATGGTTGAATGTGTTTCAATGCAGGCTCAGTGATCTCTCCCAATAGAGCAGAAAACTGTGTTCCTTGTGGTTGAGCACAATATGTGCCAGCTGCAGTCGTGTCGTCATTATTGTTTCCCCACATACGAATGAAGATGGATTTGTTATGTGGATTAATCAGACCTCCAGCAAACTTCCTCAGGGGAAATGTTTTTCATTTTAACTTATTCATGTTAATATTTGTTGTTTTTGTGAATGTTGATTTGTCTTCAATATGTTTTATTGTCTTTTGTTGTGTTCAGTTGTTTTTTTGCAGTATAATTCATAGCTTTTCCTCCTTTTTCTTTATACCTACACTGCTTTAAAGTTCATGGTTGTTTGCTTAGTTAACTGTGATGTAATGAGACTGAGGGTTGCAGGGTGCATCTCATCTCAGAGCATTACTGTCCTGAATCTAGTGTAATATCACAAACTCTGTGATCCATGCTTTGGTGAAAATGCCTCTGTGTCACAGTTTGACCTGTCTGTTGTATTTAAAATGTACCGTATGTCAACAGAATCATGCTTGCTGTACCATTGGTTGACTCAGTTTTCTTAAAGATTGGTTTGACTCAACGCTCTTGCCTGGACAACATGATGGTGATATAAAGTTTGGGTGTGTTCTTATGGCTCAGGGCAAAGTTAATTGGACTAGTGTTAGAAACCAGACTTCATATTTTATTCATCTTTAGAATAAGAGGCTCAGACTAGGGTAGTTACTGTTCTTTTAATGTATGTCTCCTTTTTTGACCATGCTGATCTAGAACTGCTTTGGCTTTGTGCAGACGTGTGATTTTACTCTCTAAGAGTGTCCCTAGTCTCAGAGCTGTCTGTGTTCATTACAGGTTTTAAAAGGTTTCCTTATTTGCTCCAGAAGAAAAGAAGTGCAGGGTTTTGAAATGAAGTGCATGAGAGGAATGACAAAAGAATAGAGATTAAAGACTGGCACAGACATACACTATAAATACAGACTCTCTTTGTTAAGAGGAAGAGGATAAGTGGCCTGGCTGTGGATCATAGGGCTTTGTGTTTAGAGATACAACGGCTCTGTAAACATGTTTGGACACATCTGGAAAAGAAAAGTTCACTCAGAATTATGTGGCACGTGCAAAACATCATGTTACATCCCTTAGCCTGTTTAGTATGCTAGCATTCTGGTAAAGCTGACAACTTAACAGATATGTATATACTTTTAATTTTCTATTTTAGATGGGAAATATTGATTTATCTTCATATATAAGTTTTGTCCAATAAAATATATTATGGTAATATATTATATGCTCTGTATTATGAGAGTGCCTCCTCACTCCAGTTAGCAATAGCAAGTCATCAGTGGCAAATAATGCATTGGCCAGACTAATGTAAACTAAAAGCTATTGGCTGTTTAAATGGAAGGACACTGTCTTCAATATGTTCTGCCCCAATGTTCTGTTTTAATAGTAAATACATCAGCACAGAAAAGAAAATAGTACTTATCAAAGGTTGCATATTGTGTTTTAGGATGTCTGTAAATAATATCTTGTGTTACTCTTTAGATCTCAGAGATCTATGTAAGCGGTGAGTCTGGTGACCTCACAGCGAAAGAGAAACTGTTAATATGGAGTCAACAGGCCACAGAGGGCTATCCTGGTCTGCGGTGCACCAATTTCTCCTCCTGCTGGAGTGATGGGCGCTTATTTAACGCCATTCTTCACAGATACAGGTACACGCATGCATATGACTATAATTAAGTACAATGAGTGTACAATTTAAAAACACACAAGGGTGTTAATACTACTCTGATTGCTTTGTGATTTGTAGGCCAGACCTGATTGACATGGAAGTGGTCGCACGACAGAGTAACCGTGAGAATCTAGAACAGGCCTTTGAGATTGCAGAATCATTAGGGGTAACACAACTTCTAGACGCAGAAGGTAACATTGGTGTCTGGTCTGTCTTTTGTTTTTATTCTTTCAGCAAATTTGATTTAATATCTGCTGAACTTCAGACCTTGTTTATATTCCAACATTTGTGCTTGGTCACCTTTTTGATGTCTTTATTCTCACTCTAAATCAGATGTGGATGTGCCATCACCAGACGAGAAGTCTATCATCACGTACGTCTCCTCCATCTATGATGCTTTCCCCAAGATCCCAGAGGGTGGAGAAGGCATTTCAGCACATGTATGTTCATTTTACAGCTCACCTAAAGGCCATCCAAATTCAAAGCCCACTAGATGCTCTTTTTTACGTATGGCTTCTGTTGTTCAGGACATTGACCAGCGATGGGCAGAGTACCAGTCAGGCTTCTCTTCTCTGCTGCAGTGGACAAGGCAACACACGTCCCTCATGGCCAACAGGCTCTTCCCCCACAATCCTGTGGAACTCAAGGTGAGACGATGAATAGAGTATTTTGCGTATTGAAGTAGTATTGAACGAAATTCAAGTTTATATATAATACTTCCTTGTCTGCCATTGTATATGTATTTTTTTCCACTGCGCTCATAAGTATGCATTATGGGATTGCCTTCTCCGCAGGGGATAAGTGTAAAGTTGCCTTGATGAATTAATTTACCTACCTTACCTTCTGGAACATCATTCTTGTTGGGAGTGCGGAATTATGATGTCTTAAAATTCCGTAGGCAGCTCACTAGAATTTGAAACAGAGCAGATGAGACAGAATCTGTGTAAATCGCCCTTTAATGTGATCTTGCTTGGCTGTTTACCAAATGTCTTCCTTTCCTCAGGCACTTTACAATAAATACGTCCACTTCAAAGAAACAGAGATCCCTGCCAAGGAGGGAGAGAAGACCCACATCCAGCACCTTTACAAGCTTCTAGAGGTAAGAGAGACACACTGTAACAAAGATAAAAAGACAGTGAGATTGAGGTTGACCTTGATTCTGCAGCTAAATGCAGGCTACACTGTTCACAAGAGGCACAGCGGAGCTGTACATGAACAGATTCAGGCTAATATAGAGTGCAATGTTTCCATGTGGGAGGTTGGGAATAATAAGTGTTTAAAGGGAACATGCAACCACCGCATACTTAGAAACATGCTTAATATGCTTAAATCTTTGTTTTTGATAAGGAAGTTTGATGTTTATTGATTTTGTTTAGGCGTGGATAGAGTTTGGGCGTATTAAGCTTCCCCAAGGACTACACCCGAATGACCTGGAGGAGGATTGGGGGAAACTGATCCTGGAGATGCTGGAGAGAGAGAAAGCAATGAGACCTGCTGTGGAGAGGTTTGTAACTTCACTTGCAGGAAGAAGTTTTGAGATGTTGACTGTGTTATGAATTTTAAGACATTTGATTGAATTTCAGTATTTGAATATCAATCTGTTTGTAACCATTGTGTTTGTAACCTGTCATTGTGGATGTTCTGTTAGGTTGGAGTTACTCCTGCAAATGGCCAATAAGATCCAGAACATGGCTCTTGATTGTGAGGAGAAACTCACCTTGGCCAAAAACACTCTGCAGGCTGTAAGTAGACTTTTCTCTTTATAGGCAGCAACTCGCCAAATTTTTTACTAAGCTCATAGGAATGCATTTAGTATTATGTTATTATGCTGCAAACCTTTTAAAACAGTCTTCGCATGTGCCTATAATGTTTTAAAATGCTATCTGAGCTATTGACTTGTATTTCAAAGTAGACATGCTGAACAGAGATAGTGTTCTAAGATAGTATCTGCTTATTTTGTTGCACTCCATCAATCAGACATTTACTATAAACTACATTTACATTTACAATAAATCCTTGTGTTTCTTCTTTCCTTCCTCAGGATGTGTCTCAGCTGGAGAATGGGCAGCCAGTGCGATTTGAGAATGAAATGGGGATGTATCTGCAGGACTGTGAAGTTCTGGTCAAACAGCTTCACCTTGACCTGCAGGTCCTCCGAGATGAGAAGTACTACCAAGTAGAGCAGCTGGCTTTCAGGTAATAGAGAAAAGTGAAAGAGGAGGGTGAAAGTGGGCTGCAGATGAGTGGTGAGAGGCAAGGTTGTAAAGGTTGAGGAATAAATACAGCTTGAGACTGTTAAGCATTGTGAGTTATTTTTTGTTATTGATTATGTATTTTAAAGGCAAATGGCCAATGTAAAAAAAATATATATATTATTTATTTATCCCACTAGTAAAAATGGTGCAGACTATGGCTTCTTATCATTGGCTGAGCAACTGTCCACACTTAAGGGTGGGCAATTTGAAATGATCAAAAATTAACTGGCCTGTCTGATTTATTGCTAATCTATCAATATGTCACTTTTTATTTCTAGCAAACCCTATGCATGCTATTTGTTTACACTTTACAACTGCTGTTGCTGTGTTCATTTTTCATTCAGCAGTGAACAATTCCTTTCTTGTAGGGTATCATGTCTGCAGGAGGAGCTGGTCTCCTTACGCCTGCAGTGTGCCAGTGTGTACAGGAAGGGCCATTTCTCCACAGGAGGTCTGCTGGGAGAGCATGCTGGTCAGAAGGGCCCTGCGGGCGGTCTGGCCACACTGGGAGCACAGACACTTCTGGGGGCAGTGGGCGCTGTAGCATCCCTACTCAGAAGGCCGATGTCCCGATCAGACCTGGTTGCCATGTCTTCTTCAGAGGATGAAGGAAGCCTGCGCTTCATTTACGAGTTACTGGGTTGGGTAGAGGAGACGCAGGACCTTCTGGAGCGAGCCGAGTGGGGTTCAGACCTGCCATCTGTAGACCAGCACCTGCAGGACCACAGCATCATTCACACAGCAGTTGAGGATCTTCTGAACAGCATCAAAGAGGCGCGAAACTATGAGGTACATAAGGTGCAGGCATCTGTTTATTTTGTTTTGTTTTCCAGTCTGTGATATAACCTTGATTTAATACTTCTGGATTGACAGAAATTGTGTTGGTGAAGTGCTAATATATTTCAAACCTTTTAATAAATGCTCTATTTCTGTATGTTCTCTCTCCCCCAGTCGAGGGTCTCGCCCAACTTACATAGCAGTTACTCCGAAACGCTGTCCAAGCTAGAGAACCAGTATTGCAAACTGCTGGTAAGTTTTTTTTTCTTTAAATTTTATGGTAAGCAGGCATATGTGAGTATATTTAGGTTCATTAGACTCTGTATTATGGGATATTACTGCTCCCTAATCTCATCAGGGCGTGACGGAGTGTGTCTCTTTACAAAGACAGAATGCTTGAGTATAACATGCACAAGAGTGCTGAACAACACCTGCTCCTGACACACACACACTTAATTTAACCAAAACAGCTCTCCATAAAGACAAGCGTTTGTTCAAAGGACCTGCGGGACCAATTTGCTATGGGGTCTTACCACAAAAAAAGCATCAGACTGAGTAGTTGACTGCATCATATGGCTTCTGTTATGAATGTTTTTTGTTGTCGCAGGAACATTCGTCATTGCGACTGTGTTGCCTGGAGAGCCTTCGAGCTTTTGTGTCCCACTGCACTGAGGAGCTGATCTGGCTCAATGAGAGGGAGGAGGAGGAGCTGGCCTTCGACTGGAGCCATAGCAACACCAACATGGCTGCCAAAAGAGAACTATATGCTGTAAGACTGAATCTATAGCACTCTGAATAAAAGATATAGATGAGAACATACCACTTGTGTCCACTGTATATCCCTGATTTGGTTTTATATTATTCCATATAAAGTCTATCATCATGTAATATTGTATATCCTACAATAATATTAATGCAGATTATTAAGGCAGTATTATAATTATCCTTTTTTGTCTTCATTCTCTATCCTCTCTCAGGAAATGAGGTCAGAGCTGGAGGAAAAACAGGAAGTAATGCGCTCCCTTCAGGATACAGCTGACCAGTTGCGTCAAGAGAACCATCCAGCCAAACAAACAATTGAGGTGAGGTAATCAGGACAAACACTTAGTTTGTGACCTCAAATTGTTGGGTTCAGTTGCCAGAATAAGAAAAGTTTGAAGGAATATTTCAGCCTAAAATTAAACTTCTGTCCTCATTTATTCAGTCTCATGTTGTTCCAAACCCATATGACATTTTTTCGGTTATGATTGACTTGAGGGAAAGCATGACATTTTTATTTTTGGGTGTGCTTGTCTTTTAACATCAGATTTTCAGCACAGAGTCAGATAAAGAATAAATGCAATCATTAAATCTTCCTGACATGCAGTACTGCTCTCTCTAATCACAGGCCTACAGTGCTGCCCTGCAGACACAGTGGCAGTGGGTGAAAGAGCTTTGCATATGTGTGGAGCAACATCTCAAGGACAACACTGCCTACTTCCAGGTGCTGAGTCAAGCTAAGCCTTTTCTGCTTCTATTTTATTTTGTTTGAAAATGTGTTTTTAAATGGCACATTTTTGTATTATAGTTTATGAGTGATGCAAGGGACTGCGAGAGCCATCTGCGCCAGCTTCAGGACTCAATCAGGAGAAAATACATCTGTGATAAAAACAGCAGACTTGGCAGATTAGAGGACCTGCTGCAGGACTCTATGGTGGGCCAGACTCCTGGATCTTTTTTCCTTTATTCAGTGAAAACACAGTTGTCCCAAATGTTTTTCACATCATTCTTTTTATTGATTTTAAAGTTCAGAATATTTTCTGTGATGTAATGCATGCAGTTTGAGAATTCAAATGCTGTAGAGTATGTGATTGCCCCCATATACAACAAGCATCATAATGGCATCATAAGATAGGTGTTGCGAAGGGTGGGCGGAGCAGTGGGTGTATACTCCATGGCCATATGGAAAAGAGCTGGCACAAGTGTTTGGTAAGGGCATAAATGCAGCAAAAAAATTGAAGGCTAAATGTAAAAATATTGTAATGGTATTGGGGCAGTTGAAACCCTTTATACCATTGAGTCATATTGGTACATTCCAAAATTGCATAGTAAGAACATTTACAAATAGAGCAAAAGGAGGCCACAAATACTCATGTACTCATTCAATTTAACTGCCATGTACTCAGATACTCAAAATCGTCAAAGTGCCTATTTCTAGTTAGATCATTATTCAATTAGATCATAATTGAGCATTAATAGATGTCTTCAGCGTTCTTAGAAAGAAAGATCACAGTCATAATTTATGGAAACTCTATTAGTCTTTTGATACATTTGCAAAAATCTTGCTCTCGTTATTGCTTTGCAAAACCATGATGAGCTCTAACCCTAGTCCTAGGTCAAATATGATACCACATATGAAATTCATACAGACAGCTTAATGTTATTAACTCTGTAATTACCTCTTGCTTGGTTCTGCTTTCCTACGTCAGAACTAATGAATTCCATATAAGCTTTTCAGGATAGTGTCATGCTGTCCTGTACTGCATAAAAATACACAGATCATTATTGCAATAAAAGCTAAGCAAATAATAACCCATGGAAAAATATTAGTAATGCTCATTCGCCTAAAGCTAATTTGGAAGTCAATAATCTGATATTTTAGTAGGAGAAAAGGAATCTTTATCATGGGAGCACATTGTTCATTTGACATTTATAATGCAAAATTGTTATTAATGGTGGTAGACTTTCAGCAGAGGCTCAGATCTGAACCATAAAATGGATAGTTATGACATTGAAATCTAATGGGATGAGCAGCATTTAATGTCAAAGTTCAATATATACATACATGCATGTGCCTTTGCATTCTATATTTGTTAGCCAAATTGTTCCATTATTTGACAATGATCAATCCATAATTTTTTCATATGTGCATTGTCTAAAGCAAGACAATGCAGATAGTGATTTTTACCACAATCAAGAGGTTTGTAAATGTTGCCTGATAGGCTGCCTGATTGACTTTCTTTTGTTTATTTGGTTTTTCATCAGGAGGAGAAAGAACAGCTGCTTGAATACCGCAGTACAGTAGCCAGCCTTGTAGGCCGGGCTAAATCTGTGATCCAGCTCCACCCACGTAGTGCAGATAGTAACCTGGGCACCACCACACCCATTCGTGCCATCTGTGACTACCGGCAAATAGAGGTATATGAAACTCCAGATATCTTACCATCTCAGTCTTATTGCTTTGTGTTTCCTTACCACATCACAGCCCTGCATTGATCCCTCTTAAAAACTGATCTAAGATCACATTCTGAAAATTTATTTAAATTACATTTTTTCAGATTTGCTTTTTTGTAGAGCTGCTTTGAATCAGTGTGTATTGGGAAATCGGCTACATAATTTTGAAATCACACTGAGCTGAATTTAAAAAACGAATGTGATCCTAACTTAGTTTCTTAGAGCTTTAAGTTTATTGGTTCCTTCAGTCCAAATACTTTCTTTGCATATTTTCAAATACTTGCATTGTCTTTACTCAGGGCATCAGTGAAATGCATTCTTGAGCTTCGAAAACCTTGTATGGCATCAACCTTACTAAAATGAAGATGATTTGGAACACACTCATAGGCAGCAACTTAACTTTGAACACCACAAAAATAGCAGTGCTGTCTGGATGGACAGTTCACACGGTTTTAGAACAGAGCTTCATAAATATTCTCAGAAATAATTTGGTAAAGTTATTAATATTTTTCATTATTTAAACAAGTTATTTTTTTTCATTAGAGTGTGCTAACAACCCATTTTGAGCCATTATTAAGATGAGTTGACAAGCACATACCTCCCATAACTTGCAGCTTTTGTAAAGCTTTCTTTTAAGTCATAGTTGTTATTAAATTGAAAGATGCAGACGGTTTCATCTGACCTGACCTTATGTGAAAAGTTGTTACAAGGCAACATCATGATAACTTAACGCATATTCAGTAATTAACTGCTTTGGAGGAGTGAAGACAAGTACAAGGGCCTTAATGATAGTAGATCTTTTCTAATTGTGTCATTGTGAGCAGAGAATTTGGGAATGTGAAGTTTTGTGAATGTATCACATGCAATGAACACACAGCTACAGTACTTAACCCCACTTCAATAGCTACTTTATTAAAGTGAATTCAAATGAGATACTGCATACATTTGTATGCTGAATGCTCATAAAATCAGTCAATCATACTTCAATTCCAATTCTTTCCTTTGATCTTTTTCATATTTTCTGAGTCAGGCGAGATCTAATAAATTCCCAAAATAATCTCTTTCTCCCTCCTTACTCCCCCTCCCACCCCCTTTCTCTGCCTTCCCCCAATCCTCCTCTGTTTCCTTTATCCCTCAATTTAACCCTTTTTCTCTCTCCGTTCCCCTCCTTCTCCCTTCCTTTATATGTGTGTCTGCGGGGATGGGCAAGGCCAACTCTCAGGTAGTATTGCCGCCCGTTCTTCTACTCTGACCTTTGCTTTCTGGCCTGGCCCTGCACACAAGGGATCTCTGCTTTATATTAGGCATCTCATGTTAGTTGCTCATTCTTGAAATGCAGTACTTTTTAAGCTATGTAAATTTAAGATTATCTATAAAATGGTATAACAGACTTTCAAATATATGCCCTTGGCAAGCTCAGGCATTGCTACTTGCTTTTGATTTAATTTGTTCTTTCACCAACATGATGTCACTTCCTGTAGGATGGTGTCATAAAGATAGTTTTGAGTCCAAAGAAAGCAACGTTTTGTTTTAATTAGATAAAGGAAAAATTCCAACTTTTCATGTTAATATTTCATTTAATGTTGATATTGAGGTTAAAGGCAACTAATACAATATGAAGTTTAGTATTGTATCCAGAATTTTAAGATGCATAATGACGACATGAAAATGTACTGCATAACAGGAATGACTATAATTTGAAAACAGCACTCATGTAATATGTACAAAGGTGTTGTTCTTCCAATAAATGACAAGACAATTGTTACCAAATGTAACCACATTATTCTGTAATAGAGATTAAAGAATTATCTAATATAATTTGAGGAAAGCAGGCAGATTATGGGACACCAATTCCATAATGGGAACATGTTGCATGTTAATTCACTAAACACTTTAAATTGTATTGTATTCATCATTAAAAAGCAGGCTGTACTAATCTAGTATCCCTATTTTTCCTACCAGTTATTACTGCTAGTTAACAGATTTTAGACCATAGTGATTTTAGACCATAATGTGCTCTGTGTGCAAGGGATGGGTTGAGAGTTGAGGTGTGGCACTAAAGTGCTCTCACATCTTCTCATTTTTAATTTGCTTGAATCACTCAGAATGCTTTTAATTTTGTTACCTTGAAGGCTATTGAAGGCCTTCAGCTTTAATTTGCCCAGGGCTAAAGATAGGCTAAAAAGCCAGTGTTTTTTTTTAAATGTATTTGAAATGATTTGACTTTGCCAGGTCAGTCGACATAATATGATAGTGCAGTAAGGAATTCATATTTCACTCACGAAGGCCATTAACATTTTATTCCTCATACTTTGGTTGATATCTTAAAACATCTTATGTTTTTGACCATCAAAGTTTTTTTTTTTTTGCTCAGTTTTTCTAAACCTTTCTCCTTTACCCACTGTATTTCTCATTTTTCTTTCCCCATCAATCCCTGTGTGTCTCTCTCTCTCTCTCTCTCTCTCTCTCTCTCTCTCTCTCTCTCTCTCTCTCTCTCTCTCTCTCTCTCTCTCTCTCTCTCTATCTCTCAGATCACCATCAGTAAGGGAGAGGAATGTGTTTTAGAAGATAACTCTCAGAGGACTAAGTGGAAGGTCATCAGTCCTACAGGAAATGAGGCCATGGTGCCGTCTGTGTGTTTCAGCATCCCTCCACCCAATCAGGAGGCCATTGACACTGCCAGCAGGTACAGCACACACATCCTTACAGCCCCCTACTGAATCTGTTAATAAGGATCCACATTGAGTCTTTTGTGTGGGCACTTTCGACTTGGAAGAAACCATTTAAAACTACTACACCCAATCAACCATCTAACAACATCCTAACAACCATTCAGAACACCTTAGCAATAGTTTATCAGCTAGCATTGTGGCAGCAAGTTTCTCCTTTGTAATGAAAGGTATGATAAAAACTTTTTTTTTAAATAATGCACACCTTGAATTGTGCATAATAAGATCAGGGATGTTTGGAAAGTAAATTAATTAAATAGTGACATCATGTTATCTTTTAAAGTTTGTTTTGTTGCTGTGGTTTGTTTTGCATTAATTGTATTGTTTTCTCTGTACATAGAATTGAGCAAACATATCAGAACGTCATGTCTCTGTGGCACCAGCTACATGTTAACATGAAGAGTGTCATTTCCTGGCACTATCTGCAGAAAGGCATTCAAAATATTTCCTCCTGGAGCCTAGACACAGTTAGTAACACAAATCTTAACCAATTTGCCACAATTCTATTATTGGAATTCTTTTGGATTATGAAGTTCATCATAACCAAGTCTCTGTCTTTCTACTGTAGATGCGCTTACAGGCCCCAGCAGAGAGACAGCAGGCTTTAGACAACCTCAATGCCCACCTTTCCGACTTCCTGACAGACAGTAGAGAGAGCTCCCTTTTCACGCCAGTTGAAAGAAGTGAGCTAGAGAGGGAAGCTGAGACTTGTCACGAGCATTGCCAAACACTGATAGTCTCTTTGGAGACAGGTAAGTCATGTTAGCATATAAGTCAGTTGTGAAACCATATAAAATATGAAATGAGGCTTAGCATTTTTTCATGTCTTTTAGTTGAGAAGGACGATTTGGTCTCTCGTGCCTATCTGTCAGAGCTGCAGAGCATTAAATCACACCTGGAGGAAGCAGAAAGCAAACTGATGCGTGACATGCAGACTCCACAAGCCAGCAGTACATCAGGAGATGTCGTAGATAATGCAGTTCACATAGCAGAGCAAGAGGTGAGGAATGACTTGTACAACTGCTCCCTCTACTGGTCAGTGACATCAATGACTGTTTATTTGTGCTCTATTAATGTGCCTTACAGTATTTAGCTGATATACCTAAGCTAAACAGTTAATTTGGCAACTGTCATTGTTTATAATTTGATAATTTGAGGGCTGGTGATTGACAGTTTTCTTTTAATGATGTTGCAGAAGTTACAGCAGGATCTCAAAGGTCTTCAGTCAGATTTGGGCGAGGTGTCTCGTCGTTGTGTGAGCTTCTTCAAGGAGAAACCTACCTCTTCTAGTGTGCCTGTTCTGCGCTCTGAGCTCAACCTTGCTGTAGAACACATAGAGAAACTCAACTCTCTCTCTTCCGTTTATCTGCACAAGTTAGTACACTGTCACTTGCCTCAGCTCTGGGCAGTTGTTAATTTAGTCTCAAGGGCAAGCATGAGTGAAGTGTTATGTGTCTCTGGCAGATTAAAGACAGTGGATGTGTTAATGAGAAGCCTGCAGGCTGCTGAAAGTCAAGTGAGAAATTATGAGAATCGACTAAGTGAAGAGGATATTGTGCCTGCTGATACTAATGCAATTCGGGCCTTGGCAGAACAGTTAAAGGTGAGACACTCATACATTTATTGCTTGTGGTCAATCATTATATCAGCTAGTCCAAATAACCACTCAGTGTTTGCGATTTTGAGATTATTCTGCTGTATAGGCACTTTGTACATTTTCCTGTCATCGAGGGTGCAAAGTAAGGCAGGACTGAAAACTAGGTGCATAACACCCTTATTTGTTATAAGCTTTTAACTGCAATTCAAACTCTCTTTGTCAAACTGTTGCAGAAATGGCATTCAGAGCTTCAAGAGCAGGATCACGTCTTCCAAACTCTGAGTTCAGAGGTCCAGCAGGCTAAAGAGGCTGGAAACCAGCTCAGCCAGCTGCACCCCGATCGCAGCCCCGAACTGAATCGCTATCAGGAGAAAGCACAGCAGCTCACTGAAAGGTGGACCGGAGTGCGTAGGCAAATGGAGACACGGTGAGTTGATTGGAGGTTAAAGGAGATACAGTAGCTTCTATTGCAATCATTAATTACTTCAAATTGTAAAATGAAAATTGATGGCCTGCAGGCAAGCGGATCTGGAGATGCTGGGTTCAGTGTTGCAGCAGTACAGAGAAGGACACTCCTCTCTCATCCGCTGGATAGAGGAGACCACAGAAAGGCAGGAAAACACACAGCCCGAACAGACAGACAGCAGAGCTTTGTCTGAGCAGCTCGCACAGCAAACGGTACTTTGCTGAGTTTCACAAGGATGAGATACATTTCTATAGTTCAACCAACTGTTTGTGTTTAGTATGTAATTATGCAATAAAAATGCAATATTAAGCACTTTTCATAACAGCAAACTCTTTGAATTAATTATGGATGTTTAAAAATTGTTATTTCATCCAGAAAGTTGGTCTAAATCCATAATAAAGCTGCACCGGGCAGCAAAATAAGAATTTTAGCTGTAGTTATGCTATTGATTGGAGGTCAAAATAAACGAGGAGAATAGACTTTTAGAATCCATCTGAAGTGACTCGTCTGTTATTCCACAGGCCTTGGTGGCTGAGATTGAACAGAATCAGACCAAACTGGATGAATGCCAGACACTCTCCAAACATTACTGCTCTGCTGTCAAGGTAAAACACTCTGTGAACAGTCTCAGCTACTGCTTGCTGTCACTCTGGCAGCCATTATGAATACAAATTGATTATGTTTGGACAATTGCCTTATACATCGGTTTGTACTCTGTCTCCCTGTCTGAATTAGGACTATGAACTCCAGCTTATGACATTTAGAGCTTTTGTGGAATCAACTCAGAAATCCTCAGTGAAAAGGAGGAGGATGCACTCTTCTTCAGATGTTATCACTCAAGAGGTAAACATTGAGGGTGACAGAACACAGTGTACTGAATGTGATGTATTGCATTGGTATATTTTCATGTTGATTCTTTATGCTTTAATCATGTTTTTCTACCGCTTTTCAGTTCATGGATCTACGCACACGCTACACAGCCCTGGTAACCCTGACAACACAACATGTCAAGTACATTAGTGACGCACTGCGGCGACTGGAGGAGGAGGAGGTATGAAGTATAGCTTCAGAAGTATACGCTTTAAAAAAAGATTTGTTAAAGATTTGTTTGCATTTGTTAAATGCAAATGCTTCATTTTTGTGGTGCAGAAAGAGGTTGAGGAGGAGAAGCAGACACGGGTTGGGCAGGTCTCAGAGCTGCTCGGCTGGGTCAAAGGTCTGCAGGATCGAGCTGGCAGATCTGCAGAGCCATCACTTGTTGCACAGCAGGTAAAGTTGGAGTACTAAAAATTTTTAGGATACTATAAAGATAACGTAATGTATTACTTGTAATGTATAACGCAAAGATATTTCAAATTTAATTATTTGTATAACAAATATACATCTTTCTAGTTGTGCTAAGAAATTGTAAGTGGGGAGATTAAATAATGTTCTGGACAATTGGGGGGCCTTGAAGTCAGAAAGGTTGAGATCCATTCTGTTAGATGTATTTGAAAATATCTGTCTCACTTTTAGGCCATTAGTGAGCAGTTAGAAGCTAAAAAAGAGGAAGTTGCTGAAGCTATCAGGAACACCCAAGTCTTCCTGATGTCCAAGCAGGCCAGCAAGTGAGTCTGCTCCTTACCACCTTCAGTACACAAACTTTGTAACTACAAATCAAACCCTCTATGAAACCATCCACCTCTAAGTACCAATAAATGTTACATCTGCATGATCTTTCTCATGTACTGTTAATAATGCAGCCAATGTGTCCTCAGGATGTCTTCAGAAGAGCGTGCCCAAGTGGCCTCACAACTTAATGAACTGACGGCCTGCTACAGTCAGCTGTGTGACAGCTCTGCAGCACAGTTACAACGACTTGAGCAACAGCTGGCCAAAGAGGAGGAACGCAAGGTACAGTTCATCGGGCAAAGGGAAGCCCCAAGCAGTGTTCAGCTTTGCCAAAGCCAGCTTCAACTGCAAAGTGCTTGAAGCAATGCTTTTGAAATGTATATTGCTTTAAACTGGGGGTGTCAAACTGCAGTCCTGGAGAACCACTGTCCTGCAGAAGTTAGGACCAACTCTGCTTTAACATTCCTGCCTGTGGTTAAGTAAAGTACTTCATTAGCTGGTTGAGGTGTGTTTGATTTGGAGCTAACTCTGCAGGACCGAGTTTGACACCTGTGCTTTAAATAATAGTCTTTGTTAAGGTCAAGTCAATTCAGTGTGCTACAGAATTGCTACAGCAGTATATGTGAGCTAGAGTGAGTAAATCACTTTTGTGTTGCCTGTCACGTGTGGTTTATAATCCATCACCATCTTCATACACCTCACAGATCTTTTACTTACAATAACAGTTATAACAAATTAATAGCATGGTGTGAAATCTGAATCATTTCCATGTTCCACAACATGCCTAATATCATGACACTTTATTTGTTATATTAATCAAGCACTTTTGCTTAAATGCAACTCATCAGAGTCCATGTCCAGGTTCATCAGAGTAGAATAGTATGACAGCAGCTTTTTGCCATTTAAAACTGCTTGAATAGCAACTTTAGCGTCCATAGAAGCCACTTGTAGACCTGCTTTTTCAGTCACAGCATTAAGTTTCTCTATAAATTTGATTAAGGCACATGCAGACATCATTATGTGCCTTAATATGATTACGTTCACATTGTTTTCTTTTTTAAACATGTAGCTGCAGGCATCATTGTGCTGAGCTATGAATTCATACATCAAGTAGTACTGTACATTACTGTGTGAAAATTGTGTGTTTGAATGCCTAAAAGTTTAAGATGTAAACAAGACGAACTCATCAATGAGCAATGGACATTAGTTTTCCTAGGGATTATTATAGATATCACACGAAGTCAGCTATGAAAACCTTCACCTCACTGATTGAGCATGGTGTGTCCAGGTCACAGCTAAATGTGTGTCTGTGTGTGCGTGACACTGTCTGTTTTAAGTCCATGTCTGTAATACTGTGATTCTTTGTGAAACTTCACATTTTGCTTCAAAATCACTAACAGCTGCCGGGAGAGAATTTAAGACATCATCATGGAATTTAGAGCAATAGAGAAACATAGAATACAAAACTATTCTTAATTGATTAGAAAGACAGAACATTGTAAAAATAAAAAAAAAATCAAGATTTTCACACACTAATAGGTAAGTTTAAACAAATGAAACAAAACCGCATTTGACAACAGGTAAGAAAAAGTATGAAAATAGTTAGTAAATGTAGTATAGAAAATCTTCACTAGTCAGTCCCGGGCAGCATTTCAGGCAACTGGAGTGTGGCATGCCGATCGCTAACATCCGGCTTCTCACCCTTTCGCGTCTCAATCTGCTGAACCTCGGTCTATCAATGTGTGTGCGTCTAAGGATCATCCCACACGGTAAGTACTGCTTGCTTTCTCTTACCATTGCTTGCTTTTTGACCTAGCAGTTTGTTCTTAAAATTTTCCATCTGTTTCTTCTCCTGTTTGACCGTATAGTGTACTTTAGTCAATCCATTTATGCATTTTTGGATATTTTTGCACACTGCAATGCCATTATACCAAAAAGTTTCTTTGCATGTTACAGTTGTACTGTTTTTGTAGAATATTTGCTTTACTTGCAATTTTTGCTTATTAATTTAATTTTACACTTCATTAGCAGTTGAGTTAATTTTAGCATCAAGATGATGATTAAATCTTGGCATATGTTGACTTCATTTATTCCTGCTATGGTGGTGGGCATTTTTGTCTATTTATACTAGTTAGAACCGTTATTAAACTATGATATTTATGCAAAATACTTCTTTTTATAGGGCCAAGAAATCATTGTCGGAGTAATTGACCTTGGAACCATGGAAACGTTCCCAGTTTTTCAGGCAGCACAACGTGGCCTCATAGACCAGGACACCTGTCATGTACTGTTGGAGGCACAGCTTGTTATGGGTGGTCTATTCCAGCCGGACTCCCCTGATCTCTTCACATTAGAGAGGGGTCTTTTCAGTGGTTTGATTGATAAACTTACCTACCAGTCACTGATTGAGTTAGAGACTGCACTATTTCTCGTCAACAAAAAACAATATGCTGACAGTCATGTATTACCAGTAGCTGCTGCTATGGAAGAAGGTGTCATAAAGAAGCTGGTGGGACTCCGTATACTTGAGCTACAGGCAAGCACTGGTGGGCTCAAGTTTGGTTCTGGTGAAAAATTGGTCAGTCTGGATAATGCAAGGCAAAGGGGCTTGGTATCTGACACTCTTTTCCATACGCTGCAATCCTGTCTCAACCGACGAGAACTTATCGATCCAAATACTGCAGAAAAGCTAAGTCTAGTTGACTTTAAGCAGCATTGTGTTGTCCATCAGGAGACAGGTCTGCTCTTGTTTCCAGTTAAACAGAAGCCTGAAGGATCTGTCTGCTTATGCTCTGGAAGAAAAGTAGGAATATTTCGCGCCATTCAAGAAGGACTCATTGACCGACATGTCACAGTTCGACTTTTGGAGGCTCAGTTGTTTGCAGGAGGGATCATTGACCCCCGCTCAGGACACAGATTGACTGTGAATGAGGCTGTGCGACATGGCCTGATGGATCAGGACTTAGCCTGCGCCCTCATGGCACGACAGCTACAGGCAGGAGGAATAATAGATCCAGTCAATGGGGAGCGTCTACAGTTAGATGAGGCCATACAAAGAGACCTTATCTCTCCTCGCATAGCCTTGCGTGTGCTGGAGTCTCTCCAGTCTTTTAAGACAATACTGTGGCCAGAATCAGGGGAGCTGCTCCCTGTAAGTGAGGCACTTCAGCAGGGGGCAGTTAATAGAGACCTTGTCTTGAAAGTTCTGAACAAACGACATTTTGTTGGTGCAGTATACTTACCTGAGAGTGGGCAAGTGGTCCCTCTAGATCAGGCTAAGCAGGTACTTGAGCCACAGGTATTGAACACCCTAAAACATACTCAAATTCCAGATGTTCTGTCAAAAGAGCAGATTCCAAACCCCCTTCTTACTCAATTAATGATACACAGCTACATTAATGCTCACTCAGGAGAACGACTTATCCTGCTACAACCAGAGTTGGTGGAATTAGTATGTGAAAATGTTCAAACAACAAACCTTGCAAGATCAATCCAACAAGAAAACTCTGACATTAAAGTTAGAGGAGACAGTAGAGCTATGATCATGTTTCAAGGGGATTTGGAAGAAAATGTTATGTTATCAAAGGAGAATGAAGAACAGAAGATTGAAAATGATGAAACTGTCAGCATAAACACTAATGTGGGAGAGACTATAGAAAATGATAAGAAGGGTCTTGCACCATTGACAGGCTCTGATATAGCCTTTAAAGAATCTAAACATGAGGAGGACTGGCAAGAGAAAGGTTTTATATCAGAAAGTGATGGGAAAACCAAGATTAAAGAAGAAATTACAAGCAAAAATTCTGAAACGGTTGAGACTTTTAAAAAAGTAGAGGAAGCTATTGCACTCTTGGCAGACACAGTGTTTATAGAATCATCACCTAAAAAGGACTGTCAGGAGAAGGTTTTGTCATCAGGAAAATATGAAGAACCCAAGATTAAAAAGAATGAAATTGCCAGTATAAACACTGACATTGTGGTGTCTATAGAAGGAGAAGAGGAAGCTCTTCCACACTTTTTAACCACAGACAGAGGCAATATAGACCCTTCACATAAGGCAGACTGGCAAGAGAATGTTATATTATCAGGAGAACACAAAGAACCCAAAATTATAAAAGATGAAAGTGCCTGCAAAGAACACTGATATAGAGAAGAATAAAAGAGAAGAATTTTCCAGGAAGAATGTATATATGCTTGATATGATAGAAAGAGCAGACAAAGACCTTGCACACATGTCAGGCAAAGATCAAAGCAGTATAGAGCCTTCACTTAAAGTGGTTCGGCAGGAGATAGTTGTGTCATCAGGGCAATGTAAGAAACCTAAGGTTATCAAAGATGAAATTGATTGGAAGAACACAGAAGTGGGAGAAACAACAGAAAAAATGGGAAAAGATATTGTGCCTTTGACATGCACAGACAAAGGATTTGTAGAGCCTTTACACATGGAGGTTTATGACAAACCTAAAAGTAAAAGAAAGGAATTTTCAAGGATTATTGAAATAGAAGATACTATAGACAAAGCAGAGGGTGATATTGCACCACTGTTGGGCACAGCCTTTGTAGAGCCTTCACCTAAAGAGAAAGTTCTGTCATTGGAAGGATATGAACAACCCAAGACTGCACAATATGAAATGCCCAGTAAGAATACTGTTATGGGAAACTTTGTAGAAAGAGCAGGGAAAGATCTTCCAACCTTTGTAAGTACAGACAATGCCTTCATAAACCCTTCGCATACAGACGAATGGCAAGAGAAAGTTCTGTCATCAGGAGAGTATGAACAAACTTTAAATAAAAGGTTGGAAATTTCTATGAGAGGGACTGTAAGAAGAGCAGAGGGTGATTTTTCACCCTTGAGAAGCACAGACAGTGTTTTTATAGACCCCTCATATAAAGTGGACTTTCAAGATAAAGTTCTATCATCAGCAGAATATGAGGAACCCAAAAATGAAAGAGAGAAAATTTCCAGTAAGACCACTGATATGATAGCAGAAGGAAAGCTCACACCCTTGAGAAGTACAGGTAGCAACATTATAGACCCTTCACATGAAGTAGATTGGCAAGAGAATATTCTTTTATCAGGAGAATATGAAGAACCCAAAAATCAAACAGAGAAAGTAATAAGGGGGAACACTGATATGAGAGAGAGTATTGAAAGAGCAGATGAAGATCCTCCATCCTTAGGAAGCATAAACGGCACTTTTATAGACCCTTCACTTAAAGTGGTCTTGCAAGAAAAAGTTTTGTTCACAGGAATATATGAAGAACCAAAAAATGAAAGAGAGGAAATTTCCAGGAAGAACACTGATATTGGAGAAACTATAGAAAGACCAGAGGAAGGTCTTATTCCTCTGACAGGCACAAACAGAGTCTCCAAGGAGTCTTCAGATGATTATGACAGGCAGGTGAAAGTTCTGTCATTAGGCGAACGTGAAGAACCCAAGATTAAAAAAGATGAAATTGCCTGCAAGATCACTGATAAGGAGGAGTCTATAGAAAGAGCTAAGGAAGTTTTTGCTCCCTTGACAAAGACCAGAACAACCTCTATAGTGTTGTCAGATACAAGATCAGCCATGCTAAATGCTGTATCAGAGATTGGGACAACTTCTCAAAATCAGAGTATAGATTCAACACTAAATGAAACTACACATGAGGAAAGTCTCAAGATGGAGCAATCAGAAAATATGGAGGTGACTAATCAAAAATTACTTGAAATGGCTGAAACCAGTGCATGTGCTTCATTACAGGACACTGTAAAATTGGGAAAGTATGACCCATCAGAAATGAAGACTTTACCAGTAGAACCATGTGATGATGTGAAGCTTGAGTATATGGCTATGGAACTGCAACAAGGTGGTCTTTTAACTGTAGGTGGTCAGAAAGTTCTCTTGGATGATGCTGTGGCACAGGGTTTGCTTCCAGGGCACACTGCTGTTAGGCTTATGGAAAAAGCTGGTCTTTTTGGTGGTTTCTTGGATGTTCATACCTGCAAGTCACTTAGTGTTGAGGATGTGATGCAAGAAGGTATGCTGGATGAGGACTTGATGACCAGTGTGCTTCGTTCAGACAAGCTTTTAGCTGGTGTGGTAGATGTGGAGCATGGGCGGCTCTGCTCAGTAAGGGATGCTGCTGAGGCAGGCCTGTTGGACTCAGATACAGCAGCTCGTCTTCTTGAAGCTCAGGTTGTATTAGGGGGAATAGTTGACCTGCGAAGGGACAAGAAGGTATCAGTTACCCTTGCAGCCAAACTTGGGTTGATTGAGGAGAGTAGTAAAGAAGAACTTCTTGCCCTAGAAAAGTCATGCCGGGGGAAAAGTTCAGATCCAAATGCAATGCACACCAAGTTATCATTACAGCTTCAGATGAAAGGAGTGGTGGACCCAAAAACCAAAACAGTTGTGCCGCTAGAGGAAGCACTTCAGAAAGGCTTATTGAAACAGTCTGAGGCTCAGCAGATTTTATGCCAACAGGTTGCAGAAGGTGGCATTGTACATCATGGCTCTGGTGTTCGTCTCTCTGTTGTAGATGCACTAGACCAGGGTCTCATCAGTGAAAAAATGGCTCCAAAGTTAGAGGAACTTGAAAATGCCTTCAAGAGCAGAGAGCTAATTAGTTTGGATGCAGACACTTCACTTCTTCAGGCGTCCACAGGCTCCATTTATGCTAATGCCTCAAAAACTAGGCTTACGTTGACTGAGGCGGTTTCCAAGGGTCTTCTAGATGACAAAACAGCAAACATAGCTATGACCTTGCCCAGTGTGAAAAGTGGGTTTTTGGACCCTCATAATGTTCATATTGTGCCCTACAATAAGATAATAAATCAGGGTAAAATTGACATTGGGACAGGACAGAAGTTTCTTGAAGTGAAACCTTTCAGGGGTGTTCCAAATAAACAAACTAATAAAATGATGACGTTACCACAGGCAATTAAGACAAGGCAAGTGGATCCCATACCTGCACTGAGAGTACTGCAGAGTCAAGCAGATACAGGTGGTGTCATTGACATTTACAGTGGAGAGCGTTTGCCACTTTCAGAGGCTGTTAATAAAGGTTTGCTTGATAAAGCTATGGCAAAATATATTGCTACAAATCAAGTTTCGAAAGGGGGGTTGCTTGATCCAGCCACTGGACATAGGATCTCCAGCATTACTGAGGCAATTCAAGGGGGTCTTATTTCTGGGGACATGGCTGCAGAGATTCATGACAGCATGGGACATGTAGATGAAGATGAGATGAAAAGTTTCAAACTATCGGTCTCCTCAGCAAATGAAATATCTTGTAATTTTGTTCCTCATGTGGTATCAGATGACATCAGCCCTAATGAAAAGTCATCTAAAACAAATGTAGTCAGTTCACCATTACCACTTCTTATAGAATCTAAAATTAAAAGTCGTCTTCTGAAAAAAGAAGAGCTAGAATTAACTTCAAGTGTTGACATTTCTGAGCACTTTTCTGATTCACAAAGCAAAGAGCAAGTGCTTGATGTAGGCTTATCACATGAAACAGTGATGCAAAAGAGCACTGAGACATTAGAAGTCCTGACTGAAGCAGAAAAAAGGCTTCAGCAGGCGATGGATAAAGAGATAAACCCCCACAAAACCAAAGATATCAAATCACTTCAGCAACACCAAAGTCTTGAGCAATTGGAACAGATTTCTGAGATCAAATGGCAACAGGTGTACAATAACAATTTACCACCTTCACAAGACCACACCACTGAGACAGAGATCCAGAGGCAGACAGTGAATGAAAGTGCTGTCTCTAAGGCCATTTTGTCAGAGACCACAGATGCCTCAGACAACAAACAACAAGCCCCACACACAGAACAAACAGAATTGCATAGTTTCAAGGTAAAAGCACATCAATCAGAGTGTGAAATCAAGGACAATGAGGACAGCCTGAAGACTAGATTAAATGTATGTGCTTCCATTCCCACAATGACAGTTAAGGTACAAGAAAAGAAGAAAGGCAAAGGGAAAAATAGCAAGCGAGCTAAAATGGAAAATGAAAGTGATGAAAAGCTGCAAGTTTCAGTTACCTCTAAACTTTGTCAGACCGTAGTTTCAAATTCAGAAAATACTGATGTTAGTAAGAAAGATGTCCTTACCACTGGTCAAAAGATGGTAAAAGATGACAAAGTAGAGATGGTGATGAAAGAAGGGTTATCAGAGATGCCCCAAATAAGTGGTAGCTGTGCACCTGTGCCAGGGAGTTATAAGAATGTTCAAGGCAAAGCTTTGGAAGTTAGGATTGCTAAAACTGCTAATGGAACAGAGACCCTTAAACAAATGTCTGATCATCTGCAGTATGTAAACAATGCAGGGCAGAAAGAGATGCCTCAAATTCAGCACAGTGCAATGACTTCTGTGGCAAAAACTGAGCAGAAGGAAGAAGCTGTTGTTACCTTGAATGATTTTGGCGCTGAACAGGAAAAAAAAAAGAAGAGGAAAAATAAAAGTAAAAAAGCTAAGCAAGGAGAAAGGAAAGATGATATTGAGAAAGAGCAGAGGACAGTGATTGATAAGGTACAATCTCAAACCAATCAATCAAAGGAGAAAGAAAATGAAAGGCAGTTTGAGAAAGTCAACCAGGCAATGGCACAGAAAGAAGCACTTTTGATGAAGGCTAAGGAAAGTATTCTTAGAAAGGTGTTTGAGCGAGGAGTCAGTGAAAAACAAGCTGCTGAAGAATTAAAAGCAATGCGGCAGATAGCCAGTAGTGGAGAACTATGCATAACCTCCCAAGACAAATCCATTGCAGAAATAAGAAGCTCTAAGCATCCTCAAAGTAAGAAAGATGATGTACTACACCAGACAGGGCAAGAAGTGGATGAAAGTCAGTCAGTCACTAAGATGATGGAGCAGCTTCTACCTGAGTCTGATTCTTGTGCATGTTCCACAGTTAAAGCACAGCTTCATGAACATAAAGAAGTTCAGCATGACAATCACGCAAACAGAGAATTAATTGATGATATAAATCACCATATTTTATTTCATGAAACTATGGACATAGACAAGCAAAGACTGATTCCTGTCCAGAATTTAGATGGACAAGATAAACAGAGCATTAAGCCATGTACAAAAGATGGGACGTTGGTAGACACAATGGCTGAACTGACCTTGTCACCAGATACTTCAGCGACAGAGATTCAGAGGCAGACAGGGAATGAAGGTGCAATTTCTAAGGCTATTTTGTCAGAGTCTGCAGATGATTTGCACAAGGAGCAAACCCCATATACAGAGCAAACAGAAGTATATAGTTTCAGGGGAAAAGAAGATCAATCAGTGTGTGAAATGGAGGACAACAAGGACAGCCAAAGGACTAAATTGGAAGTATATGCTTCCATTCCCACAGTTAAGGTATCAGAAAAGAAGAAAGGCAAAGAGAAAAATAGCAAGCATACTGAAATAATAAATGTAAGTGATGAAAAGCCGCAAGTTACCTCTGAAGTTTTAGTGACTGACAGTCACGAAGATGTAAAATCAACAGCCTACAAAAGCGTCTCTGACATCCCAACAGTGGACTCAAAAAAGATTTCATTGAGCGAGGTTTGTACTCCTTTGCAAATTACCAAAACAACAATGGAGAAAGCAAGCAGTGAGCCTCAGCCAGACAGAGATAAGCAGCCCACTTTCACTGATGAAGCCACATGTGACCTTTCTGGTTTAGAAACTGGATTATCTAGATTTTCCTTTATTGAGGAGATCCCAGGCACCACAGAGAGAAAAGAGGTGGAAGAGTATACAGAAGGTTTAGTGGAAAGACAGCCTGGAGAAAATGTAATAAAATCTGAACAAATAAACAGGGATGCTCCAAAATCTAGTAAGGTAAGAAGTAGTTCAAAACATTTTGTATAGGTTCTGAATTTTGGATTTTGTGTTCTGGAAATTCATGTTTTCTTTCTCTTTTCAGTCCTCACTAGCCTGTCAAAAGTGTCTAGAACATGATCAACAGATTGTGGCCCTGCTCTCCATGGTGAGACACATCGAGGTCCGTCTTAAGCAGCAGCAGCAGCAAAGGTCTGTTGGTCGAAGTCTCAATGCACTTGATGACGTAATCAGACAGACCGAGGTAAATACTTGTTGTATTACAATACAATCTTTTACAGGTAGCAAATTTAACAATGCAAACATAACAAGGGTTATAGTCACATTCATTTAATTCTCTGTTTAGATTCTTTGTCTGGAAATTACTGACCTGGAACCAGAAGTTCACAAGGAGACTGATGAAGCCAAGCAGCTCCTAAAGTTTCACCCTCAGGATGTCCCACCTCAGTTGCTTATGGCCCTGGAGAAAGATGAGCGAAGCTTATCTCGTGCATACAGTGCAGCCAAAGACCTTGCCCAGAATACATTGGAGGGGTTGCAAGCACAACGAAATGCGCATAAAGTAAGAATTCTCAAATATAAATGTTGGGACACTATTTCTACATATTTCTACAAACCAGTTTCTTAAAACATTTCTTGAAACTTTGATATTCTTGCAGGAAGATGTAAGTATTCAGCTGAGGTCTTTAGAGGAGCAAGTTGACAACCTTCTCAGCTGGCTTAAAAAGACTGAGAGTCAAGTGGAGAATGAAACAGAGGTAGATGAGCAGACAGCAAGAGATAAAAGCATTTCTGACAAGATTACTCAAAAGCAACAGCTATGCAAGGTAAAACCTTAAACTGAAAATATATTGGTTGCTTCATGTATGTAGTTAAAGGCAGGGTAGGCAATATATATATTTTTTCCATTTCCATTTTTTGTTATGCTGGTTAAAAGTCCATAAAACCATAAAATGTTCGTCCAATCATAGTATTCGGTAGGAAGTAGGATAGGATGTCCTACTTGCCTGTCAAACTACAAAGGCGTTTATGTGTTGGAGGAGGTGTGTCTTTGGAGAGCACTCTGAAGGGATGGTGGGAGCTAGCTTTCGAAGCTAGCTTGCTATTGCTAGCCTCTCAGAAATTGCCTACCCTACCTTTAATGTAGCTTTTCTGTGCATTACAATTATGATTATGATTACAGTTAAGGCATTTTTTCGTAGTCATTTTTTGTACGCTCTTTTTCAGGAATTACAGAATGTCCTTGAAGCCCAATCCAATGAAGTCAGCACTGTGGCATTGAATATTCAGGTGTTTATCTCTGAGCATGCTCAAGATCTGCTGCCTGATCAGAATAGGCACCTCCTTGGACACCTGGAGCAGCTACAGAGGGTCTTCCACCAGGCTGTTGGTCACACTCATGCCAGAGCAGAGGCACTGTCAGCTCAGCTGGCGAGAGAGGATGAACGAATGAGAAAAGAACAGAAAGAAAAAGAAGAGAAACTGGAGAAAGAAAGACAAATTACAAGGGATACAGAGGTTTGCAAGAAGATAAATAATTGCTTGCGCTGCCAAATTAAGACTATTCAGTTTTGATTTTAACTTTGGCAATACTAAATCATTTCACAAATATTAAGAAAACCAGACACTGCATTAAGTGCAAAAACTATGAACAGTTAACCACATATGCATATTAGCTTGAATGCTGCATTTACGAAATCAAAATAATCTCCACATGCAAAATAAGCATTTTCTATTTGTTCAGTTTATTTTAGTGTGCCAATATTACTAATAATCTGTTTGCCACCTGCATTTCAAAATTGATTTTGCTAGCTGCAAGTGGACATAACACGTGTGTATTAACCTGTCTGCCTTGCTCTTACAGATTGCCACAGAAGACATTTTTGGAAAAGAATAAAGATTTAAAATTAGGCCCGCTATGTAGCATGTTTGTTTTTCCTGTCTTTTACGAAAGAGAGGAAATATCAAACTGAGATGTTTTGTTATTTGTCTGTGGTCTTTTGTTTGCTTTACTGGTCTGTTGAGAGAGTGTTGTTTTTGGATGCTTTGTGTGGTGACTTTGGACACATCATGCTCAACCAGTGTACATTGTTTCATCTGTGTGAAATCCTAAAAGATTTACAAATAGTATTGTGAGACTTTGCTGGAAAATAAGGAAATCATAATGAACACTTTGATCAATTCCAATTTATTATGATTATAGTTGATCAAATGCAAAGAGGTTTTTTATTTTGTTTTGGTTGTTTTTGCTTGTCTTACCTCTGTTCTTAATGGTGGGATTTAGGTTGTGCAGCAGCAGAAGTCAGAATGCTCTCAAAAACTGGAGAATCTCACAATGTGGTTGGCTGGTGCTGCCAGCCTCCTGGCCAATCAGAGAGTAGGGACTGAGTCAGATGATGTAGGCACATTACAACAGAAGCAAAATAAGCTTAAGGTGAGATGAGGCATCTGACATTTACTTCTAAAAACTAACCTTAATTTTGATTTCTTAATTAAGGATTGTTTATTTCATTCTGTCTGTACCCTGTAACAATAGGAGGTGGAGAAGGACTTTCAAACCAAAAGTGACTCATTGATGGAGACTATGCGCTCAGTGGAGGAGTTGCTCACTGAGCGGGGTGACAGTTTGAGTCCTGAAGAGAGGGCCAAACTACAGATGGCTCTTTCACAAATGAAAGATCAGCACAGCTCACTTACAAACTCAATCCAGACCTCAATTGCTCAGGTTGACTCTGCCATTGCCATGACAGTTCAGCAGAACACACAGAGGGTACAGAGTTTTCATTTTTGCTTGTTTCATTTGTCAGTATATTTTTAAAATCTATTTTAAATGATAAATTTTGCATCTTCTCAAGGCAAAGGCAGAGGAGCAGATGCAAGAGACACAAGAAAAAATAGACACGCTGTTTAAAGAATTGTCATCACTGGACGAGTCAAAGTGGAGATCACCTGAGGAGACTGTCTCTGACTCTCCCTCATCTGTACCATCAGAAAATGCTCTGAATTACCACAGTGACATGCTTCAGGTCAGATTTTTGAAGAGACGTTCAATTATTCTTAATTTTACCAATATCACTTTATAATAGCAGCTCACTTCAGAACTGCAGTGTAAAATTTAATCAGATGTAAGTTTCAGATTCAGTCAAGATTCCATCAATTCTGGGTTTTTTTTAAAGCTGTTCTAAAGTTGCATTTTTAAGGTTCAGAAAAGTTCTAAAAGTTAAAGCATTTAGTGCATATATAGCACTTTGATATTTTGCATTTGTTGATTCCACTAGGCTGAGCTGCAGCAGTTACAGGCTCAACAGGATCACCTTCAGCAGGTTTCCCAGTCTGTCCGCTCCCTCCTGGAACAGCCTGACTCCAGTGTGCCGCCAGAGGAAAAGCAGCGCTTGCGGGCCAAGCTGGACCAACTGCAGAATCAGCATCAGGAGAGGCTCCAGAGCTGTCAGGACAGACTGAGACGGGCAGATGCTCTCAGAGATGAGCTTGCCAAGTTCGTGCAGGAGCACGGGAACCTGGGAACATGGCTTGATCAGAACAAACAAGAGCTACGTTTACTTGGGGAAGGGGAAACAGATGCAAAAGGCCTGAAAGACAGGATTGAGGAGCACAAAAAGGTATCATAGGATAGCGATGATGGGTTCATATTTTACCTCTGTACTTTGAGGGCTTTACAGTACAGTACTACAGTAGGGCCTTTCTCGCTTTATTCACATAAAAGAAAAGCTGCGTTTAGGCATCAGCACCTATTTAGTAACTTGGCCCTAATGAGGGTTTCTGTAGCTCAGCTGGTAGAGCATTGTGTTAGCAGCACAAAGGTTGTGGGTTCGATTCCCAGGGAACACACATAAAATGTATAGCTTGAATGTGCTGTAAGTAAAAGTGTCTGCCAAATGCGTAAATGTAAAATGAGCCAGAGGGTAATAGTGCTGGTACATGGGGCTTGGCCATGAGGTCAGAACAGAGATCATAAAAGGTAGAGTACCTAAAACAGCTTTCTTTAAAAAATGAGTGTAGTATATGGCCTGTTTAAATCTATTTTCCATTATGTTCTGTTTGTCTGTACACCAGGCTGACTGATAACCAATTTGGAGAGCATCTGTTTTTTTGTGTTTACAGCTTTCAGAGGATGTTATCTGTCACAAAGCAGATCTGCGCTTTGTGACCATCTCTGGTCAGAAGGTTCTGGACTCAGTCGAGGGGGCCCTAGAGAGGGCGGGCAGTACAGATCCAGCTCTGGAGGAAACCAAGCAGCTAGTCAGAGAAAAGCTCCAAGATGCTACACAGCGCTACAATTCACTACACAGCAAGGTGGCTACGAAACACAAGTCTTACATTATCTTAATCTAAAATTACATGATTGTGTGGCGACGGATATATTGAATCCTTTGTGTTCCTTTATTCAGTCCTCAGAACTTGGCACTCATCTTTCATGTCTGCTGGAGCGATACCAGCAGTACCATGATGAGGCTGGTTCTTTAAACACCTGGCTAAGCGCTCAGGAACAGAATCAGAACATATTTAAACCCAGCGGAGAGCAGGCCGACACCCAGGCACTGCAGCGCGCATTAGCTACTGTACAGGTCAGATGATTTTGCAACAGTTGGGTAACAGCTACCATATGGGTAAATGATGTACAAATGGCAATGATCACCTAGGCACTATTAGTTAACTATACCTTTGGTAATCTTTCTGATTATCTTTTCTTTGTGTGGTCTCTTTTCAGCTGTTACAGGATGAGTTGGCAGAGCGTACGGTACAGCTTGAGAAAGTCAAGAAAGCAGGAAAAGAACTTGTCAGCACTCAAGAGTCCCCTACTCTCAGAACAGCAGATATTAATAACACCACAGGTCATTTTTTATTAAATAACATTTGCTTATTTGCGTTATTCTTGCGTTATTATTCTTTCTGAGCTGAATTAATACATAGATGTTTTCGCAACTCTCTGGAGTTATTTTTTTCTCATTCTAGCCTTCTGTGATAAAATATAATGTCTGCCAAACCTTGTAATAGCCTCCTGGGCCACATGTAATTATAGGCAGTTTCTTGCATGGCTGTGTAATTTCATGTCATTTTTTAATTACTCTTTGGTCTCTACTCAGGTAATAACAATTTTGGTTCAATTAAATATTTCTTTGTTTTTGGTAACGTGTATTACAGTATGCCATTACAGTAAAATTAACCCCTTCAGGGTGATACAAGACCTTAATTTTTGTTTATTTTATTGTCCGACTGACTGCACATTATCCCTTTCATATTAATTCAATCTTTCCTGTGGTTATTTCAGATGCTCTGGAGAAACGCTTTGAAACTCTTACTGATTCAGTGTCACTAAGAGCCGAGCAGCTTCAAACGGCTGTTGCCCAGTCTGTCAGCGTTCAGGAGGGGCTTAAAGCACTGTTGTCATGGCTGGACGGCCTGCCTTTATCTTCTGGCCCAGTCCAGCCTACTGCTCAAGCAGTTCAGGATGCCCTGACACAGAATCAGGTATTTCGTCAATGTGCCATCATAATTATCAATAATTAATTAGCAGTAATTCAAATTTAGTTATCAAATAATTCAAGTTTTGTAATACACATTCCTAGAAAAAAATGCCAATTTTCCTCCAGAAAATACGTCAGGAGCTGCTTTCAAGACAGGGCAGCATAGATGCCACGTTTGACTCTGTGTCTAAGCTGTTGAAGTCTGCCGATGCGTCAACTGCTTCTGGCCTCCAGGGGGCACTGCAGGATCTAACTCAGCGCTACACAGAGGCCCAGGCCAAGCAGGCCGAAAGAGAGACTGAGTTACGAGGGCTCTTGCCAAGGTTGGAGAGCTTTGAGCGTCAGAGCGCAGACCTCCATAACTTCACACAGAGTCGAGAAAGAGCTCTGGCCCCTGTAGGCCAGCCAGACTGCAGTGTGGAAGACTACAGACAGACTGTAGAGGTTAGAGAATAAGGTTTTGGCCTCTAGGGCTACTAAATATTGTTTATTGGACTGATTTTACGAGTCAACATTTATCTTTTCTTTATTATAGGAGGTGAAATCTGAAATTATACAAGAGTCAAGTCAGTTAAAGTCATTTGTCAAGCTTGGTTCAGAACTGGGCCAATCTGGGATCCTCGCCAATGTCCAAAGTCTTCTGGACACAACCAAAGAGGTTTCTGAGGAGTTTGCACATCTGGAATCTAATGCCAACGAGAGGTGAGTGGAGAGAGTTAATGCATATAATGTCTCTCTCCAGACCATAAGTAGAAACAGGAATAAGTAAATATGTAGAACTGGGGGACCAAATAGAATCTTTCAAGAATCAAGCATTGAAAGGCTATATTTTGTCTGACCCTTATTTAAAGTATTGGGAGGAGACATGTCCCTCTTAATGTCCATAATCAGATAGAGGTTCATTTTTAATCCCGTCTAGCTTGTTGTATGTAAAATTATTGCATCTCGGATGTCATTTAAAAACCATTCATGTCCAAATAGTGCTTTGCTTTGTTCTAGAAATGTGATGCCCTGCCAGCTCTAATTGTTTTGATATTTGACATGACAAAAATACCAGTCTCAGAAAGTCAGTATGGACAGGACTAGAATTGTCTCAAGCATAAAAATAGTATCTTGCTAACCTAATTTGTGTTCACTGTGTTCATTATGGAAAGCAATCTGCCACATTTCTTCTTAAGATGGCTCACTGAGGCCCCAAGCATTTCAGATGCCCACAGAGAGGAATCATAAAAAGACATGCGTTCAAATTTGACTCCATTTAACTCCTGGAATACTATGGAGTGGGATTGTTGTAATATAAACTGAATGTAAAAATTAACATGTTAGTACATGACCTTCGACCTCTACTGCTGCTAATAGTAAAGGGTGTTTTCAGCTTAATGCCCCATGCTAACTTCCAATCTATCACCATGACTTAAAATAGGCATCTCCTGTGTTGCCTTATTAATAGAAGGGATAATTGGTCATGCATGTGTGGTTGTGTTTGTTTACAGTAGATTTTTTTTGCTGTTGATCTTAGCTGTAAACAAAATCTAATTTTCACCTAATTTTTCCTACATTTTTTACAGCACTATTAACAAACAAGGTTATCTGATATGGCTAATAACTCTCACATAAAAACATCCCTGTTTATGGAAGGTGCCAAACAATTATCTAACCTATGTCACGTCCTTCACAGATTTAATTCCATTCAGAGCTGTGTACAGCAACTGGCCGAGTTTCGCTCGCGCTCTGGTTCCCTCCTCAGGTGGCTGCAGGCCGCGCAAGAGCAGCTGCCTTCCAAAGAACCCAGCTTCAGCACAGAAGGCCTGAAGAGGAGAGCACAACAGCTTAAAGTAGGACTGGACTTCCCACTGTTTACAGTGTCTGTAAATACACTAGTGCCAGTTTTAAGAGCTACGAGCTTTAATTAACATGTCTCGTTCTTCTCGTAGGGTCTTCTGACGGAATGGGAGACCCAAGGAGGCCAAGTTCAGGAGTTAAACAAGAGCAGTCCTCAGCTGGAGAACCTGATCATTAGAATCACAGCTCCAAAGAACAAAGCTGGTAAGAATGTGGAAATGTCTAATGCTTTGTTTATCTGCTGCTGATATGTCACTGGTCCCCAGATCACCTCTATGTATGTATATGTGTGTATGGGTTAGGGTTACGACAATTCCAAATTTTCAGTAGTCGAAAAAGGCAAAAACTAATATGATGTCGGTGCCAGTAGCCTAATAGGCTACATATCAACACGTTCTTCAAATGGCCCGAGTTCAAGTTCCACTTTGTGGTCCTTTCCCAACTCCTCCCCAACCTCTCTCTCATTTTATACGATTTCCAAAAAATGCTCATATATGCTAATATTGAACACATTTATATTAATTATTCAAGTAAACAACTAAAAAAATTAAATGAAGAAAAAACAAACTAATTACAATAGCTCTAAAAAGCAACCAAAAATATAGTAGTCATTTAACTTAAGTATTATGTCTAAGAGACAGTTTGCAGGTACTGAATTGGGTTGATATTAGTAATTATGTACATGTATATGTATGTATCTCTGTGTTCTAAACTGTCTTTGAATTTGTTTAGCTTCTTGTGTTTGTGTGTACTGCTCAACAGTCTGTGAATTATTGTGCCAGTGTCTGAGTGTGTGTGTGTTTCTCCCAGGTGTTCCCCAGCTCAATGGTGCTTCCAGTCCCAGCAGTGTTAATGGCATTCACACCTGTAAAGGTGAGCTTCCTCCACATCTTTAGCCCATGAGCTGTGAAGCCTGTACATGCCTATTCAAAACTTGTTTTTTC
Organism: Chromobotia macracanthus; assembly: GCA_036877525.1. NCBI lineage: Eukaryota > Metazoa > Chordata > Actinopteri > Cypriniformes > Botiidae > Chromobotia > Chromobotia macracanthus. The sequence continues at coordinate 5,174,502 of JAZGTH010000084.1, forward strand.
CACTACCATTGAAATGTCTCTAGTACTTTCTCACTCGCTCTTTGTCTCATTTAGTCCTTGTTTTACTTTGCATTGCTTCTTGTCCTGTTAAGCTTGTTTTCTTTCATAGTATGTGAAGGTTGGTGTCTATTTATGTGCGTATGGCCAATTTGTCCTTAGGTAATTAAGGGAATGAAGAAAGGGAAACAAAAATGAAGACTTTTCTTTTAGTCAGTAATAGAAGGCGCTCAAGCTATTGTTAACACTTCAGTTTGTATAAAAGTTAGGAAAATTAAAAATGGTTATTTGCTTGTCTTCCTGCGATGCTATAGAAAGGAGCCAGTTTATTTTACTTCTAAAGTTTTTATTAACAAACAAAAATTGTAGTGAGGAAAGAATCATACAATAACAAGGTTGCATACAAACTATAACAATGACCATTTATGACAATTTTGTTGTCAGCAACATGGGATGGGACAGCCCAAAATCACATTTTTCAATAGGGGAATGCATTTAAAATGTTTAAAAGTAAAAATGAAAAGTTCTTTTCATATGGGTTAATTTTGTTATACTGGTTATAATATCAGTTTATCTACTAGTTATAATCTAACAGTCTAATAGTTTAGATAAACTCACAACCAATAATGGATTTTATCTGCAGTGCAGTGCCTCCAGTGCTTTGCCTCCAATAAAAATGAAACAGGACACCAAATTTGTACCCGATTCACGCAAAGTGCCAGAAATTAGATGCAGCCCAAACATGATGCAGTTTTAAAAGAATTTGGTCTGGTCATTGGCCTGCCTGACTGTACTTACATCAGCATTTCTTACCTCTTACCCTCAGACTTGACAGAGATCCAGGTGGCAGTGGCAGATGTGAACAGCAAGTATAAGCAGCTGGGCAGTGATTTACAGGAAAGGAAGTGTAGACAAGAGGCCTCCCTTGACCTGCAGCAGAAAGCCAGGCAGGGCACTGAGGCTCTCACCCAGTGGCTGGGCCCTCGCGAACAATGTCTAAATCAAGGGCAGACAGCCTCACCCTCTCGGCCAGAGGTGGTACGTGCTCAGGCCCAAGAGACCAAGGTAATTTTTTATCAGTAAAATATTTTGGTTCGTCATGACGCTGTTACATTTTAAAGTACTTGTAAAAAACTGACAACAAATATTGGTAATGCCTGTAATTTTCTCTGACTTGAATGTGGCTATCATTCTACTGTATGATTATATTGTCAGTAAGTTGACAGACGGATGTCTTTGTCCAGGCTTTAATCTCAGAGTTGGCTGAGCATTCTGGGAAAGTGGAGGATCTCAAGAATATTCTAAAGCAGCTAATTACAGAAAATCCAGACTCTCCTGAAGCAGAGACATGGAAACGTCAGCTTGAAGACATAGGTCAGTGAACAAAGCAATAGCAGGAGTCTTTAATTAAGTCTTTAGGAGTCTTTAATATGTGCTGTTCTTGCATAAAAGGTTTATAAATTTATTTTAATTTAATAGACTTTGTCCCCGAAGCAATTATTCTGTAACTGTTGAATGACATACTACACAGAATAATGCATTAATATTCATTAGCTGGTCATGGGTCAAGAGTTGAATACAGGAATCGGAAAGCAAAAAATAACATGAGCTTCAAGAGAAGCACTCATCTTGTCTTTTACAGGTCAAATATCCTGAACTTCTGCTGATAACATTTTTAGACCATTCTGTTGTTGTCAAAGTGCAACCTGTACAGTCAACATGTTTTCATGCAGATCAGAGTGCTTCATTTAGAAAATATGCAGAGGTCTGGCACACTTAAATAGTCCTTCCAATGAGATCAATACAAATGCAAAACAATGTTCTGCACAATTCTGTCTCTGTGTGCTGCCAGGAAGTATATTCCCTTAACCAGAATGCTGTTTGTCCAATATCATAATGGTCTGTGGTTTTTGCTATGTTTAGTTTTCTACAAAAAAGGGTCATCATCGGAGTCATGATCTACCATAGAATTTTAGCGTTGTCATGGTTTCTAAAGCAATAACATTAATATGGTTTCATGGAAGCATTCATACTGGTTCTTAAACAAGCCCACTTCTCTCCCCCATAGACTCACGATGGAAGAAAGCCAACCAGACTGCAGCACAAAGGCAGACTGAATTGGAGGCATGCGCTGATAGGCTGGGTAGTTTTGCATCAGCAGCCAATCAATTAGGCCCATGGCTGCGAGAAAAGGAGCTAATGATGAGTGTACTGGGCCCTCTGAGTATCGACCCCAACATGCTTAACACACAGAAACAGCAAGTACAGGTAAAAAAAAAATGTTCCCAACCTATAAATAAACTAGTCTTTTTGTACATTTAAATTGATAAGCCTCTTATATTCTTCCCATCAGTTTATGCTACGGGAATTTGAGACTCGCCAGCCCCAGTTTGACCAGCTTACACAGGCAGCAGAAGGAATCCTCTCCCCAACTGCAGATGAGGCTTCTGGGGATGGCAAAGCCCTGGAGGAGGTGAGACAGGAGCTGGCAGACATTTCACGACAGTGGGAGGATCTCACCTCTCGCCTCACTGGCCGCTCCCAGCAAATCGACCAGGCACAGGGGACCAGCGAGCGTTACCTGGCCCTCCTCAGGGAACTGTCTCATAGTGTGGTGGATCTGGGGGAGAGACTGGATGCGCAGGCATCTCTAAGTGCTCAGCCCGAGGCACTGCGCCATAGGCTTCAGGAAACTGGAGAGATCCGGGCTGAGCTGGAACAGAGACGGGATCAGCTGGCCCAGGCTGAGCAGCTGTGCACAGAGCTCAGCACAATTGTGGCCGAACCATATCTCAAAGATGAGTTGCATAAGAGACTGGAGGGTGTGAATGGCCCCCTTAAGAGCCTAGAAGAAAGGGCTGGTAAGTATGCCCTGTCATAGGGCTTTTACACAGCCTGAAACCTTTAAAATGTAGCTAAATTATTTTTCCAAGCCTTTGCATAAGTATATAATAGTAACCAAGACCCTAACTGCTGTCTTTCAGCTGATGGCTTGTCCCAGCTGCAGTCTGCCCTGTCCAGCACTCAACAGTTCCAGCAGATGTTTGATGAGCTTCGTGGCTGGTTGGATGGGCAGGCTGGGAATCACACAGCTGCTATTTCTGAACCACTTCCTTACAAACCTGAGGCTCTGAAGACCCTTCTCACCCGGCAGGAAGATCTCCAAAAAACCATTGCACAGCAACGTGGGTCATATGAGCTCATCCAGGCTGAAGGAGTGTCTATTCTGGCATCCCTCCCTGCTGGAGATGAGCGACTAGCCTTACAGACTCAACTAAACACCTTACGGCAAGATTGGGAGGGCTTGAACCAACAATCCACTGAGAAGCATAGCCGAATAAAAGAGACATTATCCCGTGCTGAGCTGTACCGACAACATCACAACGAGCTTGTACCCTTGGTGACTGAATTTGAGGAGAGAGCAGCAGAGATCCACCCATCACTGGATGCTGCTGCCTTAGAAGAGGCTTTGCAAAAGGCTAGACAGTTAACCCTGGACTTGGATCGCCGTCGCCGCCTCTTGGATTCCCTGAACACTGCAGCAGATCAGCTGCTGGAGCAGGGCTGTGCTGGTGAAGAGAATGTAAGAGACGAGAAAGCCCAGCTTAACCGCAGGGTGGATGGGCTGTCCGAGCAACTGCAGGGATGCACGGCCCAGCTGGAGGAGTTGGGAAGCAGGCTAAAGGAGTTTGAAGATGGGAGACAGGCTGTGGAAAGAAGACTGGAGGCAGCCAAACATCAGATCGAGGTTCAGGAGGCACTCGGACCACATGCTTGTAGCAATAAAAGTCTGGAGCGTCTGCGTAGCCAGCAGGAGTTGTTGAACTCTGTGCAACCACAGGTGGTGTACCTGCGTAATTTGGCTCAGGGGCTGGTGCAGGATGCACCACAGATCTCTGGGGCCAATGAAGATGGTGGCCAGAGGCTGTTACAGCAGGCTTGTGACACTGGAAGAGAGTTTGAAGAAGTTACTGAGAAGGTGAGAGAATCTGCACATGATCAGTAGCCTTTGGAATGTGTCATGACTGAGTCGGTATACAGGATGTTATATATAACCTGATCCTTAGTTTATGTCTGTGCATGTACGTGTTTGCTGAATTACGACACAGTCTTATTCTGTCTGGGGGTCCAAATTTGGCTCACACCTTCCAAAGAGTGTATGGTCATAAATTTGTAATCAAGACTTTAAAGATGCAGTAAGCAATTTCTGAGAAACGCTGCTGAAAATTGAAGTCAATGTTGGACATCTCTGGGTGTGTAAACAGGAGACAAAAAGTGGATTGGACCAATTTAGACAATATCATAACACTTTTGTAGCCAATCAGCAACAAGGGCCACATGCACCAGCTATTAGTCATTGCCTAGCATGTTTGTTGTTTTGAGGGTGGAGCAATGAAGGGAGGGTGTGTCTGTTTGGGTGTCAATTTAAAAAATTAACAGTTTTTGAGAACTCTTACTGCCCCTTTAAGTGTTAAAAATGTACCACTTAAAGGTGCATGTTTTTTTCCCTCATGAACGCTGTAACTTTTAAAAAGTATGCCTTTATGTTATAGTTATACAGTATTTTTGTAGAAGAGGGAATAGTGTGCTTACAGAAGTATGCTCTGGTTAAATAAATATGCTTAGGCTTTTTTATTATTATTTAATTTAATAATATGCCATTCTTTCAAATAATCATACATCCACTCTATTTCTCCCACAGACTGAGCAGTGCTGCTCATCCCTGGAGTCTCGGTTAAGGGGTGTGGGAGAGGTTCAGTCACGTGTACGTGATGTGTTCTCCCGTCTGGCTGACTTAGATGATGAGCTGGACAGTCTTAGCCCTGTAGGGCGAGATGCAGACTCTTTGGCCTCACAAGCTGATGCCGTCAGGGGCTTCCTGAGCCGACTTGATGCCCTCCGCACTGAGCTTGAGATTCATGGTGGAGAATGCACTACTATGCTCCGCAGAGAGGGGAGTTCTCCAGATCTACTGGCCCTCAGGAGAGAGACTGAGGCCCTAAGCAGACAAGCAGGCAAGTTGGCAGAGAGGGGCCAGAGCCGTCTGGCACTCATAGAAGGAGCAGAGGAGCGTGTGAAAGAGTTTTACAGCCGTCTGGCTGAGCTGCAGGGGCTGATGGGACGGGCAGAAGAGGTGCTGAATACACAGGCTGTTGTGGGGACAGAGGTGGAGGTTATCAAAGAGCAACTTCAGGAATTCAAGGTAGGAACGGATATTTGGTGCTTTTGCAGACTATTTATGTTTGGGCTCATGTCTCTGTTACCCATGATCTCTTGTAATTTCAGGTTTCAAATAGCACATGAACTAATGACTATTTATTACTATGCATTGTGTTCCTAATTACTAATCCAAATCTTGGGGCATTTGTGGGCTTCTGGTTAGTGAGTTGGGCTTGTAATCAGAAGGTTGCCTGTTCAATTCCAGTGCCGGCATGTAGCAACTGAAGCGCCCTTAAGCAAGGCACCCAGTGCTGCCCACTGCTGTGTGTGTGTGTGTGTGTGTGTGTGTGTGTGTGTGTGTGTGTGTGTGTGTGTGTGTGTGTGTGTGTGTGTGTGTGTGTGTGTGTGTGTGTGTGTGTGTGTGTGTTCATGACTTGTAGTATGTGTTCATTCCTCACCAGAGATGGGTTAAATGCAGAGGTCACATTTCAGGTATGAGTTTCCTGACAAATATCTGAAAAAAAATGTCACTTTCCACTAACTGTAACTTTTAAGCCCAATCCTACACCTTTAACTAAGGCAGTAGGCTGATAGGATGAAGTATGTTGATCCAGTAACATGCCATAATTGAGTAAATCCTGAACGCTTGTGTGGAGAGATTTATAGAGCACCACCACGTTTCCCCTCAGGTGGTCACATTTCAATTGAAAGTAACTCATATCTACAAAGCAACCTGAATGCAATTACGCATTCTTTGAGCTCCTGAGTTTGTGATAGAGGCAAGGAAAGTGTGGTAAAATCTGTCTTACTTTCAATATTTGTATTACTGCAGGATGAGTAATGCTCTCCTTTTTGATAAATCTCCTCTCTGCACAGCATGTTTTCCTCTCCTCATGCCTCTCTCTGGTGGGGGTGAGGAAAGAGGAGAGATATCTCAGATCTTACTTCTCACAGCAAGCTTCTTGACCTTCCCTCAGCTCACTGTCTGGTGAAACGTCCGTATATCTCTTACTCATCCCTCTTGAGGGTGGTGAAAGAAAGGAGAGTGTGAAAGTGAAGATGTGTAGGTGGAAGTGGGTAGGAAATCTGAGGAAATGACATACGTGGTGGGCACGAGAGACCTACGGGCACAGGAGAATGAATCAGTGCTTTTGTACATTATATACTTTGCTGAGACTGAATCATTGCTTCTTTAGTCATCTTTGATTGCTCAGCAACAACAGTTTGATGTGGTGAGGACATTCAACTTTGGAACATTTTAATGTTATTTTAATTTGAGATTAAATGATTGTGGAAAATGTGTATCATTAGGACAAAAATCTTTAGAAATCTTGTGATGTTTTGCAAAGACATGCTGTAACTGTTCTCATTGTTTGGACTCTCATTATAGTATATACCACTGCTCATTGTTGACCCAGATCATTTCAAGATGTCACCATGGTGATGGACACACAGTTCTGTTGTGTCAAGATCCACATTATATCACATTAGATGTGTCAAATCAGAGCTGTATCATTGAATGACTAGTTCAAATAAGCAGATGATCAGTGTTTTTCTCTCCTTTCCTCATGCTTTTTCCATATTTGAGTGTTCACTTTTCTAATCCCTTTTTATCCACTTGCTTTTCTCATAGCTTCACAACTACCTCAGCTCATCTTAGGTCAAACTGTCCAATAAATCTGTATGTGAAATTTCTAACAGTGGTCGACCGAATGCATGCTATCACTCATCATCCTTGTTTTACATTTTTTCTTTTTCTCATTCTTTCATGGTTGCTATATTAAAGCAGGTTTGATAGATTTTTTTTAGAGCACAGAAAGTGAGAGGAACAGAAAAGAGAAGTCTATGTATATATGAATAGACAATAAAGGAGGCCATAGCAGAATAACACATGGGTGTTGCAGATATAGGCAGCAGTTAAATCTCATGTGTATGTTTAATCAACTTAGGGGTTCAAGAGTTGAGCGTAAGCCAGCACAGCATATAAAGAGCAGTGGTATGAAAATACTGAGTCCACACTGAAAATAAGAAATTTAAAATCTAATTTAAACTTGGACTTAATGTAGTATTTTTTAAAAACTTCAAACCAAGAAACGTTATTCTGTAAAATTTATCAAATGAAAATAATCGAATAAACAGATTTCTAACATTAACTCCCTTGTGCAGGTCACATTTTCTCACTTCTAGTAAAGCACAAAAGATGCTTTTTGGAATATTCTCAAATCATGCTGGGATAACATGGATCATGAGATTTTGTACAATCCTGTGAAGTCCATGCCAGTGCAAATGCTGGTATTAAAGCATTAAACTAAATATGAATAAATTCTAAAATTCATGTTTTTTTTAGCTGTTATGCTGAAAAAAATTAGATGAAGTGAATAAACTGTAAGAAAAATGCAAATAAGAAGTATTTTCACAAGTGGATACAGAGTCTCACTATATTTTTGCGCAGCCAGAGTTATTATTAGGGAGCTGTGAAATGAGATCTCATTCGTTTCAAAAGGGGGGATGAACAACAAACAAAATGTGTTAGTAAAGACTCCCATGAGATTTATCCAACTTGGTTGCCAGGGCTTGTCATTTTTCCATCCTATGTGCCCTATTTCTCTACTTGTTCATGTAATACTTGGTAATGAAACATTTTACAATGATTTTGCATACATCTAGTTCATCAGTCTGTTGTGAGATGGTGTGCTCCCATTTCGACACAAGTCAGACTCTATTTCAAAGACAATGAATCCAAAATGATGTCATTGCTGGAGGGGGAGAGTGGGAGGGCAATCCTGTGTGGGTTAGAGTGTCTGAGAGATTTTTTGTTGTGTATGCTTCATTGGGGCAGCTGCAGGGGGCATGGGGTATTAAGAGAAGGTGTCAGATTTGTCTGTCTCATTGTTTAGCTTTTTAACAATGAGCTTATTGAGATGTTGTTGAAATCTGTTTTGAGAGAGTCAGGAAAGTGGTCATTCACACTAATGCTTTCCATTTAAAATGTAGGGATGGAAATTCAAAGAAATTTAACGCTTCCGATTTCAACACCACTAGTAATTCTTTTAGTACTTGAAGAATAACCGATTCTCACAATGTACCATGTGTTTTTTAACTACCATAAAGTAGCAACACAATAACACAATTTAGCTACACATAACACAGTAATAGTTCTCAGCTGATTTCAAGTTCAGCAATGAACAGATTCAGTCAGTGGGAAAATCATTAGACTGATTTAAACTGATAACTTTTTGCCCTATTCATTATGGTTCATAAGTTCATATAGTTATTTATAGCTCATATTTTTTAAGGCACCAAATGATTTTCATGACACTCGGTTCTAATATCTTTTTTTTAACCAAACTGCTTTAAATGTTTTTTACAGTTTGTGAGTGTTTTCTGTCTAAATATATTCAAATATACTATTTAGCAGTAGGTTGACATGCCATATGGTGATATGTGGACACAGAAAGTGTGTTTATATGTGATGGAAATGTGTCCACAGGTTCATGTGTGGGAATCTTTCTAATAACAGTTCGTTTGGAGCGTCCGGCATCCCAGCTGTCCCCCCACCCTTTACTTTACAAACGCACTTACACACATAAGCAGGGTGTGGTTACGCCCTCTTCCCAAAAAATTCCAGTCCCCTGTGTACTAAAGTGCGTTCCCATGTCACCCTGTCCCAGAGCAGCTGAGCTTTGAGCCGACTGGGTGGGACAAAGCGTTAGACTGGAGTAAAACAAGGGCCCCTCATCCAACTGGGAATTCCTTTGCAGGGTTGTCGGGATGAGGCAATGGCTTCTAAATCACATCATGGCGTCCATGCTGTCCTCACCCTTGCTGCTTATATCTTCACTCCCTTTACACTTTCCATCCCTCCCTCATGCCTGCCGGTCTATTTTTATCTCTTTCTGCGCAGTTTGTGATCACAGTCTATCCTGCGCAATAACAGCAGAGAACTGTGTCACGACCTTCCCTGCCCCCACCCAAACCTTAGGGGTTTCCCTCAAGTTTATCAATCCTGTAGACTTAGTCACGTGGAGTAGTTCAGTAAAGATTTTACCCAGAAAATGTAAGTTAGTGCAGTTTGCAGTTAACTGGGGCAATCTCCCACAGTAATGTCTGGATCATATCTAACCAATAAATCATATATATGATTTATTATAATATAATGAATTCTGTTGTAAGTTTTTTTTTTTTTTTTTGCATAATGTGGCATAATTTTCTCTTTACCATAAAAGTTCTCATTACTGTATTGCGAACAAAAAAAATCACATTCCAGAAGGTTCTATCCTAAGACAGTTTTGAAATCTGCATAAATTACAGTCAATGCAGTACTAATGTAATGTATACTTATGTTTGTACTTTGGAAGTGTACTGTTCAATTTAAATTGTTTTTTCCCATTACAGTTTTAAGGAAATGATTATATCACATTGCCAAACATCATAAAGCTGCTTGAAAAAGGCTTTAGTTTCATTATGCAAATTGTGTAATTTTTGTTTTATGTGTTTGTTCTGTATTTTAGTGCTTGCTGTTTGTGATTTCTGATGTCATGCTGGTGTCATTTTCATTATTTTCCTGTTTTCCTGTAGTATCTGCCATCTCAGAGGATCTGCCATCTCTTTTAATGTAACATTTATGACAGTCTGTTCATTTCAGTTTATTTTTTTGTGCTAAGGGCTTAATTTAATTAGGATAACTGGTTAGACTAATCTAATGACTTAATGTCTCCAAACTGACCCTATGCTGGTATTCAGATGTGTGTGGGTGTGTGGCTGGGTGGGTGTTTGTTTGAGTATGTGTGTTGATGTCCTGCTCTCTCTGTCTTGCTGTTACCATCACCTATTATATTGATATTTTATCAGCTGTTGTGCATTACTGTAGCATTACTTTTCTATAGAAAAGCCCAATAAAGACTCCCTTCCAGTTAGTCTTTATTGGCTCACAAACAAGAATAAATAGAGGTTTTATATAACAGCGTTTATGGTGGCAGATGTCTCAGCCACTGAGGTCTAGAAAAAACTGCCAAGATAATAATTAATGTAATGACTGGCTGTGAGATTCTGCCCCTCACCTGAACTTTGTGGATGTCAACCAAAAACTTGAAAGTCTAGTTATATGAGGCATGTTTGAAGCTGTTTTAAAGTGGCTAAGTTCTATATTAATGCAGCAAGTTGCAACATTGCTCGGCAACTGTAAACAACTAACTTTGTTAGTTTAGTTTAGTAAGCTGAGTATCTTGATTTTGTCTGGGACACTGTGCTCGGTATACTCCATGTTTTATCATTTTTAAATATAAATAATGTAAAGCAGCCCACAATCTATCTATCTGTTTTGTACAGTACAGTACCTTCACATCGTCGTAAACTAAACAGAAAACTAAAAGTCAGTGCTGTAAATGCATTCAATTATTCATTTAAAATGTATTTCATTGATTTATAATTAAGGAAGGACCAGACTTCACGGTCAGTTTGGTGTGGTTTTGTATTCTTGTCCTCCGCTCCATGTGTCTTTGTTCTTTTTGGCACCACAGACACAATGCTCACATTGAGTTGTTCAGGTACAGCCTGGTGGTTAATTATAAATCTACTGCTGAGATAGAGAAAACCAGAGAGAGACTACCTAGTAACCAGTGTGCCAAAGGGAATGAGAGCAGAGGAGGGGGGTAGATGAACAGTCGAAACAAACAGATGAGGCTTTCAGTACCTTTCCACTTTTCAGTGCAGTTAGAGAGGGAGAGAGGGAGGGAGTGGGCAAGAGTAAAAACAGACAAAGAGAAAGAGGGAGAACAATATCAACAGGTGCTTAGCTCAAGCAAACAAATTGCTCTCTAAAGTCAATAATGCTCCCGGGCCCTGTGCTTGTTTTGCTGAGTGATCTGTTTGGAGCTGTACAGCCAAGCACAAATCACTAGCAGCACTTTACCTTTGCCAGACAACCAGTTCAGCTCTAACCACAGAGTCTATTTAGGAGATTTTCGGGGTGAAACCTCTTCCTCTTCCTGTCTGAGTCAAGACTGTGACTCTTTAACCAGGCGTGACTGGCCAAATGACCAATCACTAAAAGAATGAGGAAGGAAGAAAAGGAGATTGGGGGATGCATTAGCCAGGCAGTCATGAATTAAATGGGTATCAGGAAGTTCAGTGAACAGCTGAAGTTTAGGGCGAGAATTTATCTAGTTTTGGTCTCTTTGTTGAATTGGTTTCATTAAAACCACTGTTTACACATTTATTTCGTAATCCTATCTGCATTTCAGCTGCATCTGTGGCTCACATGTCCAGTTGTAGTAACGGTCATTGAATCTGGGTTTGATGTGGGTCAATGGAAAGACCACAAACACCAGCGAAATGGACAACAAACAACTCTTTTGTTTCTGTAGGGAGGTTGGTGTTAGAAGCAGGCATGACAGCTGCAACCCAGCTGAGGGCAGCGTTTATAAGAAAGACAGAGTATTTAGCTTGCTTGACATGCAGGCCACGGGAAGTGTGGTGGTTCAGAGCAACAGTTAGATCACTGAAGAAGAGAAAGTTTGTGCATTTTTGTGCATATGTGTGTCTGTTCCAAAACATAGTGAGCTGTCACGCTGCCATGACTGATTTGCTCTGATGTGCTCTACAGAAGCAGCAACTCTGCCACACAAATGGTGCTCTTCATTTCAATAAAGAAAATAAGTATTCTATTTCAATTCACTTTCCAGGTTGCTTAATTCAACAACTCAATATTTTAAGCATAAACAGGTGAAATACTACATTTAGTTTTTATTGATTGTTGTCAGTAGTTTGTGCAGTGCATTATGGGACGGCTGTTTTCTGTGAAGAATACATGTGACGCTTCTTTAAAAATTGGCCAAACTTAGTTATGTTAATAGGCTGTACAAGTTGTCTACATTTTGGAACGCCTTCATGTCAGTAGCATGCCAGTGATGCTTTAAAATACTGCCTTCTTAGGCAGCTCACAAGGTTTTGGAAGAGAGCACATTTGTTCATCTTGGACACAGAGTTCTTTGAAGAATAGGCAGGCATGTGTTCAGTGTCTACTCTCTGCCAAAGCTCTTAAACTGTGAAGGAAGGATAGACAGCGTTGTAGTCTGTGCAGTAAAGCAATGCGCCAAGTCATACAAAACTACATGCATTACAAAATTAAAATCTAACTGTTATTGTATTAACATTGCATGCTGATCTGGGTCTGTGGACATGTCTAGGTGGAATGTTCATTCAATTTTATTTTGTTATCCTAAAGCCCCTTGTCAGAGGCCCCATGCCCCCACACTCTCTCCTGACAGGATTCTGTTACAGAAAGGGTAGCAGACGGGAATGTACAAGTGGGGTGTTTGAATATGCCAGACTTTTGTATGCCCTATTGTATTGTTTTGCACAGTTACAGAGGGCCTGTCTGAAGTGAGGGGACAGAAGATTTTAAGGAAATTTGTCTAGGGGATTTTTGCTTCCACTTATGGCAGTTTATTTGAAGAGGGAAAAGCTGTTAGCCGTTATTTTTTATTTCCCTCTCACAAGCCCCTCCTCTTTCAGCATGAACTCTCCCACTTTAGTTTTATCTTTTTCACACTTTCCCGCGAATGTGTCTTTGTCCTCTATTCTTTTCCTTTTGCCTAAGGCGTTTGCTGTGTTTTGAGTGGGAGTGTATATCCCCAGCTGATTTGGGTTTGGATTACAACAATGTGATGAATGCAACAATCACAAAGTAAAAATGCTGTATCACTCACACAGTTGGATCTCATTAGATGACTTTACAAATGCTAAAAGAACAACGTTAGTGAGCACATGTTAATAGTCTTTATCCATGATGTGTATTTTGTTTACAAAAGTGGTTTATGTTGTGCTTACTATGCAATATGCTACACCCTTTATCCAGTGATTCTGCAGAAACAATACATGCACGGATTGGTCACTCCCACTGACCCCACGGTCCCTCCTTTCACTGACTTTTCCTCAGGCACCCTCCTCTAGCCTTGCCTTGCACGTTTTTTTGGAAAAGGAAACCGGCATGATTGGACCACTTCCTGTCTTTTAATACCATAGCAGGAAACAGAACAACGGAGCTGGATTCAAACAAAAACAGAGAGAGAGAAGAGGGGGGTGAGAGAGCGAGAGAAAAAAGAAGCGAGAGTGTGTGTGAGAAAGAAAGAGAGAGCGAGAGAGAAGGGAGTAAGCAAGAGAGATAGGAAAAGTGGGAGTTTTTTTTAGCAGCTGCAAACCATTTCAGCTGTGTAGTGGCCTTAGAACAGACACAGAGAGAATTTGTGTATGAGAAGGAAAGTCTTCACATAAAAAGAACAAGGATCTTGCATGGAATGTTGCTAAAATCTTGTGTTTGGAATACTGAAAGAGGAAAATAAGAACAGAGAGCGTGTCCGGGGATTGTCTGGGAATCACAGTGCCTGAAGTGCAAGGCAGCTATTGGAATGAAGCTCCGTCTGTGTCTCTGCCTTCTGGATATGATCCCTTGACTATCCAGTATCTCCCTGGCTACACCGGATTCAAGCGTACACTGGATCTCCATACATACCCTAAACCCTCCTGGACACAGACACTTTGGATATTCCCCCCAAGCACTGGTTCAAAAAAAAATCTTTATGTTGTTTGAAGAATGTTTTTTGGGTCTAAAATGAACATGTCACAAAGACCTTCATGCTCCGCTGCTAAAGGACTAGATAAAAGAGGAGGATGAGGTATTGCAAGCACAGATGGCTTCTCTTCCTGACATGCTCTATTAATGCTTCATTATAGGATTTAAAAGAGGAGGAAGACATTGATACACTGCAAGAACACTGGTAGGACTGTTGTAAAGAGAGTCTGCTATGGGTTTTAATATTTTCTTTAAAAACATACTCGATAACATTTCTGTTGACTAACAGACAGTCATCCTTTGTCACGCTGGTAATGGAATTATCAATATGGAATTTTGAATTTTAATTCCAGACTAATAAAAAGGGGGATGAGAGACAAAATCTCCTAATTTGCACTTTTTTGTCTTTTTTCCCGAACTCTGTTTTATATAACAGTGTGGAGTTCTCACCTTAAAAGGAGTCTAATACAGCTTTTGCTGCAGCTCTCAGAGATGGTGAAAGTAGCTGTAGCCCTTCTTTGACTTTCCTGTTGTGGCAGTGGGAAGGAGAGTTGAGAGGAAGCAGCATTAAGGAAGGAAAGGATTTCAAACTTGGCTCTTGATTTAGCTTTTGGACTCTAAAGGAAAAGAAAAATATAAAGGAATATGATACTACAAAGATTCATCTGTGCAACAGAGACACTTCTAATGAATTTCAGCAATGTATATGCAGATTTTACCATGTAGCTCTGAATTAGGGATCCTTCTTTTTCTTACTTGGATATTTACCCTGGATATTAAACACTGTAACACACTGTAAACTGAAAATTTTGTTCATGACTGTGTATAATCACTACACCTAGACTGATGGGTGAGCTGTCTACATAGTTTCAGCAGCTACTGCAGGCTTTGTTTGTGGAATAGTAACCATCCCATCTCAGCCCCTTGAGGGCGCTGTAGTTTGGGATGGGAAAACCTCTCAGCCGCCCGGACTGCTTGCGGCAGAATCCCAGGTGCCTTGGGAAAGGCGATGATGAGGAGGCATACATTGAAGACTGCTATGTACCCCAGCGCTCAATTTATGACACCATGCGCATTAATGAGCAGATTGATCAAGGCACAAAGCTCAGTCAGCCTTCTCGCAGTACTCTGGGCTCAGGAGGCGGTGAGGGAAGTACACTATCCAGCAATGGGACAATGGGGGCTGACATAGGTGGAGTATTCATTGCACGTGGAGGGCCTGCAGATGCAGGTGTGAAAAAGCTGGATGAAAGAGTTATTTTTGATGCTCTGAAACTTACAGGTGACCCACAGAGTATGTCATCTGTTGGAGGAGTTGGCTCTTCAGTGGTTATTCCTGCATCAAATTCAGCTGCTGTTGGGGCAGCTGTTGTGACCAAAAGGCGGCACCAAGGTGGTGACAAGAAGGACAATCCAAATCGTCGATCCTGGAAAGCTTTTATGCCCCCCACATACCCTGAGTTTGCAGAGCGTTTAGAGTTTTCACCTGGAGAGAATGTAGAGAAGCGTCTATCTGTGGCTGGAATCCCTATTTCTCCTCTGCATCCTCATTCCTCTTTGCTAAACTCATCTATTCCTTCTGCATCTTCACCTCCTCTGGCACCTTTCTCCCCCTCACCTGTTTCATCAGTAGGTCCTCAACCCTCTCTTGTATCAAGCTCTCCATCTTTCACCCCCTCTGTGAGCCCAATCCCCCCACATCTGCCTCATCCAAACAGACAAAAGCAGCCCCTCCATTTGCAGTCTCCCAAACCTGCTACTGCATTACCCTCTCCTTGCAAAGAAAAAGCACCCTTACAGACTACTACTACTACTGTCCCATTGAGCTCTGATAGTTCAACGCAACCTAGTCCTAGTATCTTTAAACAGGCTGAGAAAAAGAGAGATGAGCAGGGCAAATCATCAATGGCCCCAGTCTATGTTAGAAGTGCCTCAGAAGAACAACCACAAAACTGGGATACCACTGCAACTAAAACCTTTGATACTGAGCGGGACTCACCACTGCTGGAACATGACCAAGACACAGCTCCTCTAATACCTCCAAAACCAGTATTTTGTCCCCCTACTAAAGCCCGTACCTGGCCTCGTAGTATACGGAGTAATAAAAGATCACTGGGGCATGTGAAAGTACTGCACAACTTCTCCATCCTGCCCCCATTGCCCCCCGTTCTTGGTGAGGATGATGACCGGGATGAAGAATCTCTTTACCTGTTAGATCCTCCATCACCTTTTCTACAGGAAGGAGAGGGACTTTGCTATGGGGGTTTGCCCCTATCCCCCTGTATTAGTCAAGAGGGTGGTGAGGATGGTTTGTTGGGCTGGCCCCCTCCTACTGTAGGGCTACGAGAGAAGACCGCCTCAGAACTTTGCTTTGAAGAAGATGAACGTAGAATCTTAGAGGAATTAGAGGAGGAGGATGAGACAGATAGGAAGCAAGAAAAGAAAGAAGAACTAGAGAGACTGGAGATGGAAGAGAGAAACTGGGAAGCAGTGTTGAAATTGGAGAGCACTGAAACTAGTGGAATATCTTGGCAGTTAGACAGGGAAGAATCTCAGTTACAGGTCTGGGAGACCCAACAACTTGCTTCCTCAGGCCACTGGCCCCTTCTAACCCCACCTGTAGGATTTGGAGGCTCAGAGGCCCCTAGTGCCTCCCCCTGCCCTAGCTCAGAAGCAGGCTCAGATGAGCTATTTCTTGAATTGGAAAGACAGTGTTTGGAGGAGGACAGAGACGAATCAGCTATTTCTCAGCTGAAAGAAATTTCCCAGAATTCTGAGCACACTGATACTTGTGAAAAACTGCTTGGAGTAGAGAAAGATCAAGCTGATTATGCCAGATGTGAACCTGATCTCAAAGAGCAAATGGAGCATACTATAACATTAGCACTTGATATCACAGATCACGTTGAGAACTCAGAACAGGCTGAGCCGTGGGTGTTGCAGATGAATCAAAATGCACCCTGTGAAGACAAAGAAAGTATGCAGAGCTGCTCAGCTATTGAAGAAAATGACCAAAGTCCAGAACAATTACAAAGACGTCTTAATTGTAATAGTGAGGATTATAACCATAATCAAGATTATGCTTCATACACTGTTGATGTAGATGCTTTAGATTCTGAGTCCAGTGGCATTCAAATATCACATCAAAATGGAACCATTCCATCAGATACTGTTCAGATAGTATCAGGCTATGACCATCCAGAGAGTGATTCAGATTTAGGCAGTGGTGCTTCATCAGATCATGAACATCAAGAGGATGAGGAGGTCATAGACCAGGATGAGACATCTGACATTCACATGCCCTTGCAGCATGAGCTTTCCCCCTCAGAGAATTTGCATGCACATGCTGAATCTATAATGGATCTTGGAATATTTACTGGTTTAGAAGGAGGGGAAATGGAGGACAGTATTCTCCAATCCCCAGAGTGGTCCATCTTGGAAGATAAGGCCGAAATGAAAGTAAGAAACAGTGACTGTGAGACTGTCTCTCATGAGGATGTAGTTTTTTCTGAGCCTGCACATGTTGCCATGGAAATTACCTCTGACAAGGAGGCTGCATTTTCAAGGTCAGAGAAAGTAGCACAGTTTTCAGTCTCCATGAAAGTTGTTCCAGAGAAAGTGTCTTCAAATGAGTGGGAGGTAACAGAGATTTATCAGGGAACCACAAGTACACCAAAATCAGACACCTTTTGTCCCCAGTTAGACTCACCAGATACAAGTATAAAGTCTGCTCCCCCTTCCCCGCTGCCCCTGTCGAGCACTAAACATGAGTCAAGAATAGCTGGAATTGACAGCAAAGATACAGATGCTTTTGTTGCAACAGACAGTTTTGTTTATTTAGCAGTGACTGTGCCAACCCACTGTCCCCCGTCTCCATCAGTGGAATCAACTCCCCCAAGCCCTCTTCCCAAATGCTGCCTTGAGCCAGAAGAAGGGGCATTTTTCTCTTCTGATAGTTTTGTTTACCTGGCGGCCCCAGAGCGGCTTGTGTCTGATGGGGGCTCTGTTTGTGAGGACTGTCAGGATTTGGAGTCAGAGGAGAGTCGATCAGGTGTTGACTTTGTGCTTGGATCAATGACTGGGGATAGCGAATGGGACTCTGATGGGTCAGCACCAGACTTTGTGCACCCACAAAGAGACCAGTGGGAGAAGCTAGAGCCAGGCCTTTTACAGGGACTTTTTAATGAGTACCAAAGTGAGACAAGTTCTCAGAAGGGTGTGGTATCAGGTGACAATGACTGTGAGGCCACTTGTAAGCTAACAAGTTCAGAGGAGGAAATCACACTACAAAAATATGACCCTGATTTGGACACAAAGGTAATCAAACTCCCTTATGTTCAATGTTTTCAGGTGATCAGTGCAAAAAAACTCTCCTAATAAAATAATAAAAATATATTTGTGTATGTGTTTGCATGTGTGTGGTTGTTGTTTGCTGTGGTGTTCTGTGAGAGAAATGACCTATTTTAACACTGCAGTAAATGCTGTGCTAGTTGTGTAATAGAATTGTGTGCAATATGTAGTAAAATGTCTTATTAAACTACTCAGGCAATGGATTAAGCAGTCCTATTATAGATCCCTGTGCTCTGGAAAGTGTTTGTGTGATTAAGTTATATGTAAAGAATTTAATGTGTTTATGTTCACAGAAACCTGTGCATGTTATTTTATTTTAAGTTATGATCGATAAATCAGTGTTTAACCCAAGTATTTCCTAAATGTGATCTGCATATATAATCATTATTTCCTGAACTGACTTCAGTTATGTTTATAGACACAAACATTTATTAGTGGACAGCAACAGTTTGCATTCTGGGTATTATTGTGTATTTTAGTGCTGATCACAGACCTGAAAATAAGCATGCTCATTTATTCCAGAAGACATGCTCACTCTAATGCACTAAAACCCTTGTGAACATTTGTGTTTAGTTACAGGCAAATGGGTTTGTTTACACATTTGTGTGTGTTTGCTTTTGCTGCCTGATTGAGCACTGCCTTTTCAGTGAGATCACTTTCTGTGTGTTTTTGAAAGAGATTTAGGAGTCAAAAGGGGGCTGGCATGTGTTTTTGTAAATACATGTAGAAATTCTGGACATAATTTGAGCGTGAGCTTGACAGTCTCTCTGGCTGCTGTGACATGGCCTGTGTCTGCTCTATTTCACTGGGACTATGGCGGGTGGCCGAGAGACTGCCTGTTAGTCCTTATGCTGTTTGGATGGTTATTACATTACTGTCTTTATTAGCAGCAGTGGCCAAGCCTGGCTGGTCATCCATATCTTATTTGCCCCTTGGCCTGGCCCAAATTTGCCTTTCTGCATGGTCACTTCCACTCACAAACAAACCTCAGTCCATCAAATGTAATCAGAAGCAGGACCCTGTCAGACTGGATTTGGGTAGAGGATTACAGCAACTGAGAGACCGAACAGGGTCAGCTAGCAAATGATCCTTAAACTCCACTGGGATAGAGGAATTACAAAACCAGAACAAAATGACTGAATTGGGGGGTGGCTGTCATCCAGTGCCAAACCCACTCAGAATCTCCACCCCAACTCCTTCCACCTCAGTTTTCCCATCTTTTTTCCTGCTGCAGTCCAATAACACTGCAGTTTAAGATAAGAAAGTGAGAAATAAACATCAGGCTCAGTAACCACTTTCGCCAGTAACACATAAATACTGTAGGAAGTTGTTGGAAATATGAATAGATGATAAGGACATGTCAGTACTATGAGCACAGGGCCAGACTCAAGGCCCCTGTGATGTCCAGAGCCAAGTGAGCAGACCACAGACCTTAGGAAAGATCTGTTGTAATCTTTTGGAGCAGCGCTCTCTGTTGCACGCCATTGCTGTGAAATGACAAAGTGCCAAAGGGGGTTGAGTTGAAGGGTAGAGTCAAAAGATTTTGAAACAGCTCGATCATGAATGAACAGAGTCTTTATGGCAGAGTATGTGGTAAAGCACAAAATAAGAGCTGCCTGAGCAATCAGAGGCATCACAAGGGACATTCAGGTAAACAGAAGCATTTGTTGGTATTGCACTGTGGGAAGTGAAGCTCTTTCAGGGACAGCGAGCACTGATGTTATGGCGTACAGTAACAGCGGGCATATTTTAATGTTTGGATAATGATAACAGTAAAAGGAGGTGTGAGGGAAACATCTGTGATAAAGACTGTTGCAAACAAAAGGGTGAGTGAGAACATAACAAAGCAGTCACATATGCTGTGAACTCACTGATTGTGGTTTTAACCTCATTTTGAACCTCACAATGGAGCATCATAAATTATTTTCTTGTTAGAACATTTAGGTCAGATGAAATGTTATCCAAAGTCCATTGTTAAGGGAGCAGGAGTACAGAGGAGAAAAAGACTGGAAAATTAGAAATGAACCAAGAGAAAAGTATACTACTTTACATTTTTTACATCTAAATGTAACCTGTGCTTTAGTTCCTCCAGATTCTGTTTGTTGCTGTTTTGACTGTTTTAGGCTTTTATAGCTTTAATTTTTTCTATGCATAATGCATCAAGTATTATTCACTGATCAGATATTGCATTTTATTGGCAATTTTCTGCTTGTACTATATATTTAAAGAAAGACTGTATCTTGTAGTATTTGTAGACATTTGTTTATCTTACTTTATGTCTAGAAATGGTGTGTGCGTTATGTGAATTACATGTGTAGCATTACATGCATGTAATTATTTCTTTCCTCAGTAACACAGCAATTTTAAATACAGTACCAGTCAGACGTTTGGACACATTTCTTAAATGCTATAAAAAATTAATCAAAACAATGAAATTTAACAAAGATGAAAGTATTGGAAATGTGCAGTGACCAAACCAAATCTTTTGTATATTTTAAATTCTTTAAAAAAACGATTGCCTAGATTACAACCCTAAACACTGAGTATGTTCTCAAACTTGAAGCTTGAAGTCGAAGCTTTAAAGGAGTTCCCATATTTTCTGGGCATCTGTTGGCTGCTTTTCTTTCACTGCCTGGGCCAACTCCTCAATTTATTATTGTTTTTTATTTAGGTTAAAATGTTAGTCTTGTAAAGAAATTCTCAGGCACAATTCATTTAGCATAATTAGATTTTAAGTTTTTAGATCAAAATAGCTTTTAAAAGAAGAGAAACATACAGTCAGGTGTAATCAGGTATTTGAATGGTATTGTACTAATCATCTGGTTCCTGTTTAGCCTTTAGCAAGAATTGCATTTGTAATTCTTCCAGATTCAGGTCAGGATTGAGAATGTTCAGCTAAAATCAGCTCATAATGTCTGGAATATAGAAGTCAGCAATTGTTGTTCTCCTTTACTGGATGGTAATCATACCCATTTAGGCAGTGTGACCTGTGGTTTGGACCTGAAAAGAAATAAACAAAAGACTCCCATGGCTGTGGTGTTGTGGGCTGGTGCTACGATGGAAAGCTGCCAGAAGCTGAAAGTTATCTTTGAGGGTTTGAGTGAGAAACAAGAGTTTAAAGTTTGGTGACAAAAGAAACACGGAGTACTGGAGAGATAAATATAAAGCAGTCGTGCGTGAGTCTTGCATGCTGGCCAGATTGGTTGAGAAAGTTTGAGTGGAATGAAAAGCATGCTAGATATTTTCCAGAGCTCAAGAGTTTCTGTGCGTCCAGCAAGAGAAAGGAGAGGAGAAGAGAGATTGTTCAGTAGTTATTTTGACCTCTTTCTGTTATTGTATGGATATCTATAGTCATGCCCTACTTACTGTACATGTGGACATATGTTTGCTTAACTCTTACTTAACAATTGCTTAGGTTGTTAATGAGAGGTCTCTTTATAAGATGTGGCCACTTAAATAGAAGTTGAGTAAATTACTTTGTTTTTACAGTTAGCTCAATAAGATTTACAGTGTAAGCCATGACGACCACTGTAATATGTACTTTGTAGGTCTAAAATTAATGTGTTTTTATTTTTTAAAATTTTTATTAAAAAAAAAATTTTTATTTTCTTGTCAGTGTAATAGAGTACAAGTGCTCCATTTCAGTGGTACCCTTGTGCAATAAAATTACCCCAAAATAATGCTTAAGTCAAGTGATGAAGATCTGTCACAAGTACTTTATAGCCCTGCTCATGGCATGTGGAAGATCTGCCACAGATGCAGTAGTTATTTCTGTGCTGGTGGGTGAGAAGTGCCACATGTGATGAATAATCAGGATTATAAAACGGGAAATGACTCTAAACGGACACAGTGAGAAGGAGTAGGAGGCCTGGATGATGGATTTCGTTTAATGTTAGACAGGATATAGACAGACAAAAGGCGACTCTCTCCGTTATGAAGGCGCATATGCACTTAACCACATATGCTGTCGGTGAGAGGGTGGAGCAGGTCGGGGCCATCGTTCATTGTTTTGAGGCCGACATACATCCTGTTTAAAACAGGAGTGAAGCGCTCGCTACAAAGCAGCTGCGGGCGAGCCATCAGACACACACACAAAGACATAAGCAAAGGATGCTGGGTGTTTATAATAAGGGGAAACTATACTTCTTTTCACTTTTAACTGTAAAATTGACCCCCTTTTCATGTAAAAATTTCATAGTACTTGCATCAGATCAACAGATTTGAAAACTGAGTGCGCCATTAAATTAACACTTATGTGCATGTTAATGTAAGTTGATGTATTAATTACCCAACTTTTCCTCATTTTCTTCTTTTAAAATAAGCATTAAATTTGACTTGACCATTGAAAATTGACCAACTGACTTTTTTAGAACACAGAACTGGTCTCATTTTGCACAGTTGATCAGTACAAAATATTCCTGAGAAAAGTTAGTGGCTCTTGAAGGAATAAAATGCTACAGTGTTGACCCCAGGAGCCCTGTATTTGATTTCAGCCAGTGTGGGAGCTAAAAGTGCTTTCCAATTATAAATGGTCATGCCACCATAATTATCTTGTTGTTGTGTTTCTGTAGCCTTGACCTGTTCAGGCACATTCTGCCATATGTCCAGTTGCATAACAAGTGTGTTAGCTATACAGTACTCAAGCCATTTTTCCTCTGTCTATTTGCTCACTTTAAGGCTGTGGAAAGAGAACAGGTAGACAGCATCCAACCTAAACTGCAGCATGTCAATGCTGTGGGTCAAGGTCTTATCCAGAGTGCAGCCAAACACACAGATACTCAGGGCCTAGAACATGACCTGGAGACCACCAACCTGCGCTGGAACTCTCTCAACAAAAGGGTAAGCTGTTTTGCCTTGTTTTTCTTTTAGTGAACTGAAAGAAATTGATTCAATTAACAAATGTCTTTTTTCACAGGTCGCTGAAAGAATCGCACAGCTACAGGAGGCCCTGTTGCATTGTGGGAAATTCCAAGATGCACTGGAGCCCCTCTTGAGTTGGCTGAGTGACACAGAGGAACTCATAGCCAATCAGAAGCCTCCATCTGCAGAGTACCGTGTGGTGAAGGCACAAATTCAGGAGCAGAAGGTGAATATCAGCTTAAACTCAGCATTTAAAGGGGTCTTTAACCCTTTAAGACTGAGCAGATTAGATTAAATTCATTAGATTAAAGTTGACTTAACATTATATTGTTTTATATATTGTTTTCCTCTTACTATGTTCAAAATGTATGACTGCTGATTTCCAAGTTAAAGTTAGATCATGTTATTTATTTGTAACATTTATTAAGATGATCTAATTGAGATGTTTTGTGTTCTCAGCTGCTGCAGAGGTTGCTGGATGACCGCCGTGGGACCGTAGAAATGATCAGGGCAGAGGGACAACGCATAGCTGCCACAGCCGAGACACAAGACAGAGACAAAATCCAGAAACAACTGAAGAGTCTCGGAGAGAGATGGACAAACCTGCTGGAAAAGGCCAGCGCCAGGTAAACTTCATAATCGGAGCAATATGGACACCCAGACACCTAAACATAAAACCGCTTAATCAAATCTCTTACTCAGAACTCTGTGTCATTCAATTGCTTTACAAGGCCATGAATACAAAGAGGTCATAAAAGTATAACAGATTTCCTCATCTCCTGACCTCAGGCAACGGCAGCTGGAGGAGCTGCAGGTGTTGGCGCTTCAGTTTCATGAAGCCTTGGAGCCGCTCGGGGAGTGGTTGAGTGCCACAGAGAGATGCCTGAGCTCTGCTGAGCCAATGGGAACCCAGACCTCCAAAATCACACAGCAAATTGTTAAGCACAAGGTAGAGTACATCCAGCACCTGGCAGATTGATGAGACAAACGCCACATAACACTGGAACTGTTGATACTGAGATCTAAGATCTGGTCTGATTTTAGGAAGCAATTTTTGTAGTGATGAGAATCATTAGAAATGACTGGAGATGTAGAAAAAGAACAGACTTGAATAAACAGTCAGTCTCCTGTGGTTTTGTGGTTTTAGCAGGAGTATAATTATCAAGAAATTTAGGCCTCTGGTCGTGACCCTGTACACATCTTTTCCATTTTGCAGCATGATTGGTTTCATCATAATTTTCTAAATGTTTTTTTGGTTGTGTTTCCATCTCATGTTGTGTTGATCCACATTTTGCTTTCATGCACAATTAATTATTTATCATTGAGTGCGTTTACATGTACACAAACATGTATGTAGCAAATTCTAAAATCTGTCAATAACCAACTAATTTTAAAAACCCAGCACTGCAAGACTGCATTTACATGAGATTTTTGGCTTTGTCATGATTTTTCTCATTGCTCGAGGCATAAAACACATGCACATAAGTCGTCACTATTAAAGGTTTTAACATGCAGAGAAAAATCAAGCTAATGAAAAAATCAGACTGTGCTGATCAGGTGGTACCAATAATGATTTTTCTTTATTGAACTCAGCACAGTTTACGGCATTCACATGAATGTACACAATGTTGGGTTATTAAGCATAATCTAAGGAATATCATGCATGTAAACACACTCACTGTTTAGTGTCCTTCATTTATGTTTGTTTGCATTATTTGTTTTTTTTCTTGTCATTCCTTCATCCCCTTCTTCTTTTTACCATGGGCTATAATCCCAGGCTCTCCAAGAGGAGGTGTCCTCTCGGGAGAAAGAGGTACACCACCTTGAGACTCTCAGCCAATCACTGAATCCGCTTAGTTGCTCGGCTGATCGTGATTGGCTAAGTGAACGTGTGGGGGCAGTGTGCAATGGGCACACAGAGCTGCGTGATTGGTGCAGTCGGAGGAAGGCCATGCTGGAGCAGGCCCTAGCCAATGCACAGCTGTTTGGAGAGGAAGAGGTGGAGGTCCTAAACTGGCTAGCTGAGGTGGCCCAGAGACTGTCTGAGGTCTCGGTGCAGAGTTATCAACTGGAGCTGCTAGCGCAGCAACACAAACAGACACTGGTATGATTGTTTGGGACAGTAGCTGAGGATTAGCATCATTGCTTTAGTCAGTTTAGAGAAGAGAAATGCTGTCAAACAGCCCAAGAAAGAGCTGAGCTATACTAAGGCTGTTAATCATTTTATAATTTTGTATTTAATGAACAAATTGCTAACTGCATAAATAAATATTTACATATGAAGCCTACAAATGATGTTGTATTCCATATGCAATATACTTTTCATTGATTCAAAACCCTGTTACAGTATTTAATTAATAAATGGAGTTAATATCACCATTTATTTCCTCTACAGGCTCTTAATGAGGAGATTGTCAGCCGAAAGAAAACAGTTGATCAGGCCATTAAGAACGGACAGGCTTTGCTCAAACAAACCACTGGTACTTCTCCATCCAGCCTCTATTTGTTTGCATTTTACTTTAAAAAAAAAAAAACTTCTTTAGTTGTGCTCATCTTTGCTTTCTGTGACAGGTGAGGAGGTCCTGCTGATTCAGGAGAAGCTTGATGGAATCAAAAGCCGCTATGCAGAGATGACAGCAGGCAGCAGCAAAGCCCTTCGTACTCTGGAACAGGCCCTTCAACTGTCCACACGATTTGCCAGTGCGCACAATGACATCAACCAATGGTTGGATGCTGTGGAGGCGGAGCTTAATAACATTGAGCCAGACACGACGCCAACCTACCAAGACAGGCAAAAGGTGGGAACATATATGCTAGTTTCTTTCACTGTGTTGTGATAGAAAATGGCCATTTCAGTTACTTTACATTCAGCCACCCTGTGATGAACAAAAATCATTGTACCTCAAATTCATGTGAAAGAGAAAAATTAAAAAGGTGGAGCTTGTTAAAAGGTGCATCTCCTGTGATGTTTAATTGTTAAATTATTTGCCTAAATGGATTAATGGTACCTTTATATGTAGTCACCAAATAGTCAAGCCATGGAAGGCTTCATATCAAATGTGAAGTTAGGCAAAGAAATGCACATTGGAGAGGTTTAGATATTTTGGCAGTTTTTAAATAATCTCTGCATAAAAATGTTTGTATCAGGCTAAGTGTCATCAATCACAATGTTTGCTTTTGCATGCCCTTAGAATATTGTTTAACAATTAACAAATCCTCTAAATCTTTTAAAGCCATTTTTGTTATTACGAAATCAGTTGAGTTGTTTATCTTATTACACTGATTATTTAATGGATCTGTGTGTATGTTTGTGTCAGGAGCTAAAGTGTGTTTCTGCTGAGAAGCGCTTGGTTTTGGACACAGTGAACGAAGTGGGCAATGCCTTACTGGATCTGGTGCCCTGGCGTGCACGAGAGGGTCTGGACCGCCTCGTCGCTGATGCTAATCAGCGCTACCGCCAGGCAGACGAGACCATCACACAGAGAGTGCAGTTAGTGCAGGCTGCCATCCAAAGGTCCCAGCAGGTACTGCAACAAACTCTAGTCAGTTCTACAACTTGTCGAATTGTGGCCCAGATGCAGCATTTAACTCAGAACCAAGACATAACCTTATCTTACCTTAAACTGTAACACTGTTTATTGTTTCTTGCAAACACAGGTATTTTTACTTTGGGAAGTGCAAATCTAGTTTTTTATATACAGTATATATGTTTGCATTAATTTTATATATATTATTGTTTGCTTGCTTGTTTTATCATTTTCTGTATTTTAAATATAAAATGTGTTAATTCATTGTTTTGTTTTTTATTAATTTAAATGTGGAATATGTAAATGATTGCTTAAACCATCAAAAAAACTTCTTACCTAATATTGTTAATTTATGCACATTTTTTCCATCAGTATGAGGAAGCAGTGGACGCAGAGCTGGCCTGGGTTGGAGAGACAGAGAAGAAGTTGGCATCTCTGGGGCCTCTCAGTCTGGAGCCTGACGTGACTGTGGCTCAGCTCCAGGTGCAGAGAGCCTTCAACATTGACATCATCCGTCACAAAGACACAGTGGATCAACTACAAAAGACTCGAGAGGACATCCTGGAGAGCTGCAGCGAGCAACAGAGAGATGCACTGAAGGTTAGAGACGCAACAAACTGGAAAGGGAGGGAGGAGATAAAGCCATGCAATTATTCTTCTAAGAAAGGTTAAATGAGGAAAATTAAGTTGTGACTCATACATTTTCCGGCAGAGATTCAATTTTGTTGAGTCATGTGTAAAATATGTATCTTGCTTGGGAACAACAGCATTGCTGTCTTTTTTCTATTTCTGTCAAAAGACTCATTCTGTTGACCTGAAATAACCTTCTTGCTCTTCTTCTGAAGGTGAAGACGGATTCTTTAAGTGCTCGTTATGAAGCAGTGAATCAAAGTCATGCTGAGAGGTTCTCCGCTCTGGAGCAGGCTCAGGTTCTGGTGGCACGGTTCTGGGAAACATATGAGGAACTCGAACCATGGCTGGGCGAGACGGAGACTCTAATAACCCAGCTGCCCCCTCCTGCTATTGATACAGAGACACTCAGGCAACAGCAAGACCAGATGAGGGTGAGTAAGAGATGTGCAGATGCAGTCCAGAAACTGTTGGATTTGCTCAAGAGCTTTTTGTTTTGGTTTTCCATCACTGTTTATAAGAAGATGAGCCAATAATATTTTTGATAAGTTTTCCTAGATGGGAAATGTATGATAGTTTTGTCAACATTCAGGAGTATTTAGATGGTCTTAAAGCTTATAGTTACTTAGATTTCATGGAATCTTGTAATACTATATATTGACATAATGTAATAAATTCATATTTGTTGTATTTCTGACTGTCTAGCTTTTGAGGGAGTCTGTAGCAGAGCACAAGCCACACATAGACAAACTGCTAAAGATCGGCCCACAGCTGGCAGAGCTCAGTGCCCAGGAAGGGGCAACACTCAGGCAACGTTATAACGATGCAGAGAGACGATATCTCACCATCAAAGAGGAGGTCAAAGGTCGAGCCACAGCCCTGGATGAAGCTGTCTCACAGTCTGTGCAGGTAGGTGCTAGCCTAATATGTAAGCATGCTTATATTGGACTGTTGCCCAGTTTGTGATTAGTTAAATGTTACGACACACAGTTCAGTGTCATACAGCACCATATCACATTTTGTCATCGTCATGTTTTCTAGCATAAACAAGTTAAGGCATTATTTAAAGCTTTTATGTGTATTGAAAGTCAACAGTCAAAGGTGACTAACATCACATTGAGATCACATTTAATTATGACATCACTGACATCATGAACTTCATGTTGGCTAAACGTTTGTTATTGATGCTTCCAGCTAGACTGTTGCATGCTGTTGAATTAACTCATTATATTGTTTCTCCACCCCCATCCCTTCCATCTCTGTTGTGACCTTACCTGTCTGTACATTTACTTATCCTGTAACCCTCACCATTCCCTGCCTTTGATCCCCTACCTCACCTTATTCCCACTTGCTTGCTACAACTTTCCTGCTCATCCCCCTTCAACTCATCCCATGTCCATTTGGTCCATCTGTCCATCACTTGTGTTTGTGGATGTGCTGTGTGTCCATACCTCCTCCATCACTGCTCCACAACACCCTCAGCTGATAGAGGTAAGTATCATCCACTGATGGCAACTGTATTTAATTGAGAATTAAGAAGCATCAGAATTATTTCTTTAAATTTTTTATTCTGTTTGCTGCTGCTTCTTTGTTTTTGTTTTCAATTCATTAATCAGGAATGGTGCACATCACTGTGATCACTCTGAAGTGTAGTTTTAATCAGTATTAAAGCCCACATCAGCTAATCTATACACAGTATCTGCTTATCTTGTTAGTTATGCTATATATATATATATTCTTATATACAATGAACATACAATGAAATACAATGAAATTACTGGACCTTTACATCTGAAATGGTTGTTGCATCTGAAATGGCAAGCATGGAATTTTAGGAAGTTGATGTTAAAAAGTCTGACGCTCTTCCTGCACAAATACATGCCAGTACAAATAGCCCTAATTCAAAAAAGACATGCACAACACTTTTTGAAGTCTTGACATTTAGTCTGTTCCTGTGTGCTATTTAAGCAGTAACATACTGCTTCCCTATGGTTTTGCATGTGTGCATGCAGGACGAAGGTCATGGCTCTGTGGTGTATTCATTAGACCTTTCTTTGGTAGCACCAACTACCTCTGTATACCTCCCTTTAGCATTTATCTGGGATAAATCTGTCCTCTTCAAACCCACTTATTCCTGGTTCTTCTCCAAATACTTTTGTGCTGTATTTGTTCTTATTTTCCTTCACTTTCTTTCTTATCAGTTCCATGATAAGATGGACCCACTGTTGGAGACTCTGGAGGGGGCAGTCCAGCGTTTGCGGCAGCCCCCTCCGGTGGCGGCCGAGGTGGAGAAGATCCGGGAGCAGCTGGCGGAGCATAGGGCTACAGGACTAGAGTTAGACAAACTCCTGCCTTCTTTCAGCGCCCTGTGCACTCGTGGAGAAGAGCTCATCAGTCGAGCTCCGCACGAAGATCCTGCCGCTCAGGGTAAAGATCTGTGGCTGTGTGTTTATGTGGAGCGGGAAGATCAAATTCCACCTACATGTTTTGATAAATGCACTTTCTCTTCCCATTCTTAGCAGTGCGTTCCCGACTCTTGCGGCTGCGCTCCCTATGGGATGAAATCAGGCAGAGAGCGGAGGAGAGAGAAGGAAAACTTCAGGATGTTCTAGATCTCGCAGGAAAGTTCTGGGCAGATATGGCCGCTCTGCTGAGCACACTCCGTGACTCTCAGGACATTGTGAAAGAGCTGGAGGATCCGGGGGTGGATCCCTCACTCATTAAGCAACAAATAGAAGCAGCAGAGGTCAGTCCAACACAAGAGATATTGGCAGGACATAATGTCTATCTCTTGGGTTTAATTAAACAGATTTTTAATGAGCAATGTTCTGTACATATTTAATATTATGTTTTTACCCGTGTGGATAGCCTGACCTAATGGGTCTCAAAGAAGTTCTGTAAAATTAATTATAACTAATCTTACTTTTAACCTGAAATGTGTGAACAGTGCATTTACTTTAGCTAGGCACTGCCTGATTGGTGGTTGGAGAAGATAGGACTAAATGACGTTTAGATAAAATCAGCAAATGGTCAAGATGTTCTCTTATTTTTCCTATTAGGCCATTAAGGCAGAGACAGATGGTCTGAGGGAAGAGCTGGAGATTGTGCGCACACTTGGAGCTGATCTCATCTTTGCCTGTGGAGAGACTGAAAAACCAGAGGTCAAGAAGACCATCGATGAGGTAAGGGTGACAAATCACGCAAGCAACACCCAGTTTTACTCTGATCTTAAAGAAGATATCTAGCTAACTTGTGTTATTTGTTTTTCAGATGAACGCTGCCTGGGAGGGCCTGAACCGCACATGGAGAGAAAGAATGGAGAGGCTAGAGGAGGCCATGACAGCCTCTGTTCAGTACCAGGATGCTCTTCAGGTGTCTATCACTCTATTTTTACCTCAGAATCAACATTGATTAGTCAAGCCAACTGTATGTTCATCATCTTTCTTCATGCAATTTCAGGGCATGTTTGACTACATGGACAACACTGTCATTAAACTGTGTGACATGCCAGCTGTGGGGACAGACCTCAGCACCGTCAAACAACAGATCGAGGAGCTCAAGGTTCGAATGTGTCTTCCTCCATTTTGACCTCTAAAGTCATACTGAGAAAAGAAACATCGTTTGACATGTTTTTATTTTTCATGAAACAGCAATACAAAGTGGAGGTGTACCAGCAGCAGATCGACATGGAGAAGCTTTGCCATCAAGGAGAGCTGCTCCTCAAGAAAGTGAATGATCAAACAGACCGAGACATGATACAGGAGCCCCTCACTGAGCTACGCCACCTTTGGGACAACCTGGTGGACAAGATCACGCACAGACAGGTGAGGAAATAGTGACTTAACAACCTTAACCGTTGATAATGCAGTATCACAGACTTGTTTAGAGCAAAGATTCTCAACTTTACACCCAGAACAGTGCCAAATTGTAAATCATAATTTAGAATTAAACAACGTTCTTGGTCAAGCTTTGATTTGTATATATATTATGGTTTTCGAGAATTAGGGAATGTTACCCAACTAGTTTAGGGTGCAGACTGTTGTGAAATACAGGAAATGGTCTTTCTATTCATCCTCTCTCTCTCTTATTCTTTCTCTCAGCACAAGCTGGAGGGTGCTCTGTTGGCACTGGGTCAGTTCCAGCACGCTCTCTCTGAGCTGCAGTCTTGGCTCAGTCACACTCACGACACACTGGACACCCAGCGGCCCGTCAGCTCTGACCCGAAGGCCATTGAAATCGAGCTGGCCAAGCATCATGTACGTAAACCCGACCTCGTTTGCATGCACTTCACTTTCCCTTACTTTGTAGGCAAATTCCCCTAATCGAGCTCTGTCTGTAGGTTTTAAGAAACGACGTGCTGTCCCACCGGGCCACGGTGGAGACTGTGAACAGCGCAGGGTCTGAGCTGCTGGAGTCCAGCCCTGGAGATGAGATCAACCACCTGAGAGACCAGCTGGATGAACTTAACCGCAGCTGGAAGAACCTTTTGCTGAAGACTGACGAGAGGCAGAAACTTCTGGAAGCTGCTCTGCAACAGGTGCTGTAGATAAATAGATCAATATGCAGAAAGTTCCTGTTGAATGAACTAATTAAAATACACAGGGAAGGAAATATGCATGTTGTTTACAAAGGAGTCTACTCAGCTAGATCCATAACATGGGTGCTGTTGGGAGCATTCGCTGTGCATTGAGAAAGATCCTCTTTAATATTGTAGTGCAGGTGTTGGATCAATTAGCTCATTGTCTTTCCCCTGTGTGGTTTGTGTGTTAGGCGGAGGGTTTCCATGGAGAGTTGGAGGAGTTTCTGCAGTGGCTCAGACGCACAGAGAGTCAGCTGTCTGCTGCCAAACCCACAGGTGGCCTGCCTGAGACCGCCAGAGAGCAGCTGCAGCAACACATGGTACATTATCACAGTTCACCTGCCATCTGCCCATCAGACAACAAGCCTCTCTCAAATAATTAACATAACATAGCAATTTTAAATCATTTAAACATTTCAGTTCATCTAATATTAAGAGTTTAGAAAGAATCAATTCTTTATTTTTGTTTAAACTCCACCATTGTAGACCCATATTCTCCTTTGACCATGCCTTCCCAAACCTCTGACTTTTCTTTCATCTGTGGAACACAAAAGAAGATATTTCAAGAAATATATCAGTCTTCTTTTGTGTTCCACGGAAGGAAAAAAATAGACATGTGGACACATATATGTTTGGAATGACATGAGGGTAAGTAAATGGTCATTTTTGGGTGAACTATCCCTTTAAGTATAACTCTTAGCAGAAATAAATCTACTGAGGGACAAGGATAAATGTAAAAAAAAAAAATGCAGAACTTTTTAAACTAAATTTTCACTGCATATGTTGAATAACCCAGTTGTATTATTTTGGCATATCGATCATGTGCACATTAAAAAGTAATAGCAATTCATCCTGTCTATTGTATTTGTAGGAGCTCCAGGTTCAGTTGACCCAGAGAGGTGAGCAGTACCATCGACTGCTGGACCAGGGAGAATCCATGTTGCTGGCCAGAGGAGGGGAGGATGCAGGACCCGGTACCACCCAGACCCAACAGAACCTGGCTCTACTACAGAACAAGTGGGCCAGTCTTAATGCCAAGATGGACGACAGGAGGGTGAGAGAACCAAACAGTGTTTTTGTCCCTTTGATCCTGTTTGGGATTAAAAATAAGCATTACTTCATGCTTCATTACTTAAAGCCTAGAACTGTTCTGCTTTGTCTCCTGTTTTTAATTCTCTCTCTCTACCTCTCTCCAAAGGCTAAACTGGAGGAAGCCGTCTCACTGGCTACAGGGTTCCAGAGCTCCCTGCAGGACACTATAAACTGGCTGACTCAAGCAGAGCAGACTCTCAACATGGCCCAGCCTCCCAGCCTCATACTCGACACTGTACTTTTCCAGATCGATGAGCACAAGGTTGGCGAAAATGCGGTTTATTTAAAATTTAGTTTGCTTGATATTAATGTCTACATTATTATCCTTGAGGATTTAGATCGTAATACTTTGAGGATTTCTTGGGTCTTTGATTTTAAATTTTCACTGTATTTTGTAGGTGTTTGTGAACGAGGTGAACACGCACCGAGAGCAGGTTCTGGCTTTGGAGAAGGCCGGCTCTCAGCTGCGATTCGCCAGTCTCAAACAGGATGTTGTTCTCATCAAGAACCTGCTGCTTAGCGTTCAGGCCCGCTGGGACAAACTGGTGCAGAGGTCGCTGGACAGAGGACGCCACCTGGATGAGGCTCGCAAGAGAGCCAAACAGGTACTGTTTACCTCTCTCTTTCTATCTTTTCTTTTTTTTTTTTCTGTCTGTAATATTGGTCTCCCTTCTGTTTAGTTTCATGAGGCCTGGAGAAAGCTGACGGACTGGTTGGAGGAAGCAGAGAGCAGGCTAGACTTTGAACTGGAAATTTCCAACGAGCCTGACAAGATCAAAGTCCAGCTTGCAAAACATAAGGTACACTGCTTGCATCAAAGTTTTTTTGGAGTACATTATCCTGCAATTATCCTGCAGACTTTCAGATTCGTCTCTAATGCCCTCTATCTGTTGTTCACTATACTGCAGGAGTTCCAGAAGGCTCTTGGGTCCAAACAGCCAGTGTACGACACTACAGTGCGCTCTGGGAGGGCTATGAGAGACAAGGCCACACTTCCTGCTGACACACAAAAACTGGACCACCTGTTGGGTGAGGTCCGTGATAAATGGGATACCGTATGTGGAAAAAGTGTGGAAAGGTGAGAAAAGTTCAAACATTTGTTACATGTGCAATGGTGGTGATTTTGGAAACACAAAGGTGAATAAAATGCTTTGATTTACTGTTATTTTTATTTTTTTATATTCTCATTTTCAGGCAACACAAGTTGGAGGAAGCTCTGCTGTTCTCAGGTCAGTTTGCTGAGGCTCTCCAAGCACTTGTAGATTGGCTGTATCGTGTGGAGCCTCAGCTTGCAGAAGATCAGCCTGTTCATGGAGACTTGGACCTGGTCTCTAATCTCATGGACTCCCATAAGGTACACACCTGTCTCGTGAACAAATCAGAAGGGTATCATTATTTTCATATCATTATAAGCCCATTACTGAGAGATTATAGATCATAGGGTCTGCCCACCCTGCTGCTTCTCAGTGGCACAGAGTTTCTAAGGGGTGGTCTTTATTGTTCTTAAGGCCTTCCAGAAAGAGCTGGGCAAGAGGACCAGTAGTGTGCAGGCTCTGAAGCGCTCTGCCAGAGAGCTAATGGAGACAGGCAGGGACGACACGGCCTGGGTCAAAGTTCAACTGCAGGAGCTTAGTAACCGCTGGGAAACAGTCTGTGCCCTGTCAGTCTCAAAACAGACCCGCCTCCAGCAGGCTCTCAAACAGGTACGTCTAACAGCTCAATACATTTATAGTGAAATGTAGTGCTAATACTTTCTTCTAACTATCTGTTTGTTCTCACCATAGGCAGAGGAATTCCGAACAGCTGTCCAGATGTTGCTGGAGTGGCTGTCGGAGGCGGAGCAGACGTTGCGTTTTCGTGGCGTCCTACCAGAGGAGGCGGAGACTCTGCAGGCACTGTTACACACACACCGGGACTTCATGCAGACGGTTGAGGAGAAAAGGGTGGATGTAAATAAAGCTGCTGGCATGGGGGAGGCAATACTGGCCGTGTGTCACCCAGACTGTATCACCACCATCAAACACTGGATCACAATCATCAGGGCTCGCTTTGAAGAGGTATGGAGACGAGTGATTATGACCTGTGAATATGTGATTTTTACATTCATGCATCTTTGAAGGTTTACAAATATTAAAACAGAATCAAATAATAATATTGTCATGTTTGTCACGTTCTACAGGTGCTGACATGGGCCAAACAGCACGAGCAGCGTTTAGAGACAGCTCTGAGTGAATTACTTAACAATGCTGCACTACTAGAGGAACTGTTATCATGGTTACAGTGGGCAGAAACTGCACTGGTGCAGCGTGACACTGAACCACTCCCCCAGGACATCAGTCAGTTAAAGACACTAATCACAGAGCATCAGGTGGGCAGGACACCCATGTTTATGAACTGTCATTATCAATCATAGTCTTTTTCATAGTCTCAGTTAAATGCTAGAGATTTCTTAGTGGTTTTGTTTTCTTCCGTTAGGTGTTTATGGAAGAGATGACACGGAAACAGCCTGATGTTGACAAAGTGACTAAGACATATAAGAGAAAACCAGCCGAACATCCCAGCAGCCTGTCAGAAAGGAGAGGAACCCGTAAGGAACTTCCTCAGCTTCATGCCTACAAACACAAAAACTATCTGAAAAGAATAGAAAATTTTCCACGTTTTTTATTACTGATGCTTTTTACACAGGCAAACAACACCAGCAGCAACAACAACAGCCCTCAGTACAGGTAACCAGTGGCAACCCTCGCCTCACTCTGCTCTGCTCCCGCTGGCAACAAGTGTGGCTGCTCGCCTTGGATCGCCAACGCAAGCTCAACGATGCCCTTGACAGGCTAGAGGAGGTATTGGCGTCTGTTTACCTACATCCTATTCCAGTTATTAAAATAATTGATTTAAAATGACATCATCTGGACAGGGCAAGTAATAAGTGACCAGCTCTTTCCTTCTCCAACTTCAGCTTAAGGAGTTTGCCAACTTTGACTTTGATGTGTGGAGGAAGAAATACATGCGCTGGATGAACCACAAGAAGTCTCGCGTCATGGACTTTTTCAGACGCATTGACAAGGACCAGGATGGAAAAATTACTCGGCAGGAGTTTATTGATGGCATCTTGGCATCAAGTATGATCATGTGCCCACATCTTTTAACATTTTACATTTATGCATTTGGCGGACGCATTTATCCAAAGCAACTTACAGTGCATTTAAGATATTAATTTTATCAATATGTGTGTTCCCTGGGAATCGAACCCATAACCTTTGTGCTGTTAATGGAATGCTCTACCAACTGAGCTACAGGAACACTTTTTTAATTTAATTTAATTATTTTTTTTTAATGCTGGTTAACCTTTATTTTGTTTGTTTTGCAGAGTTCCCTACCAGCAAACTGGAGATGACAGCTGTGGCTGATATCTTCGACCGTGATTGTGACGGCTACATTGATTATTATGAGTTTGTGGCAGCCTTACACCCCAACAAAGATGCTTACAGACCCACAACAGATGCTGATAAGATTGAGGATGAGGTTTGAACGATAACAAGAAAATATATTTATTTTCTTGTTAGTTTCTTGAGCTTGCGTGGAATTGCATTTAATGTTTTTAAGGGGTTGCAATTAAAACCAAGTTTTCTTATCACAGGTCACCAGACAAGTGGCCCAGTGCAAGTGTGCCAAGAGGTTTCAAGTGGAGCAGATCGGAGAGAACAAGTACAGGGTGAGAATCTGGAGCTTCAGTACATGCAAAGAACAAGAGTCAAGCAAAAACACATTAACACCGAGTTATATTGTCTCTAAACATTTTAATAAATTCCAAATATGTTCTGCTTGATTATTAAATGTAAAATGAAATTTATAAAGAACATGAGAGTAATGCTCATCACTGCTCTGTTTTTCACATCTTCTCATTCATATCATCACTGAGCTTGCAATTTGTAACAATTCAACTTTAACATTCATCACATTCTGTGGATTACTTTAGTGTGGCCTTGCCATTTTTGGCTAAAGATTTTGTGTTTACACAATACCACTATAACACTTCACAGCAACATCAGGGTTTCATGTTGTGTGCGCTTCCCACCACCCAACTAACGATACCAGTAATTCCCATAATTTCAGTGACCACTGCTGCTGTCAAAGTCGCTGAGTGGTCTTTCGAACCCCAACATCATTATCCATTGGTTAATGATATCTGACTGTTAACTAACTTTTGCATTGCACAGGCTATGGATCCACAGTGCTAACTCTGTCCAAACTTGTTCTGATGTTTGTTCATCTGTTTGCTTGTCTCTTCACCTGCTGTGCTCTCCCCATTGTGTTCCTCTAGCAACTATTCATCAGCACTTTGCTCTCAGCCACAAATCATCACAGTCCATTTAGACAGTTCCTGCTGTATATGCACATTTTAAGGAATCGTTTTATGAAAACTGTTCTTAACAAAACAGATTGAGGTTATCAATGTATATGCTGTATGTCTGTATTTGTTTTTTCACTTGTTTTTCTTTTCTTCCTTGTGTTCTTCCTTCTCCATGCACACTGGACTTATTGTAGTTCTTCCTTGGCAATCAGGTAAAGTGGGCAGTGTGTTTATGACATTTCCTCTGAAATCTGTTTCCTCCACACGGTTCCCATGAGCTCCAACTGTAGAAGCTAACCTCTGTCCTGTGGTGTCTGAGACAGCCAGATCTAAATCAGTATAGATAGACAGTTTCTATGAGGGCTTGCTAAGAATTCCCTATGGACAAGCCACATTCTTGGCCTAAATTTCTTCAGTCCCTTCCTGTATTCTTAGTGGGCATTTCCTGACTGTGAGACAAAAATTGCTGTTCTTTCTACAAAATATTAAATGCATTTATATATGTCTTCAAAACCCTGGGGCAGATTTCCAAGGTTTACTTTATGTCCTGTGGTTAAGATGTGCTTGTTTTTTATTGAAATGATTTATCATGATCAGGAAATGGTTAAAATTTACAGAGCTTTCTGTTATTATTTTAGACTTTTTAGGCTTGTGGTGGAGGAAAACTAACCAACGACCGATTTCTTGACTTAGCAATAATAAACATTCAGCCAGAGCAATTCTTTGAAGTAAAACAGGACAAACATTCAGAGAATTGCTGTGGTGTGATGTTTACAGTAAAGATGGGTTTTAGCTGGACACGCTTTAACATGAATCAGGTTGATTGTAAAAAAGTGGTTTTCTGCATGTGGCAGTGTGATTCCCTCTGATTTGCCTTATACTTTAGAACATAATAAGGATGACTAATTTGAAAATGATCTTAAAGGAATAGTTCACTCAAAAGTCAACATTCTGTTATTCTGTCAAAGAAAACTTTGAATATACCAATATTAAAAGTAGTATAGCCCACGCAAGACAGCCTATTCCTTTAAAAGACACAGAATTTTTTTGTCTTTCTCTCCTCTTCTCTGTTTCTATTTCCACATATCTGTTCATCCCTTTCTTCCATTCCTGTCTCTTTTCAGTTTGGAGACTCGCAGCAGCTGCGTCTTGTGCGAATCCTGCGTAGTACTGTCATGGTTCGAGTTGGAGGTGGGTGGATGGCACTGGATGAGTTCTTGGTCAAGAATGACCCTTGCAGAGGTAAGTGACACAAATTTTGCAATCTGACTGCACAGACGAACATGTCACTATAAAGCCACTTACTAAGAGTATTCTAGGAAGTTCTTGACACCTGGACAAACAACTCACAGAATGTTCAGTATCAGCCATTGTAGAATTATTCTTTTTTTCTCAGGACTTTCATCACTTCTGCTCATCAACTTTCACTCTTTTCGATGAAAACCTCTGTTCCAAAACCTAGTGTGCTGCCTTCATAGACAGCAGTTTATGGCATTATAGGTGCTCTCTCACATGACTGCTGTTCCACTAGGTGGGCACTTTAACTATTCCACCTCTTAAACAGAATGGCTTTGTATCCATTACAGAAAAAGCAATCCCAGAATGCATTGCCATGAGTTCTTTGGGAGAAAAATGCTGCTAATGTAAGCTGCAGGTAGTGTGGCAGCTCACTAGGTTTTGGAGCAGGCGTCTTCTCAGTATCTCAAATATCTGAATTTACTCTTATCTCAACTTTTATCACTCCCCATTACTTCCTGTACTCTTTCCCATGGTGGTTATTTATTATATGCATGGCCTATACATTTGGCCCCTTCTATCTATCTATCTCTCTATGTCATATTATTTTTATCTAAATTGTAGTGCATGATGCATGTTCCTTAGGTTTCTCCCTCCCTCTTTCTCTACCCCGCCCCCTATCTCTCTTTCTCTCTCCCCAGTGCATCATCCAGGACTTAAAATACTCCGCTCTGACTCCAGCAGCTCCATATCATCTCGCATAGGTTGGGTTTTTCTCTCTCCTTCTCGTTTGGATTTTCATCTCTTTCCACTTGTTTTGTTCCCCTCTCTTTCTCTCCGTTTCACTCACACCCTGTTTGGTTCTTTGTTGCTTTGCTGTGCTTTGCTGACTGTGACCCTAAAATAACTAGGCCCTGCCCTCACGCCTGGAGCTCGTTATGGACCAGTGGAGATCTCTGGCTCAGCCATGTATAACACTTCCTGCATTTTGATTTAAAACACTTATATTGCGATTGCACAGATTGTGTTTGTAGACAGTTTTTGGCCTTGTGATGCAAGACAGGAGGTCTTTAAGGAAAAGTTCACCCATAAACTCTACCATTATTTACTCACCCTTATTGTGCTTGTGTGTTTTGAGTGAACTGTTCTTTTAAGAATATGTGTACGTGACTTCTCCTGCATTGTGTGAATGCGTGTTTTCATGTTGTCTCTTGTGTCTCTTAGTGACAGTCACTCCTGGCTCTTTCTGCTGCAGAGGTACCTCATTCCTCTCTCCTTCCTTCCCTCTTAACTCTTTCCTATTTGACAACATCTGTCTGTCTTCATTCTGAGCCTCTTAACCCTTTGTCCAGCTTTGGATCCATTCCATCACTGCTGTGTCTTTGTATATGTGAGTGTGTGAGTGTATGAGGATTATGCAGGGTCTACAGGATGTGTCAGCTAACATCATGCTACCATTTAAACTTTTTAAACAACCATTTAAACCAGGCTTGGCAAGGCCCAAGCTTGATTTTTTTCATGGGAGTCCTGAATGAATATTGCAAATTATAAAGCATCCAGCACCCGGGTGTGGCCAGACTTGGGGTTTCTAATATTAATTGAATCACACTTAAAAACAAATTACTTAAATAAATTACAGGCCCCACCTGGCTTGTGGGGAGGAGATATTATTTTGTCAGCTTGTGTTCCTTGGTCTGATGGAAAGTCTTTTGCAGTGTTGGGGAAGTTAAATCACAGTTTTAATAATAGGGTTTCAAAAATACTAACAGAGCAACTAACTACATTGAAACATTTAAGAGGCAAATATCTTTTTATAAAAATGTATAGCTATTTAAAATGGCTTTTTTAAAATATTTATTCTTTAAAAATTGTTTTTTATTTATATAAATATTTTAACAGTTGGAACAGTATTTTACTTTTGTACTACAGTATACATTTGTACTAAACCCGGTGAATAAGACCAGAAACTTTAATTTCAGTATAAAAAAACATACTGATGAACAGCAGCATTTAATTAAATATTTCAATACAAACATCGTGCCACACAGGGACTTCAGTACAGGGAAATGAATCAGTAAATCATTTTTCAAACTGCTTTATACAAACAACCTGATTCACAAAAGGAGTTGGGAACTTTTGAACACTTTAAAAAAGAATACACCATTTAGGGTAGCATGCCTAAATTGACTTGTGCAATATGCAGTAATGTGTATATAATTTAGTTAATTACTCCCCAACATTGGTGTCATGAGGGCTTAACAGAGAACTTCTGTCCGCAGCTACTGCTGCTAGTGTTCACAGACCTCTCCCTCTCTCTCTCTCTCTCTCTCTCTCTCTCTCTCTCTCTCTCTCTCTCTCTCTCTCTCTCTCTCTCTCTCTCTCTCTCTCTCTCTCTCTGACTGTCTGTCTGGCTGGCTGGCTCTCTGCTCTGCTCTTTATGTTGTGCAGGGCTGTTGTGTACGGTATTTGTTACTGAGAATGCTCTGTGGTGGCTTGTGTTGGTTTTCAGTGGGTACGTTTGCCTAAAGCTTAATAAGGCATGACCTTCAGGTGCCTGTCGGCGCAGTTTATGCGGTGCACTTGTTTATGTGAGGGACACTGTGCTTTATTAAATGTGAGTTCTTGTTTAAAGATGCTTGCTCTTTGACTCGCTCCACTGTTTAATTACCTGCATCGTGTCCTACATGCGCACTGACAGCTTTCAAAGTTAGATATATTAATCCTTCTGTCTTCGCTGTGTCAAAGCAGTGGACCAGAGGAAGCACTGGCTTACTTGATGAATGTCCTTTCTGACCAGTCCATTGGTTTTGTTTTTCTTTTTGTCCTGCCCCCTTTTCCCCCATCTTCTGCAGCTCGCGGACGTACCAACCTGGAGCTTCGGGAAAAGTTCATTCTTCCAGAGGGAGCCACGCAGGGTCTGGCGGCCTTCCGGTCCCGTGGGCGACGGTCCAAACCTTCATCGCGCACAGCCTCTCCCACACGTTCCTCTTCATCTGCATCACACAGTGCACACAGCTGCGCCTCCCTGCCCTCCACCCCTGCCACGCCCACAGCTTCTTCAAGGGTGAGTCAATACTGCAGAGAAAACCCTCTGATACTCCACAAGTACTGTAAGGTTATAACCACCCATACTGTTTGTTGTGGGAATGATGTTGTCTTAATAATAATTGAATTACTTGAATGACATTTCTGCATTTATTCCAATAAGAATTAAATAAAACGTATAGCAAAGCACCCTTATGGGTTTTGACCACCCTTGAAGATACTATTATAGACTAAGTATATATATGATAAGTATATATAATGCATAACATGACATGAAAATTAACCAAATAAACCACAAGAATATTTACTCATTCCATGGTTTAAATATATAAAATATCTATTTATAATGCTGTTGGTAGAAAAAAAACAGTTGACCCAAAAACAAAAATTCTGATATCGTTAACCCACCCTCATGCTTTTCCAAACCAGTATGACTTTCTTTTACTGCAGAACACAAAAGAAAGAATTCTGAAAAAATGTCTTATCTTACAGTGGAAGTGGGGATCAAAGCACAGACATTTTTCTGAATGTTGTCTGAACATTTTTCAGATGGTCTTCCTTTGTCTTCTGCAGAAGGAAGATTCGTTTTTGGGTATTGAAAATCATGAATTAGACAGAAATTACCCCAGTATTCAGCCACGCCAAATGATCTGTTGTGGCACTCTCACTAGTGTCTGGAAATCATCATTGTTTGTCATGTCTTCTGTTTGGTGGATGGTTTCTCTGTGTTACTGATCGTGTTGTTTGTTGTGTTGGTCTGCATTTGGTATTTTGGAATCAAACGGGATGACTGTTGTCTCTGCATGTCAGAATCATATTGTCATCTGAAAGATTTTTATTTGTTCTTTGTCTTTTTGTCCCTCTCCCTCCCTTGCTTGGAAAATGTGGCTTCCTCCACCTATAAAAACACTTTGCTCTGCCATGCTGCACTACTTCCCTGTCTTTAATTCTTTTTCCGATTATCCTGGCTGTTTCCCAATTCTTTGCTCTTGCGTTCTACCTCGGCCTTTTTGCTGCCCCATTTCCCAGTCCTCCCAAACCCAATCTCGTGGCTATGCCAAGCCCTGGCTGGCATACAGTAAAACTCCAACGCCAACCAAGTGCCAGTCCTGCCCAGAGCACAGCCAGATCCCTGGGCATGAGGTAACTGCCCTCTCCCAATGCCCTAACACACTAACAGTTCAAACTTAAATAGCTCAAGCAAAGCACAGATTAACAGCAGCCTGATCTCACCCAATCAAGAAGAGATGGAAAGGAACTGTGGTAGATGACTCACCATTCTACAATGAGATTCACTGAGATCTAAGAATAGGATGAGATTGTTCCTTAGAGAACAGAACAGAAAATCCATGCCGTAAGTCATGGCAAAGAAGCTACATGTGTAGTCTCCAAAATAGACAAAAGAAGATATTATTTGCTTGAAAAACAGTGGTTTGTTACATTAGTCAATCTGTTGAATGTTCTTACATGAACAGTCATCCAGATTGTAGAAAAACAGCAGGTAGAGTTTGTAAGAGTTATCTGGAGCTAAATAACTGGTATATCTGTCCTGTTGTCGTTAAACTCTGTCTCTTCTTTTATAGGGAGGCTCCACATCCAAGCTGAAGAGACCAACTTTCCATTCCAGTCGTGGCTCCCTGACTGGTGAGAACGGTGGAGCCACACCTACCGCTTCTAAACCTGGACGCTCCGGTACGGTCACATACACACTGCAGCTAAACGTTGTCTATGT
Source organism: Chromobotia macracanthus (assembly GCA_036877525.1). Lineage (NCBI taxonomy): Eukaryota > Metazoa > Chordata > Actinopteri > Cypriniformes > Botiidae > Chromobotia > Chromobotia macracanthus. The sequence goes on from JAZGTH010000084.1 coordinate 5,217,633, forward strand.
CCACTGTAATTAAACCCCAAAATACAAAAAATGTTGCTGTAGTTACTGCTTTGTAAACAGTCATGAGTTCTGGGTACCAGTGCGTATAGTTTATAATGGAATGAATTTGAATTCTATCATCATCTGTAGTGTAAAATGACTACTTAATAACCACCTGCAAATAAAGGTGGTTGTCACTCCTTGCATTTTGAAGTGTGTACATTGTCTTAAGTAATTACAGCCTTTAACATTTTTCCTTCAATGTCAGACACAAAACGCACACCGTCCTCTACGAGTGGCCCGACCAGTAGAGGGGGAAGCCGAGCCAGCAGCCGGAGGGGCAGCGATGCTTCCGACACTTCTGAAGTCATGGAGACCCGCTCAGCTTGCTCTGATACCTCAGACACCCCTCGCAGGCCTGGGGCTAAACCCTCCAAAATTCCCACCATCTCCAAGAAGGCCCCGAGCCCTAAAACACCAGCGGGGAAGAAATGAAGTCTGTACCCCAGTCTATATGATTGAGGGGTTGTGATTTACCAGGAGGAGAGGGATAACACCTACCCTTTCTCAGTCTCCTCCTATACATGTCCCCTCATCAGCCAGCTCAGACCTTTAAGGATAAACGAGAGAGGACCAGACTCTAATCAAAACCCAGTCTGTCAGTTCTCTCTAGCGCCCTCCTCTGGGCAGCATTAAATACTGCTGCACACTGCTACACCAACCAGATTAATATCTACCATAAAAGCTGCCTTATTTGTGTTATACATCATGTCCTTAATTTGACTGACATTTAGTTTTAATGAATGTGCAATGGGGAAAATTAGATGTGAACAGACATCAGTGCACACTTGGGGATAGTAGTGACTGCTGTCACTTTTTCACTGGGGGGTTAATCTCACCACTATGAATATGCAACCACCACTTACTCTGCCATACAAACATGCATGATCATGGTTGTCACTGTGGAGATTGTTTGGTTGGAAAAATGCCCTCCACACATACGCAGACCTTTTAGATTCCTACTCACGTGTGTCTGCCATTTAAAACAAGAGGAAATCAAATGGGAGTGGAACACTTCCCTCTTTGGAATCTCTGCACTTGGGACTTTTGAATTTTGGAATTCTGTATGTTTGTGTGTATGTTTGTGTGTGGTAAATGAACACAGTAATAAGGAGGAAGTGGAAGGACCTACACAGGTCTGTTTCAGATGTCATGTGATATTTTAAGGGACCCCTAAAGCGCACAGCAAATAAGGTTTACTTGCTCACATTGACAGTCTTCTCCACTGTTATAACCCAGGTGTCCAAGCAGTCAAGTATATACTTCTTGTGTGATCTTTCACTTCTGTTCCGCTTATTTTGTTACTGATATCATGTTACAGAGCTTTTTTCCACAGTATGCAAAATTATTACAATTGTGAATGTTTGTTCCGTGGTTAATTTATAATCCTAATGTTTTTTTTGTTCCTTTTCTAGAGTAAGAAACTGTATTTATTTGTGATTTGCAGTATCATATCAACTGTCTGACTATTATTAATACAACTGGCATCACTTTTTTGTACCAAGTAAACATCTGCTCCTGACATGAAGAATTTCTTTTGACATTACTCGTTTCTGATATTAACTGACCATGAGGCTTAATGATTTCAATGGTGGCCTTTTTGCCAGCGGCTAAAAACTTTAAATGACGTCAGAAGTGGCTTCCTGCTTCTTTTGTGACAGAAGCATCCACAATAATGGATCATGGGGACACCAGTGTGGCCCCCATAAACAGCGCTTTGTATTTTGTCTTTGACAAGCTGAAGCATTTGAAACCTGAAGAAAGGTCATTTTTATTTATTTATTGTGTCAGCAAAGGGAGGGGGGTAAGGGATAAGAAAGGATTCACCTTTTGATTGTTACTTTTTGACATGACTGAGAAATGGGTGCAATTATGTAAAAGTACAGAAGTTATGATTATAAATCCTTTTGTTCTCTTTTGTATTAAAATAATGCTTGCAGTCAAACTCTTGTCTTTTTTAATGAAGTCAATCTTAGTGCAAAGTAGTAGTTTGTGTGTGTGTGTGTGTGTGTATGTGCGTGTGTGTGCGTGCATGTGAAGGGATGCCACAACTAACAGGAAATGAGATAGTAATTACAGGCAGTAGAGATAATGACACACCCCATTAAATCTTCAAAAAGGGGGCAGGCCTTCTGTGTGTGCAGTTTTGAACTCACTGGGCTTTTATGTAAGGTTCACATCTAGTCATTCAGGAATTAAAAAAAAGGTTCACCCCTTCACAGAAGCACCTTTGTTTTTGCCTTGCGTGTACGTCACCTGTGGTCTTTGGAGTGTGTAAGTGTGTGTGTGTTTGTACTGGTCTCTGTGTATATTTGGTGGTTAGATGGAGCGGATAGGGTTAGGGAAGGGTGGTGTTCCATCATCTCCATTCTGCAGCTGTGTGTCTGTGTTTATGTACAAATATTTAAACCCACTCACATCCTTTCCCACCAAACACCATCCACATCACTGAGCCAAGAACTCATGGCATCTCACGTTCCTGTGACACAATTTCATTGTTTAATTTTTTGTTAAATAAGCTATTAGATACATACATTATATACGTAATTGAGCACACCTTTCGTGTGTGTGTCCTTTTAAGTATTTTTTTAGCATTTAGTTTAAGTCATTTTGGGTCTACTTGCATTATTGACCCTTTTCTTCATTCTGAAGTTTTTTGGGTTATATGCTTTATAAGAGAAAGTACATATTTTAGGTTCTTTGACATTTTTCACTATTTTAATTAACCCTTTCTGTTCACTTAAATGCAGATATTCAATATAGTGTCTCAATGAACAAAAGATTGTAAAGATTTAATGAAAAGTAATTATACAGTAATAGAGATAGAATAAGAAAATAGACATGTTTAAATGACTGTTAGATGAGGTACAGCTGACAATGCAGTACACTACTGTTCTACAGGGACAGTTTTATTTCACAAATATGATATAACAAATATGACCCAAGACTTTTGAAATGCAGTGAAGCAACACTGATCTTTTACTTCTTGGCTACTGTTTAAACCACAGTATATAAATATAGTTTTCAAACTTCTGCAGCTGTAGTGCAAAGGTTGGAGTCCATCAGAGATCATCTTTATCCCAAACCACATGAGAATTGTCAACAATTTGTGAGGTATGTGTAGAAGATGAGAAGGTTGATAGGGTAACTGGAGATTGAGGTGAGAAGGGCTCTGGGAAGAGAGGGAGGAGAATTCAGTCATTTGGAACACTCCCTCTCTGTAGTGCGTATCTTGGAGAGACGGAGATCACCCATGTTCAGACTATGCATTGAACGCAGACAGCACACAGGCTAAGATTATCACAGCTCCCTGGGAAAATTTCAAGCTCAAATCCAAATTCGTATTTTAGACTGATGAATTCTTGTGAACACAACATTATTCTTATTCACAATTGTCAAATATATTTTGACAAAGTTTTTCAGAAGTCTTGGATATTTTTAACCATTGGAATAAACTTGTTTTTAAGCCTTACATTGATGGATTACTGCAAGAGAGTATTTTAACTTTTTGTTTTTCTCTTCAAATAGAGGATTTTATTTCAACATTTTGGACTTACAAGTTTTAAAAGGAGTCAAAGCAGGTGTTTGCAGGAACACAGAAGAGCAGAAACCTTTAAAGAGCTTGAATCTTTGAAGGCTGATTGCTGTGAGGCCCTTTGTTTGTATTTATTGTACCTAAAGATTTTAATTGCATATTCTGACAGTGCTTAATCCAGCATTTACTTATTATATACTTAGAATTACAGTCTGTTTAAGAACACCCATGAAAAAGGTGAATCTCCTAGGAGACCTGTTTGTTTCCGCTTCAAGTTTTTAGAACTTTGTTTGCAAACTATATATTATAAGAGAGAGAGACAGGATTAGTAAATACAGTGACAGCATGAGGAATGGCTCTCAAGGGAAGATAAACTGAGTAGATCTTAGTAGTAAACAATGACCGCAGTGGAATCTATGTTGCTTAGACATTTGGGTGTTACTCATAGTTGAATTTCCAGACAGTAGTCAGAGCAAACGTTTAAACAGATTGCGCAGAGACAATTTCAAAAACTGGGCAAATCTTTAAAAAGGCTGTAGAAGGGAGAAGAAGGTAACAGCAGCAGCAATGGAACAGAGCTCTTTCAACCACAGTGCCACACCACTGGACAAACAAGAGATTGTGGCCGAGTTTATACCATCATACCACAGCAGAGGGAGGAAGGAGAACTGTGGCAACTGCAGCAGAATCCGAGGCCGACGACAGCTTTTCCCCTTGGCTGTCTTTTTCCCTCTCTGTGTGCTGCTGTGCGTTTGTGCTCAGGTGGATGGGGTGGTACAGCTTGGTTCCAGCTTTCGCAGGCTGAGTGGTCGGGAAAAGAAGGAGATGCAGAAGGAGATTTTATCCATTCTAGGGTTGCCCGGGCGCCCCAGGCCACACCCACCCCTGCGCCCTCCTTCCTCTGCCCCACTCTTTATGTTGGACCTTTACCATGCTGTGTCATCAGAGGATGATGATAGACCAGGCCTGGGCTTTAATCCAGAAGTGGTCAGCCATGCTGCACTGCCCACCTTAAGCACACACACGCCACCCCTCGGCACGGTGGTCAGTGAGGCTGATACGGTTATGAGCTTTGTCAACTTGGGTAAGTGACAGCTGGTTAAATACTTTGCCAAAGTCAATTCAGACAATCCAGTTGCCCTACAAAGTATTTGGACACTTAAATAACATGTATGAGAAATGTATGAATGTCATAAAATATGTAATTTTCTTGTTGTCCATTGTAGTGGAGCATGTCATGAGTTACACCTGTGATCGCTCTGCTAGGGGACCTGAACTGACCTTACACATCCACTATTAAATGCTATTGGAACCAGTTGATTAAATTTAATTGCAAGAAGCCTGAGAAAAGTGTGGTTAGTGAGAAAAAAATGTCTTGAAACCTTTGCAGATGCCACATGGTTTGAAATTTTGTTATCTAATATAATGACATTTATATTATTACAACTTAATACATTATTAAGTTGTGTAGTTATAATAACATTGTTTACAACTTAGATATCCTAATACTTAATAGGGCCACTGAAAGTAATATTTGACCAATATATAACAACTCCTTCAGTGTGCATATGCAATATTGGAAATCATTTAGTTACTCCAATGCTATGATATTAACCACTAATTCAGTCCTAATGAAAGAAAGACGAGCAGGGCTTGTGGTGAACACTGATAATAAGGTCTGTTCACCGAGACCCAGTATCATTCCAACATCTCTTCCCCTCTCAGTCCAAACACAGATGATACTTATCTGTCACGAAATAAACAACATCCCATTTAAAACTACTGCTTTTTCTCCATGTCTTTTCTGCCCTGGTATCATTGTGGTTAGCCTTTAGACAAGCAGCACTATTACTATTGCTTATATTTATGTAAGGGATGTAAATTAACCCCTTAGTATTAAACGACTACGGACGCGAATGTTACTTGAAATCTGTAGGAGTTTTACTCTTTAAAAGCAGTTACTTTTTAAAAGCAATGGTACCTTCCCAAATACCGTTGTAAGGAATCTCTGTGGTTAAGAAAACCTATAGTGGTAATTGTGCGTTTATTTACTAAGTTACTAAGGGTTTTCTTAACCTAAGGGGTTTCTTACAACAGATACTTGAGACTACAGATGTCTCATACTTTTACAGACTTTTTACAGATATCCTAGTTGACCGTAAACAACGGTTTAGAAAATCACTCTATAGCAACAGTATAGCAACGTCCAGACAATCACCCACAACACATCGCATTACAGTGGCAGCAGGTTTTTCCCATGTGTAAGCACCAAAAGAAACCTAGTTATAGATACTCTTTACTCCTGCCACTCCAACTGTCTTAAACACTACTGTTTTTCATTTTTCTGAGATGTTCTAAATGTGAGTCCTGATTGTTGCAGATTTTGGGGAATTTACAAAGCCCAGTCCAGATCATGCAGACCATGTTGTAGTGGGTACACAGCTGTGTGGAATTACAGGCCCCACTGAAAGGCAGAAAAATGAGATGAAGTGGATGAAAATACTATTGGGCACTCCTCTAAAAATACACGGCTGGACTGTAATTAGTGGTTGTGCGCAGAGCTGCAGCCAGCGCCACAGTGCCTGTAATTACCCTGCAGCAGAGCCACAGCCGTGGGTGTTACAGCCCATTGTACAGCCTTCTCTTTGGTTTTCTATCTTCTCCTGCCAATCAGCACTCTAATACATCATCTTAAACTAATTTCAGGCACTTGACACTCACTTAATACACTCACAATTTATCTTCTCCTGTTTCCAGTATCGTAGCTGTCGACTTTGTTCTACTTTTTTTTCTTTTATTTTTCTGTCTAATTCCCTCTCTCCTTCTGACCACAGTGGAGCAGGAGAAGGATTTGCTCCAGCCTCGCCCTTATTGGAAGGAGTTCCGCTTCGATTTGACTCCGCTTCCTCAGGGAGAGACGGTTACCGCTGCTGAATTTCGTATCTATAAAACTCTCACTGTGGGATGGCGTGCAAATCGCACACTACATATTTCTGTCTATGAAATCCAGAGGGAGAAAAGACAAAGGTTAAGGTTAAAATCTTACTTGTTTTATTCCTTGTTAGTCTTGGCATTGTAATCAGGAAACTACATCTTATTCATATTCGTTTTCCATTTTGAGGGCACAAATAATTTAATAAACTATAATGGAATAAACTATAAATGGTTATTAAGCAATTTTCCTATAAAAAAGAAATTCTTGAAAATGATGCCTTATCCAAAATGGGCCATCATAGGTCACTATGGGATGTTGAATGGCTTTTAAAATGAACACTGTTGCAGAACTCTAGTAAAAGGAATTAATTTAATTTGTATTGGTTTGACAGGGAGCCTGAGTTGGTTCTATTGGACATGCAGTCTGTGCCTGCAGGTCAGGAAGGCTGGCTGGCATTTGATGTGACTTCGGCAAGCAATCGCTGGCTTCTCCACCCTCGAAGCAACCTGGGAATCCGTCTTTACGTGGAAACTGAAGAGGGTGAGCTATCTCTTATACAATATAGAGCCTAAATTCATAGATTTAACCAGTTCTTGTACCAGTCAAGTAACTCATTGGCTTTTGCTTCCCACAAAAAAAAATTACCATTGTGGTTACAGATTCCATCAAATTACCATATTGCTGCACTTACTATTATTACAATACAACTGTCCTTAGACACCATAATCAGAAATAAAATGACAAATATTGATTTTAGTATCATTCTATTTTATATATTTTATAGTATTAAAGTCACTATGGTATTTAAGCAGTTGCCATGGTACCTCAAATACACACACTCTCTAAAACCTGACTCTTAAAAGACATGTACGCAAACACAATAACAGCAAATGTGAATGCATATAATGACTTATAAGCAGAGAGCATCTCTGATTGGCTATTTTTATAATTGTATTTTTCTGATTTACGACACCAACAGTTTGTATGTATCCCAAAAATGCTTCTTACAGTGTATATAATGTATAGTGTCCCATGTGTAAAATGTTAAGCATTTCTTCACAGACCGGTCATTGTCTGCTGGGGCAGTGGGTCTGGTTGGTCGGCGAGGGCCACGCTCTAAACAGCCCTTCATGGTGACGTTTTTCAGGGCCAGTCAAGTCCCCTGCCGCCCACCTCGAGCTCTGAGACACAACAATCCTCGTAGGAAAAAGCAAAAGTATGATTTGCCGCACCCAAACAGACCCGGCATATTTGGTGAGCCACAATAACAAGTTTAAGAAGCATATTGGGCTTTAAACAAGCATATTAAACTAATTGTCCTTGGGCTCTGATCTTACCCTCTACAGACCAAAATCATGCCAGCAGTGGACGCCAGGCCTGTAAGAAACATGAACTCTATGTCAGTTTTAGTGACCTCGGTTGGAAGGTGAGATTCAGACTTTTGTTGATCACTGACATTTTGGGATGCTGGATGCGAATGCCATAGTTATAGTTTCCTGTAGCTGATAATGAAAGTACTTAAGGCAAAGTAACAATCACAAATTTGGCATGTATTTCAATCATTCATTTTACAAGCTCACATAAGTAATATTATTGTTACTATAATCAGAAAATGTGTTGATTAAATATGTCAAAAACCTATTTTATAGGATTGGGTTTTGGCTCCTCCAGGCTACTCTGCCTATTACTGTGATGGGGAATGTGATTATCCTTTGGGCTCCTGTATGAATGCCACAAACCATGCCATGATCCAGCTTCTGGTACACATTTTCTGCCTTTGAGACATCTGTGTCTCTTGGTGTATATATATTTATATTAAAGCTGAAGTCCCTTTTAAGAACAAAAATCTAAATATAGTGGTCTAAATACAAACATACATTCTTTGTCTTGGCAGGTTCACCTTTTAAGACCAGACGAAGTGCCTAAGGCCTGCTGTGCTCCAACCAAATTAAGTCCTATCTCTGTGCTCTTCTATGACGACAATAACAATGTCATTCTCAAAAAACATCGGAATATGGTGGTCAAGAACTGTGGCTGCTTATAATTCCTGTACACAGTATAGTACTTGTTCTTTCAAGTTTAAAATCTTATATAGAAAACTAGAAAAAATAGAAAAACTATTTGTAATGTACAGTCATTTTAGCCATACTTGAGTGCTCGCATCCCAAATGATTGACTCTATTATTGAAGTGTCATGATGGTATATCAGAATAATTGTTGCATGCATGACAGTTATGTTATGTGCATGGAGATTGTCTTTATAAAATAAAATTGTTGTTATACATAGCAAGAAATCTAATTTAGCGTATGGATGTTGGCGCTATTCACCACAACACAATTACTGATTATATGCATAAACATTTATTGAAAACTTTAGAAAACAATTTAGCAAAAGTGTGTCCGTGGGTACTGACTCGTTCCATATACTAGAACAGGTGCAGCTGTATCGCATTTGTGATAATTTCAAGCATGTCTATTACTGCAACAAATCCCAATCCTACTTACTGTTAATAATACACATAGTGGTACACCTCTTAATCATGGTTCACAGTTAAAAGATTCAGGGCATACAGAGGCATTTTCTGATAAGTTTAGAAAATATGGTGGACATTTGATTTTGAAAAAATCTAACTTTACAGGGACAAAAACACCACAGGGCAAGACAGATGGTTTGTCATTAGTGGTGAAATAAATATGGCGAGTTACAGCACAAGGCAATGAGACTGTTAAGCCACACAGCACACTTGGGAAAGATGGAAGCAATACGCACGTATAAAAATACAAAAGAAAAGCGAATGTGTGCTGGTGCTGTTTGCTTGAGTCAATCCTAAAATGTCCTTGTCGTTGTATCCACACCTGGTCCAGGGTCTATGTTTAAGAAGTACAGTGAGTTGAGTTGGCCAAGTGCTGTTTCTTTTCCCGGGTCTGAAAAATGTAAAATTGTAACATTATCATTAAATGAACAACCACATTAACAGATATGCATAATTTGGTGCAATTTAGTGTATTTACTAAATTATGGGCTTGATGTATAATACAGTACAGCTTTAATGGACACTGTTCTGTTACACTTACCCCTGTTTTAGGTTCATGATCATTTCTTGTGTCTTTTAAGCTTGCACATCTACCAGTTCAGGAGGCATAGGAGACTTTGGGTGTTTGCTTTCAAAATGCTGTTTAAATGTCTTGGGGTCTGGCATCTGTGTCTGTTCGGAATTTTAAAAAATTCATTCATTACTGTCCCAAGCTATTGACCCATTGCCCACATTGTTTTTCAAATGTAAGTTGATGTTGTAATACCAGTATCATCGTTCAAAGAACATCAAGCCTAAATTTGACCGAAAAATGGCAGTCTCACCCTGCAGACAGGGCATGTGTGAACCAGAGCTGCTTTGGCTGCAGTCTTCTGATCGGCTCCTTGAGACTTCTTCTTCTCTGCTGCTTTCTTTGCGTTCTTCTGTTGAGACTGTATCTTCTGCTGCCCACGAGCCATGGCCTTCTCTAAACAAAAACAATAACAACGGTATAGTTAGTCATTTATCCAGTGATGTCTATTCTGTCAGACTAGCTGACAGTTTAACTCAATTATACAAACTTAAGAGACACCTAAAACGATACTACTTCCATTTGTACCACTTCTTTATACAGTATAATCTGACATGCAGTTTTAACAAAATGAGATCAAAACAATCGTTAATGAAGGCAGTGGCAGTCAGAGATCACAGGCACTCATTAGAAACGTTTCCAAACTCAGTTAGTTGTCAACGTAAAACACACGTTCAGAAAAGTTTAAGAAAACGAGTCTCAAAGGACTCAACATGAAAACACGGAGAACATTAGCTTAAAGCTCCTCCTTATCAGGCGACATAAGCCTTTTAAACACTCGGTAAAAACATGTGCTAAATAACCTAACATAAAATATTATCCTTATTGAACACAAACGTTTTAAAACCAGTAAACGGGTCAAGTTTATAAGGTGAAATATGTAAGATTGCTAGATAGTTAGGAACAATACCTCTGCGTTACAACGCGATAGGAAGTGAATCGCTAATGACGCATTTCAACTGCTTCCGTCATCGAAGCTTACATAATAAATGTGTGTCAAAATGTATCTACTTTTCATTATTTAAACTAAAAAATATAGAGGCATTAGTTCACACTTTTCTATGATTGCAGGAATGTTTTTGAAACAATAAATATGCTTCCACAAATGTGGAATGCATTAACATTCATGCATACAATTCAGCCTTTGCAACTTTTTAACTATTCAATAAGGTTATGCGCTTAATTAAACATATCATAATTTTATCTAGCACAAAATGCGTAATCAGTTTAATTAGTTTTAATTATCTATGACGTGTATTGCGGCTTTTATTTTGACGAGTTTGTTCACGAAAGTTAGCAGTAGTTATTTTAAAGTGTATTTCCGGAGCAAAGGACAAAAATGGCAGAACGAGGATACAGTTTCTCTCTCACAACATTTAGGTAATTTTGTTATTTATTATTAGACGTGTGACATTAATATTTTAGCGTACATCTATTTTTTTTGCATATCGTAAATAAAAACATTTGTTTTATTTCCTTTGTGTGTTACCTGTGCGTAACCTTTAATAACATCAGGGATGCACTGTCACGGTGTTAGTATAAAATTATATATACGGACCAAATGTATTTAAATATCTAGTTAAAGACCAACATTTGAACTGTGTTAAAGTTCATCTATGATACGTATTGATGTTTGAAAACATTTTCTGGGGCTATGCGTAATAGATTATTTTTCATCAACCCCAAAGCCCCTCTGGTAAACTGGTGCAGATTGAATATGCCCTGTCTGCTGTTGCAGCCGGTGCTCCGTCTGTAGGAATAAAAGGTACGTTCATTTAGATGAAATATGCTTTAAATCAAATTATTATTTATGTCGTAATATTAATATTTTAGATGAAATGTTGTTCATCTGTATTTATGTTTTTTTTGCAGCATCAAATGGAGTCGTGCTGGCAACCGAGAAGAAACAGAAGTCTATACTGTATGATGAACAGAGCGTACACAAAGTTGAACCAATAACTAAACACATAGGCATGGTGTACAGTGGAATGGGCCCTGACTACAGGTATTTAATTATTATTGCCATTTCAATTAAAATTGTATTATTAATTATGTTAAAATTAAAAAAATGAAAATTAATAAAAATTAAGATAAAATTAAATTAAAAATGAAAAACTGAATAATCGCTTTAAACATAATGGATTTGGAAAGAAAATGCATTCAAGATGATGTGTGTAACTATACATTGTTAGCTAATATAAGGAATTAATATATGAATACATTCTTTTGATAGGGTGCTGGTCAGAAGAGCAAGAAAATTGGCCCAGCAGTATTACCTGGTGTACCAAGAGCCCATTCCAACAGGCCAGCTTGTACAGAGAGTGGCTTCTGTTATGCAAGAATACACACAGTCAGGGTATGTTCTCTTCTAAACCATGTACCTACAATAACTGTATTATACTGGATTAAAGCTTTTGTAGTAATTGAAGTGCCGTGTTTTGTAGCGGTGTGCGCCCTTTTGGAGTCTCTCTTCTAATTGCTGGTTGGGATGAGGACCGACCATACTTATTTCAGTCAGACCCATCGGTACAAAAAATAAACAATCACGTCTTTTATATATTTTTTTCATTTTAAACATGCAACCATTTATTTTGTACTAATTTCCTGACCATATCCCATAGGGAGCATATTTTGCCTGGAAAGCCACAGCAATGGGAAAGAACTATGTCAATGGAAAAACATTCCTTGAAAAAAGGTAGCAAAATTATAGTAAAATCACCACAGTGGCTTAAAGAATACTGGTACACTACTCAGTAGTAAACCGTTCTAGATGCAGGTAGAATGATAGAAGTTTTAAAACATTGTTTTATAAAACCTCAAATTGTGTAAAAACTCGTAAAAGTGATTTACAAAAGTTTGACAGTTTTATTCTCTACTTGATAGATACAATGAAGATCTGGAACTTGAAGATGCTATACACACTGCCATTTTAACTTTAAAAGTGAGTATCTCTGTCGACAATTTCTTATACAATTATTTCTCAAACAATAAATTAAAATAATATTCTACATCTGTCTTGCTGTGATCACTTACACCTGTATTTTATGTTTTCCCATAGGAAAGTTTTGAAGGTCAGATGACCGAGGACAATATAGAGGTGGGCATTTGTAATGAAGCAGGATTTCGCAGACTTTCACCCACGGAGGTGAAGGATTACTTGGCAGCAATTGCTTAAAAAGTCCCTGCATTACAATTGCTTACAAAGTTTGCCTTTTTGGTTTTGTTGTTTGTTTAAATGCCACAGTTTTATTATTTGTACATCTGTGTAACTGACATCTTTATAAAAGGGTGCATATTATCAACAAAAGTTACATCCCATTTATTTCTGTATAACTTAACCCACTTGTCTGTTTACCCTAAGCCAATGTGGCTTAGGTTCTTTGGTAAAGAAATTTTGTTTATTTTAGTCCAAAGTGTTGAACAAAGTCTGAAAGTTCATAAACCTCTCCATTGCCAACTCTGAAGTCCATGCAGATAAAGTTGTCAAGATTCATTTTAGAATCTGCAAAAAGGTCACAGTGTAACATGATCACGAAGGAGCAGTGCAAAGAAAAAGAAAAAAATTGTGATAATTAGAAAATATGTAGATAATATAGCTACCGGGTGTCTCTATACAAGGATATGTAGGAGGAGGCATCTGCCAGTTCCTATCAGAATCCTTCATATGTGACTGATCAGAAGCAAGTAGAGTAAAATAACATGATAATCCTAAAGACAAGCATACAATAAACATTAAATAACAGATTTATCTTGACATTGATGGAAAATATCCTGTCCTGTTCTTAGAAATAAGTTTTTAGAAATAATGAATTCTCACCCAGACTACTGGCTCACACCCCGACAAGATTTTTGTTTCCAAATTGGTACCTGCATTAATGAAAAAACGCTACATATAAAACAACTGTATTTATTAAAATGTTTAAGACATATCGGCATGTATGTCATACCTTTTTCCTTTCATTAGATATAAATACTGCATACACCTCATCCAAAGGACACGTCCCTTGATCCCTGACATATTCACACAATTTCCATAAATTTTCCTCACTGAGAAACAGACATTGTTTTTACAGAAAGTAAAGATCAATTCCGTACCTTATAAATAGACATCAAAATGTTTACCTTGATGTTGAAACTGACAACATTCATACAGTCAGACAAAATTATAAAGTTTATTCTTACACTTACCAGTAACAGCTGGTGTATACACATTCATTTCTAGGCGGAGTGATAATTTCATGTTCAGCCATAGTTTTGTATTCTTTCTTCAAAGACTATGTTACAGTATGTTAGACTATGTTGTCATTATTATCATTATATTCATTAATATTCGTCATATTCAGTCATAGTTTTGTATTCTTTCTTCACATTCTGTGTTACAGTATGTTAGAATATGCTGTCTACAATTATAGCGACATGACGAAACAAAAAGTACGATATATAATATACAATTTCGTTTTGCAATCACATTAACAATCGTTGGTGTTACATTTTATTTCGATCGAAAGAAACATTTGTCATGTGTCGTTCCGGCGTGTGAATGAAGTAAAACCCGAACATTCAATCTTCATGTGAATTGTAAATGTAATCATGCAATCACGATAATTGTTAAAAAATTATTCTCCTGCTGACCTCAACAAAAGGACAAATAGCCTGTTTAACTGTTAAAACCCCGTCACAACTTTGTTAGGCTTTTTTCGTTTTGGTCTCGTCAAGCTAGTTTAACGTCATAGGAAAATGTTTTGCAATAATTTTCACAAGATATTTTTCTCTGGTATCCTGGAAATCACAAAGCATCTGTGCTCATGCTATTTAATTATTAATTTTATTTTTTTAATTAATAAATAATTTATTTAAATATTTTGCTGTATAAAGGTAATATTACTACTACTTATCAAAAAATTATTTCTACTACTAATTACAGTTAATACATTAACAGCATATGCCATTGTTTTCCAGCTCCAAATTGTTGATCTGCTGAATTAACTGGTCAAAAAAGTTACCGAGAAAAGTTACAGAGTGTTAACTGTTTAGAAAGTACAGTGTAAACAAACAATTAATGTAATTCTTGTGGCAACCAATTGCCAAGGTGGCACCCTATTAAGAAACCCCGCCCATCATTAACACCTACTGATTCATTGTAAATTGAAGCTGGATATAAACTGAAGCAGAACTCATATTCTCAGTCCTCAGCCTACGTTTGATACAGGACCTCATCATGAGTAAGTCTTCAACAATCTGCCGACATCTAGTGGCGTTAAAAGGAGACACAAAAATTATGAAGTTAGATTCACGTATATTATGAACATACGTGAATCTTAATGCATGTGTGATTCAGGACTCGCCGGACAAGATGCTCACGTATATGGTATAAACAGGTATATGACCCGACCAAAAATTACCTAACTGATAAATATGAATGTCAAATCTTAAGAATTTTATGGGTTTTAAGTTAATATTTTTTCCTTCATTTTGGACATAATGAAAAGGGTGGAGCCGTTTGTTTTCGGAGAAAGAGTGTTGAGAACAAC
This sequence comes from Chromobotia macracanthus, assembly GCA_036877525.1. Classification (NCBI taxonomy): domain Eukaryota; kingdom Metazoa; phylum Chordata; class Actinopteri; order Cypriniformes; family Botiidae; genus Chromobotia; species Chromobotia macracanthus. The sequence goes on from JAZGTH010000084.1 coordinate 5,232,778, forward strand.
ATCAGAATGTGTCTGTCATCAAACAGCTGTTTTACAAAGGTGCACAGTTAAACCGGTCAAACTGTATACATTGTCATAGTTTATCGGGCACGATACGAATTGTGTTATATAATATTGCAATGTATTCTTATTGTGTGTGTGTGTGTGTGTTTGTGTGTGTGTGTTTACAGGTACCTGTAAATCCGCAATATCCAATACAATATAAAACGCGCAGTGTGTAGCGGTCAACAGAATAAACTTTTATGACTCAACCATAAACGTTTTAAGACTGAGTTGTATTCTCATGACTGAATGGGATCTGAATTCAACCCAACGCAAAGACAACGACTACCTGCAGGGTCACAGTTTGGACTATTTGTGCCTCCACAGATCCCTTATGATTACCGTGTTCTGCACAGCAACTTTTTGGCCTATGCTTATAATTAGTAATTATAAAATAATTGGTAAGGATTTGACGTGTCCGAAACGTTACGTTATTGTATTTTTAATGGCAATTATTAACAAAATTGCACCAGCAGTAGTTGCTGATTAACACCACAGCCAAAGTACGCTGTAGGAAGGATGCGAAACAACACATTTAATTCGCCGTTGCCAGAAGGTGGCAGTAGATGTAAATGTTGACTAGATTTACAAATCAACCTATAGAGCTGTAAATTTTGGGAAAATAATATTCGTAAATAATACGAGTCCGCAATATTATTAACATAATATCAAAACAGAACACAAAACAGCATGTTTAACATTGGAGAACGTGTCTGCATGTAACAAAAAATAGAAGCACAGATGCAATCACAGAAGCACACGTGATTGCAATTGCCACTGCTTAAAGATTTTTAATTTTCTAATTTTAAAGTCTAAAAAAATTGAAAGATGGGGTTTTCCGTGTATATAACATTTAATATCCTATACAGCAATGGGTCATTCAATACGTTTAATGCAATCTTTACTGGTTATTTACATCTTGTTTTTATTTAGTTATATTTAACTCAATAACTTTTGATGTTCAGATATGTTCAATGAGGTGATTATATGTTGATGTCATTTTGACTGAAAACTGGCCATGCAAGATCAAGGGGAGCAAATACACCTGGCACTAAAACTGTTTGCTCTGTCTTAAAATAGTTTTTCAGCCTGGTGCTCTTTTCTCTCTCGCTTGGGTGTACAGAGGTTATGAGAAAAACAGTGTCAGTCAATTGGTCAATGAGTGTGCACTAAGTGTAATAATGTTGTGGATATTCATCTCACACACCCACCAATAAACACAAGCTTGCCAGACTTTGCTTAGGTTTTACATCACCACATGTAGGGACTTTCATCTAACAATTTTAGATTGTAAGAATGTTTCCCTAACGTTTCCATTATGTAAAAAAACTTTAAAAATTTTAAAGTTCCAGGGACTTTCAAAACATCCAGTTTTTAGATGTTGTATTAACATTATTGCTTGGTTATAAGAACTCTATTCAAACTAAAATTTTGTAACACGTTTAAAACACTTTACTAAAAACTTAATATCCTAAAGATAACTGTGAGAGAACTTTTAGACTAGAACTTTTAGATTAGTCAATGCTCTGAGAACGTTTCCTGTTAGCAATGTTTAACGCCTGGCAAAGAATATATGTAATTCATGGCATTGCAACAGTAATATAAATCATATGCTTTTGTATTAATTTATTAATTTATCACAAATCAATGTCATTTTATAGAATGAAAGAGAATGAATAGGCCCAAATTAAAAGACGTAAAAGAGAAAGTTGAAACTGACAGACATTGAAAACGCATCACATCAAGGAAATAGTTGCTAGGTCAATCTGTCAATGCAAAACTGAAATGTATTCCTCTTGAGTCTTGTAGCATTTCCTCATTTTTGCCTTAAAGCTGTAACTATTTTCTTCTTAGACTGAAGTGAAATTGCAAGGTGTAGGGCAATTTAGGCACTTTATAAATTAAGTATAATGTGGGCCCATTATTTGGTGCAGATGAAGTCTCTTGCTGCACTTCCAGCAATGATTTAAACAGGAACATTATTTGGGAACATTTTTTTATCGTACATATGTAATAAATTTCCTCTCTTTTGTTTTCTTCACTCTGAACACTCATAAAAGTCATACAACAACCAGCCATTGACACAGCAGTCATTTCGCAGACAGCCAAGGTTGAAAGACATTTAATTACGCCCCACCCATCACAGACACACCAGACAAACACGTTGGCCACGTCTGCATGAGGACGTGAAATCATCCACGTTTATGACACACCTTACTAGCGCAGATCAGCTCAGGTGATTTGCGTTTCACATTTTGTTGTTAACGTTGCTTGAGTGCGATCCTTTTAGTGAACACAGGGTTTACATCTTCAGTGGGTCAAGTGAAGGGCTTTATTATGATTATTACAGTAACCCTTTAAAACATCCCTTACAGAAAAACACATAAATTTCACATGTGAATAAACGTGAAATGTGTGGTTTTGGAACCTTATCGTGTGAATCCCATGGAATGACATGTGAAACGTGGTGACGTTTGGGTGTGAATAAAAATTAAAAGGGTGAAGAAAAAAAAAAAAAAAAAAAAAAAAAAAAAAAAATTTCAATTTAAATTTGAAATTTAAATCTCTTTTTTTTTCCTGAAGGGGGGGCTTTCTTTTTTTTTTTTTTTTTTTAAATCTAAAAGGTGGGGAAAATGGGATTTTTTTTTTAAAAAAAAAAAAAAAAAAAAAAAAAAAAAAATTTTTTTTAATAATATAAAAAAACAAAGTGATATTTTTAAGAATTATGTGTTTATTGATTTTAAGAGTTATGTGTCTGGTGGTGTAGGTATGTATCACACTCTGAATGATTAGGATTGCTTAATATTTGTCCACTGTAGTGGACACCAGGGTTAAAATAATGTTAAACTATGGTTTATAAACATGTAATCATGTGCTTTTGTTTAGATGCTGTGAGCAATTTGTGTGGACCTGAAGTCTTATGACTGGCTAAAAGGCCAAAAGGTTAATAAAATGATTAACAGAGAGATTCCTATAACAAGGCAGCTGTGTCCATCATCATGTGGAGTAATTATTACCTCGGCCTGTGGGTCAGACTTACTGCATAAACAATGAGTTTTTTGCTTAACCTGCAAGTTCTTCAGAATTTTTTTCTTTGGGGAATTCTTTTTAAGTAAAAAAAAGCTTAAAAATTGAAAGCATGAACTTGCCAGATGGCAAAACATTTGTACTCATCAGTAGTATAAGGTGATACTTCTATCAAGGGATTTGTTGAGTTCTCATTTTTCTAAAACATTATAGACACTTCACCAGAGGGGGCTATGGGCCCAACCTTTCCAGCTGTGGCAGATGAACCAGTAGGTATGATCTAAGCTGTTTTTCCAGTAATCCTTTACCTGTTTCCAGTAATATCAATAATAGTGGTCCTTCTGTGGTGTCGCAGCCCTATTGACACTCCTTTTTCTCTATGTCATAACAAGCCATTCATATATGAATATTATTACATTTCATATAATAGACTTACTATACATTTACTGTATTCACAGTTTTTATTGTGTACGTTTGCAGATTCATAAATTCATATAAGTAGCATTGGTACATTGTTTTGAAGTCAGGGATGGGGCAGTTGTGGCCTACTGGTTAGAGAGTTAGACTTGTAACCAGAAGGTGCTGGTTAAATTCCTAATGCTGGCATGAAACAACTGAGGTGCCCTTGAGCAAGACACCTACCCCCAGTTGTCCCCCTGGTGTCACAGTGCTGCCATAACTCCTTACTCCAGTGTGTGTGCACTAACTGGATGGGATAAATGCAAAGGACAAATTCAGAGTATTTGTCACCATACTTTGGCCAGCACATCACTTCAAGTCATGGCAATATTTTAAACCAACAGATTTACTTCAGACAAAACAGGCTGGTTACCTTGTAGTGTTGCCTTTGGCAAGTTGTTATTGAATGAGTTTGGGCCCTGTTTTAAAGGTTATATTCATGGAAAACAAAACATAGTCAGGTCAGAGCAATTTTCCACCTCAGTAATTGGTTGCATCTTATCAGCAGAAGCATTGACCTGTAACAGGAATGCTAACATAATGCCAGGTCAGAGTAAAATGAACATGGCAGAGCAGGAGTTTTCATGCAGGTGATTCTATCACATGCATCAGCAGAAAGTTTCCCTGGTATTAAACCATAATGTTTCACCATTTGGTATTGTACAAAAATATGACATGTGAAAAGAATTCACAGAGCCATATGTTACTAAAAGCATTGGTTTATTTAGCTGGGGAACAGCCTGGGGTGTGTCTGGATGAAACTGCTGTGAAAAATTTAAACAACTGGGCTATGAAATATGTGTGTGTTATGATTTCACTATTATTATGTAAAAGTGCTACAAAGAGTCTGGTGCAAACCTGTAATAAAGAAATAAATACTGACTCTACAATTTGATCAGTTAATTTTGGTATAATTTCTAGATTTGTTTTTCAGTGGAAAGAAGAAATGCATCTAGATCAAATCCATTTTTTTAAATAGAGAAACTTGACCTTAAGTTATGGTCATAGTTACTCAGTAACTTTGTTATCCTTTCCATCAAAGTGATTTGAGCAATGAAGTGATTTTATAATTGTTGCTCCATTGACAAGGATTGATAGTGTAGATAAACTGACCGAAGATCATATACTACAAGAGGCTTGATCAGATCTGACCTCTAAAAATGTTAAGCTTGTTATACTGTTGGCACTAATTAATTACTAACATATATAATCTTTGACCACTTCCTCAAAGCTGACGAATAATGAAGACTAAGAAAAATATTCAGAGTGTCTGTCCTTTTTTACCTTTGTTCTGTAAAACTAAGGATTATTACTGAAAGCACTTTTGCATGATCGTTTGTTTATGTGTTTGTGTGCAAGTAGTTAGGGATCATTTTTTGAGCAAATTAATACAAAATCCATAATTCTTCAATCTTACTGGCAAGAGTTTGTGTTGGCATGTTATTATCTTGTTCATTGTTTATTAAACATCTGCTTGCAGTCATGGCTAATAAGTTTATTTCTTTTAACACTAAACCTCAGCACTGGAGTCTAAAGACCCACCACATTTTGCTTAGGTGATTTAATCCTGTATGAGAAATTATGAAAAGACATACAGAATACTTGCTCATAAAACCATGAAATACAAAAATGACCATGAACTGCTCTAGTCCCATTATACACCATAAATAGCAGTTATTGTTATTGTATAACTTGAAGACATTGTATTATCCTCTTACCGATTATCTTCTAGTAAATAAGTAATACATGACATTGAACTGAGTAGCACCCGCTTTGAGAAACTGTGATAGGCAGAGGTGAGGTTTTCATAGCAGACTTCCCCCCAGTTTTGGGCGCTGTCTCATGTGATGTGTCTCTAAATCAGGGCTCAGAATGATTCATACTACATCTGACAAGTGTGATTGCATCATCTGTATACATCTGCATTAAAGCAGTCTAATGTGGTGTAGTTAATTATCCATATTAGATCCATAGTCTAAAACTGGTGTTGCTTTCAACATGACTTGATTTGTTGGGGATGTTAGTATTATTGTTACCATTATTACTATTCAAAAGTTTTGAAACATTCATTCTTCATTTATATTTTTTCACAAAACTATGAAATAATACAAATGTTACTTCAGGAATTATGTTGTGACTTAAGTGTGACTTCAATGTAGTCTCCCTTTGCCTAGAAGTTGCAAAAATGTTTTGGCATTTTATCACCCAGTTTCTAGAGAAGTTCTCATCTATTCTGGGCTCCGATCATCATTTTTCATCATTATTTGGTCCAAATCTTCCACTTCAAAAACATTTCTTAAGTACACTTGTAATAGTATAATTACAGAAATTAATATGCTGGCACATATATATTTTATCTACAAAAATAATTTCGCACATTTAAGCAAACTGCTTTCAGATTTCTATGTTTCATGAGAAACATTTCAAGGAAGTGTTTCAAAACTTTTGAATGGTAATTATGTAATTAGGAATTAAAAGATGTCCATCTACATTCTTAAATTGTTATTTTAAAACTTTAAAAGTGTTTAACTAATGACACAATCTTGATTTTTTTTCTTCTAAAGTCAAAGGAATGCAAAGGATATCCTGCGTTTTATCTGATGGACAAAAATGTACTATACACTTGTCAGTCAACATTTTGACATCAAACCAGCACCCAATGACTTCTTAGTACCTGAATGGAAGGCATGTAATGCTTTTACATGTGATATAGTGTGTCAATAAAATCTGTACATTTTCAATTAGATTACCAACTGGGTATGTCTATGTTGTTATAATGATAACATATTAAGTGACTGTTTTAACCGACATGGCCATTGCAGATAACCATCTCTGATTTTGAATGTCCTTTTTATTCCTTTGATTGGTCTGATGCCTAGAAGAGAGGTGTTTATCTGTTCATTCTGAGACACCCAATAAACTCCATGTTGTGTAAACCAGACATTAAGTGTTTAATATGCAAACCTGCTCTTTATTTCAAGGCCAGGTAAATGAACAAAAAACAATGTCATGAACCCAAATTTTGTAAATAACAGAGACGTGACAGAAAAGTGAGAGATGTACACGTGTCCACAAATACACCATTTGTTTAAACCACAAACGTCTATTATTGCTCAATGACATCCTTTAAGATTTGTGTTTTTTATTATTTAACATGACTGCAAATAAATACTGCAAGATTGTTTATTCAAATTGTAGTTACATGAAGACGGTTGACAAAAAATAGTGTAGCACAGGATTCTATGAGAAAACTAGTTGAGTACACAGAGATATTATCTTCTTGGGTAAAAGTCCACAGGTCTTATCAGTTATTATACTCTTTAACCTGGTTTATAATCCCAAGAAGACTACTCTTTGATTCACTATCCATTTGCCTATAAATCTTAAAATAATAAAAGGCTATCAGGTTAATAGTGTTTTTCCACAAAACAACAATACAATTTACCCTGGCTCCATGCCCAGCTTTACATCAACTCCCCAATAACAACAAGAAGAACCTAAAAATAACTATAAGCTGCTGACATTGTTTCCAGTTTGGGGAAAGTCTCTCATCCTGAACAAAGTGTCAGAAGTAAATTCGAATTTGATATGTATTTATTTTGAGATAGAATTCAGTTTGTGATGTAAATGGTGCTTGAGAGTTTATCTGCATAATAGTAGTTTGTGTGCAATGTGCCCATTGTGGATGTGCTTGTTATCACAGCCTCATATTAGCTAATCACAGTGACAGTATTGTGTGGTAAGAGAGGACACACACAAAGAGAGAGTGAGAGAAAGACAAAGGCATGTAGTCCTGTAAACAATACTTTATTGAACTAGTTGAAAAATGTCAAAATGTACAGAAAATACCATCATGCAATATGCTTATAATTCCTGTTTATAAAATGCACAGCATTTAGAACACAATTCACACTTAAGTTGTTTCTCTATTGTGTTATAATCGATTTAACAGTTATAGTTCTATGTGAAAAGTAAAAAAGTCCTGGTCAAAAATATTTCTTATAAGCGAACAATGTCATCATATCTCATGCAAAGCTGTGAAAGGAAGGCTTGACTCACTGAAGTTACCCAATAGAAGGAGGAGTGGGCAGGACTGACTAAACACATCTTTATAAAAATGCCTGCAACATCCTGTCTCGAGCACGTAGTCAATTTAAACCTCGAAGTATCACGTTCAGACTTTGCAAAAACTTTTCTTTTTCATTGATTTTTTGGGGGTTTGTATTTTTGGACAATCAACCGGTGAGTCGTGAAAAATGCATTTATATAAATATTTATGCTTCTGTATTAAATACAATCAGTTCCTACGTTAACCAACTATGTATCATATAACAAGTTATGTATTTATCAAGACTTTTAACACAATATATATATCCTACATAATATAAGTTTTACCCAAACGTTTCAGCATCAGATAGCAACGCGCAAACATTTGTATGCTATTATAACATGGTTTAAGAATCTAGAAACTTCGATGTTATTTTTGTTTGTCAATGTTGCGCGCGTGGGTTTACGTGCGTGCATGCCATGCGTTACGCCTGTCAACAAAGAACTGCCAGCTTCACTGAAAACAACAGCAGTATACATTACACTATACACAATATTTACTTAATCGTTTTTTTTATCATTTTACCACTGTACATATCAGGTAGAGTGTTAAAATATTTGGTTATCTTTAAAGTACTTTTGTACTTTCCTTTGCTGTCACTACCTGTAGCTTTACTAGAACGTAAATGTTTTAGACCTTAATTATCGGAATGAATCGTTTGTCTTAATGTGTTGTTTCTTAATGTGTAATTGCTAAATAACTACTAATTACCATCTAGTTAAGCAAGCAAACCTGTTTATATGGCAAATGGTAGCCGTTGCATAATAAGTAGTCTGCGTTGCCATGACAACTGAATTGAAATTTGTCAATAACATCGAGAAGGTCAAACATACAACAAAGACATGAAGCATAATGTAGAAAACATGACAAATAATAACCTCATAAATACTGTGTACTTAGGCCTACGTGTGTACACAGCATGAAAGTGTCTTTAAAATGGTACAGACAAGCATTGTGCTAAAGGTAGAGAATGGAGACAATTATACATGATTGTGCATGTGTGCTATAGGTTAGCAAGTGCTGGGGCTTCATTCGATGTAATATGTAATATGAAGCCATGAGGAATAGCCTTGACTCCTGTAGTGATCTGTCTTAGGTTTGACATGTCTCCTTATTTAAAATGTAGGTCTACGTACGCTTAGTCCAGGCTTCCGGATTTGAGCAAATAAATTAATTCTCAAAGATTAAGGGAAGCAGTCATTATTTCTTCGGATGCCTGCTTCTCTAAGATGAATGCATAAGACTTTTCTTCTGTGATTTTAGTTTAGTAATTTGCTTCTGCACTGTAGCTGCAAGTTCTAGCATTGCAATTTTGCAACATTTTAAAGACAAAACAAATGTTCAAAAGAATGATATTTAACAGGGGTTTGTGGAGCTAAAATTATGTCTGTGACAGTATGGCAATTCTTTTAAAGTAGAAGTTTTTGATGTAGTACTAACAGGGGATGGATTTGAATGGAAAAGAAAACAAAGCAGTTGTGGGAAGTGAAACAGATATTTCCTCCTCTGTGTAGTTTGTGGGGCTGCACTAGTGGTTTGGTGCCCCTCCTTCATAACAACTAAACTTGAACATTACTGATGCTGATGCTAAATTATTTGGAGTTTGTCAAAAATTTTTTTGCAAATAGTACATATTAATCATTCATGTTCTTATGAATTGATTATGAAAAAGTATTTACATTAGAAATGTATCTAAAAACTAAAATAGTAAGATTATTTAATTTTTAAATATTATAAAAATGGAAAAGAGGATTGTTTATCATGTTGTTAAATATTAGTGTTAGTGTCAGACAGGAGAGTTGGATGTTTGAGTTTGGGTGTTTTGAATGTTAAGTGTTCCAGGGCATGAGATAGTCACGCTCTGTCCTTATGCTAAATGCTCTGCATTTATATCCTGCTGAGACGTTGCAATTCCCAGGTAAAAGATTAGTCAAGAGAGGCCGTAAGGGCACACAGCTTAACAACAAGCAGGTGACCATCTTGCTAGCTAACTGTTGCTTGTTGCCTGCAGCTACCCTGTTTGCAGCATTTTTGCTGTAATTAAATTTGACTAAGCATTTGTCCTGATGTTTAAAAATCAAAGGTGTAATTTTAAGTGCTTCTAACATGGTCTGGTATCATAAAGAGTTTAATTTCTCACATGATTCTGGGCAGGAATTTGTGTAGGGGTAGAAACATCAGCATATGATGGACTGCACAATCACAGTTTTTGAACCAGAGAAATTCTTTCTGATAAACAGCTTGGCTTGGTTCCTAGAGTTCCTCTGTGAATTAAAAAATCAATTGCTGCTTTGGAGCGGCTCGGTACAGGAACGCTCTTTTCTGAACCTGTGGGATGATAAGACACAAAGGCTTTCATACTGGCTTTGGAGCACAGAAAAAAACGGGTGGTGTTAAAGGGGTGGAGGGACTGCGGGGAGTTATGGAAGCAGCTGTGTCAGTGGCTTCCTGTGTGTAGCTTCCAGGCTTGTTACAGAGGGAAGCCTTGACATGTGACCTTCAGAAACCTCAGCCAGACAAAGAGACTTTTGAAGCTTGATCTCCATTTGCATACGCATCAACATTCAATAATCGTTACATGATCTGCATTACACTAGTCCCAAAAGAAATTAGGCTGCAGAACTGAGAAAGTAATTAACATAAAATATATCATCTGAAAAGTTGAAGATGGAACTTGCTGTTGTTTTCAAATTTGATACTTCCCTCTGTGACCTTGGTGGAAAATTGTGGCAAACTATGTTAAGAACTTCTATATGTTTGTTTATGTCATATTTATACCACCTCTAGGTGTCCTCATCATTGAAAATGGATGATATTCAAGTTGAGTCGAAACCTCTTGTGGACAAGGACTTGCAGGTATGAACACTGATATCTTTGTCAAGACTTGCAATGAGAATGCAGTGAACAGGCGTTGTTAGAGATAACCTCCATTGTTTTCTCCTTCCTTTTAGGGGCTTAGAGAGGCAGTCCAACAGCTGGCGATTAAGGCAAGCATTTCTTTTTTGCATTTAATTTCAACGGTTTGGTGTTTGTGCAATTTTCACTATCATGCACTATACACTACATAGAACATTAGAGTATCAAATCCTACATTGGCGCCATCTTGTGATCAGTATGGCAAAGAACCACCCAGTTAGGAAGAGACTGCCTGATCAACATGCCTGATTAACCTACAGTTGCATTTAGAAGTTGTTTTAGATTTAGAGGTTGCATAAATAGATTATAGCACAGTATTAGGCTGATGTAGAGAAAAAGTAAATAACTGCATCGCTCTCTGTTAAAGGTTGTTTAGTAAACAGAAAAATATGTTTAGACTTTAATGAACATAATTCCTGTTAATCTAAATACACACCTCAAAACAAAGAATACAGATCTGCTCATGAATATCATGAAACTAAGTGCCTCAAACAAAATTGGAATTTTAGCCAATCATATGGTCAGTAAAGGGACTAAATTATGATTACCTGCAATAATTTTTATTAGCATTAAAAGTGTTATTGTTTTGATTTTCAGATTCCATTATGGAGTATAGTTACACATTTCTTATGCCACTGGGCTTATCATTGCTGCTTGTGGCAATATAGCGGTAGTACACGCTATCTATTAAAGCCTCCTACAGGCAAGGCAGAACCTACCAATGTGAAGACAATATAGCCGACTGGCTTCTCGTGTTGATCCTTGGACAGATTAAAGTCCTTAAGTTTGCAGGTCATGTGTTTAATAAAAGACCTCGGTCTTTAGACTAGTGACGTGGGCTGCTGAGGGATGCACCAGCCATCTGCCCGAGGAGCTCACGTAGGGCTTGTCCCATTTAAAGAGATTAGTGCCAGTGGGGAGACAACATATGTGTGTGTTCAGGCAGTATACAAGGCTAAGTGTTATATCCATGTCAGTGTTAAAGATGTTGCTTGAGTCTCACAAACTTGTGCTTGCACTTGAGGCAGCAGAAACTAGTTTTTGCACTGTCAGCTTGTTGATCTTTGACTAATGCCCTACCCTCAGACATTTGTCATTGTCATTGTTGCAGTGCAGTGGATGTTTTTGTCAGTGATAAATCACTAATGTTAATTTAACTGCAGCAAAGTTAAATTGAAAGTTAAAGTTCAATCAGTTGGAGTTGATTTATAATTCATTGGTTTTGGTAATTGTTCAGTTTCCATTTTAAATATTTGATTCTAAGATACGGAAATACGGATGTTTACTGGAAATGTTTTTTTAGTCAAGATGTATTTTTTTCAATGTAACATGCTGCATGAGTTGGTTGTCTTCTGCTGGTCTATGCTGGTCTTCTGTTCAGCAAAGAAGTCATAGACCATATGGCCATGACCATGTGCTGACCTTTCTTGAGATGTGTCATGGGTTCTATGAAGCTCCATTAAACTAAATATTGCTTTTTTACTTTACAACTATGACACAGTTATTCACCGTTTTCATGGCATTTTGATTTGGCTCTCTTGCCTAAAATTTCCAATGCCCCAGTGCAGGCTACCTTGAGCATCTGACACAGGATGATCCAATTTACGGATGTCTCTAACTAGAATTAGCTTGTTTTGATCTTGGTGCAAAGCATGCTGGGAGCATGGGGCTTATGTCGAGTAATGGCTACAGGGGTATAAAACCCTGCTGCACAGAATATTGCCACAGCACACACACAGGAGTATACATACAATCGGATCTTACTCTAAAGTGTTTTCTCATCACAGCTACTAAATTCTACCAGCAGTCATGGTTCTGGAGGACTCTGATATGGAATTAGTATTTGAGGCTGAAGTCTCTGTGAGTATAGGCATTAATATTGGCCATAATAATGTTGTTTTAAATTATAGGCATTTGTTATTCAGGCATTGTCTTCTGGTTGTTCAGAAGAGTACTTTTGCATGTGTAAAGTTATGATTTTAACAAGAAGTTCACAATGGAGTCGACATTGCTGTCTTATTATTAGGACTTTGTGAAGTTGGTAGATGCACTTGAATGTTATGAAACCAGGCAAACACTGTGATGGACTGTGAGCTCACTGATTACACATTTATAGCCAGACTTTGAGTGCATAGAGTGTTGAAATATTTGCCATTGATCTGTGGTTCATTTGCAGATATGACCAACAGTTTCAAAGGTTTCAACTTGGTTACAACATGCTTTAAATGGTACATTAAATTGCAGGTCCACATTGTTAAACTTTTGAAACCGAAACTCAGTTTAGTGGGTGGTATGAATAAAACATATTCAAGGACTTTTTAAAATAAAAACTGGTTAAAATGTGTCTGAATGTACAAAGAAACGTGTACACCTTAGGTCCTGTCTCTGATCACCATTTCTTCAAATTGTTTCACCATTTCTTCAAATTGTTTCACCATTTTGCATTTCTAGTTCATTATATGTAGTCTTGTGGATGACAAATAAATATTGCAAATATTCTATATGAAATCATGAGCATGCATTATGGGTAATATGCATTATAGTTAAATATAATTATAAGTTATAAAAGAATGAGTAAAAAGTAGTTTTTAATATACTATAGCAGGACGTATCAACTACACAGGTGCACAAAAGCATAAAAATCAATAAAGCAACGCTGATTTTGAGTTAAAGAGTGTGTTGTCAGAATATGAAGATAATGACAGTATGAGCTGCTTCAGCTGATGAGAGTTTTCATACCATGTTTTGTGTACAGGAACATGACGTGGAGACTCCGTATGGCCGAGTCCACTGTACCATGAAAGGTGTTCCTAAGGGTGACCGGCCCGTCATCCTCACTTTCCATGATATTGGGCTGAACCGTAAGCATTTGCATACATAAATCTAAATATGGTCTCCAGAAATCGTTTTGTTTTGCTTTATGCCATTGTCCAAGACATTTGAATCCAAAGCTTATATGACGTCTTATATGTTTCCCCTACAGACAAAACATGCTTTGACTCCTTGTTCGGTCATGAGGATATGCAGGAGATCATGCAGCACTTTGCCGTGTGCCATGTAGATGCACCAGGGCAGCAAGAAGGAGCCAACACCTTCTCTACTGGGTGAGTTGTTTTGTGTTTTGAAGTGTGGGTGGGTGTCTGTATAGTAAATATTGAATACAGAATCATTACATTTAGGTGGGTGTCTGTATAGTAAATGTTGAATACAGAACCATAACATTGACCTTGTTTTGTAGGTATGAATACCCTTCTATGGACCAGTTGTCTGAGACTCTTCCATCAATCCTTAAACATTTTGGGTAAGATTTATTGTTATTTAAATGAAATGATGGATTGGAATTGGGATTTTCAAGACTTTGAACTGTTGTTTTTTAATTCCCATAGACTGAAGAGTGTGATCGGCATGGCTGTTGGAGCAGGAGCTTATATCCTTGCTAAGTTTGCTGTGAGTTTGACATCATTATTTTTAGATGCTTTACATTTTAGTCAGTCCAGGATAGAGTGCTGAAAGGGTTTATTTCCTGTAAATGCTGCCATTAACTCTGGCTTGTTTAGCTGCTGAGGAATGTCCCTTGTGATATAAACAGATTTCTGTTTAGAAAATTGCGACTGCAGAGCCATCTTTAGCTGTCATTTACAAATGCTGTTTTCTGTTATAGCTGGATTACCCAAACATGGTGGAAGGCCTTGTTCTAATAAACATCAACCCTTGTGCTGAGGGCTGGATGGACTGGGCGGCACACAAAGTGAGTGCTTCATGCTTCACTGCCATAATTTTTTATATAGTTTTTAAAATATTTGATATGGACTAATTTTCCACATACATTGCAGATCTCTGGTTGGACTCATGCCATGCCTGACATGATCATCTCTCATCTGTTCGGAAAGGTTCGTCGAGTTTAACATTGGAATCTGTCCACCAGTTTTCTATTTTTTTATTGTCTGTAGAGAATTTTAAATAAATACTAAAATTTGAATTGATACAATGTTTTTTTATTATATCTCCAGGAGGAAATTCAGCAGAATCACGACCTTATTGGCAGATACCGTCACCACATTATAAATGACATGAACCCATTCAATCTGCAACTCTTTGTCAAGGCCTACAACAGGTAAGTGAAACACCCCGTTAAAAGTTTCTGCTAGAAAACATTCACAACTTTTTTTTAGCATTGTTGTTACACTTAACCTACAAATTTTTCCGCTTCACAGCCGACGAGACCTAGAAATTGAGAGGCCTGTACCTGGTGTCAATGTCAGGACTTTAAAGTGAGTCTGGAAAAAATATCCTTAAATTTTTTTACGTTTCTAGAATTCTTTCATAGTTTGTAATGGTGTCAATTTTTAGGTGTCCTGCTCTGCTGGTGGTTGGAGACAGCTCTCCTGCTGTGGATGCAGTGGTAGGTATAGTTTTACTTCAGGATCACAATAACACTATTGTCACTCACCATTGGAGTAGAGATTTTATGTTAGGTTATAAAAACATACCACAATTTATATCTGTGGCATTGTTCTGTACAGGTTGAGTGCAACACTAAACTGGACCCGACCAAAACAACACTGCTAAAGGTGAGTGGCCATTATCTATTACCCACATGGAAAAGTCGGTCACAAGCTCAGCATTATCTAGTGACTAATTTACCCAGGTAGCACGGAAGCGGTCTACACTGGCCAGCTCCAGGGCTGAATCGTACCTTGGCTGACCTAATTTTCCATAGCTGTCCTCATGTAGACAGAGATTCAGGTTTATGATGTCTGAAATGGCCTATTTGTCACCGAGAAGTGCTGAGAGCAGTGTAGTTAATGGAGCGCTCAGTGTTTCAGACACCTGTATGAATGGCAGAAACAAAAATGAGGAACAGGCAATGATGCATGTGTGTTTTCAGTGTGTGCTAACTAACATTTCATGCGTCTCTCCATTCCTCAGATGGCTGATTGTGGAGGCTTGCCCCAGGTCGACCAGGTGTGTATGGATAGTGTTTATGACTACTAGATTCATTTACACATTTCAACAAGGCACAGGATAATCGTTAGGGATGAAATGCGCCCTAATCTCATTACAACCAGTGATGCCACACGGTTCTTTGTTCTAATTTTTAGCTCGCCACCTGCTACTACCGGCTGTTAGATTCCACCCTGTTTCACCTCATGTACTTACAGAAAATCTGTTTTCCACCTTGACCTGATTAGTTAATGAAAGTTGTTTACGTAATCATATTGTTAATGTAGTCAAAATAACTTTAGCATATATTGTTTTTCTAGCCTGGAAAGCTCACAGAGGCCTTCAAGTACTTCATCCAGGGCATGGGTTACAGTAAGTAATAATTTACATTCCCCCTGCTGAGTATAGGCTTTCTTTGATCTCTGTTTTCTTAAAGAATACCCATAATGCATTTCGCAAACCGCAATGTTCTAGTAAAGCCTACAGCAGTAACTGAATAATATGACCACTGAGCTCTGCTGCCCTCAAGTGGTGTAATTTAATTTACAACTTGAACTGTTGAACTTGCCCTGTTCTTAAAGGTAAAGTGTGTGATTTGTGTGCCAGCAGTGTAGCCAAACGGAATTGCAGAATAAACTGTTTATAAACCGGCAGCGTCACTCCAAACTCATGCCACTTGTTCAGCCAGTGTTGCTGTGTAGGGTGATTTGGCATACTCAGACAAACAAAACAATGTTTTATTACCACAGTGTTTAAACTTAACTTAACCTCCATATGTTTTACATATTGCGTATTAAACTTAACATAAAAATGTATTTAAAAATGAAACCATTAGACGCTGCACCCTTGATTCAAACTAGAAATGCTTCAGAATAGGCAAATTATATGTAACTGTGTGTCATGACCTTTCTCTACCTCTCAGTGCCTGCTGCCAGCATGACCCGCCTGGTCCGTTCACGCACAGCATCTGGGTCCAGTGTCACCTCATTCGAAGGCAATCGCAGCAGGTCGCACACCAGCGAGGGCAACCGCAGTCGCTCTCACACCAACGAGGGTCGCAGCCGAGCCCACACCTCTGACAACCAACGCGGACGCTCGCACACTGACACCATGGACAGTTCTGTGGACCAGGGCCCCAAGTCCACTGAAGTGTCCTGTTAGACCAGCGACCATGTCACTGGCCTATCACACATGCATTCTCTGTTCTGACTGTGCTGTGCTGCCGCTAACTACATACACAACAGGACCGCAAGCCACTGGCTCTGGTGTTACCCTCAGGGGTCTTACTCCATTTTGTTAGAAAGCCTTTTCGCCAAAGTGTCTTGTTTTTAGGACCGTATTTCCTGGGTAAAAGTGGATAAATGGAACGAGGGGATAATGGAGTCATTTCTTTGTTTTTCATTTTGTGGCCTGCACAGCTGTTATGGTGTTGTTAGAGGCAGTGCAGCACAGAGACACTTTGACGGTCAACAACAAATAGGCCGGGCACTGAGAAGGGCAGAAATTTGTACATTTGTTAATCTGTAGTCATCAGTTTCCTTCTTAACATTCCCATATACTTGACTGTAGTGTCACTCATCAAATGATTGTAAATGGTTCTTGTTTTGTCACATAATAGTACACCTTTACAGGCTAGTTTGAGAGCATAATTTATTTTCTGTGTTGCAATGGACCTCAGTGAATGGAGAAGGGATTTGGTTCACCACACAGTAGAAAAGCTGATATTTTTTCATGATGCTAAACTACCTTGTAAAACAAAGGTATTACAGCTCATAACATGTTGATTTGAATTGTGCTTTTTGAGGGTGTTCCATTAATTTGGGTTGTATTGTTAACTCAGTGATTGATGCTGTTGAAGAAGTGATTTTCTTTCTTTGAAATGTGATTTTTTTAGGACCAAATATAAACTGAAAGGATGTTAAAAAATTATATTACTTTAAATTCAACACAACCAATCTGTAGATGAGGATTTAAGAATATGAAGGAATGACTGTGCATGACTGATATTTTTGTTGTGTTTTGTTTGTAACAACAATTATTTCTATGCAATCAAGCACAACAGAACAAAATGTGCCATGGAATACTCTACTTGGACTGAATGCTTTTTTCTTAAGGCTTTGAAAGTGTAAAGCAAAGGATTGAAAGAGAAAGACGTGAATATTAACTCACATGCTCTTCCACGCACACCAAAACAAATGCTTGTAAGGCACCTTGCTTTGTAAAGATGTTCAACAACCTAAATGCACTGCATTTTTAACTGAATAACAGTTTGTATTTATTAAAAAAAGGAAAATAAAAACTGCTTACTCTACTTGGCTGTTTGTTTCAATGGCTTGATAAGATTAAGCAAGATCTATAAGACATTTGCTGTTTAATATCTACAGCATTATTTAAGAGTATAAATACCATAATCTATGGGAAAAACTGTACATTATCAATACAATGAATTGCAGAATACAATGTATTTCTTTGTATTATTACATAAATTAAGTTTGTAGCTACAAAGATCAACAAGAGCTTGTTATTTTACATATCTGTTAATTACACCTCTACTTGCATCCACTTAAAAACAGTTTTGTCAAAAGGATAGGTTTTTGTGCTAATCTTGGATGATCAAAACTATTTGACAAATGTGAATAATATTTCCAGATAACATTCAATGACATGATCTAAAGGGCAAATATAATGGTAGATAAAATCAGGAAATCAAGAGATGAGCCCAAGAGACTGCCCATTTTAGTAAAAAAAAAAAAAAAAAAAACAACCATCAAATATCAAAGATTAAATAAGATTTAAATGGAAATATTGACATGACTATAACCATATTTATCAAATAAATATTTTAGTTTACTTTTAATTCACAATCTCTCGCTTTTCAAAGTATTGTTCTAGATCTTTAAATATGTCATTAGGGTTCCTACAGCTCAGGTTGCAGAAACAGGCATTAATCCACATGACCTGCCAGGTGAAGCCAGATCCTTTAGGGCACTGAAACTCAACCTCCACAGTCTTAGATTTATAGGGGATGCAGCAGCGCTCATCTGTACAGACTCCACAGTATTTAGGCTTGTAGGACTTTGTGCTGGTACAGCCGGAGATAGTGAAGTTGTGGGGTATTTTCTCCATGTAGATGTTTAAACACTTCTTTCCAGGCTAGTGGAAAAAAAGAGTTAGTAAAACACTTAAAAAAACATTTTTAGGGTGCACTGTCCCTTTAAATGCAGCATCCAGCTCAAGTGCATTCAAAACAGCATGTAAAGGCACATGTGCCTGGATCACACCAAATTACTGCTTACCTTGATGTGCATTGTGATATCCACTTCACATGGCCGGATGTTACAGAGTCTGCTCTCTTTCACCATCTGACACTGCCTGTTGTTGTTAGTAATGCGTGAAGACACTCCACGGCCGCAGGTCTTTGAGCAGGGACTCCAGGAGGTGGTCTGGGCCACACAGTTCTTATGAGAGTCATCTTTTCCACTAGAGAGGGCTATCAGAGCGCAGATATGACGGCGATATGAATATTTCTTCATTCAATTTCTCTACACTTCTGTTTGGTGCTCATACATGCTTTGTTTCTGATTGCACCTGAAGTTTACACTGTGAATGGACTGGCACTTATACTGTCAAAACGACAAAAGGTTACTATCGTATGAAATATTTTAAAGCTGAGCTCAGTGAAAGGCTTTCAATGGCTGTGGAAATCCTGGCCATAAAATTTGCCTCTTTTTGGATAAAAGGATTGCTTTGCTTGTAATATACTTTGCTAACCAAAGTTTAATTCATTTGTTCCGACAAAAACACACAGGCATACATAGTAAATGGGTTAAACTGAATCACTAAACTATTTAATATTGACCTACAGTAACTTTGCACCAAAGCAATCAGTTTTATAGCGCATATTTTTGTGCAAATAGCACAATGTCACATGATTGCAAGTGAAAGAACAGCTACAGATTCCAAACATTATCAAAAAAATCTAAAACAAGTCTTTTCTACCCCAGAATGAAAGCGTTAACATTTTGCAAAAATATTAGCCACCATTGAGCATACCAGCCATTGCGTGTCTTGGTGCTGTCTTGCGCCCCCTTCTGGACTCCTCACAGGTCCACTCTTCACAGCAACGACCTGGGATTTTTACCCGCTGTGGGTTCCGGCACCACACTCTGGGGGGCTGAGACTCATTACACAGTGAGACACAGCCAATGGCCCCATTTACACACAGACACTGGTATTTGCAATTGGGCTGGAAGCTCTGACCATTGCGATAGATTACACCATTGTGCTCACAGCCAGTGCCTGGCAGATCTGAATAGTGACAAAAGCAAACTTTAATGGGTCCGATTTTTTTAAGATTCTCAAAGGTGGCCAAGTATCAGTGTATTTAATCCATGTTGAACATGAACATCAATAGGTTGTAATAAAAAACTTGGGGTAAGAAAGAATTAGGAATATACTAGACAACAACATTAAATAAAAACTTTTTGGCTTTTGCAAAAGAAAAGCCAACAAAATGTATTATAATTTCCCTTAGACTTGGTTTGGCTGGGTTCCACCACTTTAATCCAACCTGTAAATCTTCATCATAATCTAATCTAAGAGCACAGCACAGTGTTAATTAGAAGGCTGTGTTAGAGAGCATGTGTTAGTACAAGAACACTTACATGCACATATTCCCTTTTCGTACCTCGGCTTGTCAGCACTGTAATCACAGTAAAGGCCACGATGATGGTCACAATTGTCTTTCTCATTGCAAACCTCCCGCAATTGTTTGGCACAAGCTCGGCAGCAATCACAGCCGTCCATGATGAGGCTAACACCTGGTGGACAGCTGGGGGGAGTTTTAAGGCATTTGCAGGGCCAGTGGCAGTACTGGGTGCGGTTATAGGGCTCCAGGCCATCGGGCTCCGTTATGGACGGCATCTTAAAGGAATCCTGGGCAAAAGCCCACTGAATCTGTAAGACACAAGTCCCAACAGATTGCTGTTTCTAGTTAATGGCTTTTCTTCGCTTTTCAAAGTAGAGTCCTGGCTGCAGACAAACACGGTAAAAATGATGCTAAAGCTGATAAATTTGTTTGACAGCAGGCATGCCACAGGGCACCTCTTCATGCAGACTGCTTCAGGCCCTTGTGTTCTGTGATTAACAAGATATGATTGATTGATATGGCAACAGACTTAAGTAACAATGTGAATGAAGCATAAACAGGACTGATGGCTTATAGCTGTAGGGCTCCTTAACCTTTCACCTCTCACAGCCTGGGTGAAATTTGCAGCAGATACGGAAGCTGGGAGAACCAACCGTGCATAATTACGGATAAACACCCCCTCAGAGGGGCAGATCTAAGACACAAAAAATGGCAGCCATGTTCAAAGAAAGGATACTCTAAAATACCTTATGCATTTTTCAGTTAGCCAGGAGCCATGCGTAAATTAAGTCCACATGGCGGCAGTATTCTGTCAGATATCACATACTATGAGATTATTTGACGTCACTGAATTCCTACAGTGTGTGAAACATGACGTCATTTGTTAAGCATGTTCATCTATTATGGGTAATTTCACAATTACCTATAAGGTTATGTTCTAATGAATCAAAATGGAAAGCTAGTCAGAGATATTGATGCAAAAGGTGATAAAAAAAATCTTTGATAACTATACTTATTTATACAATATGGAAGCAGTCTTAATTAATTATAATATGTACAAAATAGGCACTATCTAGGCAATGTTTATGTTAATGTGAAAGATCCATAATTAATTACACGAACGCCTTATTTTCATTAAAAACTTGGTACAGATAAAATTAGCCTGTATGGCTAAATCTGGCACATATACGTGATGTACCCAAGTGCTCATGTCAATTAATGTGCATTCCTTTTTTAAATAAAGAATAAAGACTTGTTCAACAGTGTTCAATAATCACAAATATAAAAAATGCGAGATATACATTCTTGCATGCAAGTGAACGCTCATCTCATATCTTACTTTAAGATTCAGATAATGTATGATTAAACTACTAAAAATGAAAATATTTTGGTTATTATTATCATTATTTTACCTGCGGTATACCGGCTACTAACAGAAGCCACGTCTGGAGCCAAGTCATCCCTAATTCCGAGCGATAAATGCATTGAATCCAAACTGATTAGGCTTTAAAAATCGCCCATACCCAAGCAGTATTCATTCATCGCGTACAATGACAGTCTTACACATCGTGTAAGACTACAGAAGTGATCTTAAGAGTTTTCATACTCTTAAGATCATACACCATCATGACGTCAGACCAAAGTGACAAGCCCACTGTGCGCTCTTCCATGTCTGTGAGTTTCCTGACACCAAAGGAAAGGAAAGACATTTTCACCTTTCTCTGTGCGAACGTTCAAGAGTAAAAAGTGAGAGAAAGAGAATCAGTTTCAACAAAAAAGGAAGTAAAAGATCCCCAGCTCTTTTCATACCCTGATATATTGGATTTCCACTTTAAATGGCACCGTTTACAAAATGCCTTTGTCAAGTCTTATTCAATTTTCCCTGATGTATACTGCAGGATATCCCTGTAACTATTCTTGTTTTATATCTCTGTGGAATACATTATAAAATTTCATTCTTATTGAGTATTTCTCCTGTATTTGTTACCTGACCACTTAATAAAGGCTTTTTAAAGTAGACTTTATTGTCATTGAATAGTGCTTTATACCACCTGATGACCAGATGGAAGCTATAACCACTGACCACGTCACTGTTTCTGGTTTTGTTTCATTGTTTAACTAAATGGAAGCCACTTGTTGCATTGTCTTGGTAGCTTAATTAACATTATTGTATGATGCTTTATTCTTGTGGACAATCTCAGGAGGAAATACTAATGAATGTAAATATGAGATTACAGTTTACAGAAAGTTATATTTTCACTACCAGGTGGGTAATCAGCAGGTCACTTTAAATTGCTCTGTATTCTCTTGCTCAGATTTTTTTTTAATTAAATGTCAAGTCACGTCTCATTTATTCCATTGACAGCTAATTTGTCATCATGAAATGAGAAATGTGAACAATAACAATGTATTATTCAAAAACTCAATTTCCACTAAATACTGGCTTTGAGTCAAATTATTTGCCTTATACCACAAGAACAGAGTAACACACTATTAACCTAACCTCCAATTTATATTGTTTCCAAAAATGTGTTATTAACAAGCTTTAATCAGGGAAAAGAATAATTGCAGAGTATTCATTTGAAACTGTGAATCATGGCTGTATCAGATAAATAAGCATACAAAAATTTAGTACCAATAACAAATCTTTTTTTTCAGTAATATGTTTCTCCTTACTTAGGTGAAAGAGATGTTGGTAGAATAACAGTTTAGTTTAGTTTCAACTTTTTAGCATCATTCTAGCATCACCTTGGATAAACAAATAAAACAACATACAACAACAACAACAACAACAAACTAAATAACAAACAACCATATAATTACAACCATAAAGTACAACTGTAATATTATTCACATTAAAAAATATATCTTTGACATTTTAAATCTGAACTTTCAACCATCAACCAACAACCATTTTGGCTTGCACTGGATTGTCAGGCTCAGATGAGGCAGAGAATCTAGGCTTTATGCCAAAACCAGCAGAGCATGGGAGAGAAGCACAGTCCACTGCACTCAGAGATAGTGCTGCCTTTAAAATTCTTGATGGCAATAATCCCTGGATCCACGTTAAGTATCAAAAACGAAATTCCCTGACATTTTTGATTTCCAACTGTCCTATTCAGTATAGAAATAAAGATAGGATTAATCTCTCTCCACTGTTTATCTTGTCTTGCTGTGTGAGAAAAAATATAGACAATGCCTCACTCACCCCTGCCTGGTGATTACACCCACAAAGATCTAATAAATAGCATTGCTAAACAAAAGCAAATCAGAGTAAACTAAATCACAAAAGCTAAAAAATGCATATTTGGACTAATCAGGGAAAAAACAGACTCAATGATCACAGTGTAGCCAAAAGCACAGACAAACATGACTTTTAAAAGAGGCTTTCAAGAGTGTGAGATACTGTGAGACTGGTGAGAGTGAGACAGACACACCTTTTTACTCTAATACATTTAAACCATACGTAAGAAACTTTGAGAAACTCTGTATTATGGCATTTATTCTAAAGAAATATAGCACAAATGCACTTTTCAAGCAAAGCACTTAAAAGAAGAAAGTTGTTGACATTTCCTTGTTGTCAAACCTACAGGCTAGTTAAATACATTATAAAAAATAAAAATGTTCAAGCCCTATTTGATTGCAAATGCCATTTGATTTGATATTTGTCATTTAATGGAATGACACTTCATTTTAACTGAAGCTTCAGTGTGCAAAATTGTCCATATATTTTTGGGGAGCTTTATGTTGAGTGTATGTTGAATTCTGGTTAACAGCAGTATGAACAGTAAGGGTCTGTGTTGTTAAATTAAGAATCATTCTGCAGATAAAAAGGCAAATTTGTAAAAAAAAAAAAAACTTACATATACATATCCAAAGAAGGTCTTTTCTGCTTAGGAATGTGAGGACCAGTGATGTCACGTTTGCTACTGTGAGCTACAGAGTTTCCATAAAAGCATGTTGACAGGCAGCAAATAAAGACTTTACAGAACCTGAGCCAAAGTCATTTGCCAGAGTCTCCCCATTAGCTGAGATTCTCCAGGTACCGTAATGACAAATACATGAAGACTCTAATAACAGGTACAGGCCATTAAGATTATACACATGGTCTAATCCATCTGAAAACAGATAAGACAGATTGCTATCTTGTCACATCTTAATAAAATGGCCACTCATGTTAACATCATTTAATATGAACACTAATGCAGTAGCATAACGATTCTCTGACCACATATTAATGTGTATTATTTGTCAAATATGAATTACACAAATTAATTCCTAATGTTAATGGATTCTTTGTTTCTGTGTAAAATTCGGCAGTGGGTGAGACACAGCTCATCAAATGTTAAAATACTTGCTGAGTGTTTTGGATCATTTTGACAAGTCATCTCTCAGTTGACGGTGATTTTCTCAAAATGAGCAAATAAACAGTATTTAGGAGTTGAATGCTTTTCTGTTTAGCCTGAGGAAGCCAAACCCACAAATGCTCTTGAGCAATCACAGTCATCTGGATACAGCCAAACCCTTTTGCTCTGCATCTGGAATGAGGACCATCAGGCAGGGAACAAAACCCAAACAGAAGCATTAGTCTGTTGCCAGCAGTCAGATCAGATCTGAGGACCTGAAACAATGCAAGCTCTATCATTTGGCTGGACTGAACGGTGCATGCTAGAAAAGTGATATGTGGCTGAATTTGACCATACATGGAGTGACAGAGTGAGTTCCTCAGATTAGAGAAGAATCAGAGGAATGTGGGAAGTGGCTCCATTCTCACATTCCTACAATCTGTCATTGGCCAATAACTACCAATACACGAAACAGCTATAATTTAGTTATCTTATCTATACAATAAAAGCACATTCTTTTTCATTCTTGCCATTTCTGCTGTTTTTAGTTTTTTGTCAATGCAATAATTTGTTACTCAGACCTACATTTGTAGAGTTTTCTTTGCATTTATTAGTTTTCTGATCTTATGCAGATCTATATATATATATAGAAAAAGAGGTTATAAAGTGGTTTGGTCAATACTAACTAGGCCGATGTTATAACCATATAAAACAGAACACACACTCCTGAATGAGGCATAGTGCCTGAATATCTGATGACAGTTTGTGGACAATCATTTCCACAAACAAATAAATCAGTTATTGCAAAGAGGGCAGATGTTTAGTTTGTTTGGCTAAAGCAAATAATATTTTGGAAAAGTTACTTTGAGCCCAAAAAAATGTTAATTTCTTTGACCTTTAAATCAATTTAATTTATTTTCCTTGAATTCCAAATGCTTGTCTCTGAAAGAGTCAGCTAAAAGAAAAATGAGGGCTTTGAGAATTAACTCACCATGCAGGCTAAATCACACAATTTACAGTTAATAAATTAATTCAAGGTATGTTCCATTGAATGGAAACAAGGTTTTAAATATCCTTAAAATGTCTTAATTTGACTGTTATATCTGATTCTGCAAAGCAAACCAAAACAAATATTCTCAGTTTTGAGGTGTTTTTCAGTCTAAAGACTTTCATTGCTGGGTTATGTTGACATTGTCTGGGAACACACAGAACAAGGATAGTTCTCACATATACAGGTAAATCAAATTAAGATGCACTCATTAAAAAAAACAAAGGTGTCACTGCTTTAAAGCTCTGTCCATCATAAACATTTTGCAATGCAAAAATATATTTTTGGAAACGTTTAGAATGCAGAATTGCAGAAATGTTCTATTTTCAGCAATGAAATTGGAATTTTACAGGTATGTTTAACTTGTAAATGGAACTAAGCAAAAGAAAAACTTAGTGTTTTTCCTCAACAAACATACTTGCTATGCTTAAAAATACTTTCATGTACTTTTTTAGACATAGTTTAGTTACTTTAAACCAAAGCAAACATTGTCATTATTTACTCACCCTCATGTCATTTCAAACCCGTCCACTGTTTTTATTCAGTGAGATGCAAAAGCAGACTTTTTTAAAAGTAATAGCTCAATCACTCAAAGCAAATGTGACATTAGGAGGCTAGAAATACAGGCTTGTAAACTACTTTCATTATACTTATCCTTATTTTACTTCTGTCTTACTCTATATCTCACATATCAGGGTGTGATGCTTTATAGGGCTGAATACAAGCCTTCTGTTTACTGGAAAATATAACTGGGGTGTGCAGGTGTTTTCTGTAAACAAATATTGTAATAGAGCAGATTAACAGGGTGTAATGAAGCATAAAAACTGATGACATAGAGGTAAGAGCAGGAAACGAGCTAGTTTAACTAAAATCAGTGTTTCAGAATAGCTTATACTGAACTCAATGTTTAGTCTAGTACAGTTATATTCTTTTGAATATATCCTTCAGAGTCATTTATGGTCATTCACTTTTAAATAGATCTATTATATGTAATGGATCCTTGGAGAGTCATTGGTAAATAAAGAAATGTGAATGTTGTGTTAGTTGCTAGAATGGTGCCTGGGTCATTCCTGCTATGCAGTAGCATTGCATCTTATGCACACTTAATGGTAATAGTGCTTCTTGATTCCTGTAAAGTAGAGTCAGTTCCTCATCATCCTTCAGGAAGTGATGCCATTAGAGGGAAAACAAAAGCAGAGACATTAGTGAGTTTAGCAGTGAATTTAAAGAGTTCAATTTTCAGAGTTCAAGAGTTTTGTTACTGTTGGTTTGGCAAACATTCTGTCATTTCCTAATATTTTCTTGCCTTTGTGAAAATAATGAAACCTAAATTAATAAAGTTAGAGTTGCCTAAATTTGAGACAAGAGCATATTTTGGAAAGTCTGAAATACCATTTTATAGGAATTCAACACAAGTAAATCCATTGTATTAAGTTACAGAATTCATATTTAATAATGACTTGCCTGGGTGTGGTTTGTAGGATTGTTGCGCCATATTAAAACATTCTGCCTCTTCTTGAATGTTTGTCTTATATGCCTTTGATGATTATCTGCTTTACCAATTACACAGAAAAAAGTAGATTAATGTAAGGGCAGTTTAAAATGTAAATAAATATTTGACCATATTGATGTGAATAACATGCTTTTGTCATTTGCAGCTCTTTGAAAAAGGCTTTAGTCACTAGAGAATGGCTTTAGTTTTTCTTCGCCTAAGGCAGTGTATCACTGTGGGACAGTTCTGAGTCATTAAGCTTGGCTAAAGCTGAAATCTGCCACGTGTTCGTGCTTCAGGGCTGCGGTGTCTGATGAGTGCCATCTAACTGTGCGGTGTGTTTTTTACCCACAATGCTTAACTTACAGTGTGACGTAATCACCCTGTCCTATGTCAGAGTTTCCCCTTAAGTCTGCATGCATTGTGGCTGCACTTCAAATGAGGGGCCCATATCTGCTGTGGTCTTGTGTGGACATGCCTAGAACCCTGCCCCCATTAACCAGTCACATTATACCTCACCAGACATGAAAATGACACATATATATAGATAAACTGTGATATTTTTGCAGCAGGATAAAGGCACTATATGCCACACATGTACTTGGCAGGTTTGGGGTTTGGCTATTAGATGTGTAAATTCCACAGGCCATTAATGTGATAGAACTAAAAGTTATACTTTTTGCTGAGTTTAGGTGAAAACGGTTGTAATCTTTAAAGACTGGTTAATGATGTGACTAAACAGAGAGTCTTATTTGTGGTATTGGCATGTATTGATGTGTAGCTGTTGGCTATAAATCAAGTTGAGAAACGAGTGGATGAAATGTAGTTGAGTGCAACGCACTAATGACTTTCACAGGCTGAGAAAATCACTCAGCATATTACTGCATAATCCAACTTCATGTCAAAATGCACTCATGTTAGTTTCAATTAAGACTTCAGAAATTAATTTCCTTGACAGAAGTGCTAAAGCACAATGATTTTTTCTAGTTTAATTTTTATGTTGAGAATAAAGAGAAGTAATGGATTGGATGGTCTTTACTGTGTGTGAGTTAATAAAGAGATTAAATGTTCATGAGATGATAGAGCTGGGCACTGTAATCCTCTGTTTCTGCTTATCCAATTATAATGTTTTATGAGTGCTTTTGAAAAAGAAAGACACAACCAAGTTTTAACCTCTGAGGATGTCAGATCTATTTTCCATGGAAACACATGGAACATCAGAGCAAATGAGTTCTACATAAACACATCATTTTGATAAATATTTGGAAAAGCAAATATTATGGAAAGCAGAAAGACGCAGAAAGACGCACAAAAACGCTCTTTTTTTCCGGAATATTCTCTGAACGTTTTGTGCATTTTGATGTGATGATACAGTTCTAATGTGATTGTGACATTTCCTGTTAAGTCTGGCTTTTTGACACAAATTTTTGACACTATTGTCACACCTAAACAGAAAAATGCATGACTATGTCAACTTAATTACATTTACAAGAAAAAATACACTTTTTACTCCTTATATTTTCATTTAGGCCTTCAAAGCACCAATTGCAATATGTAATTCATCTGGTCATCATAACATTGTAATGAAGTGTGTTATTTCTGTGTGCAAAATGGAAACTTAACATATGACTATTTATTTACTAATTTATTTGTTCATTTGTTCAGCAGTTATACAGATACTATAAACAGATGATTTAACCATATGAATCAGACTAGATATCAGTCAGCACTGAAACTGATGCTGGCCTATACTGGTCTTTCACACAGATATGAAAACTCAGTGACGTTGCTGTTTAAAACTATGAAAGTGAACAGGAAACATGATTAAAAGATGTCAGCTAGTATGATAACAAATACAAATGTTGCAACTCATTTGCGTTAAGCCTAAAACACTTTTCAAAAACAAATAACAAAAACTGTTACTCTGTTAAACTTTAGATGTCATTTAATTAAGCATCCTTTCTTGATAAAGTTATGAAACATACAAATAGTCAAGACTCTAAGAAAATTAGGTGGTTAGGATGTAGTCAAGTCGAAATAATGTCTGTTTTATAATCTGAGCATGTTAATACAGAACTGTTAACATTTTTAATGACAGAAGTGATAAAAACTGGTTGACTAGACAGGAAGGGTTGTAACTGACTTAGCTCTTCTACTGGACCCACAATTATGGCTTGCAACAACAGCCCTTGTAATACTTGACATTAATTTTAAGGTTTAGGGATACATTTCTAAACTGCTTTAATTCGTAGTGGATAATGTAAAAATATATCAAATACTGGAATGTTTAATGTCACAGACATTAAAATTAAATATATTACAACATGCCCACTAGAACATTCAGAGACAGATTTGTGTAACACACGTTAAAGTTTTCAAAAGCAGAAGCAGCATGCACATACAGAAGACAACAGACACTTATGTGGATAAGTAGTATCACATCATCAAAATTTAAATAACAACAACAATAAAGATGTTCTTTATACATTTGTTTCAATAGGACTTGAAAGCTATAATCTTGCTTACCAATAAGTTTACATATTACACAAGAGCACAACATTCAGACACTTACCCACTAAGAAATACAGGAAGTTGCACAACACTCATTTACGCAGAGAGCGCCAAAATTACTTATTCAAATAAACATAAACATGAAAGTAAATATAAAAATTGCAGACTATTGCAATAATCATTTGCATAAAAAATCAAATATAAAGATTTTCTGTCTGTCTGAGAATTAAGGAAACACAATTAAGAAAACTCTTCCTCATTTTAGCAGAGGAAGTCTGTGGCTGTGCACGGTTATTTGTAGATCAGTGTTCAGTTTTGATAAGCCTGCAGAGTATTGCAGGCCACTTAGAACGCAACAGTCCTGCTGGCCTCAGGTCTACAGCCAGGCAATATTTCTTTACTCTGAATCACCTGCTTCAACTTTATTGTGAGCAGCCAACCAGAAATGAAGCTTTGCCTTCTGGGAGGAAGAGTGGATATGTAACTGCCTAGTGTGAAAGGTAAGAAAACTGATTTATGTGCCTAGCATATTTGACCTTCTCAGTGGGAAATAAAAAATGAGTCTTGGCATTTATCGTGTTTTTTTTAGTGAATAAAATGTCACATGCTGGAATGTTGTTTGGATTATGTCTGTTGAGGGTTAGTTATTTTCATTAATGCCTCCCTGTGCATGGATATTTAGCACATTTTAGCAAATATCAAATTAAAATTCAAACTAATTTTATGTGGGCACATGCTGCAATAAAGATACTACAACAAAGAGGGTGCATATAACTACTGCTATTTCTATGCTAATTATTATCCAAGACTAACCATTCTGTTGAGGTTGCACTGCAGCACACAATATCAGATGATCACAAACAAACAGGGCAGATGTATGACTTAAAATAATAAAGGGTTTAAGATGACACACCTTAACTGTTTGTTACACTGTAAATGTGAGTTTAATGTTGCTTATGAGCTATATTTACATTCTCAGGAAGGAGTCGAGTGGAAACCGTGGTAAACATAGGCTCTCCGCAGCTTCCCTGTTCTATTTACAGTGTTTGCTATTAAATACCAGATCTTATGCAGTTCATGAATTTGAAATATGAATTTACAATTCCAGCATCTAAAGAGCAGTGGGCCATCATGGGGAATGCATTAAAAAGGAAAGAAGAGAATGATATTGATCCTAACAGCTATGACACCATGTTTAAAGGTAAGCTATGCCTTGGCAGCTGTATAGAATGTGTTGGGCCTAAATATATATTGCTAGACTGGGGCCTGTATTTTAGTAACTACACACTTCTGAAATGTCAAAAAGTTTTCAAATGTCTGGCTGTGTGTGGTTTTGTATGTTGGTTTCAAACACTTTGTTTTGTCAATTCTAACCACCACGCCAAAATTGTATTTTCATATTTTTGCTGTAGCTGTTGTTTAAACAAATTAAATAAACACACACACAGATGTATACAGTCACACAAGAGCCAGCTATATGAATAAAGGTATATTTTAAACAAGAATTGTATTCTTTGAGTTTATTGAGTTATATGAGTATTGTGTCTTTAGCAATACTATTAATCAATTTATGTTTATAGACTGTGACAATCTCGTGGTGCTCTCTGACTACCCATGTCGTGACATCAGTGAGCCTATCTTTAAAATTGGGGACAGACTCAAAGGTCTCTCTGAGTAAGTTTGATTTTAAAGACAATAATCAAATGTGTTTCTGCTATATAGAGCATTGCATTAAAAACACAAAGGTTGTGGGTTCGATTCAAATAACACAAATTTAAGGAACACAAATAATGATAGATTGTAATCTTGAATTCACTGTAAGTTGCTTTGCGTAAAAGCATCTGGCAAATGTATAAATGTAATGTAATGTTATTAATGTAATTAAATCATTTGTATACATGCATATACTGTATAAATGCATATAAGTGTAACATCTAGAAATGTTTAATTTACTCATTGATGCTTGGCTTACAGAGATGGTTGCTGGTGGAAAGTTCGTTCTATTCTCACCGGAACTGAGAACTACATACCAAATAATCATGTGGCTAAAGTGTATCATGGGTACGGGAGAATTGTTTATCTGTCATTAGGCTGAATACAGTGAGCTTATACATGACTTTTGTTATATATTGGTAATTATAGTGCAGTATGGCAAGACAAGAAATAAACTATTCCTGTATGCAGAATATCTGCAAGATGTAAGACAATCAATCACTATCTTTTAGACATGCTTGTTGCTTATATAAGCCATATTACGTAAACAGGTTTTTGCAGAAAAAAGCTATAAACATTGATTTATAGGTTATTGAAGAATATGAAGATTTATAAATGTTTTATTTAAAGATATAAGAATATATAAAGATAAGAATATATACATGCATTTATATATTACATGTATGAAGTTGTTGTTACTTATTGTCACTAATCTAGACGGATTGTATTGTGCTTTGAGTGAATGTAGTATGTCTGCAGTATTTATATTTTTAAGTATTAACAGCATTTCTGCTTTGAAACAAGAATGTCATGTTTCTAAAGATGGCTGTTTGAGGGGGTTGGGAGACAGAAGGCAGAAGAGCTTTTGTCGTTGCCTGGTAATAGTGTTGGGTCTTTTCTCATAAGAGAAAGTCCAAGAGAAAGAGGCAAGTACCAAAAGTTGTCTTCTACTGATCTTTGTCCCTTCAGTAATGACCAAATAAAGAGATTTTTAATAGAAGTTATTCTGCGTTATCAAAGATATCAGCTTCAATCTAAGCAAAAATGACATACAAACATTTAAACTACTATCTAAACCATTGGGATCTCAGCTTCAATCCATCTCCCCCACAGCAATATTTAAGGGCCCCACACTCAGAATTTCTACCCAATAAAATATTCTAGAACTTTTCATAAGTAGAAAGATATGGATATATATATATATAAGAATAATCAAACACTTATTTGAATGCTAGTTTTGTCTCCTAGTTGAGATCCACTGATCTGATCAGCTGCTTTTCCTTCCAGGTGTGTATTCTTTATCTGTGAGACACAGGACCATCAAGCACTATAAAATATTTCGGCTGACTAATAGCTGGTTCTACATCTCTCCACGTCTTACCTTCCAGTGTCTGGAAGACATGGTCAATCACTACTCTGGTGAGAGCTATACCTAATCAGCACAGGCTTAGCTGTACATTTGCAAAACAAAACACTTTGCTTGGGGTAGAGCGGGGCTAGTTGTCACGAGGACTGTATTACAATAACAACCGTTTTAAGTCAAAAGTCCATTAATGCTAATGTGTTTTCACAAGCAGTGGTTTTACTTGTTGGTTTCAAACAACTAGTTCGATGTAGTCACATTACAGTAAGTTGTCATGTGTTAAATGTTAAAATACTTGCTGGCCAAATACTGGTTTGATACTTTTGTTCTTCAGTAAATACTGTAGCATTACAACTAGCCCCAGTCATCCTTGTGTCTCTGTATATGTATCTGTCTGCCTTGCTGAATCAACCAGAAACAGGATGTTGAGCTAAAGACATCTACAAGACAAAACCCTCATGTTCTGCTTGGAATGTGTTTAGTAGGTGTTGAGAAGTTGAGAATGGGGATGTGCTGCATTAATGTGTTTTGGTTTTCTTTCAGACTCTTCAGATGGTATATGTTGTGTTCTCAGTGCTCCATGTCTGGCTTTATCCATCCCTGCACCGAGCTTAACCCTAGACGCACCGCCTGTGGTGATGCGCTATGACTTGGATTGGGATAAAGTAAATAGGTACCAAAATTTCTCTCTCCAACAACAGTATAAACATGTTAGCATAAACATGCTAATAATTTCCTCCATCCACTGAGTCTTCATTAGAATATCATTTTGAGTAGCCATGGTTATAGCATCATTATGTGTTTGAACTGGTATATTAATGTGTCTCTTTATGAATAGGTCACAGTTAATGAACCTAAATGGGCTGGATGTTATGGACACCAAAGATAACACGGTGAGCTATGGGGTGAGGAGCAGCATAGCTGCCTATATGTCTTTAACATCGGTACCTGAGCTCGAGCACTCAAAAGACCGCAGTAAGAAGAGCAAGTCTGTCTATGTGATACCTGACCACAGTAGTATGAATTTGGATGACAACTATTAGCACATAACCATAGACCTTTAATCTACACCAGCACATGGTATGGACTGATAATATGTTTGCACTGTATTGGGTTCATTTCATTAAAATTCATCTCATGTCCAGTTAACATTTCACCCTGAATCAAAAGAAAAGCTAAATTTTGCTTTCTGTAAGACTAAATAAGATTATTCTGCATTCTGACACTATTTGTATGGCAGTTAAGCAAGGTTCCCCCCAAATTATCATTACTACAATACTCCCAGGTGTTTTTTTTGTAATTCCTGATTTCATAAATGGTGATTGTCATTAAACTCCCATTACTGTAATGCAGAAAATGTTACAGTTATAATTTTTTGGAATCTGCATAATTTAAAGACAGTACTACAGAAACTACCATGATGTGTTGACAATTTGTGTAAACAACCTTTTACATTATGGTAATGAAAATATGTTCTTAATTGTCTTAAAATAATGTCACAATGCAAAAAGAATTATAATAGTCCTACAATAGGCTCATCTGTTTTTGGTTATGCAGCAAGAGAATGTTCTAGAAAGAGAAAGCTATTTTATTACATTTGTGAATGTGTGTGAATGCATGAGCAAGTGATTGATGAATTTAATGTATGTATGTATTAATCATAAAGCCACTGCTTTGCACTCAAACTTGTCAAAGCACTTTTTATGAAAGGCATTAGGGTACTGCAATTGTATTTCAATAAACATTTTCTTTGCACTCTATTTATGTTTTATTAGATTTTATTTTTTGTTTATAAAAAGCTTTGAAATTGTTCATCTCCGTTACACTCCAGGATTGAGGCTTGCTCTAAACTCTAGTGAAGAAACATGTTGACCCTTCGTCTCTCCAAACAGCCACACAAACAAACTCTCCTGGCTGCGTCTGGCGCATATTGTTTCCATACACTATATTCAGCAGCTTAATCTTAATGGTAAACATGTGGAGTGTTAATTGGAGTCATTTAGTATACCCATGAGAAGTTTTACTCATCACAAGCGCCATGAAAAGAGCTCTAACAAAGACATCAAAGACATACAATAAGGGTACTTACCGTGATTATTACATTAACCTCTTCATCATCTGACAACTTTTTCTTTGTTGTCTTTATCAACTGAACAACAGTTTTTTTTTAAAACATTGTGACATTGCAATCCATATAAAAAATCATTAAACATTAAAAATGCAAAATATTGGCAATATAATGGCAAACAATAAACTTTTGAAATGGCATTGCTTACAGAAAATGCTATACACAAAATCTTTCCGTTGTTCTACAGAATGTCATGTCTGTGGTGATTTCCGCATATTTCCAGTGTACAAACAAGTGGTTTCTCCTCCTTTCTCACAACATCAACAAATTCAGCCATCCATCCAATAGCAAATGCTTTCCCCTGGTCTGCTACTGCTCAGCTTGTTTTATAGAATGCCTTTTAAATGCTTTTTCACCAAAAAGCAGGAAAAAGCTTTACCTAAAAATATTCTCATGCTGTTTTAACAGTTTGCGCTTGATTGGGTGAGATGTAAGGTAGCGTTTCCTGTGGTTCAGCGTGTATAGCTTTTCTCAAATCTCATCTGGTGTTGCACACATGCTGAGAGAGGACTTGTTTAAACTGATATATATATGTTGAATGTTTTCTCACTTAGGCCCTTGAAATAATTAATGCTGGTCTTGAATCACATTATATATATCATGATAAAAATCTTCAGACTGGTATTACTGCTGATTTTTGTTCCTAAATGGCCTGTAACTAGAGCTGGACTCCAAAGGTTGTTGTTTTTTCAGATGAGATAGATGTGGTAGACAGAGATAAAGACCTCTTCTTCTCAGTTGTGGTTACATCTTTAACATCTGTGTAATGATCCAACAGGTCCCAGGATCAAGCAAAACACCAGAAGCAGTATGTGGTGCTTTAAGCCTTTGCTCAATGGGATTATACAATAAAAACACACAGAAGTCTACTCTTCCTTTAAGCGTAATAGAGAATAGAGGCAAGGCTGAACTGTGTGTCATTGAACATAATATGTTTAATGTAATTTAGCCTCTAGCACAGCTGTCTAAACCTTTGGGTGTGCCCTGGAATACCATGAAAAATGGTTGCTTCCCTTTAAAAGGTGCTTATCTGTACTTTTCTTTAAGATGACATGATTCAACTTCTATTCTGTTGGACAGAAGTGTGGAAAAAGTTAAAAACATTTCAAACAGAACATATATAGAGAATGTACCATGCTAGTGTGGCTAGCATTCAATGCCATGCCGAAAATCACAAATTCTAGAAAGTTAATGAAACTTACACCACAACTTACGTGTTTATTTATTAGGTGTTTGTGTCAACAACTAATATATGTGGTAACCAAGTGTTTACAACTAATACTTAACGCACATATCCAAGTTTATTTGTATTCATACTCATATTCTGAATAATGATTGTGCTCTTTTTATTTAAGATAAAGTTAAATTGCGGATAAAAAAACTAAATGTGACACAAAATAGCCTTTGCTAAATTCTTTAGGACTGAACGTTGTGAGGAGTATTTAAAATAAATGTGTTTGACTCATGCTGGATGCGTTTAAGGGCAAGTGTCATCTGTTATATGTTGACTTGCCTTCTGAGGTATTTTGATATCATTTTGATGAAAGGCTACTATAAATTCAAAATAAAACAATAAACAAGCAGACAGTCTAGTACAATACAGAATACAACTAATAGGCCACAATGTCTGAAACGGACTTGAACACACTGGGTAGATGATTGGTAACACCATTAAATGTTTTTATAATGGGCTTGTAATGGGGTGTGAAGCTATTTTCATATCACATCTGTCTCTACTTCCTTTACCAAACCCTAACATTGTTTCCATTAATTACAATGTTTATAGCTACCAATGACACAAGACTTCACACCTCAGTCTTGGTCAAACAGAAAAATAAATTTTGGTGACACCTTCTTTGGAAAGCCACAAATATCCATCATGCAACACTATTTTTAAAGAGACTGCAGAAAGCACCTTACCAAGTGTATCACACAACCTAGAAAAAGTTGTTACTGCAGAGAAGTCACATCTGTAAAAGTGTGACAGTTCACAGATCACAGAAACATCACAAACCGCTGTCTGTTTGGAACAAACAAGTCACTGATATGTAATTTAAGTGATTAAATGAATTATACTGTATCTGCTAAAATGAGAGGGTGGTTAATAGATGCCCATATAAGCTATTTTCAATGTGGTCAGGGTAAGCATTGCCAAAATGTGCAGCTCACATGCTTCTGTATAGTGTTCCAATTAAACAACTGTGGCATGACCTAACTGTCCTGATATTTCCATTATACGCAAATTGCTTGCAGGTTCCATTTACTTAATACTAAGCAAAAACTTAAAGGTTTTTGAACATTACAAAAACATGACTGGCTGCTAAAAAGGTGAACACAGCCTGAATGTGTGCTTTTAATTATCAGTAATAAAATATAAAATATATTTCTGTAAGCATCTTTGAAGTTAAATGGAGGTCTTTCATGTGGATTCTGCGTTCTGTCAGTCACATAGGTGAGAGTCATGGCTTTAATCTTCCTGTACAGAGGAAAGAGAGCATGTCGTGAGGAATATGCTTTGGCATGGCACATTTAAACAATTCTCCTCCTGTTTAAGGAAGAAGATATGTTCCAGATGTGTCCTGATGAAACAAATCATAAGTCTGAATCAAAAAATGGATACATTGCTGTGTTATCCTGGTAAATTTTGTACCTCTTGCATAAAAAAACATGCCAGAATCTCACAGTTTCACTGCTGTAGGTGTCTCTGTGGACATGTTTATTGAACTCTGTGGTGCAAAAAACATTTTTTTACTGATTCTTCCTACCTATTTTGTAACTATTTTGGTTGAAATATGCTATGCATTAATGTTTCTGAAGAATTAGTATGACTCATTTACTAACCTGAGGGACATACTTTTAAAGTTTTTTTTAGTTACAGATTAAAATACAAAAAAAATGAAGCCATTGGAGACTCAGACTTCCCATTTGAGAGAATCACCCACAGAGATATTTTTCCAAAGCAGATATTTCTCTTAAATTAAATTAGAAAAGATTTTCTAGAAATATTTAACTTTTTCCTTTAGAATAATAATTCTACTAAGCTCAAATAGAATTTGTCACTGCAGCCACGTATGCATGGTGAGTGAAGGTTCAGTTTATGGCAGGAGGTAGGAATCAGTTTAAGCCAGCAATCTGTTCACTCTTCATCATCTGAGATCTGGGTTGTCAATCTGTTCAATTTATCAACAGTGTTTTTGTTTCGGCAGGGACTCAGACTGCAGTTTTTGGAATGGTTACTTGTCCTGATGAGGACCTATGTGCAAAGTTTTTAATACTTTATGTTTTGCCCAAATATAACTATATCAAAGGTAATTTCATTATGGGTTTAGAAACCCTGTTTTAATTTTCTCATTAATGGAAGGTTTTTAGCATTGTGACCCAAACTATTATACTGCATCTTATTTTTTACTTTATATACCATGTAAAAAAATAATATAGTATAATTGAGTGGTAATTCATATGAACATGTTTCTCCGAGTCATATAAGGTGACAAAAGCTTGCTTTTTGGGAAGCCCAGCCAGAACAGGTCATTATTCTGCTTTAGTCAAAGGTGAATTCCTGTTTTTATGTCTCTCGTTGATGTGAAATTGCTGCGCATGTTTAGTATAGAACAGAGGTCATATGGTCTGTGATGTCAGTTTACTGTCGTAAGCATGGTTGGCTTCATCTTGTTTGTTGTGCTAAAATATAAAGGTAAATGCGTCAGTACAAACGACACGTCAGTGCAAATGACACTGTGCTTCAAAGACCCTTTAAACATTGTTTTCCTGTGTGCCAGTATTTGATATTGGCTGCAATATGGTCTATGACTTTTGTCACCTTTGGTCAGACACTATGAGACAGGAACGAGATGTGAAACAGATGTCTCGTAATCCTTCTCAAAACGAGACGAGTCTGTAAAAGTCAGGTGAGTCTGTAAAAGTCAGAGTATAAATAATCAATGACCTGCTGAAACAAAACAAATAAGGTGTGACAATTTAAAGCCACTGAGGTTGGCGTGACCACATTTCAGTAAATATCCTGATGACATTGAAAAATATTCCTTGGATTTCTACTGACAGTATTTTCCTGCTGAGCTGGGAAGTTTGATTTTACCACAAGCACTGTCGCCTTCAAGGAATGTTCAAATGAAATGTTATGAAACAACCTTAAGGCAGTAAGTGAGTAGTGTAAATCTTTACTTTGGAAGTATCACAGACATGTTTCCACATAAACCTTCAACTTCTTGAGTTGGCAATGCTGTTACATAACTGGGAGCTTACAGAAAAAATATGTCGAGCAGCCTCTACCCTAAAGTAAGAGTCAGGATGAAGTAGCATGAAATATAGAAAGTGAACTGCAATGTCAACATAAGCCCATATTTTGTTTTCCATTGGGCTGGATAAATGGATTCTGTCAAATATTTTCCATTGTTGATGCTTTCCACAAAAGGTAATTTCCCTCTAAGATCTAATCAATCTAGTCTGTGTATTAAAATACATGCAAAAATCATGTTTGTTGAATCAGGCTGTGCATGCATACAGTAAACATTTTACTTAGCATAAATAATATTAGTCAGGATGCTTCAACATTGGTATTTGTAAGAGAATCAACAATATATTGCACTAATTGCATAATCTGTAATAAGCTTGCAATTTAACACTTAACAATAGCAGTTAGTTTGAAATATGAATGCATCAGCAATTCAAATCAGAAATGCTGATTATTAACACCTGTGTAAACCACATATACATTTTTCATTTAATTGCACTTATATTTACAAAAGCTTATTTAAATATTTGTAAGGATACTTTCATAATTGTTGGTTTGCCAGATATGCAAACTTAATTTAATGTAATCCAATTCCCAAAACTAACCATAATAATAATATTAACTGTTATCATTAAAAAAAATTAAAGTATTAATCTGTCAGAAAAAAATTGGCTTGTTAGGTCAGACAAATTTATTACAGTATTTATCACAGGCCATGTCCCAGCACAATGTATGTCACAGCTTTGAACTAATAAACCTGTCAAAACAGCCAAAAATGAAGACAGCAGAATTAAGTTTTGCTTACTGTGACTCAGACATGAGAAACAGTGACACCAGGTGGCTATACAGGACTCGCCCCTGTGTCCACTGATGTGTAATAGCTGGCAGTGATGTCAGGAAATCTGAAAGATCCATATATCCAAAATGTCTGTTTTGGCTATTATTTTAGTGCTTTAGCTCAAAAACAAATTTCCCCGCTGAGTGATGCAGCTGTAGACCTGTATCTGAGGATGAAGGGGGTTGCACTACAATGATCTGTTATATTGACAAACATGCGACTTTATTTCTCTTTTTTATTTTTTATGTGTTTCTTATGCGACACACAAACTCATACATTTATTAGACTCATACTATTATTGTTATATTTTGCCAAATACTTAAATGATGCTAGATGTTTTAGACAAAACACTTTTAGTTTTAGTCTACTTCATATGAATGAGCAAAATAAGTACGGTTTATAGGATCAATATAGGAAATCGTCACCAATGCAACTACGTGTACAGTAACTCAGCACAGTAAATGTTTCGGCTTTTTACCATTATGAGTAGAACCCGCATACAATGCATCAGAATTGAAGAAACTGAAACACTGGAGTGAAACATAAATGTTTGTGTATTACATGCATGAATATTATTCGATATTTAATAACTCCTCTTTAGGTCAATAAGAAAATAAGAACCATGACGTCAGGTGCACTGCATTTACAATTAGAGCACGAGCATCAGTAGATGGCGCTAGATATGTAGTTAACAGATCAGTGAAAAGTGATCCTCACGTAAATCTGCAAAAAGTTTTTAAAATCATAACGAAATGAACAAAATGTCATTAAAGAGCCAGATGATATTTGGACAAACAACATCAATATTGCACTGAACAAAAAAAAAAAGCATAACAAAGAATACAAGTTGGACTTACATTGACATGACAGTGATGTAATGCAGGAGTTTGAACCTGGAGTTAAATTTCATGACAACAGATTACATTCAGTTTCGTTTTATTGTCAACAATAGCCCTACAATACACAGCTGAAGTATAGGTACAAAGCCCAAGAGGCATTAGAGCGTTATCCATCAAATCCTGTTGTGATATGAAGCCCTTATGCTGAGAGCGTCTCACTCTGTCTGTCAGTCTTGAAATTCTCTTTGGTGGAGATGTGCTTTACACACTTGAAAGGGAAAGAGGATTATTATTGAGCCCTCTGGTTATGAAGATCGTACAGCTGTGCAATAAACCTGTCATATCCCATTTTACAAAGGAACATTATGTTCTACCTTTAAAGGGTATAATGAATGACCCTCCTTTATGCTGAACCTTATAAACTGGCACAGCTTATAATTAGCTTTGTTGCACTTCATAGATTCATTAATTGATCCAAGGTAAAGCATCATTACTGGCGCCTGACTTCCTGTTCACATCTGTTCCTGAACTTGGCTCGCCTGTCAGATATGGGCCAATCCAAAAAGGGCTGCCGGGCATCGATCGTAAAGACTCGGTGACAGTTTTGTCAGAAACGGTTTCCCGCTGACTGCTTGATGAGATAGTGAACAAAAGTCTGTGGTTGCTTTTGAACCTTTGAGATGAAATGATTAATGACAGGCCAGAGAGGAGGACGAGCAGAAGTCCTGAAACATTAGCAGCTTGACGCTTCATTATCAAACATCTCATGTGAAAAGCAGTCTCTGCTTTGTGTCACGTACCATTCTTGGACTCTGACATCAGAAACTCACAGAGAATTTGTTTCACTCAATAAGGATTATGAAGAACAGTCATATAATCCCTGTGAGAATGAAAAGATTTATAAATGATTAAAACTTTAAAAGACAATTTGCAGTAGATAGAGGACCTTCCCAGAGTTTCTAAGGGGCCATTTGCAGTTTCTTACATCTGTCTGTGCAGTTTTTTAACTGTTAATCTATATAAACATTTACATTTATTTACTTGGCAGACACATTTATCCAAAGCATCCAAAGCACATTCAAACTATATATTTTGTCAAAATACACTTTAAATATGTATTTTGTTTAGTCTTGTCACTTCTAATTCATAGTGTTAAAGCCTGACAATGCTAACAATTTTATCTTTAACACAGCCTCTGGGTGACCAAAGGTTTTCTTCAGTTGATCATATTTCTTCTGGACATGACCGACATACTTCACAAAGGTTACAAGCTTGTGCAGCTGGGTGTGAGGCTTTTTATAATGGGATGTTATAAATGTTGTCTGTGTTCCAGAACATTCTGAGCCAAAGATACCACCAGCTCTATCATAACTGTAGGCATCAGCTAGCTGTTCCCTCCTTTTCTTATGTATTTTCCGTCTTTGTAACAAAACCCCATGATTTTTCCTGCTGTAGAAACAATAGTGTAATTATCTTTAATGCAGGACATGGGTGAGCAAGTATGTGAGATCAAACTCCATACATGTACATAAATATACACTCTTTCCCACACATTATTTTGCACGCACACACACATTTAGTTATATAAATAATGTTTTGAATGTTTTAGAAGAATTCTCGAAATATTATTATTATTTACATTTCAATATTTAAAAGGAGGATGCTTCCAAAGGGAGGTTTTGTCATACTTAACTTTACTTCTGGGATCTAATTCCCCAGACAATAGCCACACACACACACACACACACACACACACACACACACACACACACACACACACACACACACACACACACACACACACACACACACACACACACACACACACACACACAGGCAGGTTTACTTATCTTTCTAAATGGGGACATTCCATAGACTTCTTTTGTTTGTATACACAGCTAACAAAATAACCTAAACCTAACCCACATTGTAACCCTAACAGAAGCTTTCTGCATTTTTAACATAAAAAACCCTTTTATTATGTAATAATATTCTATTTGTTTTTCTCACTCAGTGTGTTTCACAGAGAGACAGAGAAATATGTTCATATCTTCAACAGAGAAATATGTTCATATCTTCAACAGAGAAATATGTTCATCCACCACCAGTGTGCAGCATCCACCAGGGTGATGCTGAAACAGCCACAGTCCACTAAATGACTTACCAGCTATTAGAGGAGAGAAAACAGAGAAAGTGATGCCAGATGGCCAATAGGTAAGTCTGGTCAGGTAAACCCTACAATATTTAAGAAACACCCCAGTATTATTACCAACTACAGCATGCCAGGACTTAACTCAACAACAGTTTATCTCATGACAGTGCCCACACCACTATACTAAGGTATTAAGATACACATAGACTGCAATGCTTAACACCTCTTCCAAAAGTTTTTTTTTTTTACACCCAGAGGTCTCCCACCCAGATAATGACCAGGCTCAGTCCTGTTTAACTTCCACTGAAAACCAAGCAAGAGCCTCAGGATGATAATTATAGGCTCAATCAACCAACTGACCCAAAGTTTGTGTATATGGTAGTTTTCACTGATGCCTATGTCCCGTTAGGAATGCAAAACAAGGTTAACTGGCAGCAAGCACATGAACTTTCTCTGCATCCTGAAAGAGTTAAATCAACTTCAGATGGCACTGCAGAGAAAAAGAGTTTAAGACACTTTAAAATCTTCAGAATTTGTCAGGGTAGATTTTATTAAGTACAAAGTAAGCACTTTACATTTGTGTTTTACAAGATTTAAAACATCAGATTGTCTCCCAGCAATGACCCACAAGTGACATGTCTTGAAATCAGCTCTGATTGGATCGTTAAAGAAGGGCTTTGGAGTTGGTGTCCCACTAGAATGCAGATCTGTTTCCGGGGTGATGAATATGCTCACTATGCACAATTCTTTCTCTCACTCTTTCCTAAGTCCTTTCATTTATGATCTCCAAATTCTGTACATCCCCTTGTGGAGCTGAGCAACACGAGGAGTTCTGAAGATGAAAAATTATGTCAGAATTTCTAAAAAGCATGATGGAGAAGAACAATCTTTTTGCAGGTTGTTCTACTCAAGATGTATACTCAGATGGGTGCAGCCATGAGCAAATGTGGTCTCTACTGAGAGGATAGATTACGTCATTAAATAAAGTTGAAATTTAATATATAAAGCAGGAAACACTGCATCCCTCCCCTACACACTTCTGAGGGGGAGAGGATCCAAATTGCCAGATTGCTATGGCCATCTTTAAAACAATGTCAATGACTTCTTTATCACATGCAACGGAGCATCTAATTTTGGCTGTCTAGATGCTGCTTTACTGTAAATACAATTGAAGGAAATGACATTTGACAGTGCTGTAAAATTTCTGGCATTGGGTTTGCAAAGCGGTAGACCTCTGTGCATGTGCTGGATGAGTGCAAGCCACTTTTGAGGCCCACAGTCTGTGTGTGGTTTTATAGAAGAGTTTATTTGACCATTGCTCCAGCTGCTCTGGATTGAGGAAGTCCTTTCATATGACCTGATACTCATGACTTGGAGAAAACTAACATCCCTGAAACCTTGAATTACTGTGATAACACATGATAACACGCTCAACAAATCTTCCTTTTTTAAAGCTTTGTTGTGTTATTTCTGGGCCATTGGAGTCAACCTATGGAATTGCACATATAACAGGTTTCCAGAACACCTCCCCCCATCTTTCATTGATTGGTCAATCAGTTCCACCAAACCCATGCCACTAGTTGACCTAATGATGGTCAGGACGCTCAAACAAACAAAGCAATGTTAACACTTTTTGAAGAATGGAACCTATAAATGGCTTACTTATAGTTGTCTACACAAATTAAGCCGGGACTGGAGACAGTATTTTAACATGAGAAAAAGACACACTTGATTTTTAACCTACCTTTAAAACACCCCAACATTACAGCTAAGCTCCTGAGAAGTAGGTCAGTGCCGATTCTAAACAACTGATGAAATCTCAGGGGAAATCACTTTTTAAACATCCTACATGATATACTATAGGCCATTACAGCTTTTATGAACAGACTGTACCCCTTTATATGAGATGTCTGTGCTAAGCATACCCTTTAAGAAATAAGACAGCAGAAATCTTACATCCCATTAGAATCAGTTGACCATCACTGAATTGCTTAATTTCTTTCTAAACAGCCAACAGACT
Source organism: Chromobotia macracanthus (assembly GCA_036877525.1). Classification (NCBI taxonomy): domain Eukaryota; kingdom Metazoa; phylum Chordata; class Actinopteri; order Cypriniformes; family Botiidae; genus Chromobotia; species Chromobotia macracanthus. The sequence continues at coordinate 5,277,624 of JAZGTH010000084.1, forward strand.
GAGAAAATCAGAGGCTGAGACATTTGGAGCACAGTCTGCATTTGTGATGAGATTAGTAACTTCAATTAGCATTAAATAAATGGACTATTGTTACTTCAGCTGCACCACTGAAATACACAGTCACCCATCCCGGGCAGTTGTTGAGCTATTGTGTGATGTGTGCAATGCATTATGCACTTTGGCTATGGGATGAAACGGTAAAATCACAAGTTTTAGCATACAGACTTTCTTACAGACTGTAAGAAAACATTTGCATGACACAGGGTTGTTTGCTCTCCAAAATATAAATCAAAAATTCTTTTTCGATTCTTTTTCTTAACCCTGTGCTGTTTTCAGTTGCGTTATTGGCATGACAAATAACTGTACATTTGTAATGGCGGAGCCAATGAAAGTGGCAAGAAAACAAAATATTGCAAAACAATCTTTTTTCACTGGGTGGTTTAAATAATGGATTCTGCCACAATCACTTACATGCAATAGTGATTTATTTTGCTGAATACTCATGATGTCACTTGCTGACCAAACTTTTTCCTGTGTATGTATTTCCTTTTGAGCTTATCCATATATGTGTGTGTGTGTGTGTGTGTGTGTGTGTATATATATAATATATATATATATATATATATATATATATATATATATATATATATATATATATATATATATATATATATATATATATATATATATTATATATATATATTATATATATATAGTTTTTAAAAATGCTTGCCAATTTGTAAGTTTTAAGGAGTATTGCTTCAAAGTGGACAGAAAATGGAACGGTGGACTAAATCACAAAACTCTTATTTGGATGTTATGGGATCTATCAAGGCAATTAACCAAGACAATTGAAAACATAAAATTTATATAAGATGCGTGAGCATATAAATGCATATAGAATAAATGAGCATAAGGTAATAAATGAAGATATAACATAAGATCAATAGCACGATCGTAACAAAAAGTGAGTAACAGTGAAAAGTTTGGTGAGAAAACGACACGGTAGCTCAAGCAGTTGTCGCTGATATCATGGGAGGCAAAAACATATTGTGCTGTTCTCTCGCTCGCTCACTCACTCACTTTCTCTCTCTCGGACAGCCTGACTGACTCGCCAGTGGCTGCAGCAGTTCTGTGGTTGTAGTTAGGTGTATCGCATGCATATGAATAGTCTGTCAATCAGAGACTGCATTTCCTAGTACGCGTGGATTATAGTGGAGAACACAGAGATCACTGGAAACGCGTGCTGTTTATCGTCTGCTTTTAAACTCAACCTAATATAACCCTGCAGTATTTATAGACTCATATCAAACTCAGCGTCGTCGTGAGCGTTAGAGTCAGATCGGCGGGAATGGCTTCGTCTCCGTGCGGCGGTGGGAACTTTGATTGCGGGCTCGAGATCCAAACTCGCTCGGTGGAGCAAACACTCATCCCGCTGGTGTCTCAGGTGAGTCCGGATCCAAGAAACTTACATACATTGTGGAAAAACTACACTGAACGGGAAAACATGGTCACTTAATGAACGATAGCGTGATTTGGAAAAACAAAGTTTCCTTTTCCGTGTCATGTGCGACGATTAACAGAACAGCGTCTAAAAAAACTCTCACTAGGAAAATTACGTCGTTTCCGCCAAAATAGCGTGGCCATTATAATTGCCAATGTGAAAAAATAAAGTTAAAGAGGCCTCTGTAATTTATTTCATGCTGTTTTCAGCAGTGGCAATTATCAGATTGCACTTGCAATTTAATTATAGCTCACTGAAGTGACTGGTCATTTGGCGGAAGCTGGTTACCATGGTACATTTTCGAAGGGGAAGTTTTGTTGCTTGTATTCCGCCTGGTCACATGCTAAACTAATAGTGAAACCCAGGGCCAAAGAAGTGAAACTTCTTGCACTGGCTTCACTGGGCTTATTGCTTTTATAAAACGGTTTTTCCATATATCTGGCAAGGTTTCATAAAATAAACACACAACAACAAAAATGTGGTGCAGTAATATACTGATGTAATAAGGTCACAGGTGTACGCTTAAAGAGTCATTTCCAATAAGTTCAATCATTATCAAGGACCGGAAGATCGGAACTATCCCTTTTATAAGAAAGAAATAATGTATCAGTGGATACACTTTTTGAAACACTTTTTGCTTGACTGCAGTGTGGGCATCATGTGCATAAGAAACGTGCATGTGATTGCCAAAAATGTTGTATGGGTAGGCAGCTCCATAGATTTTATGACACAGGCTATGTCGGCTATGTAAATTCCACATTAAATATCTGGATTCACTTAGGTGACTAACAGCTTGCCTGTGCATCTTCAAACAGTACACACACAGCATATGTGTTCTTTACTAAGGACTGCAGTGGTTTGGGTTAGGATCCTCTGACAGGAATTTGTTTTTCACAAGTAAGTGGTAAAGACTTTTTAACACCTGCTCATGCACTTGGTAATGCTGATCTGAGAATATTGTTATTGCAGTTTTATTAAAGGTTTGATTTGTACTATGATGGGAGAAGGTTGTTGAGATGTCTGAGAATGTTAAGAGGTCCATGTTGGTCAGTAGTTAGTGGTGCTCACTAGGGCTACTGATGATAATGAGGCTAAAAGGTCATTACGGTCAGAAGGCATGCTAATCGGCTATTTACTGGACCTTTGGGTTAAAGAACCACTTTCAAAGCTTTCTAGAATCTGGACAAGAGATTGTCAAAGTTGTCTTAGTCACACCCCTCCTCCAGCTTGTTAGTTGTTAGTGTCCCTTATAGAAACAGTAGTGATCAGATGCAAGCATTTTGAAAATATGACTTTTGACTTACTGCAGAGTTTCCTTGGTGATTGTCATAACAGGCCAAGTATAATTGTTAGGCACATTTGGAGACCTCTTTTTGAGACCTCTACAAGACTGATGCACATTTGTTTTGCAGAATTTGGGCTGAAACGAAAGCTATATATTGTGTCAATTTTTCGGCCCAGTCTAAGGCCACAGAATTGACAGCCTAAATACATTGATTAAATTGTTTGTTTAAGTCTTGTATATATGTTAAAGTGCCATTAAACTCACAAGTGTACTATTAGTTACAGTCAAATAGTATGAAGGACGGGTGTGAGTGCAGAGATCAGATTCTGTTTGCCCTCTCTAGGGGGTTGAGCACGATAATGGGAAAGAAATGAAAGCTTGTTGATGAGAGTTTTCAAAGCTTATTTAGTGGGTCATTTTCACAACTGTGATATTGCACACACGCATGCACACAAACACACAGGCTGATATCCTCTAGTTATCTGCTATCAGTCTTACTCTACAACTGTGTTATCACTCTGATGTTGTTCTTCCACCAACATCAGCATGTCTGGGTTTCTGCCTGTGTTGGCCCACATCACCTTCAAATTAGAAAGCACCCTCTAAACCTGACAGCATATTTTGTAAATGTATCCTCTTTAATTAAACTGTTATTTTCCATTCTTGTATACCCATATCTTATGCGTAAGATAAAAACTGTTGACATGATCCGATCAACTGTGAATGTTTAGGATTTAGGCCTGGATTTGCTTTGCTTTGAGTGTACACACTTATAGCATTTGATAACGCACAGAACAATTATAGTTTAGAGGTTCAGTGTCTGTATGTGCCAGTGTCTTGGAGTTTGAGCCAAAGCCAGGACAGGATTTATGAAATTAAGTCTTTGATCTGATTGAAAAGATTTTAAACTCCTGTGACAAGTAAGGTTCGTTATTACATATTTGTCCTAGCTGTGTCCTTTTTTTGCAGGACTAAGCTTTTGTTTTCCAGGAAAAGATTTTAACTATAATTGGATGAAAATTCTGTCTCTGCCTGTGTTTAGTAGGTTGAGCCCTAATGCTTTGGTAAGCTCCATGCCATTTGCTCTGCTGTAAACCAAACCTTTCTGAGGTGGTGAAGGTGAGAGAATTTTGTGCATGTTTAGTTAAGTACACAATCGTGCCAAACTTTCATTCCATATGCAAAGCCCCAGAAACCCCTCATGACCTAGAAAAACATTTTTATAGAGCTATACGGCTTTACTTTAAAAATATATATGCTCTGCCTGGAGACATTTGTGTTACAAAAAATATCTCATACAAGAAAAACATTCCATAATTTAAAGTTTTACCCTGCTCAATGTAAACACAGAAGAATTTCTGTAGGAGGAAATTACATCACACTTAGAATAATATATCAACTAAGAACAAGGGGGGGAAAGCTGGTGCTTCCTATAGGGAAGATGTCATGAAAGATGGATTAATGTGCGCTCAGTGTAAACGGCATAGGATTACAGGGGCAAATACCTTCCAGTGGCAGAACAAAGCAGGCTTCATGTTCAGTATGCGTACACTTACGTATGTGTGAAGGCGTGTTGTCAGTGTATTCTCGGCTGCGTAGTTGTGTGTTCCATTGTGTTTGCTTAACCAGTGGAGGTGTAAAAAAGGAAGCCAGAACTGATAAGAGCTGTATTGTGAACTACAACCCCCAACCATCCAGATTTGTCTGTAGCTGTAACAAAACATACCTTTCGTACTGTTGCAGATGTCACCATGTATTTTTGTACGATGACAAAATGTAAGTCCGTCTTACATTTTTAAAGGCCTAGAGGTTTGGCACCAAAGCTACACTTGTATAAATTGTATAAATGTTGCTGTATTCAAAAAAGAACATATATGAAAACCAAGTGGCATTTATTTTAAAGATAGCACAAACACACCATTTAAAGAAAACACTCTCTATTGCTGCTACCAAAATATAACTTAGTCCTCGAACATAAATTCTGAGGCCTATAATCTAATTGAGTCTCTTGAGTAAGATAATCCACTAATTTTAATATAGTAAATTAGAAGTCTGTTTTAATATTAAAAGGAGTTTTTGTAGCTCAATGTTGAGGCACTGTGACGTATTTCCTTCCATAATCGTTTTGTGGTTTGTCTGATTTTAACAGCATTTGATAATTCATAGCCTGCAGGCATAACCTTTTCAAGGCAGCTCTTAGAAGTTGCCCATCTGATCAGGGGTGCAGAAAAGCCCTCAGTTTCTGCATCAGTGACAGCTTGGCCCTGTTCCGGGCTGTTTTTACATTACATGACTACGGGACCTGTCATTAAGCAGGATGAGATCTTAATCACTGAAATAGTTTGATGACATTCTTTCTTCTTAATCTCATGCTAAATCCAGAAAAAATCTGGGATAGAGATGGACTTCCTCAGCCCTTAGATATCTCACTGTCATCACAGATCATAGGGCTCAAGGGTAATACTCACAGACAAAGAAGCTGTCAGTTCGAAGAACAAGTCAGTTACATTTAGTGTTTCCTAGTGTTTCCTGTTCTAGCTGAGTTGCTAACTTGCCATGTAATGTCTTTGGTCTTTAGAGGTACACTCTGTGATTTATTTTGTCCTTAGTAAAATGGATGAGATGAATATTAATTTTTAAGAAGATGCTTCATGATTAAAATCATGTTCATGTACATGAGATAAAGTCTTCAGAGTATATTAGCAGCCTAATGAGGCTTTTTTGTGGAAGGCTAATTTTGCGGAAAGCGGGTTGCCTGACATGTTGATATCACATGACCAGCTGCATGCTAAACTCACTTTATCTGTGTAATCTTTAGTTATTGAACATTGTAACTTGCAGAATAAATAAATCACAGCTGCTACAAATATGCGTTGAGAATTTTTTTCAATGACATCAGTAAATAGAAATTTTACCAGATATCTGACATATCGGCCAGAGCAACATAAACCAAAACAATTACTGAGTGCAACTTTAAATAACACTGGAAAACACTTGGAGAGAATGTCTCTCTCTTTGTGAGGTTGACCATTTATTTGTATCTTTTCACCCTCTACATTGGCACAGAGATGGTGCTTGGCTCAAGTTGCTGTGCTTGTGGAATGTGAAGGGCTTGTGACAAATACCCACTTACCTTAACAGTAATTACAAAAGGCTCATTATTCTTCAGTACTGTACAGTGGCTCATATATTCTCTCCCTAGACAACAGAACTAGAACAACTACTCTATTTCCCTAGATAACAACAAAACAACAGCAATGGTTTTGTTGCAGGAGGATTATATTAAGATTTTTAAACAATCATTTTAAATGGTTAGCACTTCTCTCAGCTGAATGAGCCTGAGTTGAGCCACTCCAAATTCATATGGCTGTAAGTGGCCCCTCTCTCACTTTGGACAAAGATTTTAATAAATTTCCCATGGTTTGGAATTGGGTAAATTTAAGGTTGCAGTCCGGAGGAGCCCAAATGTTTAAGAGGCATCTTTCTTGAAGTCATCCATCCACTTACCTATAATATTAATATCATGAGTTGGTTACATTTAAAAACAACATGCTTGTGGGTTATGGCCATTTGTGTGAACCACACAAAAACTACCATACATAAAACTGTTATATTTCACCCCAAAGTCAAAGAAAGAAATAAGAAATATTTTGCAAAAAGAATTTGGGGAGAAAATGTCACATATAATGGAAATACTGTCACAGTGCAGAATGCTCAATGTTCCTAAAATGCTTAATGTTCCCAAAACTAAAACTAGACTTTCTCATTTTCTTTATGCAAGACAAATCCCTATCCTTTTCTTTTGGTGTTGTGATGAAATATTACCCAGTTATTGTTTTGTGAGATTCATTCATTTATCCCTTGCTTAGCCCAGAACACAGCGCTTTTTGGAGCCGGTCTAAACACAAAACGGTGCGTCTTTTACCTGTTGAACTCTTTGTCTCTCCAGGAGTCTAATGATCTCAGAGCTCAGCTTAAATAAATCACCTGATACCAGAACACCCTGTAAGAGCCTTTTGTGAAAGCATTTACCTTTCCTCTGTCAGCTGGGCCACTGTAGTTCCAGACAGTCCTTGTTAAACCACCATTATTTAAATGCACAGCCAAGCGCCTTTAAAGACACAAATGAAGCGTTCGTCTTCTCAGTAGACCATCTTGCTATTTTCTTCAAAATGTGAAAATAATCTTTCTTAACTACAAAAACAAGTTCATTAGTTTATCTCTGAACCTTTTTTGAGCAGTAAGACATTAGGTCATTAAGATTAAAGTTATCTCAAGTAGCTTTTCAGAAGGCTGTATTAGAGTGGCGCCCCTTAATCGTTTCATATCATGGGTAAGTTGACTTTAAAGTAAAAGCTACATTTAAAAGCATGGATATGTCACCTGGTTAGAAGGAGGAATTCTTTGTGAATAAATGCTTATTTAATTAAATGGCGCTTTGTAAATGCTTCTGGTACATTGGTTGTAGTCAGAGCTCACAAATACAAGGTGAGGATAAAAAACCAAACACAAGGAAGAGAATATTTTCATATGACGGTATGTAGTAGAGCGCTTATCCTTTTGATTCACACAGACGGTGTATCTCTCAACACTCCCCCCATTAGGAAGCTCTAAATGCAGCTCCTTGTGGTAATTACTTCCATCAATCATGTCAATGTTCAGTGGATGGGATTCACGCTGCACACCTCTTCTGTTGGACAGATAAATCCTGATAATGCTAATGTTAATGATGCTTCCACTAGCCCAGCTTTCTTCTGACTGTGCTTGGGCTGTAGTTCAGGAGATATTCTTGATGGTTACTTACAGTTCATTGTCCAAAAAGGTCTGACATACCTGGAGAGAGCTATTCATTAGCATTCCTGTTCATTTTAATTGGGGTTGTATGACTGGAGAGTACAGACAGTATCAAAGACCATTAATGTCAACTTGGTATCTAAGGTCTGATGGTTTCCCAGAAGCAGACTGCCTCCAAGACGGTCTGGCTGCTGTCAGAGGGCACGCATATTTACTGAAATCTGATTGGTCCAGGTAATTTCTTTTGTCTTTATAGCCTCTCAGGGTGGTGGAGACCACAACTGGTGACAGGTGGCCCTTGAAAGCAGACACAGGTTTTTACTACATCCCATTTCATGATGCAGGGCAGTTACTTCTCTTGTGGGAGATCTGTGTCCCCCAAAATTGATCCTTGACAATGTTATTGATAAGTTGTAGAGCTCATGTTGTAGAGCAAAATTGTTAATGTCTGTGTTTAGAATGTTTTGGATGCCTATATATTAGAAGCCTCTGTGTGTACGGTAAGGTTCATTCCACTTGGCAAACACTGGTGTGGTCACGGCATTCCTCAGAGAGACTTATGTTTCATCAGTCTTACTGAGTGAATGGGACTGCATGTTTATGTGTGGTCAACAAGTGTCTCTGTCAGTGCTGGGAAGGGAAAAGGGGCTAAAGGTCATGCTCTCCATGTCTGAGACCTAAATACCCCCTTATGCTGAAGGCTTATTAGAGAGCAACATGCAGAAGCAGTCTGTAAAATTTGTGGGGCTTGAAACAAATTTTTTAGTGGTTGGGTCCCTTCCTTCTCTGAGCCCAATAAGTAGGCAATAGAGGTTTTTAGTGAACCCCCTACATCACAGGGCCCGGGACAACATTCCTAGCTACCCCCCGGCAATGGCTCTGACTACATAATTTGCTTGTGGTTAACCCAAGAATCATTGTTGTCTGAAGGATGTCTGGTTTCGTAATGACAGACCATAAGCTTTAAACACTGATGTACTGATGTAATTGAAGATGAAATATGTCATTCTGTGTTAAAAGACTTTTCTTTTAATCCCAGTGTAAGATGCAGAGAAAGTCGATTCTGCCAAAGTGTAAACGGTGCTTTGTGGTGGGGAGTGTTCGAAAAACCTGTTTGAAAACAATCAGTATTTCTGCAGTTCTGTTAGGTGATGCTTGTGGTGCAGAAATTACACACTTTTTCTCTTCACTTTTAAATATACATAGCAAGCCCTGACATATTGATATTACATTTCCTGCTCAGGCACATTATAATTGATTTCCTTGGAGATTAATGGATAGACAAAACATTGAATTTAAATTAATTGATTGTGGGCAGCTTTTTCCTGAAACACTGACTTTTCAAGAACCAGAGCTGTCTTCTTAAGAGAGCTTACAGATCAGGGAGAAACACAGACACTTTATTCACCAGGGGTGAACTTTCTGAAGAAGGCTTCTGCGGTTGTGTTCCAATGACATGATTAAAAAAAAACAAGGTCATAATTGCAATTTGGTGTTGTCTTCATCTAGATGCCCTGGGTGATAATGGATTAAACATTGATTTACCCCCTTAGCAGGAAAACCTCAAAGAAATCAGCTAGCATGGAGTTAGGTAGCTATGATTTTGCCAAGAAGATCATTGTTTGTGGAACAACATTTCTGTCAGCTAATCAGACTTTAAGGTCAAGTTTAGGGCTAGTGTTCATATCAACCTATTATTTCTCTCTGATTTTAGGGTAGTTTTTGGTTAGGGTTAGGATTGTGTTTGTTTAACAAAAATATTAAACCAGCAAAAGGACCTACCTGCAAAATCAAGGTTATCATTTTTATTTTCATTTATGTGAGGTTACAGTCCCATCTTTAAATGATACCATTATATTGTTTTCTTCAGGGATGTATCGAAGGCCTGTTCCTTTACAGCGTCCCCCATTTACTGAGTACCTTCAAGACCACACACATAGTGTGTGTACAGATTTCCTTTTTCTATTACATAATTCTATAGTCATTTTTTTCAGATATACAGCACATCCTAGGTAACAGTATGCTGAAAAGGTGGAATCTATAGAACACTCTCTCTCATAATAAAACAAACCCACAGCCCCTTATGAAAATAAAGAAACAGTGTATTTCATTCCATGGATCTACTCAAACATGAAACATCTAAAGATGTTGTCAAAAGAGTTGGGTGATGACTGTATTGAAACAGCATGCACACAAGCTTTGAATAAAGCTTCAGCACAGTGTTTATAGCTGCAGGAATAGAAAAGAGAGTATAAAGAGGCTCATTGTTTGTAGAAAAGCTGTAAGATGATTCCAGTATGTCTACAGTAATTGGATTTTGTTAGGTAAAAGGCAGCTCTGATGAGATCTGTTCTGTTTTTATCAGACATTCACAATCAATCTTCATATGAAAAAGTACAGTAGGAACTTTGACGAACTATAGAATGTCAAGAACGATAGAACTGCCTTAGTACAATAGTACCATGTCTAATACCCTGTAAAATGTACTCAAGTGTCAGATTTTTGTTTTTTGTCTGATCTCATTTTTTTAGTAATTTTTTTGAACAGGTGTGTTGAGTCTGTTTTTCTGCTTTTTGACACCCACAGTTGTTGTTTGAACATCTTCTAAATGGATCATTTACGCCGCCAAAATGCTGTTGATTCATTTTCAACTCAGTGCCTGCCAATTTTGTTTCACCCACCTGACATGTGGGCTCAAGTTAAGCTCTTCTCAATAATTAGTTGCTGGCATTAAAGATAAATGTGATGTTAACTATATAAGTATTTGCTTGTCAATAGCATAGAGGCTGTGCAGTTGGGCTTTTCAACGTAGTAAGACACCATCCATGTCAAAGAAAAGAACAGAAATCCCCGGAAGAGCTCCATAGCAATTTGTTCAACTTTTGCAGAGTTTGTCTCTACTAAACTTTAAATTAATCCCAGAATGCTTTGATTTGTCTTTATTTCCTTAAGCAGATGGGTTAGTTAAGGTTCCCCCCTTCCATTGAATAAGAGGTTGCGAACGAGTGGTTTCTTTTCCTCCTCACGACTCATCAGTTCAGGCAGATGATGAAATATGACAGCAGAAGAGAATGGACAAAGCATGAGTCCTCAAGGTCCCCCCCCTCTGTTAATACTCTTAAACAGAAATAGCCTGTGCTGTTCCCACTCTGCAGTGAGTCACTGCTGAACGCTCTGGTGCGACATTGTGTTATCTCTCCTCAGGAAGAGACCAGCCATCAGTCTCAGTGTTGTTTGGCAAAGCCTCAGATGACTCTTGTTATCTTTATTATTAGGGATCTCTTTTGGCTTTTATCCAAATGAACTTGCAGTACTCTTAATGCAGGAACATTCTGTAGGTCCAGTTTGCTCATAAATGGGAACATTTTTATTCCAAACATGTTGGTACTTTCTTTGAAACACATTCTGAAGACTTCTGGCTGTTCCTTAAACAGTTTGTGGGGAATAAAGCATTTGAGCTTCAAAAATTATGCAAAAGCACTATAAAGGTATCATAACAGTGGCCTATTGGGCTTGTGTGCTTCTGAAGCCATTTGATGTCATTGTGTGAGAAACAAACATTAGCCATTTGTGATTAAATAATCAGAGGAAAAGACAATTGACTTGGTCACTGTTCTCCCAGAGCAGAATGAGTAAAAGGGTTGTCTGTTACATCATTTTTAGGGTTGTCAGTTTAATGATGACGCCAGTCTGAACCAAACTTGATTAAATAAACAATATTGATTGTAACAATCAAACAATTGTTAAAGCTAGTTTTTTCAATGTTGTGTCTGTCACAAAAAAATTTATAGTTTTTAGAATTCCCTTTTTTTAGGGAGCTTTTGGAGCAGTTATTTGAAAATTAAACTAATCGCCATATAACTAACTGGACTAAATATTTTAATGGATTGACAGCCCTAATAATTTCTCATTTACTACAGTTTATTATAGGGTATCTTTACACTGTGTTTCTCTTGACTAGCAGCCCTGAATCTGCCAGCATGAAGTCCATTCCGAAGATAAAACACATTATTTCGAGAGTGTATTGTCTGAGGGTGTAAATTATGAATATGCAAATGACTTGAAATAAACATTTTGTAAGGGAACCTCGGAATACCACAAAATAACAGCTCTATGAAACACATCAGGGGTCTGTTTGAAAACTTTGAAATGCATGCAAGTGTTAATTATAGTCTGTGGGCATATGTTGTCATTGTTTCAGTATGCATCCTTCCTAATGCCGGTTTGACTGTGTTTTCTTGAGCTTTTGCAACTGATTGATTGCAACTGATGAAAAGGTTGCGTGACTGGTGTGCATTGAACTGGAAATGTATACTCATTTTTACCCTCTACTGGGACACCTAGTGCATGAACTGTAAGGACTCAGCTATCATCTTTGTCAAAGCTGGAGGCGAAAATGGTTTTATGTGTACGGTATGCGACCTCTCACTTTCAGCAAGCCATTATTGGGTGAGAAGGAGATTTCTCACGGGAATGACAGAGGGGGATTTGCTATTTGAGTATGAGGAAAGACATGATCTACAGATTTTTAATGGGAAGATATTCCTAAACTTCCTTTTATGAAGATTTTGAAGAATATGTAAGTGGTGCTTACCTGTGCAGAACATTCCACCATAATGCTGGTGATAATGCTTGAGTGATTACTAGAGTGTACTGTATGGTTGCTACTTGCTAGATGGTAACTTATGGTAACACTGTGATATTGTGGTGCTTGGATATAGCTGAAAATTATTTAAACCAGTCTAAGCAGGATTGCTAGACTTTGCTGGATAGACTGGTTTGCTTTGCTTGTCTTACAGGGGGTTTCCAATGCAAGTTTTTTTTACTTCCTATACTGTGCATTTTTTTCCAGGTATAAAGTTCAATTGTTTATAAAGTAATAATGGCACACCTCTCCTTTATAAGCTTCATAAATTGAGGTATCATTTATGTTTGTAATTTGTTCCCAAACCCCTAACTCTATTGTAAATATAAGAACTATAAGCACACCACTAAAAGGCAGAGCATTACGAAATAAAAAGGTTTTAACATTTTGAGTTTAAAAAAATGTCCCAGTGATCAGACTACAGCTCCAACCTTCTGCAGTCATCTGGAACTCCAACCCTCCAGATGACTGCAGAATGTTAAACCAATCCTCCATACCCCCAATGCACCTTAGTGTACCTGTTCTGTACACCTTCCACCTTAACGTACCTCAACTCTGCCCTCTATTAAACAGCGCACTCTTACAGTAACGACAGATCAGAGTCACTGTGTGCTTTTGGTCTTTGTGAGAGAAGTTTCTGCGAGCAGTCACGTTGCCAGATCCCTCCCTCCCATCCCTCTCGAGTCAGTAATCACACTTACATCGGAGTGCTGCAGAATGAAAAGGCTTTATTGTGCTCCGCTAAATCTGCTGAATGACTGAAGAGAAAGTGAAGAGGACGTGCAACGTAAATGCGCTGCTTTTTGTCACCGGGCAATAAGTTACTCAGACCTGGGACATTTCAGAAAAGTTCTGATTTAAAGCTTTTAACAAACAGGACAGACCCATGCGGAGTGTGTTTACCTCAGTTGTTGAGTACAACATTAAAGCAGAACCTCTTAATCAAACTCTCTGCAACTATTGTACTGGATTTATTGGTTTCTGCTGATGTGATAAAGGCCACATAAATGGGGGAATGCTGTTAATTAATGTGCAAAATGTGACATATTTCCTTTTGAAATAGGATGACTTTATTTTACCAATCAGGAATTCACTGGCTGTGTATGATAGGTAGAGCAAAAAACAAAAGGCACTGGTGATGTTAGGTGAAAAGACAAGTAGTTTTAGAAGCAGTATGAGTTATAGAATTAATGCAGAATTGACCCCTTTGGTTTCTGTCTCTCCAGTACAGTACACAAAACCATGCGTCTTGTTTAACAGACAGTGTTGGTGCAGCCCAAGTGTGGGCAAAACAGAGTTAAACACCGCTCGTATAAAGAGTGATTAAAAGCCCAGGCCATTTGACATTTGTGCTGTTGTGCAGCCAGTGATTCTTGGCAGGGCACAAAGCACACCAATCATTGGGTATTATTAGTCCCGCTGTTCTAAGAGCACCATGTAGTTCGTCTTCCCCTTTCCCTCCACATCCAGCCATTCATCTCTTGGCTGAGGCACAGCTGCCTTAAATCACACTGAAAAGTAGTGCAGAATGTCCACTGTGTTTCAGGTTTCAGGTTCGAGAGTCCACACTTTTCTTATACTACTGTTGTATAAGCTGAGATGGAGTCCGCAAACAACAAAAAGATCTTTCCCCATTGTGTCTGCTTTTTCAAATAAAACACCTCTGTGATAGAGCACAGGAAATGGGGGCTATATTATCAGTTAACAGAACTGTATTAAACTCAGAATGTTACCACATGGCCTTAAGGTATTAGGAAAAACTTTGATTCGCTTCTGCTCCACATGAACTCAAATAGCTTTAAAAATCTGCTACATCTGCAAATACGTTTTCATACTACTTGAGGTCCTTTTTGCACATAATGATCAAATTTTCTGAGCCAGGGAAAAAGAAAGGGAGCCAGTTGTCCCACCAAATCCACCTAATCTAAGCCCACTATCATAAAACCTGTCAGCCGTATTAAAGGAGAAAATGACAAGAATGCATGCAAAGCTATGCCAGCCTTCATGTAGAGCCTGAAAATATCCCAAAATGCCTTGCTTGATACAGTATGCTTGTTCTTGCCTGCAAAGGTACCAGGCCATCTTTTTCTGATTTGTTGTGTTTATGATTCTCTTTCTTTTCATGTGGCATGTTCAGTTACTTGGGCTCTAGTTTTTCCACTTAATGTCTTCATCTTTGAGAAGTGTATGTGCTTTGGCTTCATGTTTGGCACTCTGTCTGTTTTGCTGCACATTGTACAGTAATGAGCATATGGGCATGGCTCAGTGAGACCCATAGTACCTTAGTGCAGCCCTTCTGGTTTGACTGTATTTGCCACAGTCCATACAGTAATCACCATGAAGAGAGTCTCAGTGAGAGAGTACAATTACTCTGTTGGGCCTGTGTGTCTGAACTGTGCACTTTATTGTACAGGGACCACAAGTCCTTTAAGCAATTAGAAGAGGAGAGGCTTTAACGATGGGCTGGACAGACTGTTGTTTATGTAACAACAGAAAAATAGATTTTAGTACTTGAAAGGATAGTTTACCCAAAAATTTAAAATTAGGTCATAATTTACTTGCTCTTATGTCGTTCCAAAGCCCTGTGACTTGCTTTCTCCTGTGGAATACAAAAGAAGGAAATTTGAAGTACAACATGAGAGTGAGTGGTTTTTGGAATTTTACCACAGTAATTTCATTCAGTAATGTTACTATTCCACATACGAAAATGCTGGCCAAGTGACACCACCACTTGAACACACTTAATTGGTGCTGATGTTTGCAGAGTGATGTCAGGTTGCTTATGTTGCAACCTTTTCACATCATGAAATTGTTGTTATGAGTTTCTGACAGCTATTCACGCCTTTGTTAAACTTGTAATTACAAGTTTGCAACCCTGAATTTGATGAAAGGGTCAGAATTTTGTCAGATATTAAAGGTAGTTCAGTAGAATGCTGATGTTACCTGGTGCACTTTATACATTCTTTAATATTAGACAAGAGAATTTGCTATCATCAACAACAAAGCCAAACATGGATCCATTTCGGCATTATGAAGGTTTCCGTAGAGATAAATAATTCCAAAGACCTGAGCAACTCATATTTAAAATTGTTTAATATAATTATTTTATGACATTAATATGGTATGATGTCTATGTATCATAAATTACATATATGCCATGTGTATTATATATATTATTATCTGTAATAATACCTTTCTGTGTCAGTGTAATGCATAGTGTTGAACCTCTGTTATACCTGCCTTGGAAGATAAATTCATCAGCTTTTCCTTTAGCCACATAGAGCAGAATCTAGAGAGAGAAAGAGAATGTACTTCACCCCCATTGACTGTGGCTCAGCAGGAGCGTGCCAGTGTGTCAGCTTTTTCTCCAGACCTGGCACCTTTTACCTGTTCCACATTCTGATCTTAATTATCTGTCTCTGTCTTGTTGGCCTCCAACCAGAAAACCTAATGTACCTTTGTCTAGCCAGTGGCAATGCAGAGAGACTCTGTTGGCCCATTCAGCATGACCTCACCTCTTCTCTTGTTCAATAATACTCACTCTGTTCCCACATTCACATTTAGGCCTACTTCCAATAAAACCAGGAATACATTTCCGTGAGTATAATTGTATTTCAGTGCTGCCATTTGTAGAACAATAGATTTGTGAAGAACTTCCATGATCCATGAAACCATGATCAAACTGAAACATTTCATAACACTCGTCTTTGACATATGTTAAACAATACTGACAATTATAATCAGTTTCAAAAGTAACACAAATTCCACATACAGTACAATGTGTACACAATTACTTAATCTACTATGGCTCTGTAAACACAAGGGATAGTTGTGATGTATGGCCTGAGGGTGAGTAAATTAACAGCAACTTTTCATTTTTGAGTGAACTTTTCCTTTAATATAATGAAATGAGGATCCCTTGTTTATTTTAGAATCACGATTATTAGGTAGAATCACGATTATTATTATTAAACTTAATGTATTTGTATTTGTTTTTATTGTCTGCCTTTCTAAAAGCAGTGTATATATATATATATATATATATATATATATATATATATATATATATATATATATATATATCTAATATACTGAATCTATCTCTTTGGGTATATCATATAATATATCCATATTGTAGAATAATTATATATGTTTCTATATTCATCTCATTCAGTTTCAATAAATACTTATCATATATATACTAAATCTTGTTTTTCTGAAGACGTCTTTTGTCGGTGTATTTTTAAAATTATAAGATGCCTATAAACATTACTTACATAATCATTCTTTAAAATTAAATGTGATGAATGAACAGGTACTTGAAACACTGCCATATGCATATATGTCAATATATAGTAGATTGTAGTATGTGTGCTTTATATATATAATATCTATCTATATATATATATATATATATATATGTATATGTATATGTATATGTATATGTATATGTATATGTATATGTGTATGTATATGTATATGTATAATGTATATGTATATATATATAGATCTATCTATGTATCTATATATATCATAGTAACCATAAAGTTTGTGTGTGTGTGAGTTACCTGATCTGTTGTCAAATATTGGTCTCTGGAATAATGTTTCTTTGTTCTTTGATTATTCTCTTTTAATTAGGGAATAATTGTGCTCTGGGCCAGTGATGATGTATGTAGTGCTGAAACAGATGGAAACCCTGTGTATACAATGAAGGACTGTTTCGGTTATCTATCGTCGTTTTAGTGGGTATGGCATTGATAAAAACTCATAGAAAACAAGTCTTGGAAAAGTACTTTAGCATCTCATTTGAACGAGCTAGGTTCTGGCTTTAACTTTACACAGACAAATATAGCCCTCTGGCTCAGTCAGTCACTAACACTGGTATTCAGTGAGAAGCGATCGCTTGTGTTGTGCCACAGTGCTCAATCAATGCGTTTCATTTTCTGTTGACAGCAACAGGAAGTTATGAGTGCCACCACGCTCTCCCTCTGACACATAAAAACACACATGGTGTTTGCCTCTGATGCTCTCACGCTTTCTTTGATTCATATTCAGATACTTTAAACAGCTGTACTCCGATCCAAAGACCTTTCTTATGTTTCTGTGGCCAGACATTAGTAAGACTAGAGCTCTGAAACAGCCACTTCTGAAGAACATGAGTTACCACAACACTACCTTCACACTGATATCACACGCACATCCACACACTGACTCACACAGTCCCTCATACATGTACTCGCACAACTAAGGTCTGCCAACATTTCCCATCAACTGAATGATTGGGAGATAAACATCTTGCACTCTGAATAAACATCTCTTATATATATATAATGCTTCTCTAGAACTGTTGACGTAATCTGGATGCTGAAGAAGTCAACCTTCCATTGTTCGTAGCGCCACTCACACCCTCATCCTCAAACTGAATTTTTCCTCCTCAGGGAATGTTAACTTTTTTCCATTTATGAGTCATAGATGGCCCTCGGTTTGTTGGCAGGACGACTCGTAGCCGCCTGATATCAGCACAGGAGCAGTGAGGCAGGGATGCGGCCCTTTATCTTCAACCCAACCGTCTGATTACAGCTATCTTCAGGGAGATGTGTCAGAGACAAATCGAGGGCTGGGCCGCAGTATGACGTAGAAACACCTCCCCCTCGATTTATCACTCTCTCTTCTCTCTGTAGGTGTTGACGTAAGACTGTGTGGATACAATTTAAAAATGAACTCAGAATTACAAAATCCAGCAGCACAAAACAAACAGGTTGTGAATTCTCCACAGTTAAACTGGGGCCATGTTCTATAGTTTTGAAGCACTTTATATTATATTCTTAGAAGTTTTGTTCAAGGTTTATTGAACCAAGACACATTTTTATCATTGTCTTTGACCCTTAGAATTAAGTCGCTGTTTTTGCTTATGTATGCTAACTTATATGCTAACTTCGCATATTTACAAAGCTTGCATCACATTGTGAATCAAGAATCAACTGGAATTATAGTCTTCTTATGAAAGGGACTATGATAAAAGTATCTGTCCTAGTTTATCGTTATGGCTACACAGTTACTTGGTGGCCAACACTAGGAGTAACCCATAAACGTGAATGGTCACGTTATTGTGCACCAGCTAATGGTTGTGCTATCATTCATGAACACACTGCTTGAACAGCTTGGTTTCAGTATATGTCCTAAATAGGATGGGTACCAATAGAAATCTTGTTTTCTAGGATGTGGCCCCTTTAAGAGAATACAGCATTTGAACAGATTCAGAAAGAACAGATGATGTGAAATGTCAAACCCTAGATGAGTTGTTTATGAGGAGTGTAAATATGAATCACACAAGGTTCATTTACCGTGCATGCTAAAACGCAGTGTAGTAGGAGAAATCTGTCACAGATAAGTGCAATAGCGGAGGGGATCAAAAACACAACAGCAGATTGTAATATTTGCATCATTTTTTTTAAAAACATGTTGCTCAGTGTGTTATTATAGCTATACCATTTGCTATTTGCAGGGTTGGCAGCAGCATTTGTAGGCTCGTGTTTGCTCCGTGTGGTCTGATTCAGAATGTCGTTCTTAGACTCTTGTGTTGTCCATGCATCCTGCTGTTATACTCCAATTAAATGTTTCCTTTAGCAGGCCACCTGCCATTACCTATCAGCAGGAGGTGAGGGATTCAGCTCTTCAGGACGGAAATTGTAAAGGGCTCTGAGTAAATGATTGATGAAGTCAATCCTGACGCAGACAGAAGACCGTTGCGGTGATTGTATCTGTAGGTGCGAGAGGGTATGACGCTAAATGTATGCTGATGAAGAAGATTAGGAGGAGGGAGACTTTCCCTCCTCTCTTGGCAGCTCATTTTTTTTTCTTTTTTATCCTCTTCTCTCTGTTGTAGCTTCACATTTCCCATGAAGCAGTGAATATCTAATGTTTTGCATACATAACACGCATGGGTTCCCTATGCCACTATTGACATGGTCTATGACAGATCTATGGCAAAGATTTTGCACAGTAATGTATTTGATGATAAACATTAATGGAAGATTTTTGCTTTCAATATTATTTTGCTAGATAGTGTCTTATTTGTCTCATTCCAGATCACAACACTGATCAATCACAAAGACAAGCTCAAAAAGACAGAAAAGACCTTACGGGCCATCCAGAGAGTCGGGCAGGCAGTCAGCGTTGCAGTTAGCCGCTTTGTGGCCGTGGGTGAAGCCATTGCAGTGGAGAATGAAGACCTGAAGGATGAGATGGGGCTGGCTTGCTTTGAGGCCCGGAGAGCAGGTCAGTCTGACATCACTCAGCTAGAAGAGTAATGACACATGAGCGGCTTTCTGGGTGGAGTTACCAGGCAACAAGGAACAGGAAATTGCCATCTTGGTTAAACATAGTGTGACTTGTCTGTATATTGAACAACAGTGACAACAAACTCAGGAGTGCCTGTCAGACCTGTGCACCACTCAGAATTACATTCAGGTAGCAGAAGTTGCCATTTGATAAATTTGAATTCATTTTAATATGAATTATTGATAAATGTCTTATGCATCCAACAATTCCAGAATTTTCATTTTTACGGAACCGTTTTCCTAAATGCTTCAAGAATGTGTCCCAAAATCTTCCAAATTCAGGCCAACTTGATGATTTATGAATATAGCCTAATTCTGTTCCCTGTAGTGTGTAATAACAGTCTAGTAAAGTCATATCATCATAATATAACTAATAAAAATAAATTACGCTTGCATAATATGCACAGTGTCATATATTTGTGCCCTATAATTTTATTTGAATCGGTCTATGGCATCCATATGGATGCAGCTGTGTTGAGATGCATGGAAACCAAATGGATAATTTCCTAGCCCTTATGTCTCCATGTGTGCTTATGTGCTCACTCGTGTGTATTTATGTGAAAGGGAGAGTGGTGTAGTTTCTCTCCTATTGTGTAAGCTCTCTACACCCCATCTGTCTCTGAAGAGTTTGCCTAAAAATACCCCACAAATGTGAGTTTCCACATCTCCCATAATTCCAGACGAAGTGTTGCTGTGCCTGCTTTTAGAATAACCAACACAAGATGCAAAGAGGTTTGTTCTGCTCTTAAATAGGTTTACAAAGTCAAACTGCTGTACTTATAAACTCAATAAGATGTGAGATGAGAACTGTAAGTTTTCTTATTACAAACTTAATATGTAACTACTTTTAAACTTATGCTCTCTTAAATCTCAATGTGGTTGCTACCTAAACCTTTGAGAATGATGTAAACCTGAATTAAATTATACCACAATCTACTGCAGTGCAACAATGTAATCAAAGTAATGATATTTGGAGAAGACATACAGGGATAAAACAGAGACTCTCAACGTTAAAATTAGTAGCAAAACAACCACCATGTCAATCAAATCCTACTATCTAGCCCTCAAAGTGTGTTGCGGTTAAATGTGTCCCTCCGGTCTGAAATAATAGGAGCTTTGTTCTGTATCTATAAATACAGATAGTTGGTGGTCTGTCTTCAACCCCCCTCCTCTCCCATACCTCCCAGGGCAAAAGATCTGCCACAGCACTGGAATTAGACTGACTTCGTGTTTATTTATTAGACTTCCCACAGTGTTTCAGTGCTCACCCATGCATTTAATCCTCTTGATTATTACACGGGGTGTCCATGTGTGGTAGGCAACAGTTTAGCACAAAGCGTTAATGCTGGTGGGAAACCATAACATAGACTCCTCTCAGGAGAATGAATCTGATGTGTGTGACAAAATCTCTCTTGTTCACCTGTATGGAATGACTAAGCTTGTTTAGCTGATATGCAAAAGTATGCTCATCGTCTGAATGAGATGAAAGAGCTTTTACTGAAAAGGGGAAGTCCCAATGTGAGAAATGACCTGTGACTGTCTGCAACCACACTGGCCTTCACTTCTTTAATGCAGGAGTCTTTAGAGTGGTGTAAAGATTACATTACAGTTATCTGATTCCATCTTTCCAGTAACAGGAAGGATAGAGGAGGATGTGTTTTGGGAATAAATGCAGTTCACACAGTTTTAAAAAGATAATCTTTTCATCTTTTAAATACACAAAATTAAAATCTGACAATATTACAGCTTGATTAAAAATGGTCATCATGTCTTACATCTCAGACATGCCACTGACATTTGTGTCTCAATGGTAATAACCAAGTACACTAACTTTTGGAAACTTTTCAATGGCACAAATTGTCATAAATTGTGTAAATCCTACCCTGTGTTAATTACTTGCATTTATTCATGCAATCTGTTAAATTAAAATATAATAAAGTAATTAAAATCAACCCCCTCCAGAGGACACTAAAGTGCCTGTGACTGAAGAAACACGTACATATGAAGTTTCCTTAACCTGAAGTTGGTGCAGAGGTTGGAAATTCTGGCTGAATTTTTGCTGATGCGGCATTTATTTTCATCCTCTTGCTGCTCAGGGACAGCTTGGCTATACATAGACAGAAAGAACACTGATATTAAGATACAACTCTGTTCTGTAGTACTTCAACTCTGAACTATAGTATTTCAAAATAATGAACAGATGCATGCCAACACGCTGTCTTCAAAGGCCAACAGCGCATAGGTCTCAGTGTTTTGACCTCGAATGCCTCAGGCTGAGTCTCTTTAAAGCAGGAGAGTGTCTGAAAGGAGCTTGCTGAAAATGGCAGTCGCACGACACAACGCTGTGGGCCCTTCTCTTGTGCTGCTAAAGGGATTCAGCTATAAGCTTCCTGAAAGACTTCTTTTCAGAGGCTCAGAGGTTGAGAACAATCCACACCAGAAACAAGAACATTTCAGTACCACTGTTGCTAAAAACTAACAAAGCAGGAAATGTGTCTAGCTTGCAGGGTTGAACAAAGTTCTAAATTCAAGATTTGGCTCCCTTTCAAGTTATGTTTGCTATATTTTAGCTGAAGTAAATTTATGTTGAATTTGAATTTGTATTGGAATGACAGGAAAAGGAATTAACTAACATTTAGGACAGTCACACAAATTGAAGTTATTTTGCTGTATCATCAAACTAATGACATTCCTCTATATTATTTGTATAAACTTCAATTTATTTATTTGTTTTTTATTAGAATTAGCTCATATTTGTGTATGGCAGCATGCTTTTAGATCATTCATACTGATAAAAGTTTTAAAAAATTATAACAGTTACATGTTTCCTCAAATTTCATTCCATTCAACTAGTAAACTGAATTTAGAATTGTAATTCAAATGAAGAATAAATTGAAATTAATTTCGCTGGTCAACCAGCATGGTTTTTCTGGTGATGACCAGATGGTTGACCAACTAAGACCAGTACCACCAGCAAGACTGGTGCCAAAGCAGCGCCGACCAGCCTAAACCAGTTTGAGCCAGCATGAAAATTCGTTAGTCTAAAGGGTCAGGGATGCAACACAAAACACCTGGCAGCTATTTTCATCTTTGTATGAGAAAGTCTCTTTCCATTGTGATGACACTTTAATCATTACTATAGCAACTGATACACAGGACATTGACTGCCCTGTCTGAATGAAACTAATCAGATTTCATTACATGCGAAATGACAGTGCGAGCACTCAGTCCTAAAGATCGGATTTGAAAACCAAATCGGATTTGTGTGCAATGTGAACAAAGCCTTAATGTGCTCTGATGTAGAATGAGCTTATTGTAATGAAATTCTTGACAGCACAGTGACAATTTTATGAACACATGTTGGTGTATCTGTAAGTGTTTGATTTTGAGAGAGAAAAAGAAATGTGCTATCTGTGTTTGTTTATTTAAGTCTGACTGCATCTAAGAAGATGAGAGTTATTTCCCACTGGACATTTGCAGTTGCAGTTTCAATGGTTGGTGAGGTTTTACATACAGTATTTCTGTAGTTCTACAAAAACATAAATCACAAAAAAGTAAATATGTTTTTGTTCTAAACTTTTCTTTTAGAGATGTGGTTTGGGTTAAGGTTTGGATTAGCCAGTGGTCTAATTGAGTGGTGCCAAACTTGCCATCACAATACTTGGGTGTTTTGGGTGGTTGCCAGGGTGTTGCTATGCAGGTATTAGGATATCCTGAATGTTTTTTCATCGTATGGCTCTGCAGCTACTAGAGTGGTTTGGTTGATTGCCAGATCTATATTAAATTACCACCCCCTCCCTATGATATTAAATTAGATGACTTTGTAAACTTCTGAAACATTCTGGACTGTTTTTCTGTTTTAGGTACAGCCATAGCTCAACTGACGGATGTGTCTGGCTGTGAGCAGAGTGATGGTGATGGCCGCAACACTGTGTTTAGCGACAGGACTGGTATGGTGAAAGCAGCTCGCATGCTCCTCTCTTCTGTTACCAAAGTCCTGGTGCTGGCAGATTGCATCGTTATTAAGCAGATCATAAGCTCACGCAACAAAGTATGTACCAGCGTCCAAATACACTGGCCTTTACATGCACTCAAAACAACACTTCCCATTTCCTTGTGAAGTACAAATGTGTTTTTCAAATGCACAGGCACACACACACACAGACAGCTAATCTTTGCTCCCAGATGTTATCACCGCATGGCCACAGAGGAATATTTAAAGTCCTGCTGCTTTGGAGATAATTGAAGAGAGTACAGGACAGGACAAAGTAGGAAGGTCTTAACTTCCATGTCAGAGAAGTGTGTGTGTGTGTGTGTGTGTGTGTGACTGTACTCTCAGATCTGGAGCTAATCATGTCCAGTTAGTGAGGTTTGGACAGCCTAGCAGCAGAGCAGCTCTCCATTAGAAGGAAACACAATTGAATTTGTCTCTGACCATGCCTGATAATACCCACTGCTAGCTACCTCACCTCAAATAGAGGCTCGTCTTATCAATTTTCTCCAACGCAAGAATCTCGGACTACTTCTGTGAAGGTTGTCTGTAATTTTCCAGACTTACAAAAAGGTTTTAAGACAAGTTTAAATGCAGTTAAATGTGTATGACATAGCATCTACGACTCTGCATCTAAGTGACCATGCAAGTGTGCAAAATATAAAATTCAATGCATTTTGTGTCTTGTTAATCATTTGTTGAGACTGTAATAATGCATAACAAATAACGAAATAAACCTTTCATTTTGTAATGACCAAGGTACTATATTTATAGTTTTATAAATATTCCTGTAACTGTTGTGTACATGTAAAGATTTTGATTTGTTGTGTGAAAACAAAAAACAGGATCTGTGCTGCATGCATAACAAATTAGCTACAAACAAACAAATTGCTTGTCACTGGAAAGCTGTTGCATGGCTCCCCATTAGGACGCAGTGTAAGTTATGTGAAATATGGCCACAGTGATTGATTGGGTTTCTCAGGTCCCTCAAGGCTCTTTACTAAACCCTTTACTTTACAAGATGTTTTTAAACTATGCCAACATCCAACCCTCACTAAAGTGTCTTATGTTTTGGGATACTTTTGGATGGAATATTTGTATGCGTCTGTCCTGCATGTGTTCAAGTGAGTGATGGTCATTGATCAGCCTTCTTTTCTCCTAAAAAGGGAATTTGGATCTTACCTCAGATATAGCAAAAACAAAAGGTGATGGAAAACATGTGGCTATAAAAAATAAAACCATGTAAATGAAGTGGATTTAATTTAAAATGAATCCATCTATTTATCTCATGTGTCTCCCCTAGAGTTTCAGAAGAGATAACATGTTTAGGAGAAACATCTAAGACAAAGTTGATACCTGAAAAGAACATCTCAAAGTGCCATTAAATCTTCTGAGCTGTGAAAGAGCAACCTCTCAGCACTACAGTTTTCTCTGGGCTGTACCATTGTTTATAAAGATGTGGGTTTTATGTAATTGTGCAGGTGCTGGTTACCCTGGGGCAACTGGAGAGAGTCAGCACTTTTCAGGAGTTTGTCCAAATCTTCAGCCAGTTCGGAAACGAGATGGTAGAGTTCGCCCATCTCACAGGAGACAGACAGAACGTAAGAGACCTAACACCATCAGAGTATACACATCTTCTCCCCCACCATTCCTTTTAGTGCCCTACTTGACTTTACAGATAATCTAAACACTGATAGGGACATGTCCTGTGGCAGGTGTGTGGAGCCTGTGCGGATCTCCACAACTCACGAAGGGAGAGGTGGAACAATTATAGAGGGATTTTGGTTATAAGAACCAAATTGTGCTGCACACTGCAATTTCAGTCACTCAGCTCTCAAACCCTCTCTAAAAAACTCTCTAAAAAACCTTTGGGGTGAGACACACTCGACTGCAGTACGGAACAGATGGATGGAGTAATTGCAGCTATGTGATGCTTATTAATTCTCATATCAATGCGGAACATGACACATGGAAGATCAGGGAATTAGTACTGTTTGAGGTAATGGTAGAATATCTACCACACATTGTTTCTTAATGCCCTTTTTAAAAACAACTGCTTAAGGTGATAAAGAAGGTTTTTGGAACATGGTAGCTGGTTTGTTAGTGGTCAGATGTGGTCTATTAACCAGCTTGACAAGGATCATCAAAATTGGCCCCACCAGCTTTTAGTGGTGTGGATTAACCCTTTAGACCAGTTTGGACCAGACAGTGGGGTTTGAGCCCCAGGGAATGCACATAGTGATAAAATGTAACGCCTAAATGCTCTATAAGTCGCTTTAGATAAAAGCATCTGCCAAATGCGTAAATGTAATAGTTTCAGCTGGATTTTCCAGCAGGACTTGGCTGTATGTCTCTCTTCCAAAGGCTTCCTCCTGGACACAGTGGTAATTGGGATGGTAGAGTAATCTGAATATGAATGATAGGAAACACTCTCTCATTTTAAACAGGAAGCTTCTGCGTGTTCGATAATGTTTCGCAAACACGTCACGTTCCTGTTTCTGCAGAGCTTTCCTGCCAATCTGCGGCCTCCATCTTTTCAGTTTTATTCAGAAGAACATAATAACAGATAATCACATCTCCTTTTGTGAGCCGCGGCTCCCAGCCAGGGTGAGAAAGATCAGGTTCCTCACATTCTCTGTCATGCGCATACACAGTCTGTCTGTCACAAATCCCTTATGCCTCACGGCACGTTGAGTCAACGCAGCTCTATTGAGTTATATTCCAGCCTCTGTCAGAGTCGGTGGAAGGCATTATGTCAGCGCTATCTTTTCCAAGGACCAAATTTACCCTTCTTTTTCAGCAAGACCTTGGAAAATTAACACTTAGAATAAATTCAGAAAGTGCTTTGAATCCCCTGACAGCCTGCTTCAAATGGTTAAGATTCAAGTCAAGTGCACTTCTCTTGTTGAACAAACTTGATGCCTTGTTTCTAAGGTTTTATAATGTAAATCAAGTCTTACTTTGGTGAACACTTTATTGAAACCGTAATCAAACTAAATAGTTACTGTAGCATCAGGGAGTAATTCAAACTTTGCTTGTACTAATACTTGCAAATTCTACTCAGGTTAAATCTAGGATGAAAGTTTAAAAAGTTTGAAAGCGATTGACGCAGTGGGTGTTGTCTCATGTTTGTCTTCTGGTTTCTTGGCCTCAGGACCTAAAAGATGAAAAGAAAAGATCTCGAATGGCCGCAGCACGTGCTGTTCTGGAGAAATGCACCATGATGCTCCTCACGGCCTCTAAGGTGAGAGCAGATTGTGGATGAGAGTACCATCTGCTGACTGAGAGATGTTATTATTGTTAAAGAGGACGTTCACTTGGGGTGCACTCATAGACCACTTAAGCTGGAGTTTTAGCTCAGGTAGTGGTACTGTTTTTAGATGCAAATACTGTAGGGTTCAGAAGCCCACTAGTAACAAAGCGTCTATTTTGCATTTTTATTTCGTTTTATTATCCATTTATTCTCCAAACCTGCTTGTCCTCCTGCAGGGTTACGCAGGCTGGAGTCTGTCCTAGAATCATGTATATACACATATATATACACATATATACACATATATTGTGTGTGTGGTGTGTGTGTGTGTGTGTGTGTGTGTGTGTGTGTGTGTGTGTGTGTGTGTGTATATACACAAAATATATAATATATATAAAAATATTATATAATATAATATAGACTTTCATTTAGAGTTAGAACAAAATTGAAGCTGCTGGAAAAAAGGTTCATCTTGTCAGAAAATAAGGCCTTGATTTGAATAACCCACACAAGTTTTCTGTCTGTTCTTTCATTAGGGACAGGCACTATTCAAATACTGCCTGAATCATGTCAATACCACAAGGCCAAAATATGTTTCAGTCTTCAGTTTCTTATGAAAAAGTACTATGGTATTACCATGTTTTTTGGAAATGTACAATGTATGGTATTGTATCAATATCAAAGTACTCTTTATAATATTTTGAAGTAGCATATAAATACAATAGCATATAGTAATCAGTCGGTCCCATGGTATACCAGAGTATCATTGTATTACCATCTGTTGTTCCCTTGTAATTTTGAAGCTAATTTTTGTCCCCATCCTCCTCTTAGACTTGTCTGAGACACCCAGACTGCGAGTCGGCACGGATCAACAAAGAGGCAGTCTTCCAGCGTATGCGCCTGGCCCTGGAGCAAGTCATCGAGATTGTGACTGACGCGAGGAGCAGCGGGGAAGCCAAAACACTTCCTGTCAGCATCTACGCTGGGATTAAAGACTTCAAGGTGCAGGCACAGGACAGAAACTCTCAAACGAATGTCTCAATGGATAAAGTTTCTCTCTGAAAGTCAAAGTCCTACTGAAAGTATCGCCTGACTGTACGACCAGTCAAGCCAGGCAAACTCTGTCTAGGTGACTTAGTCCAGTCACTTAATCTTTACTAAGTTAATTGTTAATGCTTGGTGTGTTTACATACATGATTTCATGAGTTACATTTCATAATATCATCTCATTATGCATGATAAATAGGCAGTTTGTAAGGCTATAGTTTACCTCAGTTTCACTTTGCCTGCTGTCAGCTAATTAAAGGTGCAGGTTTGAGTGAATGTACATGTACAAAAAGCACTGTTATGAAATAATTTTTATGTGCAAATAATAAACTTAGCATGCAGAGAAAGAAAGCTATGAAAATGAGCCAATCAGTTGGTTAAGGAAACTATTTTTGTGCTTATTCAGCTAATATGTTCATCATAACATCTTAATTGAACTATTGTTTGTGTGTGTGTTTCAGGTTAAAGTGGAAGGTCTCAGGGACTCTCTGTTCTGTGTGTCATGTGAGGCTCTGGCAGCTCAGCTGGAGGCTCTGGTAGAGAAGACCGAAGACTTCACTGACTCTGCTTACACCAGCCATGAGCAGAGAGAGACAATCATTCAGCTCTGCCAGGTCACGCGGCACGAGACCAGACAGCTCATCAGCACATGGAGACAGGTGGTAGGCTGGGCACACACACACACACAGGTGTTGCACTGACTAGTTAACACGTTGAGTCTGTGTTGACTAGTTGTGGATCATATGACTCAAGTGTAAATGTTCTATACATGATGACTGGAAAAGTCCTTTGTCAAAAAAATTTTTTTTAGTGTAGCTGTGTAAAAGTATTTTTTTATAATGACCTATAACTATATTTGAAATGTAGAGAAACATAAATAGCTTTATTATCCAGACTGCGCTGGTGCTTATGGCATCAGAGACATTCTGGGTCTGAAGTGTTCATCTCTGTTTTTTGTAAATCCTGCCAACAAGCATTGTGTGAATTTAAAAATAATCCAACTTTTAAAAATGCGCCTGGAGACAATGTGTTCATTTATATTGTGTTACATCTAGCTATACATAAGAACTCTGTGTCACTACTGACTAGTTGACTGCTTTCCTGGAGGTTCATTTCCTAAGACAAATTAATCAGAAACATTTCAGTAGGTGTGTATATCTGTGTCCTTCACATCTTTGTTGTGCAGCGTGTGAAGGATCTTTATGTTGCTGATCCTCACAGGATCACTGTGCTTCACACACTGACAAAAACAGACATTCCAGTATAGATCTATAGGTGTTCATTCATTCCTGCTTCTGTATCTCAAGGAGAAAAGAAAGCAAAAAAGACAAAAAAGGTTTAAGTGCATTTCGAAGTGAGTTCGAGGTTGCCTGTCATTGAAAAGTCATGAAAACCATGAAAAACAGTTCAAGGTCTTTTCAATTTTTTCGCTCCACACATTACCAGTTTAAGTGTTTGAACTGCAGTAAACTATGAAGTAGTTAACCAAACCAAGTTAAACATTGCCTATATTTGTCAGTTAGGGGTGATTGACATCACAACACAAGCTGTCCAGTGTTAATATCCATCAAACAAACAATTTTGTTTGTTTGAAGAACATTTCTAACAGCATTTTGCTTTATTAGTAGTTGCTTTATTAATGTAAAACTAAATGTAATATTAATACTTTTTCAAATTTGTTGGTGTAATTGCTGGACCATATAAAATTAACTAATGATTAAAACGGTGAAATGGATTTAACAAATGATTGACCAGTTGCAGCACCTAATATATACACTTTCCCTTATTCAAACTCATTTTAACCTAAAATCTTGGTATAGTAAACAAAAGTCCATAGACACCAATAGATAGTAATAGTTTGTAAAAAGTAATGTAATTTTTTTTTCACCCTTTTGTTTTCATCTCTAAAACAAGCCCAGTGTAATTGGTCTTTCGGTGTTCTTTCCAACAGACATTGAGTGCTTCATGTTTTGTAGATGTCTTTCCTGTCACCTGAAAACACTGTCTTAGAGGTAGTGATGTTTTTACATGCTACCTCTGGGTTGAGCCCCCACTTTACCTGTGCAACATTTCGGTAACAGAAACACTGGGTACACTGAGCTCTGACGTGCATTGACTGTTTAAGACACAGTGTGATGTCTCAGGGTGAAGTGCAGGAGATGAGAGCACTTCTAACCTTCATACGCCTGTCTGTGCTGTTTGTGTTGACACCCCACCATAATCCTGTCTGAAAGAAATCCCACCCACCTGTCTGCCTGTCCTCTAGGAGACAACTACGGAAAAAGACTGTCATGTCTTACAAAGTCCGTCTTCGGGCTGCCTGTGCTATGTTGACATTTGTGTTGAAATTTGGCAAGTTTTTTAACATGAATGGTGAATGTTCAGTGGAAAATCACCCTGTGTGCTGTGTTTTAAGTGCTCTTTACATCTCTGTCACTCTTTCTTTCTCTTCAGCAGCAATCTCTTAAAGCCAAAGAGGCCACAAATGAGATGGAGCTCTCTATTTTGAAAACTTGTCAGAGCGTCAGTGATCTCAGGCGAGAGGTGAGATTCTTGTGACAGGCTCCACACAGGGATTTAATCCTGAGAGTCAAAGACAAAACAAGTTTTCTTCAGAGTTCTCTGTCTCAGTGTTTTCTGTAACATTACAGTTATGCCTCAGTTAAATCTGCAGTACTGTGCATTATCGGTCTGAATTATTCTAACATACCAATACTTCACCATCATGTCTTTCTAAACTTGTCCTGTTTCTTCTCAAACACAAAATGAGGATTTTGACTTGAAATTGTACTTGATATGATGATAAATAGGCATGGAGGTTTTTAAGCTCAAGAAAGTATTCAAAAGCACCATAGTGTAAACAAAGTACAATTTGTAGTTTAAAACAACATATGAGGGTGTTTTTTGTTGGGTCAGCTATTCTAGGATAAGCTCTCGTATACGCCCAACTTTATTATGGTTCATGACATTGGTATAATTATTGCCTGAAGGCCAATTAAAGTTAAACACTCAACATGAAGGCGTTCTTCTTAGCTTCATAAGGTGGCAGTGGGCAGGGCCTCAGAACTGTTGAAGCTGCACTCAGATCATCTGGTGCTTCAGGCTCTCAAGGCCTCTGGTGGGGATGGAAACCTGGAGGCTGTGGCTGATTACGCCGGCACACTGACCGAGCACAAAGAGCAGCTGGTGGAGGTGAGCGGCTTATCAGTTTTACACTGGAGGCGTCAATATTTGCGCTAACAAAACATTCATTTGATTACAGAGCTTTACTCAATGTAATGTGAAATTTAAGCACATTTTAAGTCAATCATGACCAAGCTTCACATTCACTATTAGTATTGGGTGATTAATAATTATTCAAAAAATATAAAAGACATTAGGTTAACTGTGGCACTTTAAAAATACAGGTCAGCATAAAATATGCATTTTTCTAATATAGCATAATCAGTATAACAATTTGATGTCACACTTTTGCTATAATGACATATACACATTTGTTCTGATTTCAGACGTGTCGTTTACTCTGTCACATTTCGGGGAGTGAACCACTGGAGATCACTTGCATTCATGCTGAGGAAACTTTTCGTGTCATTGGTCCACAGGTACTTCTTCCTGAGATTTTTATCATGACTTTTAGACAATATAGAGTTAAGTTTATTTGATATAGTAACTATAGATTCTATTGTGTCTATAGTTATTGTCAGTCAGTGCTTATTTTTCAAAAGTCACTAATGCTTATTTGACACAACCTGTTGTTGACATTGCAGCTCTGAATACAGAAAAAAACATACCACAGTAGATGAATACACACAGTTATTACACATTTTTGAGGCACTTTACACATGAGGTGTGCTGAAGATGAATGGAAAAACCCAAAGCATGCACCACAACCTTTTTCTGCTTTTTGAGTATTGAGTTACCTAGTTGCCAATAATAAAATCAGTTAACACTGGGCTAGAACAGAGAAAACCTAACTATTATGATAAAGAACAGATATGTTTGGACCAATATATGCCATACATTATTATAACCTAACATAAAATGTAACAGAATGTTATTCTAGCAGTTGTTGTGGTATTTTCACCCATGTTATGTTAGCTTTCCCAAGGATTTGCAGTGCATTTCATCAGTATGTTTCATTAGCATGTCTGATTGTGTGCTGCATCGCAGTGCTCAGTATTCTGGGAGAGGGTGACCTCACCTCATCAGCCAATAATGATGAGGCCTAAAGATCAGCCAGCCAATAAGAGCACTGCAGGAAAGAAACAGCTCTAGGGGTGCATGATAATGAGTTACTTTATCAGTAATTCCAAAAGCTGCAGGTAATTACCATCTGAATCCACACCCTCAGCGGACATAAGCTCTGCTTTGCCGTGTTTGTTTTTTAAACTTCCCCACAGTAGGCTGTAAATCAGAATTATGCAGGTGCCGACAGAGTTGGCGCATTTATTGTGATACACTTGGGAGAGACCAGTAATGAATATTGATATTCAGCTGTTGTACGGGAGTCAATAATTTATGCAGTAGCATCAGAAATGGTTAAAAATGGTGATAAATAACTTTTATGAAAAATATCAGCAGTGAGGAGTTAGTGCTGTGAACCTCTGGTTTTTCCTGTCAGATCATCTCAGCGGCACAAACTTTGGCTTTGCACCCCACCAGCAAGATAGCCAAAGAAAACCTGGATGTGTTTTGCGAGGCCTGGGAGTCCCAGCTATGTGACATGGCAATTCTACTGAAAGAGATCAATGATGTGTTTGAGGGGCGAAGAGGTACGTCACTTTTCTCCAATGCAAATCTGCAGTCATATGACTTTTAACAGAGCTGTTTGTATATGATGTAAACTTGTGGACCAAACCACAGGCCTGCTTGAAGAGACTTTCTCGTTTTGATCTGTAAAAATTACAGTTATACCTGGAAGTACAGTTTTTAGTTGTTTTTGTGTTTTATAAACAAAAATTGCTATATTACGCTTAGTGTACCTGCTTGCACACAGTTTATAAAGCACACAATGGTTTCAAAATTCAAGCTTAGGTATGACAAAAAACATGAGAAAGTCTTTTTCAGTAAAACCTACCAGAAGGTCCTGAGGGATATGCAGATTTTCTTCTGGGCTTTAGAACTATTATTTCAACAAGTCTGTTTGCTCCTCCCCCTCCTGGTTCTTCCTCCAGTTCTCCAACTTTTCCCAGATTTCCACTCAAGATCTCCACCATGGTAATGCAGATTTTACTCCTGGTTTTGTTCTACCAGTAACGGTTCTTTTCAGGTGCACAGAAAGCATTTATTCAGGTCTGGGGGCAGGGCAAAGATAACAGTTTTTAAAGGTCTTTTCCTCATGGCCAGATCCCTATCTTCACCAGCCACTAAAGATGAGCTGCTCTGACATTTATACTGCGTTCACATCCCTCACGTAAGATAATTGAAAAGAGGCTGGATTAAACCTTTGTAGGGAGGTTAAGGGCACCAAGTTCCACTGAGATTACAGGTCTGTAAGACTTTGCTCGCTCAACTGTATATGAACATGTTGCTCAGGGATGTTTCCAAAGGAAAACAGTTTTCTTCACGACTGTGGATAAAACTGAAGTGTTATGTGGCGGTGATTTTGTCACCATGTTTGAAAAGACGCAGCGGTAACATGACAGAAAAATGTTGCCTGGGGAGATGTTTTTGTTCTAGATGAGACGCTTCCAGTCATCATCTGTGCCAAAGGAGATGTTTCCCAAAACAAACTGTCATCCCCAACATCAAGCCTTTGTATCTGTTGATCCACATCATTACCCTAAGCCATTTGCATGCTGGAAGTACATATTAAGAAAGCTTCCTGCTTTCTTTTTTTACAGGGCCCCTTTTTAAATTCTAATATTGCAAATGAGTATCTTGCATAGACGAAGCAATTAAGTCATATCTTTCTCATTTTAGGTGATAAAAAAGCATATCTGTCGCTACCAAGACCAGGGGTGAGTATTCAAATTCACTTACTACCATATCATTTCTTTCACCTTATTTACTGACTCGAGAAACACTTTTCCAGAAACACTCTGCTAACCTGAAAACAGTCAAAGCTGCTAAACTGGATGCTGAGGTACTGTTTTGATGATCGTTTTTCTAATGAAACAACCCAGTATATAATTTCTTTGATGAACTGGGTTGTACATTATCCATCATAGTTCTTATCTATTGTTGTTTTCATTTTGTAATTGACCAATACACAGTTCTGCCTAATCATGTGCTTCTGTCCCTGATTTGGTTGTTATCTTCTCATTGATTTATCCAGGAGCAAACCACCATTGCTAAGCTGGGCCTAGAACTGTGTTTGCTTACTTCAGATGTTGACTCCGAGGTGGAACGCTGGGACGAGCAGGATCATGAGATCTTTCGGCTTTGCCAAATCACATCCAGCATGGCATATTCTATGTATCTTTTCACCAGGTACTGGCCTATTGCAGCAAACGCTCTGTGGACCTTTTCATAAACTTCATCAATTTGTCAGATGATTAAATTGGTTATCAGTTACACTATATCACACAGGAAATTAAGTACAGCGAGCTGGAAAAGACTGTCAGGTTAAGCTTTATGAAGAATGTCTGTTCAGGAAAGGAAAACCATTTCGGTGTAATCTGGACTTTCCATCAAACTATATAATCAATGTTATGGATCTTCCAGAGGATGTTTCATTAACTGCTGTTTGCTGTCTATCCATCTTGTGTGTGTGTTTCAGGGGGGAAGGACTGCTCAAAACAACTTTGGATCTATTCCACCAAGCTGAGGTACGCTGCACATGCGCTCTCATAGGTTATTTAATTAAATCTGTTTGTGCCCTCATTAAGAGCAATGAAGTCCCTGGAAAAACAGGATCAATATATCGTTCAATGAAGTGGCTGCTGTTTGTCCATGATTTATTGTGATCCAGAGTGG
This sequence comes from Chromobotia macracanthus, assembly GCA_036877525.1. Lineage (NCBI taxonomy): Eukaryota > Metazoa > Chordata > Actinopteri > Cypriniformes > Botiidae > Chromobotia > Chromobotia macracanthus. The sequence goes on from JAZGTH010000084.1 coordinate 5,312,401, forward strand.
GTCATGTGATGTAAATGGGGAGGAAATACTGATTGGACAGAGCATGCTGACATGCCCCTAGACACTCCTCTTAAGAGTCTCTTATCTGACAAAACAAGCCCAAAAGCTTAATGTCATGGTGAATGGCTTTACACAGATAGCACTGAGAAGGTCTTTCACTATGATCAGATTTTTTTTTCTGAATGGATTCTTGTGTTGCTGTATAAACAAATAATTCAGATAATAATTTCAGAGAAAATTGTGATACCACTGTTATCTGATTCATAAATAATTATATTTATCAACATTACTGCTCATTTTTTCATCTAAAGTATGCACTTTTATCTGATGTAATCCCTTCATTATATAATCCTGTTCATCTATGTTTTGTAATATTTGATTTGGTATTCAGATCTGATGCTATGGGTTGTTTTCTAGGTGTTATCAGACCAGGGTCTCCAGCTGTGCTCTGTCCTGCACTCCCTCTCCACACAGGTAACACACCCATCACTTTCCAGAGTTTAATTAGATACCTGTATATAAAGACCCATAATGACTGTCATCCATCTCATTTGGACCATAGAGACATTGCTATCAGTGTTAGTGAACCCCTGCTCCAGCCAGGGAGCAGTGGAACAGTGCGTGGCTTGATTAATAATCTCAAACAAACCTGACCCACACTGCATTTCCCTAGCTTTGAGCGGAGAGTGCAGCTCATATACATTGGTTACATTCATTCATTTATCCATCAGTTCAGTACAGCAATTACACCGGCAAGGAATAGTCCTTCCAACTCCATATGACTTTCTTCCTTGAAACATTAAAGGACAATGTTAGAATTTTAGAAAATGTTAGAACAAAGAACTATCCTGGTCACACTTTCCATGTTATTACAATGACTGAGGCCTTCAAGCTTAAAAAAAGGATGCACAAGCCTGATAGTGTATTAAATACCATAAAAGCAATCTATGTGACTAATGCCCTGTATTGTAAGTCTTCTAAAGTCATATAAAACATTTGTGCTGGGACGTTTTAGTCTCCATTCATTGCAGTTGTCTGAAAACAGTACAAAGCTTTAAAATACCCTTGTTGTATTTCCCAGAAAGTCATAAGAATTTGGAATGGAATAAAACATTCCTTTAAATTTCTCTTTGCCTCAGGATGTGGATAAAATGATGGCTGGCAGTGATTTTCAGATGTGCTGGAGTTTATTTTGTTCATCTCATGTGTGTGGTGACAGTAGTTTGATTGTTATGGCCACATGGTGTGTCTGTGTTATAGCTGTTGGATGAAGACAAAATGCTCATTATATCTGAGACAGAGAAGCTGGCAGCCTCATGTCAACAACTGCAGGTCTGTGCCAAGACCCCAGTCCAGGGGAAGAGCGCCATCTTTCAGAAGGTAATGCAATACAACAAGAGCCTGTTCTGCTACCCTAGTGAAGGGCTATTCAACTCCGGTCATGGAAAACGGCTGTCCTGCAGAGTTTAGTTCCAACTCGAATCAATCACACCTGATTAGGGTTTGAACTAAACTCTGTAGGACAGCTGAATAGCCCTGCTGTAGTGACAGCAGCAAGACAGATGTACTTTAAGAATCTGTAAGTTGGTTTAATCTATTTATTTTTTGGCTATATTATTGTTCTATATATTTTTTGTATTTATTACATAGCCTGTTGTACTTGATTCTGATGACTTCCGCACATGAACTTTATGGTTTCATCAGTTTCATCACATCATTTTGTATGAATAAAAAAACTGTATACATCATAATGTAGGAATTTAATGAGAACAATGTAGACTTTAGTTTATGTCACTGTCACAGGAGATAAGATGATAAATGCAGTGCTTTTGACCTAATCTATTTGCCCTTCCAAAACACTGACCTTCCTCTTTTTTCCAACACCATTTAACCTGATAAAATGGGATGCTGTCTAGGGTCATCTCTCTGTTTTGATAAAACAAAGGTCACAACCGAAGGCAGTTTTAAATCGGTTGATAGAGGCTGTATGTGTGTCGTGCTGTGGAACTGAGATAACGGTCTCTGGAAAAACAAGCTCCATCAAAATCTCTCTGCATGTCTCCAAGAACCTCTTGTGGTTTCCTAGCATATTATTTCACACAACCAATTATATGTGAACCAGTCTGTTCCACACATCATCTGTCAAAATGTATAGATTGTCTCTGGAAAACAATTGCCTACCTGGAATGCGAGCTCAAACAAGCAGCCATGCTGCACTTGCTAAAAATGAATTTTGGGTAGTTTGGTCAGCTAATCTGTTTAAATCTGTTTCCCTTTTTTCTTGTTCAGGTTGACTCATCCATACAGAATACCAAAGGCATACTGACACTGGTGGTCTCTTTATTGCCCACCTGTAATAAGATGATTAGAAAGGTTGGTAGCAACATGCAGATCTTTTTTAAACACTCATTTGTAAAAAATACTTTTGTGTCCAACCTCAATCTCTTACATTTAATTCCAGTGTAAATCAGAACGACTGAGCTCTCCACAGCATTGGAGGGACAAACAGCTAAACATGCCAGTCAGCGAGGGAACTCTGAATGGTAAAGGGTCTAACGGCTTCGGAGTCAAATCTCTGGAGCAGCACATGGCCAATCTGAAGTTCCTGGAAAGCAAATAGCTCTTTCAATTAGCGCAAACCAAAGGCACTCCTGCCTATTTACGCAGTGCACGCAATGCACTTGTTCCAGCGTGCCATTCTTTGTGCTTTTGCCCGTTTGCTTTGTGGTGTATGTTAGCGTTAGCATTATCAGCCTCATTCCAGAAACCTAAAAAACATTAAAGAATAAACCTCCATTGCATGTGTTCAGGTCATTACCCAACTGTTTCAAGGGTAATGGCTGATAAATAAGCTACGGTTTTAACCCAAACAATATTAGACTACAGAACATGAGAACTTTATTATTTTGATGCAAAACAATATGTACACAGTATTTAACACAACTGCCTCATGTTAAAGTTGATGCCAAATATATCCTTTGTTTTATCATCTTCCTACACTCTGGTCTTGCAACAAGATGGTCTGTTTAAAGCTGAAAGGCACAATTTCAGTGATATCGGATATTTAGCATCATAATGTTCGGAGTGTTAGTCTGCTTGAGAGTTTACAGTCAGTGAGGATCATTGCAAAGAGGCATCATTTCTGAAGGATGTTAATGAAGAATTAACCAATTCCTTTAACTGTACTTTTTGTAGGAATGACAGCCTTGTTATATGGACTGCCTTGTAAGTCACTGTGATTTGTATTTTTACTTCTAATCTAATAATGTAAGCTGAGCTTTGGTACATTAACCTAAAAGGTTAGAATGGGTATAAGTAAGACTGTTGTTTACTGAGGGGCAACTTTTTAGCATGGCACAGATTATAAAATTACATTTTGAATTGGGGTTCCATTTACTCACACCAATTCTTGTTGAAACGTTGCCAAAATGTCCCTCTGATTTATACGGCAGTCAGTCAACCATTAGCTTTAGAGATGATTGTGCAGATATGACTTGAGTTGTATTAGTAATGGACCATTGAATGATTGTGAAACCCCCAAAAAAATCTAAATATATGATATTTTTCTTAAGTATTAATGTCTGGGTGATTTATTTATGCATTTACACAACATTGTTTTTAAAATAAAAGTAATAATTTGAGTTCCAAATTAATATTAACATTTCAAAACAACAAACAGAGTTTGTAATCCCCCAGAATGAGGCTGTTCCTTTTAGCATTTTTTTGAAACTGTCAATAATAATAATGTGTCTGTGAGGATATAGAGATATTCCCCAAAATAAAAAGACAGCTGAGACAAACCAAACACAAAATAATATCCTTATTCTTGATATTCTTGGTCATGTATCAAACAGATTCCAGGGAAGCAAAATGAAAAGATCTGTTCAGAGCTGTGTGTAATACAGTGAAACCCACAATTGCAGTGAAGTTCCTACTTCTTGAGCCAGACAAATGTACATTGACAATTTACCATTGACAGTCTTTTTAAAGCAGTTGTTCTTCACACAAACGCACACAGTGGCAACTGAACTCAGCAAGGCTCTTGTTGTTGGTTTGTTCTTTTAGAGAGAACAACCTTCTGGTCAGAAGGCCTTCAGTGACGCTCTTACTCTCTTAAGATTTAGGTAATAAAGCGGCAATGTACTCTTCGGTGGAAGGCTGTACCAAGAGAAACAAACATACAGATAACACATTTTGTCCTACAGCAAGCCTTTTAGCAAAGTAAACAAAAAACATGTCAAAGGGACATCATATTCTCACATAATCATATTGTTATGTATTTTGTAAGCAATATATAAACAGACACAGAGAGTCACCTTTTCCAGTAACAGATCTGGCCTGCTGAGAATGGCTTCATTTACACCTAAGAGGTGTCCTCTGATACAGCTGTGCAGATGTGGGTACATGAACATCATTGCAAGCAGATTATTTCAGCAAACTATCAGCTATATGTGATATTAGATCCACAGAGGCAGTCTGTGGTCGAAGACTGAACAGAATATGACTGACTTGTATATGGCATATTCTTCATCATCTGTGCATGTTATTCTACATAGAGGGCAAACTGTCAGTACAGTATATGGTTAACTAATGTCAGTTATTCTGTATGGACAGAATGATTTCTGGTGAAGGTACACACATCCCTGATCTGATATTCAATGTTTGGTCCATTCTGAATGATGGGGTGAGACCCAGCTTGAGTGATAATGCAAATTCTGACAAGATGAAAACAATGTTAAACATTTACAAAAGGTTGGTATAGTTTAAAGGTGTATATAGAGAGATACAGTCCTTCAAAAGAAATTATTAAACCAAAAATGAAAAAAAAATGGTTTAGAAACGTGCGGGAAGTTTTCAGAAAAGGTTTGGCAATTTGTTATTTAATGCAATTATTTATATACAGTATTTAATGCAATTATTAAATAACTAACAATTATTATTATTATTATTATTATTTTTGAAGATGCTCTGCATTATTGAGGTTATTGTATTGAGACAAACTAGACGATCATGATTACTAGGAGGAGTCAACAACTTCACACCTAACCTAATCATCTGGAGAAAAATCGTGCTTCAAAATGCGTACTGAAGAAACATACTGTTTCCTTAACAGTTAATATTGTCTGTGTTCAGCCATTACCTGTTCTACAACAACTGGTGAAATATCGCTTTAATGGTAATACTGCTTTATAATACTGCTTTAAAATATCGCTTTATAATAATTACTGATTGTTTTTCTGACTTCTATGGAAATAATACCATCCGCTTAAAAATAGCGCTTATATAAAAGAAAAAAAATAATCTGGAAATACCCCAAAAGTAGCGAACTCCGGCGGACTGAAAACACGCTACACAATGCGTTTTCTTTTCTGAATTCACATCCAGTCAAATGAAGCCGGAGATATCTGTCGGGACTTTTCAATAACTAATATGCAGATAATTAAAAGATCAGATAATACCTGTACAACTGATGTTCAACGTTTCAGATTCTGCGTTTAAAACTACTCCGGAACTCAGTAGCACACAACACAAGTTCCGGGTGCCTTTTAAATGTAACACCCAGATACATGGAAGATGAAAGCCCTTGTTATGGGCTTCATGTCATGTATCCTGCTGTACCAATCGCACTCATTTTTTGTCACGGGGAAGAGGAGGTCTCATCGCATTTGTCTCATGTAATTCAGTTGTCCTTTATAATACACAGGTACTGACTATACAGTTGTTTTCTATGACTGAGTTGAAATGATGTTGATGCTTCATAGTGAAACATCACTGTTGCATTTGATACAGTTCTGAATCGTTAATGCAAATACAAAACAAACTCAACCGATAAGTGATTTATAGTAAATATATGGTGTTTCGTTTCTGGTGAACGAGTTAATAAATACAATAGGTCCTTACTGCAGTGACAGGTTTGTCTCGTACTGTACACATTAACATTGTATTCATTGCCATTGGTAATGAATGCATTAAGATTTCCTGCATTAGGAAATAAATATTGTCGAGGTTCTCAACAAACGCAGTGGAAGGGTGAATACTGTCCAGTGGGTGTATAAAGATGACTGCATACTGTGATACTGTAAGTATAAAATGACTGTAAGTCTTTTATTTTGATTATTACTGATAAACATCTAATGGAGTATTTGAATGTGGTGCTGTGACTTGTTTAACACGTTTATATGATCTGAAAAAAGTGTCTAATAATTGTCTAATAAAAGTCTTATATAAGCAACAAGTACTGCATAACTACCTATAAGATTTATACTCTACCTTATAAGGTATTTATAGTCTTTTTCAGCTTTTGCTTTATGTACATTTATTTGTTACTCTGTCACTTTGTAGACTCATTATTATTATTAACAAAGTAATGGAAATGTATGTTTTTGGAGGTCAAGAAACACAGTTGGTGTCTGGTGTGTCAGATAAGGTAGATTAGGTAATGTTTTTTTGGATCTGTCCAAAAATGATTAAGGTAATCAAAAAAAGTAATAAGTATATTAACAATAACATCGATAATTGCACAGTAACAGGTCTAAAGATGTGGCTGCTTGTTTGCAATAGTTTTAGTTATCCATCTTTTTCGCCACAGTTCACTGTGTGTTCTGGACACTGTGTGCAGTAAATGTTATGTCTCATTCCTCTCACTTACTACTGGCCTCTGTACCATCTGACTCCCCTTTCAAACTCAGGATGGGCATTTCTGATCAGACAAAGAGTGAGCTTTCAGTTCGTTTAGAACATCTTTACAAAAATGTGCATTTATAAGCTTAAATAATTGCATTAGAATCGTTAGAGGATCTTTTCAACTCTCCAAGCCTGCCACCTGCTGGTTGGTTGTTGTAATTGAGTAGTAGAGCCCGAGCCCTGAGGTGTATTCAGAGGAATTACTTTATTCTTGGTGGATAAGTTTATAATGAAGGAAATTTCTCTCAGCTTTAAGTCTAATTATCAAAATATATCTTCTATGTATAAAATCAGATAATGAATGAAGGGGAAAGATCAATTTATTTCTTCTACTTACTGCTTTTGGTAATACGGAAACAGGACTGACATGTAAAGTGATCAGATAGTGTAACGCTGAATCAACTGTAGGCACACTTGACTATGGTAAGACCACTGAACAAGAAGTGTCCCACTTCTTATTTTTGGTTTCAGAAGTGTGCCACTATGCACCGTCAACACACACTTTTGCAGATACACTGTGAGTCTGTGCAACATTACACACAAGAGTGTGTAAAACCTCTCTGCTGTAAATTAAATGCATAGTTGTGTTTCTGTGGGAAAATAAAGTGGGCCACATTTGGTAATTTAGTCCGGCTGAGCCTGTATTTTTGAATATTTAACTTTTTTGACATAATTTCCTGAAGTCATGCGATCATGGTGAATTGCATCATTTCTCTACCATTCAAATGACATTTATCTAATGAGCTGTCTGCCAAGACTCAGGACAAGGTTTTCTTATACTTTAAGCATATCATTATATTTTAATTTATCTCAGGAGATTCACCTTCAGGTTTTCTGGGTAATTGCTATAATACAGTAAGATTGTTTGGATTGGTAGTAATAAGCTGCTTAAAAAGAATAAGTTATTATTCTTATCAGAATTCATCATGAGCTGGCAGGTTGGGCTTATGTCGGATGTTTCTGCTGTCTTCATTAGCTAAATGCCTTCAGACCATATCTTCTGGGAGTGGGTTTGTGATGGATGTCTCCTTGGCGCTGTTGCCAGGCAGCAGAGGTAAACTGTGCCCGCTGTTTCATGTTGATTTACTACATTGTCCATCTATATCACATGTTGAAATCACATTCTCTGCTTTAAATATGTCCTGGGGCGATGTTATACTGCCTCTTACTTTTATTCACTACTGGGCTGTAGCTGTATTTTCCAGATGCTTTTTAAAGACTTATTCACTTGTCAGACTCGATGGACAGATTTGTCCATGTGTGGCGCAGGAGGATAATTACATCTTTTCCTCTGGCAGTTCCAGTACTTGCCTGTGTGGCAGACGATAGCATAGTTCACTTGTATGTACAATGGGAGATTGAATTGTTACACTAGTAGTTTGAAAAGGGTGATAATTCTAAAGCCACAAAATCAAAATAAATATTTTTTCATGAAGAAACTAGTCTTTCAAGTCTTTTAGGACAATTTCATTATGGTAATAAAACAATATTATTCCTGCATTACAGTAAAGAATAAGATTGTGGGGTAATTGTATATCATGGTGGCGTATACAGTAGATTTACTGCTGTAAATTAAATGCAGATTTTAGTTTACAGCCTTGGAGAAGGTTTTTTTTTTTTTTTTTTTTTTAAAAAAAAAAAAAAAATTAAAAAAAAAAAAAATAAATTTAAATTAAAAAATAAAATGTTTTTGTGGTGGGAGTTCTTTTAATAAAAAAAACAAGGGGGGGGGGGGGTTTTTTTTTTTTTTTTTTTTTTTTTTTTTTTTTTTAATGAACTCCTAGTGTAACTCACCTATTTATTATGATTTATTCTCAAATAAAAAAGATTGGTTTAGTTTACAGCCTTGGACAGGCTGATTTTCATTACTGTGTTACAATAATGAAAATCATTATTGAGATCGAACCATCTGCATATCTGTCGCAGCTTCCAACAACTTTCGTATCTCTCTGTTCTCCTAGTGTTTGCTATGACTCTTGAAACTGTTTTAGCTGGTCATGAGAACTGGGTTTATGGAATACCCTGGCAGCCTCCACATGTCAAAGGTATTCCTGCATGCATTCATTCTCAGAAAATACAGTTTGTTGTAAGTTCAGCAGGATGTTTAGTTATCAGTAATGAGCTAATGTTTTTCATATATCACCTGAGTAATGAGTGCAATTATCTGCTTTGTTTAGTCCAAGTCTCTGTTTTATTACTTGTTGTCTCCCCCTGCAGGTCACTCTGTGGAACAGTCTCTGAAACTGCTTTCTGCATCAATGGACCAGACCATGATCATATGGAGACCAGTGGAGGATTCAGGTGTGGAGCAGGTCAGTAACCTTATTATTATTTACTAAATATTGTGAGATGTGTATACTGTGTACTACCTACGTTGTAGTACAAAGTGTAGTATGTGGAACAAACAGAGATCTGTATGGAATGAGAAATGCAAGCTACATTCTTGTCACATAACCTAATCACATCATGTTGTATTCAGTGATTATTATTATTATGATGCATTTTTTAGCTTACTTTTGTTCTGTTTTCCTTTCCATTGTGGGATATGTGTACATTTTGGCAAATGTACTAGACTACTTATTCTTAGATCTAGTGTACAGATCAAGCTAGACATAAACCCATCCTGAGGCCATTGCCATCTTTTGTACCCTGTCTCTCTCGTTCTCCTCTCTGCTTGCCAGTCATGGACTTATAGACACGGTAGCAGAGAGAGGAAGTTCTCTGCGCAGCCAGCACATACACCTCCACTCTCTGGGTCATGCTGGGAACATGTGCCCATATTCTGCCAACTCTGTTAGATTTAACCCACATGCAGAGAATTTCACAGATAAGCTTGTTCTCTTCCACTCAGGGACTGTGAATGATTAGTGAGTTCCTCTCAGAAATGGAATGGTGGTACCTTAGATAACCACAACCCGGTTGATTTTATTTTATTTCAGCCATAATAGGACATTTTGATTGGCGTTCCAGTAGAGGATAACAGGCGTGGCTTGGTGGTTGATTAATAAGAGGCAGTAACTTTGATCTCAGGGCTCAGATCACAGCTCTGTGTAAAGGTTCCTGATTCTGACACTTGCTGCCTTGTCGTACAATGTCTTGCATACTTTGTCGTACTTTTGCATGTCCAATTAAAAATGAAAGGTCATGAAGAGCATTAGTTAGAAATAAAGGGAAGGTTTTAGGTCTCATTGTACTGTGTGCAGTGGGAAATACTGTATTCTCCACACTGCATGTGTCTTCTGTATTGTGATAAAGGGCATACATACAATATGAGATAGGTATGAACTGGGCTATCAAACTGGTTGAGAGGCTTTAACTGACAGGCTTCCACCTACAAAGGAAACGCATAAGGCATAGATTATTAAAACGGTGGTAATGTTTCATTCATAAACGTACAGTTTTCAAAACTGGGCTTTGGTACAGGTTCACATGGACTGCCTGCTAGTGTCCCACTAAGCAGCAAATGACCAATATCACTGTGGTTAATTACCACATTTAAAAAAAGGAAAGGCTCCTCCATAATGATTAGCCTAATTGGTCAAATTTAGGAGAGAGCTGACTTGCAGTGGGGTAGCCAGGCGAACTGCTGAGTAAAGTACACCCTGCTAATAAGTCATGTTGCCTGTTAGCACTATGGGGGAACTCGAGCGATTGCTCTCTGGCCATGTGAGCCTTAAGCCATTAGTGTTGTGCTAATGGTTTATTTTCCTTCCTAGACCAGAGGTGATATCTTTAACCTTAAGACCTCATGACTTCACAATTCAGACACAGGAGTCTGTCTTTGTCATCATTGTTTGTAGCATGAAGAAAAAGCGGCTTTCAAAACATACAGGGAAAGTCATAAGTGAAGCATTAGTTTGTCCGGTAATGACTGCCTTTATCTTGTAAGATAAAGTGCAAGATAATCTAAGTGGTCATTTTGTAAATGCCTTTATCCAAAGTGACTTACAGTATACTTAACTTTTTTTGCAATAATATATTTGTAACCTGTGATAAGGGCACAGCGTTGGTACTCATATATGCATTTTGTTCAGCGTGTACTTCAGTGGGTATGTGTTAAAGCAATGTAGGTTGCCAATAAAGTTTTTGAGTCATTAATTCCATGTTTCAATTATTTAATGACAACATTGATGGGCTGATGCATGGTGCTAGCACCATGCTACAATTTTTTAGCCACCAGCCCAGATGTTTAACCAACAACCACGTCACCCACATGTGACCAAAGATCCATATACAGAATGTGTTTTGCATTTCTCACCCAGTTATAGAAATCACTCACATTCCTAATTAGCATGAAGACATGCATCCAATTCCATCAAAAAACCCCTCTGTGGTTAGTGTTACAACGCACATCATACCACAGATCCATATTGGTGTTCCTTCTCAAAACTAGAGTGATTGCACATTTTACCCCAGAGAGCTGGCCATGATATACAAGCGCCCATGTGGACAGAATTCAAAATCAATCCGCTTAATGTTGCATCACTCGTTCCAGAATGTCTCAGAGATCCATGCCATTCAAAGTGCAGGGCTGTCTTTATCCCGATTATTAGTTCCACCATATTCATTCTGCAGTATATGCCGGTAAAGGGCAACTGAAATGTCTCTTTATTTGCCGACACAAGAGCATAAAAAATATGAATATACCAATATTCTTTTGTGAACCTGGTTTTGAAACCAACATAGGTCTGTCCAAACCACCCTAACTGTCCCTGCTGTTGAGTTGGCTGAGATGGCTGATTTGTTTGTGTAGTGTTGTCATTTTGATGGAGAGCCACCTGATCTTGCAATATCTTTGAGACCTGCTCTACTGGGCATGACAAGAGACTGTGAATCATTGAATGCTGACACCCCTGAATGAAACGGATCACTGCCACTCCTAACACGACTGATTCAAATGTCATCTTCTGCTCAAGGTCAGCAGGAAGCCCCATTGTGACGACTGTCAGCTGAAATTTCAGGGCACACAATCACTTGCCACGTACCCCCTTTTCAGACCTGAATGTGTTTTAGATTCATTTATATACCAACATTTCAGTTGTTTTGCTCTGTGTGTGTTTTGCCAGTGCACATGTTGAGACTAGAGTGCTGTGTTTTGCTTGCACAATACCGTAAATAAAAGTAGAGGCAGGTTACCGCTGATGGCATAATCATGACTAATTATCTTGTTTTATACAATGTTACCGTTTGCTCCACGGCACAACTCGCTTCCCCCATTACTGCCAGACACTCGAGCCACATTAAATGTGTTAGACACGGGCCAGACAGAGGCCAGGCTGCTTTTTTTACATTACAGTTTACTGAGAAAATAATTACAGTGGTTTGGTATTCATAGACCAGTCAAGGGAGTTTACATGGGTTCATTCTTTATGTAACTATTTTGTGTCCTAGCTTTGCTCGTCTGAAGCTCATATTTGATTTAATGTGTGCAACATGATTACTTTCAACATCACATTAATGCATCTGAAGAAAGCAAACACTATTTATTTCACTGTTAATAGTACCCGCTTTGCATAACTCCTACTTTTTTGCTGTCTGCCTGATTAATTGCTGTCTTGGGTGCACATTAGACCGTTACTTAACTATGATGGAGCACAGCTGTAGACTCTCAGCTCAGATTGCTCGGGATTCATGGCTGATAATTAGCGGCCCTCTTGACCAGCAGGTTTATCAGGAGCCCTGACACTGGCACTTGCCTTCATATTGAACACCCACTATCTTCAGTATGATGAAGTGTGTGGAAGTTGGTTCCCAGGTTTTTGTTTGGGATTGTTGGGCTGTTTGGGATGAATTTTACCCACCTGAATAATTAACTTAAGGTAATTAACAAGAAAGTAGTTGCTCCAACATAATGGAATTCTCTCAGTGGCACATAATAAAATGAACAATCCTTAATTTTGTCAGCTATGCAACAGAAAGGCATGTTTTCAGGGTGAATAACACCAAAAATACTATCACTCATTAAGGCGGTGATTTGACCTGATGAGTAAACGCCTGCGTTGGTAACTGAAAGGTTGGAGGTTGGAACCTTGGAAGGGATAAACAATGAACCATTAAGCTGGTGTTCCCTTGAGCAAGACATGTAACCATGAAGTGGTTTCAGGGGAATTGTTTGTTTTGGATAAATGTGTCTACTAAATGAGTAAATAACAGCTTTAATTCACTATTTACAGACATCCAAGGAACTTCCTTAATTACAATATTAAAATATTGTTTAAAGACACATTGAAGTTTTGTGTAGTGTGTTTGGTGTAGTGTGCATTTTGAATATTAATTTGTTGTTCCAGTTATTCCTTTTGCCCCCTCACAATAAAGGTTCATGTTGGGGGAAGTTGGAGGAAACACTCTGGGTTTTTATGGCTGCTAGATGAGTCCAGACGGCTTTATGGTTTTGGCTCATGCCTTCTACGGAGCACTACACCTCTGGCACCATGACGACACCCGGGTCAGGCTCCAAACAGCTATTGTCTGTCACACCTAAATAATGCAACACATTTACATCAGACATTTCTTACCATTATCTTTCACTGATGACACTGTCAAACACCACATATTACAATTTAGATCATATGTGGCCAGAATGAATATGGAAATGTGTGTGTGTGTTGCTCAGGGACAGTGGAGGCCTGGGATTGTGGTTTCTGGTCACTTTAATGCAGTGCAGGACATGAGCTGGGATCCTGAGGGAGAGTTTATCATCACTGTCGGAACAAATCAGACCACCAGACAATTCACACCCTGGAAGAGAAAAGGATGCTCAAAGGTACAAATCTCTACATACAAAAAAATGTTCAGCATGTCGCCTCAAAGATTAAGTAGTGGTCTACACTTACAGGTGACCTGGCATGACAACTACAGGCCACAGATTCACGGCTATGACATACAGTGCCTGACAATGGTCAGGCATTTTCAGTTCGTGTCTGGTGCTGACTAGAAGCCTGCGGGTCTTCGAAGCTCCATGGAGTTTCATAGAGAACTTTGCCCACATATCATGCTCGTCTCTGGGGAAACTTCTGGACTCAAATGTAAGTAACTGGAATCATCTCATCTTCAAACTTTAATTAGCTATGTCAAATTAAACCTCTATTTTAATTACTCCTGCTCTGTGAGACTATGGGATCTTACAATCTCTCTCTGTTTTTTATTATCTTAATCCTGCGATAATGCGCAAATGGAGTTATGAGTTCAAAATGTGAAGTTGTGGTAAATCAGTTCACATAAATGCCAACCATTAATATGAACTGGTGTTTTATGGTGTCTTTGGGTGTTTAGGATATAGCCAAGCTGCCTGAGGGAGCAAACACACCTGCACTGGGCCTGTTCAACAAGGTATGAAACTTTAAATTCACATCAACCGCAGGAGAATCGGTTCTGAGAGCAGTGACAAAGTTTCCAAACTTTGCTGTGGCGTCTGATGTGTTTATAGGTGACATTACATCTCAGAGCCCACAACAGGACAGTCGATTTCAATAGCATGTCCAATACAAAGAGTCCTACTTTCAACCTCTTAAATCTCATGGGTATTTATGTATACAGTTTTAGTGCTGTTCATTTAAAGACCTATTTTGGTTCTTTTTCTTCACATTTATTTTCACATTTTTTTTTAAATTACTTACACCAGTGTCTGGCAGCTGGTTGGTTGCAGGTCTGTTTTGATAAATTAGATATTAAGTTATAAGCTCAGTGGTATACTGTAAAATCTCCTCGATAGAAGTTCACAGTTCCTGAGTTACTCCAAAGACAGATATTCTGTATTTATTTGACATTAAAGTCAGTGTTTTCTGGCTTATACATGTATCTGGGGCATGAATCAGTGATACTGAACACAAATGTTATTACAGCAAGAGGAGGAGGAGGAGGGGTCGTGTGTTGAAGCGGTGGGGGGGTTTTGCCTCTCTTGCTCTAGGCAAACGTGGCGAACGTTGTCAGTGTGATTGAAAAAGCTCCTTAATCTGGAATCATAATTAGAAAGAAAGCTTATATAATTGCAAAGTTAAAATATTGATGACTGTGGGCTATGGGCCGCGCAATGAGGCGCATACAGAGTTGTTAATGGAATAATAGCACTAGCTTCACCTCGCTTTCTCTTGGAGGAGCAAAGAGGGAAATAATTAAAATAAAACTGCAAACTGGGATGAATAAAAGAAATTCCAGTCTCTATTCCATTTCAATTGGTATGAGTTGTATAAGTGTCTGCGAATCTAAATGGGACAATGTTATTGCAGGCTTTCACAAGGAGGGCTCGGTTTGATTTACAGCATACCGTAAAGCTAACAGCCATTGAAAATTGTAGATAAAACTGCAGTAGTTCCAAGCAGCTTTTGAGTGAGGTGGGCTGTGTATCTGTTGCAGAATTAAGAGATAGCATTTCAAAACAGTGTATAGGCATCTGCTCATTTCTCATCATAATGTTTGTATTTGTGTGTGTGTCTTGCCAGAGCCCCCAACAGAGGATGATTCTTGCAGAACGCATAGTGGCCGGAGGTACAGAAGCTGTGAGTTTTTCATCAATTCTCATTTGTGTTTGTCTGCTTTCATTGGCTGTTCGGCATCAGGCACTAATGCTGTGCCACATTATTGCCTAACTAGCTTGTGTGGCATAAATAATGCAGCATAATAGGTATTTAGAGCTCATGACAAGACGCATTTATCCTGCGTGCTGTGACACTAAATGGGAAAAGACATTTTAATGAGCAATTCTGCCATTTTTTTCTTGTAAACTTCCTACATGTAGGCTAAGGCCTGAATTATACTGTATGCAAATGCTTCTGGATACTTGAGCTAAATTTCTGCATTGTTGTGTTCTGAAATGCATTTCATAATGTAAGTATGTTTAGTTCTCAGTTTTGCCACATGGACATACTACTTCTATAATTAATCTGGATATTCATACACATTATATTTATAATGGTCTATACACAGACATTTGATGGTAACACTGTCTCCCCCACAAGAACAAGAACTTTTTACAGTACATCTGTGTTTGCATGCTTATATAAGAGTATGATTGCGCCTCAGGTTTCTAAGCTTGTGTTACCCAGCAGACCGAAATGATATATGTCTTTGACATTTGCAGAAACTATAGAAGATATACTGCAAAATTGGACGCTTAGTGGCAGTTTTCACTGGTTGTGGGAATAAGTGTGCTATTCAAAAACCCATTTTGTGAAATTATTCCACATTAACAGGGTAAATGTTTCAAGGTTCAGTATTAATATTCCTCAAATAATTTACAATAATTTATATTTATTCATTATCCGTTGCATTTTTGTTGCAAAAAGCATTTGAATTTCAGTTTTCCCAGTACACAGGCAGCACTAGGTACACTTGAATAATTTCCATACACAGCTGTACCATTGAAAGCTTCCCGAGCCGCATCCAGCACTGGAAATTACTAAGCAGATTTGCTAATGGCTGCCAGAGCACATGGCTTTCTTCCACTCCCATAAGCACAGGAGAGAGAGCGAGCGCACGGCAGTCCTGATACACAAAGAATCTGTCACGTTTGAATCTGTGTCTCTCTGTCACACTGCTTAGCCTTTATTTCTGAACAGGCACTGACAGAGCCCTCATTAACATACATCTCTCCAAAGGTACGGCCATGGCTTTGAGATGTTTTGTCTACTGTCAGATTCTTGTAGTACTGTGGTGGCCTCTGTGTGTAAGGTACAGTCACATGGGTGATAAGATGGTCATTAGTGTCCTAAACGTAGCCACACAATATCATTACAGGACACACCAAATGTATGCGTGTGTGAGCCTGCCCCAATTTTAGGTATTTACTGTACAGTAGTAAGTTGGAACCCAGGGTTTTTTGCACCTCATTTGCATAAAGTTTAACATTTCTCCACGTTTTTAAGCACTTGGCGCACTCCCCACTCTGCTGTCAATCCTACAATCCCTTGCACATGCTTATCGCTCATCTCACATAGAGACACAAGTTGTAGCTTACAGTTTACAAGCTTGTGTCAATTGACACATCTAAGGTAATCGTGTCGGTCTCTTTAATGTACGGTTTAATGTGCCACCTGTCATTTTAAAAACGCATTGATTCTCTAACTCCAGTAGGTAACCAGCCCCAGTGCTTTCCAGCCACTGTGACATATTCTGAGACAGTGAAGGGAGATCATTGGTTTTTTTGTCCCGGTCTGGCCCTGTGGTTCTGCCAGACCCACGTTGATCGTGCACAAAGCCTTTCCGAATGAAAGCACATTCTGCATGTCACCTGCCATTGTTCACGCTGGAGTGGAGATTGTGAGGGTTATTCAGGAGGGCTGATGACGCGCTGCTGCTGGGCTCATGCAGACTCAGATGACTTTGCTGGGGACACAAGCTAGTGCTGCTCTTAATGCTTTATGCAGGAAGTGGCCTCTGTGGTCATGGTTCAGAGAAAGATGTCCATTTGTTTCTCTATTTGGTGAAGATATCTTATGATAAAAGGCCCCGGCTACAAGTATTAAAGGTGCAGTAAGCGATTTATAATTTCTGTTGATATTAGTAATTGACACCCAAACAAACACACACCTTCCTTCGTTGCTCCATCCTCAAAACAACAAACACTACAAGAAACAGACAACGTCTAACAGCTGGTGCATATGGCCCCTATTGCTGATTGTCCACAAGTGTTATTGAGTTAAGGTAATTGGTCCAGTCCATTGTTTTTTCAATTTACACAGCCAGGACTATGGGCAAACACACTAGTTTTTTACAACACACACAACAGGCAAATATATTCAATATATGCAAATATTCTCAGCATTATTTGCATGTCGAGTTCAATTTTCTACAGTGTTTTTCAGAAATCACTTACTAAACCTTTAATAAGTCTAAAAAACCAGTCACAAAATCATTTGAATGACAGCAAATTTCCACAGAATAAAATAAAATAAAATAAATATTAGTATGTACTTTATTATATGGGACATATAAAAACTTAAAAAATAAAATAAAAAAACATGCACCTATTACACTTGGTACTAAAACAAAGGAAATGGGCTCTATTTAACTCATAACAGGGTCACTTTTTAACAATGTCACAGCAGAACTGAACATCAGCTGGTTGCTGTGTCTCTTGTCCCAGGCTTTCTTCGTGCTGTGGAGCTGCACTTCCTGGAAGCAGCTCCAGTCTTTGCCCTGTCACAGCCTGACCGTCACTCAGATGGCATTCTCACCCAACAGATGCATTCTGCTTGCCGTCTCTCGGGACCGCACCTGGTCGCTATGCAGACGAGAAAACCCTGGCTCCGATTCGGATTAGCAGACTTTCCATCTGGCCTTATCAACTCACTTTTACCCCTCATAGATAGAGCATCAAGGTCAGGTTTAGGTTTGGCCCTGCTGGTAGATGTCATAACTATATCATTCCAGGAGTTAAAACATCTTTCTCCATCACCTGACATTCAATAGTATCTGTGTATTCTGCTGATTTTTGCAAGCAACATCCAGAGACCAGTGGGCACTCACCCCCGCCATATCTTCTCCATTTGCGTCATCCTCTTTTTTTTTTGTGCGTTTCTGGCTAATGGGTCTCACCAGTCGGCAGCTGGCCAGTTGTGGCTGGCTGAGCTTTAATTAGTGGTGGCACGTGTTCGTTGGTATGTGTGGGGCACTAATGACCTGGTTAGCAGTGGGGGTATATAACTAGAACCAGTATTTCTCTTCCAGGAAAACTGACCATTTTGAACTGCGCAGATTTTTGTCCAATCAAATGCTAAATGAGAATGTACCTCTCCTAAACCTGACTATTTAGAATAATGGACGATGTCTTTGATATGTCCAAACAAACTTGCTGTTGTACTGTATTTTGAATATTGTCTCTGCTAAAGGGAATTGTTAGGATTAATAGCCATGACTATATTAAAAAATAAAAAAATTAAAAATTAAAACTATTAATTTTTTTTTGACATTAGTTTCAGAGTTAGGAGATGAAACTAATACAGTGTTGTGTATTTTTGTAATATTTCTCACATTTTCTGTGTAATAAATTAAAATTGTTTGACCCTTTCTTTGTGTTTTTACTTTTTAGAAGTCAGTTTGTCCCTCTGTGCAACCACCAGTAAGGACACAGCTGTTCACACTTGCATCATTTGGTCATGTGACTGGAGCTCAGACAACAAGTACTTTGTGACATCAAACCGAGACAAAAAGGTAGCTCCAGTTTTAAATGCCATTCCACATTTTCTCTTCACAAATGTGGACGTGATCCTCTCTTATTTGTGTTTGTAGGTGATCATTTGGGGTCATTGTGGTTCTGCGATTATATTGGTGAGCGAGAAGATGCAGTCACGACTCGCGAGTCCCTGCTCCTCTGTTTTAGATGTTGGAGATTCAGCCACTGCTGTGTCTGTCTGCCGCGATATGCGCTGTTCAGACCAGAGGTACAAAACCTTCCTTACCCATAATTCTTTTGTAATGATGTCATTTGATTTTAAGTGAGTGTTTTGTCTCTTGTGCAGTTATTTGTTGGCTGTGGGTCTAGAGAATAGACTCCATTGCTCTATAAATGGAGGCCGTTGGAGGATCTGTTTTCTGGAGCAGATGTGGAGAAACAGATGGCTGGTATCCTTTTTCCTTGGTCATAGGTTTGTCTGCACTTGAACACTCTGTGTTAGAAAATGTGTACCTTTTTCCAGAAACATTTAAAAAAAGAGCTGCCCAGCTCACCATTTTGCAGTATTTTTTATTTACTTTTTGAATTTGGTCTCATCTCAGCCCATGATGGGATAAAAAAGTGTTGCTCTGATGCATACTTAAAGAGCTCAGTGGGAGCAGTAGACCTTGCATACTGAGGTTTGGGACATACTGCTCATTTCGCATACTGGTTTTTGCCTGCTATATAATATGGAAGGTGATTTCAGACTGAGGGTGAGTCTTGAATTAATTACTTGGTTCTATCATAGGACAAAATTGTGTTGTTTTCATGTGGTCTCTCTGATTAAAGTTTATTAACTTAATTGACTGCAAAGTTATTTTATAACAGCTAACATAGTTACACACTGTTGATAACATTCCTGCAGTTCTCTTTACTAAGTGTCTCAGAAAATGACACATTGCCAAGTTAAACAAGACAGTCATACCAACTTTCAGAAAGCAGTGCTGCTGGTGTAATTGACAACAAAAGGGCCGTGTGTTTCTCAGCTGGCCCACGCTGCTCAGGAGAAGTTCCAGGTTCATGCAGGGTTCCTGTGGGCAGTTTCCGCATTGATCCGTAAACAGAGAGAATGAGGTGTCAGTAAGAGGCCGAACCGTGGTGTGCGCTCTGTTTGCCCTGAGTTCTCTCCATCTTCAACTATCTATCGTTCTCTTTCCCCTACAGTGGATTCTGTCCAGTCTGGGTGAACTCTGTCTTTCTGTAGGTGTAATTGGTAAAGCATCTGTGTAGGCACTTTAAGGTATTTCTTCGCTAGAAGTCACTCACCTTATGAGTGAAAATTTGTCATGTTTGCTGTAAGTTCCTATAAGGACATCCTGTTAATTTAAGCTCAGCAAACAGCATTTGGGGCATAATGTTGATTTACCACAAAGATTTTTAGAAAGTTGAAAAAAAACGTTTTATAAAAAACGTCATTAACTCATCCTTATGCCATTCCTTGTGCCAAAATCAATACACATTGACTTCCCTATTTCCACGACATTTTTTAAAGCATCTTTTGTGTTCTGCCAAAGAATGTTGCATGGATTTGGGACAACATAAGGGCACAGAGTAAATGATAACAGAACTGTTATTTTTTGGATTTATTTCTTTACCAGGGACCAGTGTGGTAGAATTATTAACCTTATCAGTGTAAAGTTAATCTGATCAAACTTTGCCATGGCGACAATGTCCAACAAAAATAATCAGAGTCTGAACAAAAGCTGTCTGCCCTGTCTTGGCAGCATCCAATAATAATAATACATGAAGAAGAATAGTTCATGAAGTGATTTCTGCTTAAACTACGAGATGACAAAATGTTTTTCTGTAGTGACGTACATTGTGCAACAAATGCTGTCAGTTGAGCCTGACTTATTTTGAATTCAGGAAATATTTTTTTTAAGCAAGAAATTGTGTTTTTTGTATTGTTCTGTTTGTATGACAGTAAGAATGAGTTAAAATAAGTTGAGAGGGAGGAGAAACAAGATAAGCAAAACTAAAATGAAATGGGGGCTGAGGACATTCAGACTGTGTGTTAGTATATTTTTGTTGAATTGAATCAATATTCATCCATGCTTGTTTTTCTTGACCATCCATCACCCTGCAGCCAGAGTCACACTCTGGAAGTAAAGAGGCTACACTGGAGGCCCAGGCATGGGCGGACTGGGGAGGATGGGAACCAGGGCCAGGCTTGGGTCCACTTAGCCAGTGCTGGTGCTGACCATTCTGTCAAAATCTTCAACATAACATATCAGCATTCTGAGTTCACCCTGCCTCTGGAGACATGACTGGATGAAATGCATTGTGGGTAATTCTCAGTGTGTCCAGTACTTGACCCACTATAAATATTCAGTGGAAGAATGAACCACATTTCACAGCAGTTTAAGTGGAGTGTGACTGTCTTTTGCTGGCCAATATGACATTTTGCTTTCTGTGAACGTTTTCATCAGGGATGCTGGAAGTGGTCCACTTCCTTTAGTCAGCTTTTGTTCTTGAAATTGGCCACTTATGTATCGCTTGTAAACACTGATTATTGTACTGGTTATAATATATGAAAATGCAGTTTTCCTTTTTATTGTAATAAACGTCTCTTTTCTAACATTGAAGTGTCAGTTTTTCTCTCAAGCTACGATGTAACAAAAAGCATTTTTTTGATGATTTAAAAAAAGCAGTTTTTTAAGATACACAATGAACTGTAATGACCATAGACCCCACTTGTATGTGATGCAGTAAGTTAGCCACATGCAATGAAAACAGCTAACTGATTTCAAGGTCAAAATGCATTTTTTAATCAAATTAATGTTAAACAGTTTCATGGCCAATAAGAAACATTTATGGCTTATAATTATGACCCCAGTTACCCCTGATGAATGATGAAGTGCAATGAATAGAAGGACAGGGATAGTTTGATAATACATTAGAGAAATAGCCTAATAAAACTTGAAATGGCCAGTGTGATTTCTGTGGTATTTTTGTGAATCAAAGGGGAGGCCCTTCTTTAAAGACTTCAGATTTTCATTTGGAAAGCTGACCCATCTGTGTTGTGTGTAGTGCTGTTGTGTGTCCTGTCTACTGATATGTTAAATATTTGAGAACCTGATGGAATGGGAGAGATGACTGTGACATGAGGACTTCATATGCCAGCATCCTGTTTGCAATGAAGTCCCTGGACACTCAATTATTCATTATGCTCCACATACAGGAGTGGCTATTACAGATTCATCTACCTTGCCTTTCTGTTTGTGTCTGTATGAAAGTGTCTGAGATCAAAACATTGCCCAATTTATTTGGTTTAAGGTGCAAATAGGAAAAATATTGCATACAGTCTCTTCTTTATATTCTCAGAATTAAAAGAATAGGTTACCCCAAAATGAAAGTTCAGTTAATCATGTTAAACCATCATGACAAAATGATTGACAGCCATGGTCGCTACGAGCTCTTACAGAATGAAAGCCTTGATGTGTAGAATGATGCGAAGGTGAGTAAATAATAACAAACCTTTAGTTTTTGGAGCAACTATTGGCTTTTGAGTCAGGGTTTACTTTTTATACTGAAAGAGATTCTTTTTATGTGATTCTTTTTTTTATACTGAAAGAGATTCTTTTTATTCCATGTATAAAAGTCTTCAAAAAGACTTTTATAGATGGCACCAATGGACCATGATTTCAGCAAAAATCTTTACTGTTCTACTGTAGAGAAAACATCATGTACACCTTGGTTGGCCTGAGGGTAAATTTACAGCAAATTTTAATTTTGGTTGAACTGTCCCTTTAAGAGATTTCCTATTGCAAGCTTTGGTAAAGGATAAAGAATGAAAATAAGATTATTTTAATTATTTTATTAATAAAACATTTTTTGCAGTAATTTATTAAAAATGTTATGACTTCCATGCAGTTTAAGGGTACAAGAAATATGAAATGAGCACATCCACTTTGATTTGTTCAAGAGCTCCTGTGTGTTTGTGTGTGTGCCAGTACAAACACACTGAACGGTACAGCAGTGGAGCACATGTGTACACTTTCAAAAAGCACTGTATATAAAAACAAAACAACAGAGTTGTGGATTTCCTTTTTTGTTCTTGATGGGCAGTGACGTTTGTGAACAAAGTAAACAACTAATAAAAAAGCTAAAGAGGACCCAAAACAAAAAAAGCGAGGGAGGTCTTCCAGCACAGAATAAATAGTTTTGTATAGCGATGTGTAAACTTGTAGACAGCACGTTTTCACACAGTGGCAAATAGACATACACGCTCACTGCTAACATTCTGTCATTATAACGTCATTTGTAACATCCCCCACTATCATATATTGTCCTCTACAGAAAAAATAAGTTGTTTACATTATATACATTAGAAGAGTTCTTCATTCTGGGGTGATGACCAGACCTTGCTGTTGTTGGTTACGGTGATGCACTGATGGCAAGAGAAACCAGTTCACACCAGAATACACTTATAGTCCAGTTAAACGCTTGTGTCAAACCTTCTAGACCAAATGCATGACTCTCCCTGAACTCAAAATGGAGTGTTTTCAGTAGCACACAACATTTAGTTTCAGAACATTTACGTAACATCACAAATTTAAGTGACCAACAATCAGCTCTTCCAAAGTTATTGCCAAGACAGTCCTAACCAATCAGATGTGCATGCCATAGACCATAATGCAATTTTAAACGTTACAGATCAGCAGGTAAACCTTGCTTTTGTTTTGATGTGTGTGTTGACATGCACACACAGTGACCAATCCACAGTACAAAACATCAAAAGAAATTTCACATAAAGGACTACCTTGGTTGTTATTAAATGTGTGTTTTTCCAGTGGTTTCCTTAAAAGATTCTACATCAGAGATTCACTTCCTGTAACGGCAATGACATGATTACATCAACAGATTAGTGTTTACCTTTCCGTTTGTAAAATAACAGTTTATGGTGCATGAAACACTGATAAGCTTTGTTTGCAGTATGCTCATAAACACTCAGGTGTCAAACAGCAAGTCATAAGACAGTTTTTCTACATCAGTGTTTTCATTATATACCAAAAAGATGTAGTGTAAAAAAGCAATGCTGACAAATGTTTACGATTTGATTCTACCTTTCAACTTAAAGTACCATCAAAAACATTAGGAACTCTTATCTATACAGAGAATGAGCTAATTATTGCCACTTTCATCATTATTATGTTGTGCATGTGTCAGAAATGATTGAGAAAATTATTTGGAAAATAAAATGTATAATGTATGCATAGAATACCTATTTGTATTATTTTCTAATTATTAATTAGAAAATAAATATACTACAAATAAATATTAGAGGACTAATTCTTCATTTAGTAAATCTCATACGTTCATCATACTGTAATGTATGAAAAATGTTTGTATAATCTCTCAATAATCTCTTATTTTCATAATGTACATTTCACCATTGTTCTGTAGCCTCAGTTAATTCATATTATGGTCATTGTTATGATTTAAAACTAGAATAATTAATCTTGTTTTCTCTGTGAGCGGATCACATAATAAATCACATTCACAACTCTGTCCAAAAGAAATTTACTTAAAATATATATTTGAGAATGTCCTTTGGATTATTTCAGACTGTTTGTATGAATGAATCCTTTAAATAATGATCCTGTTTACACCTGGAGGCTTGAAAACATTTTAAATTTAAGTTCACCAGCCGCTTCAGGTTCAGAAATAGGACCAGTGGATTTTAACATGAATATCAGCAGGTTCATTGTTATTGTTTTGAGTGATTTGTAAATTCTATTATTGTCAGTATACAGAATTCCATTTCACACATATATATGTTGTATATGCCAAATGTAAACACACCAAAAACATTGATATTATGATTCATAGTATGAAGAGTGAGCTAGCCCTTTAACTTCTACTGATTCACTGAGCTGATTCACTGTAATGTTAACTTTCATTATGAACTTAAATATTGAAACATTATATAAGGCTTAAAAGATCATTAGTTAATGTACATTCAAATAGTTTGAAAGTCATGAAACTTTTATTTAATTTCAATGTACATGAGCTACTTCTCAATTAACCATTATATAACAATGTTTTGTTGTTGATTTTTTTTATATTATTATAAATTATTATGGTAAATTATTATATATAAATTATTAGTATTACCCTAATATATCTTAATAGGAGGTTGGAGGGGTAAAGAGCAACAATGTCCACAATGCAACTATTTCTGCTTAGGTTTGGTCTAAAATACAAAGTACCAACAATGTGTCTTATTGTGGGTTCGCCTTTATTATTGATACTGATTGTGGAATGTGCCAAAAAACATATTACGATGTAATATAAGACTGTGTTAAAAATTAAACAACTTGGAAATAAGAGCTGATTGTAGTCTGACACTTAACGTGTCAGGTCATATGCTAAAAAAAATCTAATAATAGTATTGAATATTAATGCACAAAATCCATGTTTACACAACCACATGTAATGACATGAAATAAAAAAAAACTCTTGTTATAAACGTCAGTCTAGGTCATAGCCATCATACGAGCTTAAATTCCCGTGGCGTCATGGGGTTTTTGCGTATCTGTTTGTGGTGTTGTATTTAAAGGTCTTGGTCATTGACTCATTAGTGAATGAGAGGTACTGTGACAACCGTATCTGTTAGCAAATGCACCTCTATTGATCTCTTTCTTCTATTGATCTTTCATCAAGAAAAGTTGACAGACAGTAATCATGAATGTTGTGTTTTTAAAGGCTAACAGCCGTATAGCAGTAAGTCAAAGAGTTAAAAATTCTTGCATTTATTTATGCATGTATGATCAGAACTGTTTTTGTCACATGGCCAACAATTCAGTTTTTCAGGCTATTGAAAGACAACAGGCACATGTAACGAATCCAACGAAAACTAAAACCAAGACACCAGTGGTGAGAAATCAGCTAAATCAAACTCTTGTCTTTATATGGATGATACGTAACTTATTTCCGATAATTTGTATTTTGATTACATTTCCTTTGTTGTCTCGATATAGATTTACAAAACATTACAACGGCTAAATGCAGAAATTCCCTATCTCTGCAAAACACTGTGCAAGGTTCACAGCACACAGTAACATGTCTATAGCAACTATGAGGTAAGTTCACTGTTGCTAGGTGAGCTAGGCAAGTTATTTCACAATGTCACTCTGAGACTGTGGCAGACCTTACTGCCATTTCTCCCTTGGCCTGGGATCTAATTCTCACCTGCATCTCCATTCAAGCCCTTGGAGCCCAAGCTACAACCACAGAAAATTCACAAATGTGTTTTTATCAACCAAGAGAAAAAAGATAAACAGAGGAAGGGAAAATAACAGACTGCACCAAATAGTCAAAATGAGGCTTTGTTCATATCTGACTCAATCTTATTATGTTAATTACACTTGTGCTAATGTTTTCGTCCCACTGTGTTAATACAATATATATCTTCTGTATTGTTGTGTAGACCAGTTCTTTTGTGTGACCTCGCAGTTTTCTGTGAGGATATTTTGGTTTTGCTCTGCATGAAGTACCGCTTCCCTGTTATTATCGCAATTTGTGAGTCTTCGTGTTCTATAACAGCCCGGTCACGTGAAAGCTATTGTACATCTGTCGCATGGCTCTGCATCTGCATGCTTGAGTTTCACTCGACGTGCTGGGCTGCAGAATCAACTCGCTCTGCTGTAATGGAAGACTGACCCTCTAAAAAACTGCCTTGCTAGGCCGATACATTTGCATGCCCCCGTTTTGCTCTTTCGTTTGTTTAACGGAGGCTCCCTCTGCTGGACCTGGGACTCTTTGAGGTCACTGTCATATTATTTAGAGTCTTTACCTCTAACATGATGTTACTTAAAACAATAATTTCTAGTACTTTTGATACTCTGTTACCAAGTCTGGCCTATTTGATGTTAGCCATTTTTGAAGAAAACATGTGGCGTGATTCTATATGAAAGTGCGGTACAAGTCAGTCCAGATGAGAACAGTTGGCCCGCGTGACCCTGAAACACTTGCTTGTTCTCTTTAGCATAAAAATTGAGATTTGAATAATCCATGTTTTTTCACACTACTATGGGACACTGAAGCAGTACAACAAATTCATAACCGGTCTGTGACGTCACATGTGTCTCTTCCCGGTTCATTAACGGTTTGGAATCTGGAGCACCAAGCCACATCAGAATAATATGTCCCCAAAATAGTTCATTTCACAGCATATTCAAAGCTCACTTTGATGTTGGAATATGGTATTTACATGGCTGTTGGTGCGGTGAACAGGAATCGTCCTTTTGCGCCGCTTCCACATTTTCCAACAGAACCGTTGTGCACGGATACTGTCAAAGGCTGCCGGTAGAAGCGTCTCTTTGAAGAAGGTAAGGCTACGGCTCCTGTCCTCTGTTGATCTTTGCTGCAGTTTTTGGGGGCCGTTGAGTGTGAAGTGGGAGGTAACAGAACGGAGAATATGGGAGTCTTGGTGGGCTTCTGCAAGTGTGTGAGGACATCCAATTACCTCCCTCCAAGCCTGAAAGATCAGTTCTGCTCTGATGTGGCCATGGATGGTGGGAGAGAGGTCGTGGATGCATGAAGAGTCTGACCTCCTCCGGGTTGCTCACATGCTTCTATTAACCTCTGATATTGCTCAGTCTGTTAAAAAAAGCTGATGGCTTCCTCAGAGTGCAGGTCTGGGGTGAGACTCACAGGCCAGAGACCATAACCCTGTAGGATGGAGGCATGTGTCTGTGCCGGGGACTGGAGGCCGGGCTGCCCGAGGGACTGCAGCTCGCATCCACCCCTCCTATGGATGGTAGATATGCGTGGTGCAGGATCGGCAGCTGCAAGGACAGTCTGCGCTGTATGCTGGAAATACAGAGCACAAAGGGTTAAAGACTCAGTTCTTATTATTCATGCACATCTTAGTGAAATGTCTAATTTGTTGCAATGCTCTCATGTGATTGTGTTTAAAGTTCATCATAAATTACACCACAAACAGTGGCCCCAAAAATTATTTGAACGCTCAATGGCATTATATTAGTAAACAAAATATCAAGCCAAATGTCGCCTGGCAACAAATGTTCTCAATATCGCTTGAAAAGTGTGCTTGTGCTCTTTTGCTATGAAATAAATGAGATTTTGGTTTGATATTTACATTTCTAATACAATGACATTTAGGCATTATTAAATGTCATTTAAGTGTCCAAGTACATTTTGTGGTCACAATAGCACATCCAAAAAAGTGCTGACTGACATTTTTTTTTCAACTTTCTGGATCAACCCACCACATGTTTTGAAATAATACTACCAAACAAATAAAATTCCAACTTTCTATCATATTAAGTGCTGTAAAATCAAGAGAAAATGACACATTTTATGGTAAAGAAACAATATTGTATCTGGTGGATGTGATGTAAGTGAAATAACTACTCCTCACTCAAAAACAGGTAAGTCATTAACTTGCACAGAAACCTCTAATCCACTATTTGCTATACCTGGTTGTGTGTGGATCCCCTGACATAATGTCCATTTCATGCCTAGTGTCAAACTGCATTAAAAGAAACCAAAGCCCTTTAATTTAATTACATAAGCCAAAATCCAGTTACATAAAGTACGCAAACCACATCTCAGCCATTTGATTTTAAGACCAGAGTCTCTATGAGTTATTTGTTTCAATAAAATATTAATTGTATACATCAATAAAGGAAAATGCCTACTTGCGTTTTAAAATAATTAACATTGATTAGTTGGATAATGCAAGTTAACTTGCAAAACGAATTTGACAACTTCTGATAGAAAGGTGCATGTGTATGCAAACATTATGCCAAGAATGCATTTGTTTCTCCTTCACTGCAGATATGGAGAACAGGCACAATAAATTACCCACAGCATATTTGCCACGGCAGAGGTGGTGTTATTTAGCAGGGTCGAAGGTTCATTGACTGCTAAAGGAAGTGTGAGAGCAGTGTGTGTGTGTGTGTGTGTTTGATGAGCAGTGACACAGTGCAGAATTCTCTTCTATCTGATCAAACATTCATGTGAGCTCTGAGTATTCCTCTCATGTCTATTTTCAGGGTTCACTGCTTTCAACACTCACTGGAAATCACGTTACATAACCCAGCCCCCCTCCTTTTCCTTTTTTCTTTCCCTAGACCACCCAATGATGTATAACAACTCTTTCCCCTCCATGATGAAAATTAATTGACTTATCTGCATGTTATTTCTCACTGGTCTGTAATGGAGTCTGTACAACAGAATGCAACAGAATGCATATCTACAGTGTCACCAAAAATCTGAACAATTAAGGCACATTTGAAACCCAGTTAAATGGCTTGACGAATGGTATTTTCATTCCTGTATTGATGTATTTCTTTCATTTAACGATTTGTTGTTTAATTTAAATAGCCAGTGGGTTTTAGAAAAAATACAGCCATTTAAACGTGATTCACAGTTTTCTAGTCAGTTGCAGGTGAATTTGATTGGATCATTTGATTGGACAAAAGTCTGCATAGTCATTAATATTTTTGGCCTGTTTTCCTCAAAAGCGAAAACAGTATTTCATGTGCTAAATGTGAAATTAGATGGTGATTTCACAACTTTATTGCTTAGACTACAAAACCACTTCTGCTTCTGCAAACAAAACATGCAATCAATTTTATCAAATTTGTATGTGTAGGAGGCCAGTTCCCCTAAGGTTCACATTGGTGTCCAAGCATGTCATTGTAATTGAATGTCATTGCATGTTCACTGCATGCTGTTTGTTATCCACACAATTTTGAACAGTACATCTATTTTGTAACCTTAAGTGTGTTTGTTATCTTTAAAATAAATACCACTTAGTTTGATCATTTGTTATGTAATGCAATGAATGGCCCTAAAACACACAATGATAGAGTCGCTCGACATGCTGTTGTGTGAACTTACTGTTCTGGTGAGTTGATGTCTTCTAACGGACCTCTGCTTATCCTAGATGGATCCATAGATCCCCACTGAGCCTGGGGTTTCTGCTCTAAGTGGTTTTTCAGAGATTTCTCTCCATCTGAAAACAAAGCTGTGATGCTCAGAACGCTGACATCAGTGACATCTAACATATCTGTCAGGAAACTGACGTCAGTATCGCATTCAGCTCAATAACTTCTCAGTTCTCAGAGTCAGAAGTTGGACACTTCGTGTTTGGATGTGTGTAATAATGCTAAAATAAAATGTTCTGTTTCTCTCTGTGACAATAACACAGACACAAAGAGTGTTATGTTATCTCATAACACAAAGAGTGTTATGTATTAAAACGAGTCACTGTCTAACAGATAAGGAAGATGGGGTTTGGTGTTGCTTTTACCTTTGCCGTCTGTGAAGTTGCGTATGCTCAGGATATTGTTGACATCCTGGTAGTGGTTTTGTTTAATGTACGGAGTCTTTTCTGGAGTGTCCTGCAGTTGCATGGTGACCTCTTCTAGTTCCTTATCCAACTGTAACACAAATTCCGAAAACGCACAGGGGAAAATTATATAAGGAATACATGTTCCCTTTAATGAATACATAACACAAATATAACGGTATATGCTATAAAGTATTTCTCTGTGGTGACATTAGTAATTGTTAGCTGCTACCCATTTTTATTGCTAATTTATTGTTTGTCATTGTTAAGTAAATCATGTTGTATTTAAAGTCTGAGAGATTTAGTCACCTCTGTAATTCTCATTCTAAGGCGGTGATTGTCTGTCTGTAGTCCATCCAGACGGGAAGTGTTAGCCTGGTTAACACTGGTTACAGAGGTGGAGGTCTTAGAATCTTCCTTCTTCTGGTTCTGAGTGAACTTTAACCTCCGGTTCTGTGTGGCAGCATCTGGGTTTGTTCGCATTGTGACAAACTAGCAGAAAACAGAGGAAAGAGATCCATTCTTATCTTATGGATTCTGCCATGGATATACTTGTTAAGAGAGAGAGTCAAATCCCTGTAGCCTTTCAAGTTTCAGTATGTTGCTCTCTAGAGGGCTTCGGGGTTGCAAAGTAAGCAATGTTCTCAATTATATTCAGGTGAATTTGCTGGGGAATTGCACAAAACAAATGCCAGAAAAGGCATTTTGCTGACCTCTACAATTCTTTCCCCATAGGGATAGATCAGGCTGTGCGTTGCAGTACTTACTTTTGGCACAAACACCAGACAGAGCGTGATGGTGCTGCAGAAGATAATGACCAGTGCCACAATGCAGAACTGCACATTAGGCTGATCCCGGGTCAGGAATGACACTGCCGCACCAATAATGCACATGATACCCACGTTGTAAACGCTCATGCCGATGTACTTGCTGTCATTGAGGGCTGGAATGCTCACGTTTCTGGTCTCCCAGGCCAAGAAACATCCAAACAACTGGAAAGATTAGAGGAAATTTTAAATTATTAGAGATTTAAGAGCAGAACAATTTTAGATATGCAATTTGATACTTACATTTTCAGAAGATAATACAAATAGTGCTCCTTGTGGTTTTTGTGGTTGCTAAGGTGTTGCTATGCAGTTACTAGATTCATGTCATTGCTAAAGTGCTCTGTATGGTTGCTTAAGTTAAAAGAACACACCCAAGTTTGATAAAAGCATTAGTGTTTAATCTTGAACATTAGACACATGAGTTTTGAGCACCATCAGTTACACAGCACTGTACCACATCCATCAAAATAACCTTTTCTTTACCTTTTGGCTGTGAAAGGTTATTCAACATATGCCACTTATATTGAAGTCAGATCAATAATAGGATAAGCCTATTTGTCATAACAGATTTTCTTTAGAAAATTCTTATTCACAGTGATGAATCATAAAGCAAGTGGGAATGAACTGTGGCTGACTTTCTTAACATCTTAATGCTTCTAAAGACAGCTAACAACACCTGTCCAACTTTCCCAGGAAGTCTGCAGTAATCAAAGCACCTTTGTGTGAGACTGAGAACGAATATGACTCAGCTAACTCAGTGACGCACACTCCAAGATTTGATTCTGTACCCACTCTACTCAAAGCTATTCAATTCTAATCCAGTCTGAGCTGCTGCAATTGCACTGGATAACTACAATCGTTGTCCAATGCAGATCTGTTCACACAGCACAGGTTTACTGGACTCACTTTTAAAATGCAGGTGTCAGTTCTCCAAATTTAAAAGTGTCAGTTTAGTTACAGAATGTCAATTTTACTCTCATTCATAACTTAACTGAGCGTGAACTTAAGCATTCTGAAACAGAATCCCGCATTCTGCTGCTGTGTGAACGCAGCCATTTTCCAAATCTTTTTTCCGCATGTCAGTTGTGATTGAAACCTTATTTAGTGGGAAATTTTCAAATTCAACAAGGGAAAATAAGAGACAGTTTTTAGGTATGTCATATCAGAGAATCTATATGAGTGTGATGTCACACTGCAATTATACAGCAAGAGGGGTAAAACAAGTCTGTGTGGGAGTTAGTACATTATAGAGCAGAGAGATTGGAAAATAGAGAGAAAAGGAGAAGTGGTGGACAGATGAACTTTGACACAGAGCATCTACAGTAATGCAGGGAAAAGCAGAGCTAATGTCCTGTCAATCAACAGAACCACCAGCTGCTAATACAACACCAAAAACAAAAGGACAAATCATTTCCACAGAGCACAAAGGGAGTCAGAGGGCAGTTTTTATTGTAAATGTTGCCACCACTGACTCAAAGATAATGGGCAATGCTATGGGCAATTAACTGACTAGGGGCATTTTTGTTTCCTGGGGCATCTTACCAGTATTCCTCAGTAAGGTTAATTGAATAAAGCAACCTAGCTCATATTATCTTCACCTCGGGGTAAAATGTATCAAACTCCAGTCAAAGAATAATGTTTTTCTAAGCTTATATTTTAAGGCTTTGATTCTGTCTAACACATCACTGCCTTTGCAGTGCAAAGACAGATATTAAAGCAAAAAGACACAAGAGGCTTTGTGTTACAGTGATTTTACCACAAGCAAAGCTTAAAGCTTAAGTCCTTTACCCCAGGTTAAACTTACTGGCCTCTGAATTATTGGAATCAACTATTCTTCCACACAGTAAGGTTCATTAGCCTAACTGCTTGTACAGCTGCCAAACAACTAGCAAACTGGTGCATTAATATTACATTTGCAGTCACAGGTGTGCAATTACCTGTGTTTTACAACAGCTTTACAATTAAGAGTCTGAATTATGCATTTTATAAAGATTTATACGTTGTTTATACACAAAAGAAGCATCAAACCTGATCTTACTTTCTAAAGAATCTGTAAGTTTACAAACTCCATAAACACATTACAATTATCTGCAAACATATATGAATATATGTTGAGCAGTTCAAACTGAATTAACTGCATACAAATTTGAAGAAGATTAAAAAGTCTTTTAATAAAGAGCTTCCTGAAAAACTGTCAGATTTACCTATGAACTACACTGCTTGCTATACCACAACAAAATGTGATATGAATGTATGAACGCATTTTCAAGACAGCAAGATATGAAATTATTTCTAAAATGTAACATGAAACAGTGGAACATTTAGATGCTGTTGTCTGCGGGACCAGATGGCGATCATGTTGATGCTCTCTAGAATGTTCTCACTCACCATAAGGAGGCCTTTGTAGGCATAGACAATCCCCAGCCAAATGGTCATGTGCGTGTTCTCACAGTGCTCCAGGAAGGGCCGGATTGCGATGTCTCGTCCCTGAGGATCCGCCTGTGGAGACGCAGTGAGACTGCGAATGAGTGGAAATAATTCTGACTAAAAAAACCCTTTGTCACTGACAACAGTAATGTAATGCACCCCTCCTCCTTATGCTTTTGCCTAAAAAATGTTAATGTCAAAGCTGAATTAGGTTTCCTATTGAGAATTTATATTTATTAACTCGTGGAAATAAAAACTATTAGTTTTTATTTCCTTAACAGCAGTGTTTAGAAAGCAGCAAAGAACAGTGTTTAAGCTTTCAGAAACCTTAGGCTTTATACTTTGAACACATTAATCAACACACAGTCACAGTGCAGAGTAGACTGAGTAGATTTTTCAGAGTAGATTTTTCATTCATTCATAAATGAAAAATTATATATGAGGAGGACAAGACCAATCACTATTCAGTATGCAAATGTTACAATGACATCATCGCTGCTGGTGTTATTTGGAGATTTTCAAACTTTAATCTTAAATTTCTTTAAATGTGTAAAATATAGATAGCACACCCAATATGGTAACTATTCATAAAACTAATTTTGGCTGGAGCCTATAGATTTCAGAACTTTAATACTCAGGATTAAAAGTCTAGAACAAACCCTAATCAGAATGTTTGAGGAATATCAATACTGTGTGCTGAAAGGAATTTCTGTTAGTGGTTATAATATTGTCTATAAATGATAAATTAATTGATTCATACAGACTCTTACTCCCACCACTGGCACACATGACATTAAGACCATAGAAGTACCTGAGGCCCATGGTATTATGGGAACAGGTCATGTGATTCCCCCATGGGGGACACTTAATGGTCTTTCACAGAGACAGTACCAATAGTCACCTCTATAGGAAGCCACTGAGAGTTACAGATTGACAATGACTTTATGGTTTGGATGTTAATTGATATTGATGAAGACATTTACAGTCAGGTTATGCAAACAACCTGTTGTGTAAAATTGGTCAGCAGAACATTATTCAGTAAGGCTGGGTCTCTTAAAGCAAGTCTACGAACGGGAGAAGACCTGAACTGAGCTCCTCTCACTGTAGCCAAGCTCTAACCCACTTTCCACTGCCACAGTTTTGAAAACCTTAAGCTTTCTATGTATATACCCCATACATGAAGATAGACAGGAATCCAACCTCCAAATGCATCTTTAAGTCTTGCAGATTCCTTTGAGTTTGGTCACAGAGTGTAACAGCTGAGCTTTTATCTGGCATGTGTGTAGCTCTATCTGAGTGATTTGAGTTCAGCATTAAAGAATTGACTGCTCAGAAGAGCACTTAACACAGAGGCAGTATATGTTAACTGGGCCAGTCAATGCAGAGGCTCTGTTTAGAAACAACATTCTAAATTTTGTGATATGATGTAGTTCTAAAAGTAAAACTGTCCAGCAATCTTTATAGGGGACAGATCAGAGAGGATATTGTGAAGATGACCATCTTTCATTGGAGTCCTAGAAGCAGTTTAGTGTAAAATGTACAATATACGAGAACATTTTTACTTGTTTACTTTAAAGGTGCTTTGCGTACTTTCTGCCACTAGAGGTACCCAGAAACAGGTAGCCCCGCCCCCAACTCATGCCATTGGTTGAGCCAGAAGTTACAACTTCTCAAGGTCACATAAACAATAAGCAATTAGCACATAAGCATAAGCAATACAGACAACTTCACACAGTCACAATAATTACACTTTTTGGAAAAACAATTTATGGCTTACTTAGATTTTAAAGTATACATTTATATTGGTAACACTTTACAATAAGTATACTTACCATAAAAATATATATTTTACATCATTTATTCATATTTGTTTATGTTAGTTCATTGTGCAAAAACTAATGCAAACAGATGCAACTTTGTTTTAAAAACGTATGAATAAATGTTGAATGTTACCTGTATGTCTTATGCAGTTTCAACTAAAATCTAACAAAGAATTTCTCTGTCATTCATTCAAAAGATTGAAATTTCCAATAGCAAAACAAGGCCTCCACTTTCATCACAGCCTGAGCTTAAGTTGGATGAACTATGCGGTGTTGCCGGGCAACAGCCCGTGGGTTGGGCTAAAAGTGTGTGCTGGCTGCTCCATTATTTCTCACTGCATTAGGTGTCTAATGTAATTGTTCAGTGGAAGCTGGATAGCATGTGTGACTGACAGAGTCTATAGAGAGGCACAGTCAGCTGACTGGAGAATTATATCACACTTTACAGACTGAAATAAACCATATGGCTACTGAGAACTACAAACAGACATTTGTTAGTACTGTAATAATAAATGAGTGTTAAGTTTAAAGGCAGAGTGGGGGAACAGGGGGGTTGGGGGCTGTTTAGGGATATATAAGTGACCTCTTCACTCTGCTTTAGGCTGACATCCACCAATGTCACTACTCAAAATAACACAGTTTAAACTGAATAAACTGAAAAGACATGTCTGTAACTTAGTAATGTGACACAAATGCCAAAAAATGGAAGGGGGGAATGGAGGGAGGGAAAGAGCGAGGAAGACTTCTGAGTAGTCTGGATGAGCTTCTTTGCCTTAGTCATTTGCAGTATGCAAAAACATATTTCCTTCCATAGAGAACTCAGTACAGCGTCTGTTATCCAGTCACTTTGATTTTGAACTAAACTCTTGCTTAAAAGAAATGAATGTTATAATTATCATTCGGATGAGACAGTCACCCTTTCCCTTGGCGCTGCTTCTTCCAACCATAATCTATTATCTGTAGTAATCCTTTAACATCACATCCTGTGATCTCTTGGCGCCCACATGCCTCTGCTTAAACACAGTACAGAGATAGATATTGCTCAATGCAGCCGAGATTTGTACAACAAGAAGCTAAGTCAATTATTCAGCTATCTGAACTCAATGTCAACCCTTGTGATAACTCATTGACCCAATTCAACCACAGCAAAACCATAACACACATCAAAGAACAATGCTTAGCGCACTTCCTACTTGCTAACTGTTGGGTGAGGCCAGAGTCAGTGTAGCTGCACAGCTCCTCCTGGCTTGGATGCACCTGCTCTGTTTGGAGGTTTAGATGAACATGCAGCTGTGGGATGAGGCTCTGCAGATATGTGTCCCTCTGGTATGTGCTTATTTTTGGAGTCTGCCATTCTACACTTCAAACGCAGTGACTTCAAAGTGGCCCTGCTGCAGTCCCTGAGGCTGAGCCTGGGAGCTGCCATAACTGATTCATTATGGACTAAATGCATCATTAGACCAGGAATCTAACCCTAAACATCACACACATTTAAATATGCAAATGAGAACGTACAATGCTGCGTTTCAGATTGCCATTGTTATTGCAGCCCAAAATGGTTTTTATTGACATCATTCTTTAATTTAATGCTCTGGAATATCTCGGTTTTAATCACAGCTCCCATCTGCTCTCTCTGCGAGCCGCCGATGTCGCTGTCACATGACTGCACACGACTGTTACCCACACACCCTTCGCCCTACACAAACACGCT
This sequence comes from Chromobotia macracanthus, assembly GCA_036877525.1. Taxonomy (NCBI): domain Eukaryota; kingdom Metazoa; phylum Chordata; class Actinopteri; order Cypriniformes; family Botiidae; genus Chromobotia; species Chromobotia macracanthus. The sequence goes on from JAZGTH010000084.1 coordinate 5,349,347, forward strand.
CTCTTATGTAGCTAATTTGTGAATAACAACCTTCCGGAATGGGGTTCGAGTACTCACTGTCAAACAGTATTAGTGCTTATGCATGAGCAAGCATTTGAATTTGGCCACTGCTGAGGCTATACTGAGGTATTCACACAGATGTGCTCTCTCCATCATAATCACAAACACGTGTGCTTGCACACAAAAATGGAAGGCCATTATGCTTACAGCTTGTTTTTTTACTGTAGGACAATAAAGATTTGTGACTTAGGTCATCCATACATCCTTGTTGAGTCAAGGACACAGAAAGGTCCCATGCAGGATAAGTCATCAGTTCTGATAGCTCATTAGGGGTGTTGTTTTTTCCTTGCATGAGGGGAGCACTGCAGACTGTGAGTGATGGTGGCGAGTTTCTCTCAATCACAGTGTACTCTGCTGCCCCCATCATTACTGAAGCCACACATGGCTCTTCTGTGCCATGGACACAAGGGCATGGAAAGGCGTAAATGGCTGTTTCTTCAACTTGGTACTTCTTCTTGCCACTGATTTTTATCAAAACTAACAAACTTAAACTTAGTTTAAATTAAATTAATGTTATATTTTATATTATGTTTTGCTACAAATACATCCTATGTATAGATTTTGTCTATACATATATTGAATTCATTTTCTCCACAGAATGCTAGCAAACACTATACAAACTTCGAGATGTGATAGAAATGTTGATAATTACAAAAATGACAAAAGTGTCTTGTGATGTATGCATATAAATTGTTGGACATTGTTAGCAGTGAATTAAAATAAACTTGTGAGAGTCTGAAAAGTGTTTTTAAGCAAGGCAGATTGTGACTGTTCGTCTAATGAAACAATAAGTTTAAATGGGTGGCAGCAATCCACTTCATCTGATGACTGAAGCACCCTGCACTTCACAATATACACACCGCCAGCAAACTTCAGACACTGTCTGGTCTAATCCTCACCATAAAGTCCCACTTGTGGCTCATTCATCTTATCATTCCTGGCATCATCCTGCCTTGTGTTCTCTTGTTCTCGGTTTACCTCGGCTCTATTGACTCCATCGAGGAGCATATCCTGTCCAGGATATTACCCCCTGTGTTAACATTAATTAAACATGATTATAAAGCTCTGAGTGAATGTAATTTCTTTTGATGATGTTAATTTTATTCAACATACTGAATGTTCCCAGTTGTAATAACAAATTTGTCAATTATTACGAGTCCAGACTACTGTCAGGAACTCCTATTCTAGACCTTGTGGAGTTGAATTTAATAGAATTCAGCTTTCTCAAAGTTAGGCCAAAACTCTGAGTCAAAGAACTCTACTTCCAGCAGTGAGACAAAACCCTCTTTTTTTTCTCATTTTGGCACTCTTAAACACATACACATCTTCCTGTCGTTGTTAGCTGAGAGAGCAGTAATTGAGTCCTTGGAGGCATGGTTTCTATGAGAGGCCAGTGTTGTGATGTGTACTGGGCTGATTTGTGCACAAATATAGAAAGTACAGCAGTCCTGCTCAATAGCTGTAGACTTCAGGCCTGCAGTATTTAAGGACAAAGCCGATATGCTAGGTCAAAGGTCATAATAAGTTGCAAATAAGGTTTCTAAAACAGTTTTTTGGGTACATGGAACCAATCAAATTATGCCTTGATTGCATTTTGTAAAAGCTATTCTGTGCCAATATCATGGTTTCCTTGTTGTCTTTGGGCCAGGTCGCGAACATGGCCCACAAGCAGGTAAATGCTGCTACTTGAAATCATGTGACTGACTTGTCTATTCACCTAGGCAACCCTGAGGCTGGCGTGAACTGTGTGCCAAATGTGAAGAGATATACAAGCAGACAGACAGATACAATAGATCTGCACTGGAACAAATGTAGGAACATTACTGCTCTAACAGAATTAACAAAGCTTCACAATGATCATGCAGAAAAACAGCCCATAATAGAAAATCCATCAGTGCTTACTGTAAATGACACAAGCTGTTCATGCTTCTTAAAGCAGTCAAACAACAGTAATGTCATCCGTTCATTGCTCTAATCCATTAAAGCCATAAATACAATTAGCATTTTCCAGTGTTAAATAATATACATAATATACATAATACATAATAACATATTATATTATACGCATAGGACACATTGCACACTGAATACTAATGTCTAAATGAGACATGTTATGTGTTCTCATACTGGATTCTATGTAAATGGCCCTCATTGGCTTTGGGACTACGGAGGCATTACTAGACCACACTGTACACATTTCTGCATATTGCACATTGTAGGGAATATACTGTCTTGTGGGCAATGCTTGGTTTCTATTCCCTAGCTTGCCTCAGTTGTAAATCTGATTACTGTGATTATAGGGGACCACTTAAAACAAATACTTTGCTCAGAGTTCAGACAGACTCAAAGATATAAAATAAACAAGGATACATGCTTGGCTCCTGCCCCAATGCATTTGGAAACATGTTCAAACCAGAGCAGCCCTTTCCAATTTATCAGTGCAGCATCTCCCATTGGCCCCCTTTAAAAGTCAAAAGACCAGCAATCTGTCTCTTTAACTTAGAGGAACAGGAGAAGTGAAATGCTTTCAGATTGACTGTTCTCTTGCATTCTGATGTACTAGATGAATACTCTGAGTTCTCTGAGTAATACAAGTAGCTCAGGACAGAAATGTGATGCTTTAGAACAAACTGTAAGATGGGACAGATTGTATTTTGGCAGTTGATGTATTGTGAACATTTCAACTGATCAAAAAAAGATCACGTTTGGAGAACATTTTGTCTGCTAAAAGTCTGTGCACAAAATGTTCTTGTAGCTGAAGTGGTAGAGCACAGTGCTCGCAACACCATGGTCATGGGTTCAAATCCCACAGAATGCTCAGACTGAAAAAATGCATACTTCAAATGCACTGCAAGTTGCTTTAGATTTAGATAAAAGCGTCCGCCAGATGCATCAATGTAAATGTACACAAGAAAGAGAACAAGAGACAGAAGAAGAGAGATCTTAGCTTGACAAATGACTTAATGATTAATAGTACAGAACTCTGTTAATTTGTTTCCATGGATACAAATGAGCACCTCAGTTCCAAGTTGTTTGGAATGTTCTGCTCAACAGTGATAACGAATTTCTAGTAACTTCACTGCTTATGATAAATCGTACCACACAGCCAGCCAATGAAATAATCCCACAGTCACGCTTTGCACATGCGATTATACGTATGACAAGATGTATTTTTTTCACTTGTTCTTTTCACTCAGATTCCATTTGCATTTACTTTAGTCACACTGCCGCCCATACCATTCAACCTCACATCTGCACCTGATGTGCTGTATGAATGTGTCTGTCAATCTCACAAAAACCTGTCAGGAATATGCATGGCTCATATTTCACCAGAAATTCGAACTCTAAAGGCAACATATAATTTATTTTGTTTAAAAATGACTAAAATTAAAGCCTTTATAGGATTATTTTTATTAACATTATTTTCATGATAAATAAGCATATCCACAACTAGTTTTGTCATAATACAATAAATATATAAACAAAATAAATATTTGAAAGTATTTAGGGTTGAAATGTGACCTGGACATGTTATCATGTGCATGTCTGTTTTTGCAGTTGTGAAAGAATGTGCATGTCAGCACATATTTATGCGTGTGTGTCTGTGTGTTACTGTGGTGCAGGGGGCACTAATGCCAGCCTAACTCTTTGGAGGATCTGCTCTACGCTGTGGGTTGGCAGCATGTCAGGGGTGTGGTTGAGAAAGAAGGAGGGGGGCTAGGCTCCATTTGGCTGCCAAGCGCCCTGTCTTGCTGTCAGATGGTCAAAGCTGGTTTGTTATCGGGTCTCAGCTGCCCAGACTGGAAACAGTGTCAGTCGGCAAGCTGGTGCCAAAGGGTCGCGCTACAGGCAGCTATCAACCACAGGGGGTGCTAGAGAGGCAGCAACATTTGAAAGTATTCACATCCCAGAAAGTGGCATCCAAAAATCTGAGACCACTAGTGAAAATGCTACTGTTGTTTTTTTTAATATTTAGCAAATTTTCATTATATTATCTGCATAATAATAATGGTAAAAAATGAGTGCCAAAACTTTAGTATCTGGTATGACGCACTTTGCTTCACTGACAACATGCACACAAGGTGACATAGGTTTCACAAATTTGTGCAAAACCTGATGATCCATGTTAGCCCAGCATGATTTGGGAACATTCCATAGCATCATGTGTGATAATAAAAACAAGGAAATGTGACCTTGTGTAGAAAGTTCACAAATTTGCTTACATTTGATTGGTGACCCAGAAAACCAATCTTTAATATTTTTCATTTTAAATCATGGGTATTTAAAATGAAAAGGGTATTTGTTTTACATTTTTCTAATTCATAAAAATGTATGTTCATTTCAAGGTTCATTTCAATGAACACAGAATTAAAACTAAAAAAAAAAAAATTATGTAAGATTTTTTCAACAACTTCTCCAAAACATCTCATTTAGAGTCATGCAATAATGACAGACCACCTGCAGGCCACATTGATCCAATCCCTCTGAGCACCTGCCTCTCATATTGGCCAAATGACACATTTGATTCTCTCAAAAGCTCAAGTCTTATGAGAGTAATGAAGAGCTGTTTGTGGCTCATGAGGTCTGTGCGGTGCCAGTGCTATCGACCCACGCTTCAAATCAGCCTCTCTTTCACGCAGACCCATTTGGGGGTGTGAGCTTCAACACGCTTGATATTAGAGCTGTGTGCTACTGGGTGAGCGTGTCTGTTATTGTGAGAGGTATGTTCTGTGTGATCAAGTGCAATGATGCTAGAGAATACAGAAAAATAGCTTGAGATTACTTAAGCCTGATCCATAGCTGAGATCTGTGCTGTGTGATGGATATCTATTGTAAAATAAGAAGCCAACATCTCCTCTTTGAGTTTGGTTCCAATATAAATTCATGTTTTATTTTATATTTATCCAGTTTGTGTATTAAGGAGCAATATGTTACTGTACATTTGGGACTAACAACATGTAACCAATAGTTTACAATTTTATTATAATTTACATTAACATTTTTTTTTAAAAAGTCATATTAAAGTGTGATCTAAACTAAATCATTTAAGCTTAAACAAAGCAAATGACATCTTACCACCATGTAAACCTTCATATGCTGATGTCCAGAGCTTTACACACTATTTGATCTTGTATTTCGTAATATTTGCTCTGTTACATTTACATATTGCCTCTTTTGCCTCTTGAGCAAAACTGCCCTAGTCTGAGATACTGAGAACTATTGAGAAAATACTGTTGTGCAGAAACAAATCCATCCGACAGGTTGCTTAAAACATTGTCGATCTAATCGAGGCAGTGATCCTGGCGCCAGTCTGAATGATTAAAAATACATGTGTTCTTCCAGCTAATTCATTATAAAATCTTAACAAGCGCAGCCATCACGCACAAAGCAGAATCAGTGTATACGGAACATGCCGAACCTGACATGCACCCTGACTGTCACCAGAATAAATGACAGTAAGATAGCAGTGCTATCATATCCGGATACCGAAAGAAACTGGAATATAAATTCATTACAGCTGGTCTGATTGCAGGCCAAATGTGTCTAGATCTCACATCCGATGACAGCGGATGGGGGGCGGGTAAGCAGACAGTCTGTGTGATTGCATAAGAGAGCTGATTGATAAAGAGAAAACAGCAGCTTCTATAGGAAAGAATGTCAATGGTGGCTCTTTATCACTGGACCTGTACTACAATAGTCTATGTAATGTATGATTTCAATTGCTATGGCAACCAAATTTAAATCGCCCATTCAAGCATTCTGGGGATAAGGATGAGTCGTATCAAGATGGCAGTGCGCAACAAATTACAGTCAGAATCAATACTTGTCAAACTCTGAAGTGAACACTACAGTGTGTGTTGCTGTCTGAAAACATTTTTCTCTTGCCTAGCCCTGATTTTTGTCCATTATTAGAAAAAAATAAACAGAACTCACCATACATCAGTATAAAATTTGACCTTTCTCTTCTCTGTTGTGTGGCTCTCCCAATCACCTTCTTCCTCCTTGGAGTGTTTTATTGGCCTATTATGTTTTTCCTGAAGGGGCTGATATACATACCCACACATGCAACACTACTGCTCATTCACACCAGCAGAGGGCGGGACCAAATAACATGACTGATGGAGAACATGTCAAGCTGTTAAAGTGTCAAACAGCAAAGCAGGGGAACATAAAAATGGAAGAGGCCTAAAGGCATGGACTTTGGTCTCTACTGGCAGTTTTTACATTGTACAGTAGCCCTACTATATTACAAGAGCTGCATTGCATTTATGCATTTAATTCACTATTAATTAATCTTTGTCTATCCAATCTTTATTATTTACGGCATTCCTGCCTGGTGCAATTTAATGTGCAGTAATTTATTTATTGCATGTCATCAATTTTAGAAAGGTCATGTGTTGGAAAAGACACATTTATTAAACAGGAGGTTAAAAGATTATTATACAATTGCAGTTTCTTGACAAGCACATAAAAGACCTGTTGCCCGGGTTACAATATGTTATTAATAGGTGTTTGCTTCATAGGTCCTTTGAAGCCCTTTGATGTGCCCTTGTTCTGGCCCCGTGGAGCTGTGCATGAGAAGGGCATCAGAGACACACACCTCTCTGATGTCTCTCTGTTGCCCTACCCCCTCACTTAACACATATACCTCTTTCTTTACTGATCTGGAACAAGAATACAATGTTTCCATGTAGTTTAGGGCCTAAGTTATAAGATGAAATAATCTACATTTAGAACATGCTTTCTTGCCATAGTGACAAAAAGTGCATTCATACAGCGGCAATTAATTTTGGATTAAATCTGGGAATCTCCAGTTCACTACACTGCTAGTTAGTTGAAGATGCTCCTACTCGACTGCAGTATCCAACTGCAACATAAGCGCCACTATCTGCACTCATATTAGTAGTTGCCAAATGACATCACTGCTCATTAGCATATTTATCACCTATAAATCAAAGCCTCATGCAGAATCAAAGTTCACACAGCAGCCAGTTCTGATTTCTTTTCCAAATTTAAAACTTTACTGCTGACTGTCCGTACTCTCATTCTGGAAGTGATGAATTTGGATCTGTTTGTTTAGACAGTGCGGTCAATATTTGATTTATCTACATTGTTTGCTAAAGTAATTAGATGGGAGGATAATGGCAAGACATTTTACTAGAACTAAGAGTGGAAAGCTTGAAACAACTTACCCAGCTAAACACTTTTAGGTTGTAAGAACATTTCTGTGACCTTTCCATTAAGTAACAAAAATGTTAAAAAGGTTATTTTAAAAGTCCAGTTTTTTTAAACATTGTATTGCTTTTCTTAGATGTTGGGTTATAAGACCATAATTCTGTAAACGTTTAAAAATGTAACTACACTAACTACTTAAGAATAACATTTTTGACATATATATTGTTAAAATTATTAGAAAGAATTACATTCTTCTAACATTACTGCAAAAACTTTTATGATAACTTTGAGAGAATTTTAGAGACTGTTAGCCAATGTTCTGAGAATGTTGAAGGCAACTGTGTTTTATACATTAATGTATACTGCATTGCTCAATTTTTCACTTTATAACAGATACCACATAGTTAACTATATAGGGAATCTAGACACTACTGCACACTGACTATGATGTGACACAGATGCTGAAAGATGGAACAATAAAATCTGATTTGAACTGAAACCCATTTCATAAAAATCAGATTTTAATCAAGTCACATATGAAAGTGGTTTAGATCTGTTTTTTAAGAATCAGATTTCATGTGGGTTTTTGCCGATCAGATAACAAACAACTAAACAGACTTGAGTCACATGTGCCAAAAAGGATTTTTACTGCCTGTCTGAACAAAGCCAATAAGACACAATCTAACTTTGTTGGCATTACATATTTACAGAGATATGATCTTAATTACAGATTTGAAAGATAAGCACAAACAAACAAGCACATTCACACACACAAACATACACACACACATACACACAGGCTGTTGATTGGCTCAACCCATCACAGCAGTGTGTTGTGGCATGCAGGTTAATGAATGTGCAGATGGTAGTCAGGAGGGGGGCTGCGCCTGCAGCTCGCAACACCTCCTTTTTCTACATCTCCATCCTTCTCTCATTCTTCACCTTACTCTTTCTCTTTTAACATCTCATTTATCTCCTTAAGTTCCATCATGCACAACTCTGCAGCTCACTCAGAGATCACCTGCTGCGTCCTGCCGCTTCATGTGCATATGTGTGTGCATCTCATAAGCAGAAACACATTTGATTTCACAGCTTTCCTAACAAGGGATTTGGCAGGGCAATCACAATAGAGTTATTACCGCCTCCTCACGCAGGAGAGAGCTGTAACTGAGGACAAAGGCAGGTTAAAAATCCAACAGACACCTGCAGCGTGGATCACCGAAGCATGAAATCTTACGCAAAAGGTCCTAAAGGACGTTGAAAAGCGATTTGGATTCCTTTTCGCTCAAAGGAGTCTGAATCGTAAATCACTCACTGAATCAGTGGGATATGCAAGTCATCACTTCTGTAATATAAAGTGTTTACATTAAAGAAATGGTTTACAGCACATTTATAAATAATAAAATAATTCAATATTTAAGTAAAATAGCATTGCTTAAGTGTAGTTTATTTGTTTACTATATAGTTAAGACACATTAAGTTATTAAGTGGGGGATACTTCAACACTTCAAAAGTACCAAAAGAAAAATTGGGATCAGAATTCATTCATTGAATTGGAATTGAAAACAGAATCACTAAGAACCTCCTGCTTCTAATCCCAAATCAAAGGGGCGAGGAGCAGTGATTAGAAAAGCTGCGCATGAGTATAGCAGAGGGAGCACAGGAGAGCACGGACTCATGTACGGACTCCCACGGCCCGCTGCACTAAGTGACTAGTGTTGGGTTTAATAGTGCCATATGGTTTACATCTTCTCTCACACCATGTCTTTCCTCCAGTGCTTGTGTGGGTATTGATCCTAAAGGGTTCCGTCTCTTCCTTTCACTCTCTCTCTCTCTCTCTCTCTCTCTCTCTCGCTCAAAAATTATCCTTCTAAGTCTAAGTCTGTTTTCATGCCACAGAGAGAATGAAGGCCTTCACTTAAGACTGATGGAGATAAGAGCAGGAATCAGGGGTGCTGCGGAGACACTGGACACCATCACCACCACCACAGTGATTGCATACAACCAGCTGTAACTGCCCTAGAATTTAAAATACAGCAATGACATAATCTATGTATAATAAAAAATGTTTATCTCAGTAAAATGTTTAAATAACAAATGGATTCTGAAGAAAATGTGAAGGGTGGATGCCCATGCAAAACATAAAACCACAAGGTTAAATTGGTTTTATGTGTTGCCAAGTGGTTGCTTTTTTGCTTACTGGCCCACCATCAAAAAAGGAAAAACAAAAGTCTTTATGATATTTTTGCAAAGCCCAATTGCTTAAAAAGGTAATAGCACACCTCTCCTCAAGAAGTAGAACAATTTTAGGAATCATTCATGTCTGTGATGCTAACTGTGTGGGATAAGTTTAAATCCCATAGGGTTTGTACAGTGTGCCTTATCATTAAAAATGCCATTTGAAGGAATATCACATATCATTTCAAGGCTGCCAATTATGAAGTCCAGATTACGGTCACAAATCAAAGTTATAAAACTCCAAGGTCCACATCCAGCCCCCGCACAAATGTCGGACTGCCGCTTCTAAAGAAATAAGGACTGTTTCCAAATCCAAAGCAAATATCATCAGGAGCTCAGAGATGGAGAGGACAGGATCACAAATCAGCTTGACTCTCCATCACACCACATTCATTACCCTGATAGTAAAAAGCACTCACACACTCATATACTACTGCTATTATTTACAATCACACGATAAACGGATGAATACACAATCATCTCGAGACACTGGCCCCAAGGGCCCGGGGGCCATGAGCAACTAAGAATACCAAAAACAAACACTTCTCCATGTTGCTGTGCCTCAAGGAGGATTGATCACATGAGTGCCTCTTTCTTGTTCATGTTTCCAACCGTGTGCATCATTATGCCCAGGTGGGTTGGCACCCGGCCAGCTCCCCTGTCGCCACTGAGGGTTTAATTAGCAGAGACTTTGGGCTGCGGAGTTCTGGATGCATCGGTGGACAATGGAGGCCGAGTTGTATCACATGCAATGGTGTGACATTACTCAGCCACGACACCATCACTCTGACCTGGACTGTGGATACAGATGAGATCTGCCCGGAGCGTTGCATTTCCCTCAAGGACTCGAGGAGTCTGCGCTGCTGCGTGCTTGGCATCCACATGGATGCTGCCAGCATGCTGCTGATGCAGCAGAATGCAACCCACATCACCGCTCTGCCACACGCTAATGAACAGCAGCGGGTATGCAGTGTGTGTGCTGGATCAGCAATCATCGCAGAGCATGTGACCGAAGCCATGTGCCACACACATGTATGTGTTATCAGAGCCCCGCATGTAATCACATCCTTTGCTCTTTGTTACAAACACACACTCACTTAAGAGTAATACTGAACAGCACACCTGTGATAGCTAAACAAGCACACATGCATAATCAATGACACTGGCTGTGTTGCAAAAT